>JANUYF010000003.1:43102216-43813883 GCA_026167975.1 Phrynosoma blainvillii
CTCTCAGCGGCTTTTGACATGATAGATCATGGCATCCTCTTAGATCGCCTGAGGGGGTTAGGTATCGGGGGCACTGCTTTGCAGTGGTTCCAGTCCTTCCTCTCGGGTAGGTCTCAGAGGGTGCTGCTCGGGGACTGTAGCTCCAGTAAGAGGGTACTCACTTGTGGGGTCCCTCAGGGAGCTATTTTGTCCCCGATGTTATTCAACATCTATATGAAGCCGCTGGATGAGATTATACAGAGTTATGGTGCTGGGTGTTATCAGTATGCTGATGACACCCAAATCTATTTTTCCATGTCTCATTCGTCGGTCTTGAATTCCAATGGCATCTCTTCTCTCAATGAATGTCTTCGGGCGGTAATGGGCTGGATGAGGAAAAACAGATTGAAGCTAAATCCAGACAAGATGGAGGTGCTCACGGTAGCGGCCCCGAAACCAAGAATTGGGTTGCAACCTCCAGTCCTGGATGGGGTCACACTCTCTTCCAGTGACTGTGTTCGCTGTCTGGGGGTGCTCCTTGACTCGTCGCTCCTGATGACAAATCAGGTAAATGCGATGGTCAGGAGCGCCTGTTATCAGCTTTGGCTGATACACCAGCTGCGCCCTTTTCTGGAAGTACGGGATCTCGAGACTGTTGTGCACGCACTGGTAACCTCACGCTTAGATTTCTGCAATGTGCTCTACATGGGGCTACCCTTGTGCCTGGTTCGGAAACTTCAGCTAGTTCAAAACATGGCGGCCAGGCTTTTGTCGGGAACATCTAGGAGGGACCACATTACTCCGGTCTTGCGGTCCCTCCACTGGCTGCCTATTGGTTTCCGGGCCCAGTACAAGGTGTTGGTTATTACCTTTAAAGCCCTAAATGGCTTGGGTCCAAGCTATCTTAGAGACTGCCTCCTCCCCTATAATCCTCCCCACGCTCTCCGCTCCTCTGGGAGGAATCTTTGCAGCCTCCAAAAGCTAGGCTTGCGGTGACCTCCCAGAGGGCCTTTTCGGTTGTCACCCCCAGGCTCTGGAATGGCCTGCTGGACGAGATCCGTCAGTTGACATCTTTAGACAGTTTCAAGAGAGCTGTCAAGACGAATCTCTTCCGGCAGGCCTTTCCAGACTAAAATACCGCGCCTCGGGACCTTGGGACCTTGAGATTTCTCCCTTTAAGATTGTCCCCTCAGTCCCTGTTAGAACTCAAGTCGTAGGGGGTTTCTTGGTTCTTATCCAATTGGTTTTATTGTTTATTGTTATGTTTAAACAGTTATTGCTTTTAACTGATATGTAGTTTAATTTGATTTTTAAAGGGGGGGAGGGAGTTATGTTATTTTAACCTGTATGTATTTTTAGCTTTGTAAACCGCCTAGATTGGTTCGCCACCGGGCGGTATATAAATCATCATCATCATCATCATCATCATCATCATCATCATCATCATTCTAGAACACAGCCACATAGCCCAAAAAACCCACAAAAGATTATGGATGCTGGCCTTCAACTTCATACTTTTCTAGGCATTTGGAGGTTCTCCAGCATGATTCTATGATCAGTATCTGGCAGATGCTCACCATAGAGTTGCATTGGAGGACCTGGAGATTCCTAGAGAGATATTCTCTCAGGTAAAAATAAAAGTTTTTTTTATTTGCAGTTTTTCCACATTCATGGGGGTCCTTCACCCCTAACCCCAGCAAATGTGGAGGGATCACTGTATTTGTAACTTTCTGTTACAAATCTTCCAGCAATTTTAGTGTGGCAGAATATAGATCAAGGCTCGGCAACCTATGGCCCCCGGGCTGGTTCTGGCCCAGGTCGCCGGACTTACCGGCCCAGGCAGACCCCTCCGTCCGGCCGTGCGTGCCGCCGCCATTTTGATTTTCGAAATGGCAGCTGCGACACGTTCGTGCGTGCGCAGGAGTACTGCGCATGCACAAACGAATCGCGGCTGCCCTGATATAGATTATGTGGCTCTAACTTTCTTTGTTTTTCTTCCTCACTTTAAAACTAGGTGTGGGCAAACTTTAGATTTGTAGGATCTACTTTGTGTATTTTTTATTATTGTAGAGTCCCAAAGCTGCTCTACTCCCCACCATGGAAATGTGCACAAATGGTAACTTGCAGGGTGCAGTCTGATGCCATGTGTTGCTTCAAGGGCCTGAAGCCACACAGTAGGATGATCGTGATATATAAGTATGCATCTATATGTGAGTTATTGGAATATTAGGAATTTTACCAGTCTGATTTAGAAAGAGGTGTTTGATTGGGGAAGCCTGGTTTGTTGTAATTAGGAAACATTTGCCATTGTATCACAGATCCTTGAGAGATTCCTTGTTAGATCCTGATCTAATGCTTTCCTGCCCCAGCTCTACAGGACAGAACTTACTTGGTTAAAAATGAAAGCAACAGGAATGAATGGCCTGCAGAGGGATTATTTTCTGTATTCATCATTACTTTAGGCTTGTGCCTCATAAAGGGTATAGTTGTAAAGTGTACTTCATTGTGAAGCATAGAGAGACTTTGGGAGAGAAAAATGTTTCTCAGCTCCCTTCAGGAAGTCAGTTTTATATATTTCATAACTGAAGCAAACAGTTTGTGTGGTGCAATTGTGATTTTGTGGAGAAGAAAAGAATTTAAACAGGGGATTCAGTCTATAATTAAGACAGTCAGACTACATATAAAAGGTCATCATTTTTGTCTCAGCCCCACATGGGCCATGTTGGCCAATAGCTCCTGGGATTCTGGGAGCTGAAGTCCCTTGGCCCTTAAAGGGGAAAGGTTGCCTACCCCTGGCTGTAGACTATGGGCCTTTGCAGACTGCCAGAAATAGTGCAAATTGAGTCCACTTTAAATTGAGGCACTGCCCTGGCTCAGTGTTAGGGAATCATGGGCATTGTATTTTTTTCTAAGACATTGAGCCTTCTCTGTCAGAGAGCTCTGTGTGCCACAATAAATTACAGTTCCCATAATTCCCTAGCACTGAGCTAGGGCAGTGCCTCAATTTAAAGTGGACTCAATTTGCATTATTTCTGGCAGTCTGCAAAGGCCCTATATTTCAGAGAAAGGAACTAGCAAAACCACCTCTTAAGTATTCTTTGCATAGGAAAATTCTATAAAATTCATGGTGTTGCCATACGTTGATAAGTGACTTGAAGGCACACACACATACATCTGGTTACTGCTTTTTTTTGCATCTCAAATAGCTTCTAAATATGTGACTTCTTCTAAATTTACATACCAGCTCAACTCTTTAAGCAAAGTGACCTTTATTTATTTTGTTTTGAATGCTTACATTCTTGGTTAATTTTAGAGATGGTCATCTTACATGTTCTTCTTCATACTTCAGCTATGATGTTATATTTGCTGGGGGACCTGAAGAGTTGTTAAAGAAGTTCCAGCAGGCCCATCACAAGGTAGTTTTTGCAGCAGATGGATTAATATGGCCTGATAAGAGACTGTCAGACAAATACCCTGTTGTTCGGAGTGGGAAACGATTCCTTAATGCAGGAGGTAAGTAATATTTGTAAAACAACAACAACAAACTGAGGGACTAATTCCAATTGTTAGTCCCAGCAATTGGTCCACCTCGTTGAATCAATTATGGAATGGTAGGTCAACACTACCTCACTATTTCATTGGGTTAGTCTAGCTAGAACTGATAGTTGAATTTAAGCAATTTTTACACAATTCATTTAACTATGCCAGTTTTCCCTTTTTGTCTGTGTCCATGGTCAATTTCTGCAGCCATTTCTTTCCTGAATCACTTCAGGTTTACTCTCCCTGTATTGGTGTTTAGACCTGCTGTCATATTTCAAACCTTCAGAAGCTCATCCATGACACCTGTAACATTTGTGGGCCTCCTTTAATCTTATCACCATTGCATTCAACAACCAGTTCCAGAGAAATAAAGCCACCAGTGGGGAAGTCAAAGGAAAACCACCATTTTAAATCCCCCCTCTGATTTGGAGGAAATTTTGCAGGTGGCTATCTTGCATTGATAAGAGCATTCAAATTTCTCCTAAGGTCTTAAAATAGGTAGAAGGCATAGTTCTAAAACATTCCTTCTTTCCATGAAGGTTTCTATGCATATGCAGATTAGTTTGAGTAGAAGCTATTGTCATACTTTGCCAAGCAATACAAGAAAGTTGTGTTTTGAGTGCTGGGAACACTGCATGCATATCTTTGTTTCCTTCCCAATTTTTTGCCCTTTTGTGAGCGGGCTTAATGTCTGCAGTGGGCTGAGATGTCCTTAGAATGTGTATTTGTATGAAGTATGTTTGACTGGATTTTAAATTCACCTTGTGGAAAAGTCCCATTGAACACTGTGAGACTGACTTCTGGTTTGAAATTTGTTGGATTATGTTAAACATTCCTTTCTCTGGTGTATGAATTCCTTCATCTCACTCTTATGGGATGAAGATTAATTACTTCCTCATTCTGGGGACAGATGGGGGGGGGGCAGAATTGAAAGCTGTATGTTGCATGTGTTTTCTCAGAGTCTGATTTTTGTCATGACAGAATCTGCACTTGGTGTGTTTCTAATCATAGGGAAGAAAGCTTTAATTTACACTGCAAATAGGGGCTTGAGTCTGTTAATGACATGAAGCACTAAGAGGTCTCTGAATGGAAAATTGATGGGAAATGTACCTAGCCTCTGTAATGGAACCCTCCCTTGTGACGAACCACTCCTGCCACCTTGACTAATTCTCTCTGTTAGAGTTTTATGTGACTGGCTTCATAGTCCTTGTCACCTCCCGGTCCAATAACTATTAAAACACACTGGTAGCGTTCATTCAGAATTTTCACACAGAGGCCAAAATAGGTTTTTATGAAATATAAAATGATTTTATTGTGTTTCAAACCTACAGACACGCTTCTTGGTTTTCAAACTTGTTAATAATATTACTTGGTTACAGGTTCAAGTGTATTGTAGCTATTTCAAATACAATCCTTCAGCTGTTTTTATGTTCACAATCTAACCACACAGACATTCTCCACATCAGAGCTCTGTTGAACCACAAAGAGTTCTTTTTTTCTTCTTTTGACTCTTATCTTTGTATCATTTAGTTCCCTCAGGAAGAATCCACAGCCTCTGGCTTAAGGTACTGCCTCACTGTACCTCTATCTAAGTCAGATCCAACTGACACTCTCGAAGGTTCTGAGCCTTCTGTTCCACAATTCCTAACTCCCTAACTAACTATATCCCTCACCGCCTGAGCTATTTATCTCCTTCCAGCTGCTCTCTCATAGGCTGATTCCAGCTGTCTCAGGATTGGTCAGCTGTCTTCTGGTCTTCACAGCTCCCTGCTGTCTCTCTGTTCATCACATCCCTTACTTGCAATCTGGTGCCCTCTGGTTGTTTAGGAAAAACTCCTTTTAGCCACAATCAGCATGACTTGGTACCAGGAAGTTCATGAATTCTGAGAGTTATTTTCCAGAACACCTGGAAGGGCACAAGACAGGAAATTCAAGGTTCCCGAAAGCTTGACATCACCTATAACAGACAGAAAATTCTTTTTTAAATTGAAATACTGATTTATATGTTTATTTCATTTATGCTTATTTGATTTTGTGGTGTCTTTCAGGATTTATTGGTTATTCCCCATCTGTAAACAGTATTGTACAAGAATGGGATCTCCAAGATAATGATGATGACCAGCTTTTTTATACTAAAACATATATTGATCCTTTGAAGAGGGTATGTAGAGCCTTAACAGTAGTACTTCTCACCTAGATTGTACTTCTGTTCTTGATATCTGGAGGTGCGGGAAACATATTTTGTGCATAATCTGATGCATTTTGAAATATATCTACAATTTAATAGCTGATTTTATTCTAGAACACAGAATAGATGTATAATCATTCAGCGCTCAGGGAACTCTCATCAGAGTTCTATAATAAAAACACTAGGTCAAGAAAGTTGAGTGTCTATAGTTAAACATTACCATCCATTTAATCCATCTTTGGCAAAAAACACATGCTCCAACTTCTGATGCTCATTCATCCATAGCACCTTAAAGGAAGCTGGCCTCCTGGCCAGCACTTTGTTTGGTGCGTAAACAACTATTATCGGATGGCAGTTGAACCAAAGATGTCAGCATGTATTTATTTATTTATTTATTTCCATTACTTGTTTTCTGTATATCATCAAACTGGCTTACAAATAATGGCACACTTAAAAAAGAGTAACAAAGGTTGAGTCTCCCTTATTTGGAATTCTAAAATCCAAAATGCTCCAAAACCTAAAACTTTTTATATGGGTGGCTGAGATCGCAAACACTTTTGCTTTCTGATGGTTCAATGTACACAAATTTTGTTTCATGCACAAAATTATTTAAAATATTCTGTATAAAATTATCTCCAGACTATGTGTATAAGTCATATATGAAACATAAATGAATTTTGTGTTTAAACCTGGATTCCAGCTCCAGGATATCCCAAAATCCAAAATTTCTGGTCACAAGCATTTCTGATAAGGGAGATTCAACCTGTAATATATCAGCATACAACAAGCTATGAAGATCCTTCCCATAGGAAAGATAATTGGAGATGGCACTACAGTAAGGAGATGTCACTTCAAAAGATGTCACTCCAGTAAGAGGGGACAGTCCATGTGGAAAAGGAATGCTTGTTTGTGTTTCTCTTCTGGACTCCTTTTTGAAAAGAAGCAAGGCACAATGAGAATGTGGCCTAACCAACAAAACCAAACAAAAACCAAAAAAACAAAAAAAACAAAAAACCAAGGGAAGAGCAAAGAAAGCAAACTCTCTCTATTGGAGGCCAATGTCAAGAGGCAGGAGCATGAAGCACCTCTTGGTATGGAAGCAGAGCATCCACTCCTTTGGCCCTCTCTTGTCCAAACTGGAGAAAGAAAGCCTTTCATCCTTCTTCACCTTCTTTTTTCAGCCTGAGCAGATTCTGCAGCAGCCTAGGGGAGCCTGAAGAGCAACTGCAGTGAACATTTTTATTAGGGGCTTACTGTATATAAGTCTCCTAAAGCTTCCCATTGCCTTTTGTCACTGCCTTTGTTCTGGGTCCCTATTCTAGCGTTGACCCATCTATAAGTGTACCCAGGTTTTGGGGGACAGATTTTTTTTGTCTTTTTATTTATTTATACATAAGTACTGTATATACAGTGTATGCCTCATGCCTTGAGTATATGCACTGAAAACAATTGCATCTATATTATGTGATTAGTTCTGTGTGTTTCATGGGGTAGTATCATTTCTAAATCTGTTATTTTTTTAAAAAAAATATGCTGATATATTAGTAGTTTTCAGCAGATATTCTCTTGTTATATAGTGCCAAATCAGCATTCTTTGAGAAGTCATGAACTTCATTTGTTTGGATTATGAAACAGAAAGTAATTCTTTTTGTACTCCAGTCATGTAAACAGTATGATAATGAATCATTACATTCTTCATGAGGGATATATCTGTGTGACACAATGAACTGTGAAGATATATGAAGCATTAAAAAAATCTGGTTGGAAAAAACCACAGGTTCTTATAATGCATTTTCAGCTAAACACGCAGTCATAGTTTTTAGCTAGTATGTATTTGCCAAGCTGTTTGATTTCATTTTCTAATGTCCTGGATTTCATATTGCCTCATTTGTCATATGCTTTTTCTACTCCAGGAACGTATTAATATTACCTTGGATCATAAGTGCAACATTTTCCAGACTCTAAATGGAGCCATTGGTATGTATACTGAAATGACTATTGAGTGATAACTAATATGTCCATCAAATTCCATTCTTGCTAGTTGTGAATTGTATAATATTTAATAACATTGACTGAAGGGTCTGTCTGTACACTATATGTCATAATACAATTTTCAGTGGCTGGTGGCTAGTCTTATGAGCCACTTCCACACTGCCCCTAAAAACAAGGTGAAAAATTCTGCAGATATGTGAACTCTGAACATTAAATTGTTCTTGACCCTTGAAAATTAAACCCACTTTAAATATCTTCCATTGTATTTGTTTAATTGTCTTCATGGGAGAATTATGAGTAGAAGAGGGGTGTGGTGAGGAGATGAGCTGTTTCCAGGCTCTCCTGAGAGGAAAGATAGCATCAGAATAGTCTTGACTTGCCAAGAGAATGATGGGAAAAGGGCAACCAGTCTTTCAAAGTGTAGAGAAAACAGGTCGTTCATTTTAATAAGCAGGATCTTGACACAGCCAGAATATTATTCTTTTAAAATATTGTGGTGCTTAGTATTTGCTTCAGTATGCTCTTGAATTGTGGAATAAGTGGCATCAGAATTGTAGTTTGAGTGCCAGGAAATACAGGACTTTATAGAAAAAAGGCAAATGCAAAGAATGTTGTGACATATTTCTTTGAGCAAACTACAGTTGATGTGTTATTAACCTCCTGGTTGGCCGCAGATGAAGTTCTTCTGAAATTTGAAGAAAGAGGAGCCAGAGCTAGGAATTCTGTGTATGACACTTTGCCAGTCACTCTTCATGGAAATGGCCCGACTAAAGTAAGTGTTAGCTACTTTCCTTCAGTTGAGTCTTTTCAGTGTGAGGAAAGGGAAATACAGGTGTGCTGTAATTTTAGCTGGCATCTGAATTAATCTTATTGCTGTGGCAGGTAGCACAGTGCACCACACACCCCATTTTCCCAGTTTCTGTTCATTTTAATTGAGTGAGCACATCAGCAAGGTTTAGTGAAATGGGTCTACCAAAAGGCTACACATTTTATTATGTTGAATTTATTTGAGCTTTTTCCTCCCCAACCCAGCTGAATCTGAATTACTTTGGAAACTATATCCCTGATGGCTGGACCCGTGAAACTGGATGTATTGCCTGTAACAAAGATTTACTAGACCTAACTACATTGACAGTAAGTACACGCTGTATGAAGTTGAATTCTTTAACAAACAGAGTTGCATGATGATGACAGCATTTTTAACACCCTTAGTACTTAAAATGTGAGCATTCTGGTTTTTTCCTCTTCATTTCTTTCACCAACCCATTCCATTCTGTCAATGTCTACTCTTAACTCTCACCACTACATCTCAGCCAAATGACAGTATGGACTGGGAAGTATTAAAGGTCATTCTTCTCTCTAGACATGTTGGAAAAACAGGTGTCATCATTCCTGACCAAAGAGTATGTTTGGCAAGGCTGAAGGAAAGTGACTTTGAACATTTGGAAGGGCCTGGATCCCACACCAATTTCCTATATATGTATAAATCTAAGGGCTTGTACAGACTGTCAGAAATAATCCAGCTTTAGACCACTTTAACTGTCCTGGCTCAATGCTAGGGAATCATGGGAACTGTAGTTTATTGTGGCACCAGAGCTCTCTCACAGAGAAGGCTCAAGGTCTCAGAAAAAAACTACAATTTCCATGATTCCCTAGCACTGAGCCAAGACAGTTAAAATGGTCTCAAGCTGGATTATTTCTGGCAGTCTGTTCAGGCCCTAAATTTATTTATTTATATATTTAACTCAGAAACAATAAAAATATAACTCTTAATCCTTTGGATTATTAGACATCTGAAAAACATCCATTTAGATTGTTATTTTATATCAAAGAATTACTAAGGAGTTTTGATATTCTTTCATTTGTAAAATCATTTGAGATCATTTGTTATTGTTTTTGGATATCTTGTATACTTTTGTATTTTTTTTTAAAAAAAAAACTTGTCATGGCCTTAGGTAAGCACAATAAACTTATTGATTGAAAGTAAAAGGTCAAACATTATAAGAGACCCTTGTGACTTCTTCCAGTTCTATGATTCTATGATTCTAAGAGGTTGGAGGGGATCATGTATTCAGTATAGAACAACACCCTCCTCGATGCTCAAAGTTCACAGCTAAAGCATCCCCAACAGATATCTGTCTAACTTCTCCATGAAAGCTTCTAGTATGTGACTGGCCTCCACTCCTCTGCTTGGTTCACCTTTTAAGCTAGTTTCATTGGTGGATAGATCTTCCTTAAAGTTGATTTCTTTCAATAATCAAATATAACTGCCCCATGTAACAAAGGCCCTTTAGAACGAGTGCACCTATAATTTTAAAATGAAAGGACAAGTGAAATAGCACACTCCTGGGGGCTCTGGCCATGACTGGGCTGGGACTGTGGCAACTGCACAGCCTGCTCCCAAAGTAGGCCACTGCTGCAGTCCCAAGCTGGCCACTGCCAGGAGCCAGATTTAAATGGTTCTTTTTTGCAGCAGCTTTAGTCTGTCTTTGGCAGCTTCAAAACAGCATCTGGCCTCTTTGGGGCTGTGTCATGTAAATGCCATGCCCACAAACCAGCTGGCCTGTGTGTTTCAGGCCTTTGTTTTCTGCCAGAAAGAAGGGATGAAGCCAGCCTGATTCTTAGGAGGGAGCTCCACAGTTGAGTTTCTGCTACAGAGAAAGTCCTGCCACTTGCATTCATCAGCCAGGTAGTGATATGTAAGAGGGTCTCTATTGAAGATCTAAGATTTCAGGAAGGCTCAGATATCCTGATATTCTGGCTCCAAGCTGTTTAGGGCTTTGCAAGTTAACACCTCAACTTAATGCTGAAAAGGCACCATTTTGTTGTTAACTATCCTCGAGTTGATCCCAACTCTTTTTATTCCTTCCTGGCCTTGAATTATGTTATTTTTATTGTCATAGATAATCCCAATCCTTGGATTGATTTTTCCTTTGTTCTCCCAGATCTTGTGAAATAGATCCCTTTTTGTTTTGTCTTTTAATTCTCTGCATTGCTTGTTGTAGTAATTTTCTTTATCTTTTC
This sequence comes from Phrynosoma blainvillii, assembly GCA_026167975.1. Lineage (NCBI taxonomy): Eukaryota > Metazoa > Chordata > Lepidosauria > Squamata > Phrynosomatidae > Phrynosoma > Phrynosoma blainvillii. Next base: position 43,112,940 of record JANUYF010000003.1, read on the forward strand.
ACCCAAGCCATTGTACTGTTGCATTCATAATTCTTTGTCCTATTTCCCTTTTGTTTTTCTTCTTTTCTTTATTGTTTGTAGTGTTTTTTTTCCTGTCATCCATGTTTTTTTCTCTTTCTTTTTGTTTATTGAAAGTATCTGTCTGCATTTTTCTTTTATTATGTCCCTGGATTCAGTCAATAGTTCCTCTGGTTCTCAGGTCCATTAGGCTTAGTAGTGTTAATTTGTTTTTAATGTTCTCAGTAAATTCTATTGAGATCTTATTTAGATCATATTTTGTTATAGTCAGTGGTTTTGTTTTCATCTTGAATCTTACTTTTATTTTTGATATGAGTAATTTGTGATCTGTGCCACATTCAGCACCTGGTGTAGTCTTGGCCACCAGTATAGAATTAAGTATAGAGCAAAGATAAAGAAAATTACTACAATGACCAATACAGAGAAATAGAAGACAACAACAAAAAGGGAAGAACAAGCGACCAATTTCACAATATCCGAGAAATCAAAGGAAAATTCAAACCAAGGACCGGGATGCTCTATGACAATAAAAATAACATAATTCAAGACCAGGAAGGAATAAAAAGACATTGGATGCAATACACAGAAGAATTATACAAAAGAGATGACAAAAAGAAGGACACATGGAACGAAGAGCCATATGAAGATGAACCCCAAATTCTAAAAAAACAAGGTGGAAACTGCAATGAGAGAAATAGCGAAAAACAAATCACCAGAAACATGATATTCCAATTGAACTGCTGCAATCCACATTGACAGAGTAACTCTAGTGCTAACCCACATATGTCAACAGATGTGGAAAACAAAAGGATTGTGAACAGATTGGAAGTGATGAAGTGCTCCTCAGATTCCACATCCCTATTTTATGTGTAATGCTGTTTTGGATGCCATTTGCCTTCCTAAGGGTCTCTGCTATTTGTCTTATCATCTTTCTTATGTCCTTGGCTTATCTTGCAAATGTGATATCCCTTTATCTCTCCCTCCTTCCCTTTCTTTTAATGCCCTGATCCTGCCTGTGTCTCACTTGGGGTGTCTCATTGTAGGGTTTACTAGGTGATGGGGTTACACAAGGGAGGCCACCTACACCTCTCCGTGTGCAGTGTCAACCAATGTTAGCTATGGTGTCCCCTATGAAATTCATGGGGTCACCATATGTCAACAAGTCACTTGAAAGGCACATACACACACAGATTAACACCAGCACCTTGAATTGAACTCCAAAACAAATTGAAAGCCACCATCCACCTTAAAATTCAAAGATATAGCTGTATTTGTCTCTAAAATCAGTATATATAGAAATCTTATAGCACCTTTGAGACTAACTGGAATTAGTTCAGTAATGACTGAAGCAGATAGCCTGGAAGGAGTGATCTCTGGCCACTCCAGCCACAAATTCTCTGAGGTCGTAGTGACCAGATGATCCACTCCTTTTGCCGATGGTTTTGGGCCACCTTAGATGGCCTTGGGGCTTCCAGCTGCTCCAGGGGCATGCATCATTTAAATGCCATGCCCCTGAAGCATCCAGAAGCCTCTCTATTTGGTCCATCTGTTTCAGGCCACTGGATCAAAGGTACTACAAGATCTCTTTATATCCACCTTAAAATTATCTACCCTAAAGGTGCAAGAGCCTATTTGGTCTTGGAAGCTAAGCAGAGTCAGCCCTAGTACTTGGATGGGAGACCTCCAACAAATATCAGGTGTTTTAGACTATGGGCTGATACACCCAGCCCATTTGGGGTGGCAGAGAGCTGCCCCAGGGGGCAGCGGATTGGGGCCACGGCAACCCCATGCCACGGCCCTGATCCTTCCTTTTTCTGCCCCTAAAAGAGTGTCAAAATGCCACTCCTTTTAGGGCCGCCTCAAGAGCCAGCACTGCAGCTCTTTAGTGCCCTTTCGGTGCAGCATGTTTAAACGCTGCACAGTTTGCGTAGGGTCATGCAGAGTCAAGACACCATTGGAGTGGGGTTGGGGCAGCCACCGTGTAGCTGCCCTGCCCCAATTCCACCCCCAGGCCAGCCCTTTGGGCCAGTTTTCAATGGCCCTATGTTTCAGAGGAAGGAGCTCTGAACTACTTCTAAGTATTCCTTGCCTAAGAAAATCTCTATGAAATGCATGGAATAGCCTTAAGTTGACAGGTAACCTCAAGGCACATACACTCACAGAAATAATTTGTGGTCATAGTTTTTGGTTTTGTAATGTTCATCTGTATACCTGTTTCTTCTTCCTTGACTTTCCTCAAGAGTCATTCTAAATCTTTACTATTTTTGGATACTAATATGGAGCCATCAGCATATATTAAATTGTTGATATTCCTTCCCTCAGTTTTCATGCCTTCTTCCTCCAAGTTTAATATTGCTTTCTAAACAAGTGGTCCAATATTGATTGTACAGAAAATTTCCAGTAGGTTTAAGAGTGTGTGTTTTGGCTATAAATCTCTTGTATATTTAATAGACAGTTTGGAAGAAATGATACATATTAATAAAATGCAATGAAGAAAATCACTCCAGTCTGGACACTAATGTATTCTATTTTTTTCTCATCAAGACTCTAAGCAGAGAGAAATTTTTGCACAACTTGAAATCAGGTAGACACATCACAAGATGTAGGTAACATGCCAGCCCCTTCATGCCTATATTTAGTTGAAGTGTGAAATGGAAAAAAATTCAAATGTTTGTGTAAAGAGTCTGCTCTAGGGCTAAAAGTAGTTTTCTGTTACCAACACATGTTTGTTCACATTCCAGAACTTGCCTGATGTTTGTTATTTGAGTTAAAATACAAAGTTTGTTGCCTGATCCAAAATACAAAATTTTAACTCACCTCCACATCAGAACAAAAAGTGAAAATGTAGCACAAACAAGGTTTATTGGCCAAATATGCTGCTACATCTTCCATGAGACTCATGGTCTATTGTAACACCCAGGACTTGGAAGAGAAATAGGCAGAGCCACTTATTTCTATTCTAGAATCAGTTGATCTTGAATTTTCTTCAAGAGAGATATTGTTGTGTTTCTCTGAAGCATTTTGTGTTTCTCTAAACGGTGTCCTAAATTAAGTCTGTAGATTCCAGTACATTTGATGTAGTAAAACATTCTATTCATGTGTAAGCTTATTGTACAGATACAACCATGTACTCCATTGGTACAGGAGGTGAAATCCAACAGTCCCTTATGTCTTGTGTTCTATTTACCAAAAGTGAATCTACAAATTTGCTGTGAAATTCCTTTAGTTGCAGAATGAGCTGATGTAATAAATGCTTTGGATGTTAATATTTCAAGCATGTAACCTCCCACCACCCCATAGTATTATTAAAATAACCTCTGAAAACTAGACTGTTTGTTATAAGAGCAGTCAGCACAAATATTTATTCAGTTTTAAAATAGAATAATTGAATTTGTCCCATGGAATTATTTATTTTTATATTTTTGAAAAAAAAAAGTAGCTGGTTTTATTTTCTACCAGTGATTTCCAATAGATTGTGTGCATGCTTTCTCTTAAGTCCCACTCATTTCACTGAGGCTTTTAAGTAACGTGAGAGAGACAGGAACTGAAAACTTCTTTGAAAATTTATGTTCGGAGTAATGTGTATAAAACTTAAAGGAAAAACATTTTGTGGATACTCAAGCTTGCAATATGTTTTCCAAGTTACTTAATGTAATTTATTTTACTTGAATGCAATGGTTTTTCATGCTGTATCAGACTGTAAAGTAAATGCTCTGCACTTTGTGTGTGTGTGTGTGTGTCTACGTATTATTTTTGTAGGAGACTCCAACAGTAACTATTGGTGTTTTCATTGAACAACCAACTCCATTCATGTCTAAATTTTTAGACAGATTGTTGACTCTGGATTACGCAAAGGAAAAACTTAGCCTCTTCATTCACAATAATGTAAGTATTTTATGACCATGTGCTAAATTTAATTAGTAAATGTGTCAGTCCAATAATACAGTTTGACTACAGAGTTCTTACATATTTAAATGGTCTGTTATATTGAAAATGGTCTGTTATTATATTGAAAATGGCATGTATTCCCTTAAATTCCCTCAAATATATGGTAATTTCTCTGTTCTATTACATTGTATTGCTGTGTTAAAACAATTAGCTGGTGCTGACAAGCTCAGTTTAAATATGTGCTGGGGATAAAATAGCAGCCAGAAATATTAAATAACACCATCCAAATTATTCTTCACCTCCAGCCGCTTAGGTTCCTGGATGGTAGAATCTATATACTCAGGAAGAAATATCTGCTGGGGAAATGGGAAGGTTACACATATTTACATCAGTATTGAATGGATTACACTCCATGTGGGCTACAGTTTAGACTTATTCACACACAACCTTGCATTTTCCAGCTTTTCTTCCACTATAATGTCTGCTCTGAATGATCTCTGTCTCTGGTTCTTGTCCTGTGGTTGCATGCACTATATAATTTGGCACATGTTTTTTGTACAATGCATAGCCAGTTCTGACCATCAGATTTGTTTCATTTAGCCAGGACTTGTTTCAGTAGTTGTTTATGCAGATGCCTGTTTGCTAAGTCAGCTGCTTCAGCCACTGACAGCATCTGCCAGTAACCACAACATTAGATGTGGCAGCTGCTACCATCACAGTCTAGTACCTAAACTTAAGGTTCAGTATTCCAATCTCTCTCTCTCTCAATCTCTCTCTCTCTCTTACTACTATAAAGTGAACATTCACAGTTTTTCCAAGTAAATTACCTGTTGGAAATTATGAAAGAACAGTTACAGAAAGCATTTAATTTTAAAGATTTTGTATGTCAACATGCAGGCATATTTAGTGACAAAATCCTGACTTTAGAAATCTGTGGAGATGGACAAAATAAATAAATTGATTTCACCTATTTTGATGGAAATGAGGTTTGTCTACATGTGTGTAAGAATATGAACTGGGAACAGTAATTAATAATCCAGATTCCTACACCTGATTTTTGAAGTAGGTGGCTGAAAGCTGGCAATTCAAACCCTGATTGACTAGGATGTTTTGCCTATCATAAATTGCATTCTGAAAGATATATAAATCTATATATACTATATGTCTTAATAGTTCATGGCTGAGGCTAGAACCTGCCTACAAATATGTGAAGATCAGATTTATAAATTTCAAAAACAGGCCTTTACTTCTCTCATGACCTCTGGAATTATCTGAAAGGTGTCCAGTTGAACATATTTCAAAGCAAAGGTTGCATGGATCGGGTTATTTCTAATCAAATTTCTAGAAATTTGTTTGTGTACTCACTCATATGTCTATTCTATTTCCTCAACAATCCGTAATTTTTTAAAGGAACAATCACACAGTTTTGTTTAAATATAAATAGATGTTTTTGAAGTACATACCGTATATTGAAATAGGTTTATTTTAATTTGCTCACTGTTACACACATTTTGGTACTTTCTGAATGCTAAAAAAAAAACACACCTGTATTGCAAAATTAGCAAAGTATGAAATTTGAAGGACAAGTGTGTTTTAAGCCTTGTATAAGATCAGGTAGTGTGGATCAGGTCAGTAGACTTCAAAAGGCAGACTACGAGGGGGGCTGCCTGAACAGTCCAGTTTTGCCACATAGGGCTTGTACAAACTGCCATAAATAATCCAACTTGAGACCACTTTAACTGTCCTGGCTCAATGCTAGGGAGTCATAGGAACTGTAGTTTATTGTGGCACCAGAGCTCTCTGACAGAGAAGGCTCAATGTCTCAGAAAAAACTACAATTCCCACGATTCCCTAGCATTGAGCCAGGACAGTTAAAGTGGTCTCAAGATGGTCTCAAGCTGGATTATTCATGGCAGTCTGTAGAGGCCCATAGTTTCTTAGAAACTCTGCAGAAAACTAGAGTCTCTTTATCTGGGGTTAGGCCAGATCCTCTGGATCCGTGTCTGGACAGGCAGGATTGAGTTGATCCTACCGTGGGGTTTTTAGCCTGCATTGTCTAATCTAGATGATACGAGGCTAGAGCAAAGCTTGATCTTTCACCCCTGCTGACAACCACAAAGTTATGCATATTACCAGGTGGGACTCATGAGATAATGTAGATAATTTTAGATAGACCTAGTACGTTGAGGTGAAGGATTGATGGTAGGCATTGGTGTGTATGCATGCTTGTGTGCATATACATATACCGGTACATGTTTTTTGGCAGGCTCTACTATATTTTGAAGTGAGATGGGCAACTGTGGAGTGGACAGGAGTTCACTCTAACTTTTAAAAAACTTAAAAAAAAACACCTTTTTAACCCCCTGCCATATGCGTTGTGGTGCAGTTTTCCCCTTTTCTCAGTTAGGAAGTAAACTTGAAATCAATTTCTGGTTCACCCCCTGTTTGAAAAGACACACCTCCTGGACCTGAAAGAGCTGAGTATAGTCCAAAATCATGGCAGTATTGACCCTCATATTCTATAGGAGTGGGACGTAAGACACATTTTTTTTTGGTAAAAATAAATTAATAAATAAGCAATTATGCCAGTGGTGCCTGTTGTGGACCCTTGGGTGCTTCAAAATGTGCTTTGAAATGTCACACTTTTCCTAACCCTCTTACACAGGCTCAGAAAAGATTTTTAAATTAGATTTTAGTGTCTATGCAATGAAACACAGTCTGTAAGCTATAGGTCCTATACTGCTTAATCACCCTGATATATATATATATATATATATATATATATATATATATATATATATATGAACTATAGGTTGCAAATAAATAAATATGCAACTAATATGAAGTTAAGTATTTTTTGTAAAAAAAATGCAATGTTTGAGATACAGTATTAATAATAAATCTCTATATATTATGAAATAATTACTTCAAGCAGTTGTACCATATTTCCCTTTCTTATCTGTGGCATTTGATTTGTTTGTTTATTTGTTGCCTCTAATTTCTACATTATGTAAGTTCTTGTATTTTTCATTTCCCAAATAATGTCATTTTTCTCATTAATTATACTTTGGCTTCTTTATTCTTAAATTATTCTGACTGGGATCACCATAGTGAGGTTAAGAGGATTTCTCTTCACCCCCCCCCTTTCTTTATGAGTTCAAGATGAACATATATTCAAATGGAGTTGTCTCTGTTTAAATCCACTTGGATTCCTTGTCACTCTTATAGAAAATGATGCTATCTACAAATACAGTCGTCCCTCCATATTTGTGGGGGTTAGGGGAACAAGACCTCCATGAATATGGAAAATTTATGAATAGTGCACGCCCTGTCCCCTCCTCATTCTATGCCTGAAACAGCTGCAGCCAGCTGTCCCAAGCATGGGAGGAGGCGACAGGACAGCATGCGTGTGGGTTCATCCAGCTTCTCCCGTGCCTGTGATAGCTGCAACTAGCTGTCCCAAGCATGGGAGGAGGAGGTGGGTGAGGCTCACACTGAGATCACGAATAGCCAAATTCTCAAATCCCAAGTCGGCAAATGGGAAGGGAAGACTGTACATGATTTTCACATGATTTTGATGTAGTCCTTTCTTTTTTTTTTTAAAGCCATCTTATGTAAACCCATTCTTGAAAACTATCCAAAGAAGTTTGGGGTTATAATGTATTGAATTTGGGTTATAATGTATTGAAACAATAGGCAAACTTTGTTGTTATGTGCCTTCAAGTCATTTCTGACTTGTGGTGATCCTAAAGCAAACCTACCATGGGGTTTTCCTGGCAAGATTTTTCATTTTGTCTACCTTTGCCTTTATCTGAGACTGAGAGTGTGATTTTGTGCAAGGTCATCCATTTAGTCTTCATGGCAGAGCGGGAGTTTGAAGCATGGTCTCCCAAGTCCTAGTTCAGCACTGAAACTACTACACCATGCTGGTTATCAATAGTCAAGATATCAGAATGCAAAGTTCTTATGTACTTGTCCCATAGTTTCTGTAAACCAATAACAACTATGCTGTAATCTCTCCCAGTTGGGAAACATTTACTCTGGTTCTTTGTTGCTTCTAATTTTGGCTCATTTCTGATCAACATCTGTTTCTATTAGTATAAATTGTATGCATAGTTTTTTAGAAGCCTGGTGTTTGATCCAGACAGAATTACCCTACTTTGGGAGATTTTTGTTGCAACAATTGTGGGCTCTACCTCCATTTGTTTTCTTGTGTGAAGCACATTTATTTAAGATTTAGTATCTGAATTTCAGATGTTAAACAAATGCATATAAGTCAAGAATGGAATCTGCCATAATGATTTTCCTTTGGGCACATATGTTTCCTCTTCTTGGACTGAATAACAGCAAAGTATGTTTTCTAGCCAATATTCACTTAGCCAATTCTCCTAATTCCATTTTTTAACAGCCTAATTAGGGTCAGCTAGATGGTGACTAATTTGATTCCAGCCTTCTCCAGTGTTTTTCATTTATTGTTTTGTCCTTCTGTTTTTATTTATATATGATTATAAGACCATTGGTTATTGTCAGTCTGTCCTAGGTATTTAGCCAGTTTTTAAAATATATCTTCTAATTTCCTATATAGCTGGAAAGAAATGCTAAGACACAAGTTGATTATTGTAAATGTCTTTGTCAAGGTCCCCCCCCCCCACACACACTCTTTTTTGGAGTCTTCTGCAAACAGTATAAAATTAATTCACCACAACAAACCTGCTAGGATAGTTGCAACATAATCCTATATGTCTATATTCGTAAAATATAGGTGTCTTGTCTTCTGGGGTTGGCTTACCTGTTAGCCTGTAGGAGCCATACTTTGCTGCTGGCACTGAATTTATGACCACTAAAACTGAAAGGCACAGTTTTGTTGGTGGCAAAAACAAGCAATTTACCTGTGCACCTTGTCCTAAAGGTGAAATTGCTTATTTTGCCATCGCACCACTATGTTTGGCTTGGTGGCAAAATTGTGACCCAAGTTGGTTATCCCAGGTAGCATTGCAGCCAGCACCTGGATTTAACAGTATAGAAGAGAGAAACCCTGCAATTTTTTTTACCAGACTTGAAGGATTATGGCATATATATGTAACTGGCTATCTGATATACTGCCAGTTGGCACTGGATTGTTTTATGGTATGCTTAGTTTTTACACAGTGTTACTTGTTTCGCATTAATTCTGTATTTTAACACTTCCAGGAAGTTTACCATGAAAAGCATATCAAGAAATTTTGGGAAAAAGCCAAGAGCATGATCAGAACTATAAAAATTGTTGGACCTGAAGAAAATCTGAGTCAAGCTGATGCCAGAAACATGGGAATGTAATTTTATTTTTTATTCACTTATCTTTTCAGTGTGTATGTTAACATAAAGCCAAGTGTAGATCTTTAGTAGAAGGTGTCCCATTAAAATGAACAAGTAATTATAATTATGAAGTGCCACAGCCACACACAAATAGAACGATTTCTGAGCTTATTTGATGGTTCATTTCTTGCTGGCTAGAACTTAATGAGCCACCATTGAGATTTTCAACATATGTTTCTAAACTGTGTATCATAACATTTTATGTTTAAACAGAGCAGCTGTTATAGATTATGCATCAGTCTTTCTGCTAAGGTCATTACTTCATTTTAAGTTTACTAAAACATTTTGGTACTACCTTTGAGCAGAAGGTTTTAAGGCAACTATTTGTTGTTATTCAAAAAGTAGTACCGTATTTAGTATTAATACTGAACAATAAAAATAGGAATATTTTAGCAACAAGTAAAAAGCAATAAAAACAGCAGAAGGAACAGTAATAAAAATAATGAATCAGCAAAAATGAAATAAATTATCCATTTCAGGATAATATACTGCCCTGATTTGACACCAGAATACCAATAAAATATGCAGAAGCTGTGTTTCTCTGAGATAATTCCAGAACCTTCTCTTCACTACCAGAAAAACACTATTTGGAATCACAACTTACTTCCCAGGGTGTCATAAATGTATCATCAAAGCTGCTTCTATAAAGATGTTCTTGTGAGGATTCCAGGAGCACCTTTTGCTTCTTTCCCTGGGCCGAATGTAGAAACTTTGGCACAGGGATAAGGAGAGATGGAGGAAAAGGGTATTTGTGAAGCCATTGAATCCTTTGTGAGAGATTTGATTGAACACTAGGGGGCTAAGCAGACAGGTGATGATAGCACAGGCCTATCTGTGCTATCATGACCCTGGTGCTTACCCTGGTTGGTCTCAGAGTTGGTGTGGGGAGGGACAGGTGTTTACATACCCCTTACTGACCCAGGACCTATTACTGGTGTGTGCTCCCTACTCCCTACCTTGCCATGCCATTGCTCTTACTCAGAAACCCACTGTCACTGTGTCTGTTGTGGAAACTGGTTGCCTGGCTTCACCCAGATGGCCTGGCACCACATTGCCATGTTGGATGCAGAGCATGGTATGGGTAAGGAGTGCAGGAGCCATGTGAACACCTAGGGTTTGCTATTGTTTCCAGGAAACTTTTCTGGAACCCAGAGTAGAATGCCCATGGTATTGGCAGTTTATCCCAGAACCAGGCTGGATCCTCTGCATCTGTGTCTGGTCTGTGTTTTAGCCTATGTCACCTGAACTAGAAAATGCAAGGATTGTGGGAACCCAGTCCTTTTGGCCCATGCAGACAACCCCTTCAACTTTTTAAAACTTCATTTGGAACTCTAGCAAAGTTTCTCTTCCTTCTAGGGAATCCAGCATGATTTTATGCATCCTTAACCACCCTCCCTTCAATTTCAAAGCAGCATCACCAAGTGCAAATCTTAAAGAGAAAATTTGTAAGTTTGATAACTGCATCAAAAAATTATGGCATCTAACTGGATTCATAAGTCTTCAGAGGTAGACAGTCTGAGCTGATACTTCACCATTTAGCCACACTTTTATTAGGAATTTATTTAATTTATATCCTGCTTTTCTCCCAATATGGGATCCAAAGTGACTTGTAATACAAGTTAAAACGAAATATGATTTGAATTTTTTTTAAAAAAAATCTAAATTCTAAAGATCAAACCTTGATTTTCCATTTTATACAAGGAATACCATTTTACCTTGTCACTGTATTTAATGGAACTTGAACATCCATGGATTTCAGTATCCAAGAGGGTCCTGGAACTCAATCCCAGTAGATAAATGGGATGTTAAAATAATGTTGTAGGAGTGTTGAAAAACAGTCCTTTAAAACCAAACATCCAAACCTGGAACTTTCAGCAAAGCTTCTTTATTGTGAAAGAACAAAAGCAAAAAACAAATAATAATAATAATAACATTTCCACTTTAGCGAAAGCTGGCTAAGCAGGAATAAAATCTATCTGCTACATGATTCAAGATGTGTTAGTAGCATCACCAAAAGAATGGTTTTATTAGTTCATTATAGTTCAAAAGCCAAAAAGCAAGTGAGTAGCTTTCTGATTCTCAGCCCACAGTCCCACAAGACTCCACCTTTCTGGGTGTAACCTTTACAAGCTGATTGGGTGATATTACGTGACGTGTACTAGTCCAACCCTTAATTACAATAACAAATCATGTGACTACATTTCCCATAACAAAAATGTGTTTTCATAAACCATAATATAAACAAACCTTCTTTCCCATAGAATGGAGTCCTGTTAGCCTCCTGTTTTGGCTAAATCACACCTGGGACTGATAAACTGTGAATCTAGCTCTCAGAAAAACATCTTTTCACAGCATGGAAAAATACAGACACACATCTTTTACATTTCAACATTTTAACATTGACTCTATATCCCATTTAAACCTAACAATCCCCTCCTGAAATGTAAGATGTGTGTATGTTGTACACTAAACTAACCCTGTTGTAAAACTAACTTAGCTCAATGGCTAGGCCTAAACTTAAGACATGCCAAGTAGACGTGACATCTGTTCGTGTCTATCAATGGTCAATGCCTTTGTCAAGATGTCTGCTTGATTATGAATTGACTCAATGTATCGCAGACTCACAATTTCCTTCTGTACCATTTCTCTGACATTCTGATACCTCACACCAATGTACTTTGTTCTGCACTTCATGTTCTCAGCTTCAGCCATAGCAATGCATGTCTGAGAATCCTCATTTATCATCACTGGATCAGCACATTTTTCATTCAGATCTTTCAACAACTGTCTAATCCATTCAATCTCATTAACTAACTCAGATAAGGCCCCGAATTCTGCTTCTCCTGTACTTTGTGCTACGTATCTCTGTTTTCTACTTCTCCAAACAATTGTACTTTCTCCAAACTTAATCAACAATCCTGTTACTGACTTTCTATCCTGTAGCTCAGAAGCAAACGAACTGTCAACAAAACATTCAAGACCAGCTCGACTGTTTTGCAACTTCAATTTCCTGTCTATGCTACCCTTCAAATATCTCAACAAATGCTTCACTGCTGTCTAATCTTCCACTGTAGGACAATTTGCCTTTCTTCCAAGCATGCCCATGGCAAAACAAATGTCAGGCCTCGTGTTATTAGCAATAAACATCAAACTCCCCATGAAGCTCCTAGCTACCAATCTGGCCTTGTATCTCTGACTACCATCCGGCATCAGCTTTCTTTTGTAAACCCATTTGCAACCTATCACCTTGTGATTTGTAGGCCTGTCAACAATTTCAAACACCTTTTTGTCTACCAAAGACTTGAATTCCTGCTCCATTGCAGACTCCCATTTCTGCTTCTCTTCATCACAACACTCCTGTACTTCCTTGTAGCTTTCAGGCTCCTCTACCATGACTACACAAGCCTTAGCTTCCTGCACTTTAAAACGATCTGGAGGTTTCCTAACTCTAGTAGTCCTCCTCAAAACTATGGTCCTTGTTCTTCCTTCATCATCCTCAGTGTCTGTACTTGAAGCTTCCCTGTCTGTGTGTCTCTTTGTTTCTGTCATTCTAGGTGCAGGTGGACGTGTGTGTGACAACTTGTCTGATGTGCTAGCCTCACCATCTGAAGAATCTGACTCTTGCTTCACTGCCCCTCCATTTCTGGCAGGTGGTGGTGTCTGTGTTTCTAACTGACCTAGTCTGAAAAACACCTCTTTGTATGAATGAATGTTTTCCCACCCAGAATGTTTCTCAAAGTTTGCGCTCCTGGAAAAAAGAATCTGATTTCCACCCAGGTAAAACCTGTAACTGTTTCCTGTGTAACCCACAAACATCAAACGTCTCCATTTGGGCTGACCTTTCTTTCTGAAAGCTGCAGGTATGTACACATTTGCATACTGCCCAAACACTCTAATATATTTCAAATTGGATGGTCTCTTGAAAAGCACGTGGTAAGGAGTATTCTGCACAGCTGAATTCCAAGTGCGGTTTGTCAAGTAATTAGCTGTGAGAATAGCCTCCCCCCAAAGATGCTCTGGAGCACTGGCATCAAGCATCATACAATCTTTTATTTGCTTCAGAATGGCTATTTTCCTTTCAGCCAGACCATCTTCAGCCGCACAAGATGGGTTAGTAGTAAAATGTCTAATTCCCACTTTTCTTAGCCAATTGGTCAAATGAGTAGCCAAGAATTCTCCTCCTCTATCTGTGACCAAAGTTCCCACTTTGTAGTTGAACTGTCTCTCTATCATGTTCAGCCATTCTTTGAACTTCTCCCCTGCTTCACCCTTTTCTTTCAAAAGAATCACATAAGAAAACCTTGTGAAGCGATCCACAATCACCATGAAATATTTACACCCTCCCTGAGAGGGGGGGTTAATTGGCCCAGCAAGATCGCAGTGCACATGTTCAAAAGGTCTCTGGGCTTTAAGTTTTGTTCTTTTTGCCACAGGATAAGCCTTCAACTTAATCCTGCTGCAAACTGAACACTCCAAGTGGTTTGAGCATGGTGAAATTTTAAACTCAGGACAAACCTGCTTCAATTTCAAAAGATTTGGAAAACCAGCATGACCCATCACTCTGTGAAAATAATGAATACAATTTTCATGCAAAGGCTTATTTTGGGCGACTGCACAATTTTCTCTGTCTATCATGTGGTACAGCTTGTCTTTCTTAATGGCTTTAGCACAAAATTCACCATCTTTAAATGTCTGTTTTTAACTCTATTATGTTTAATACTGTTTTAAGGGGGGAGGGTAGTGGGTGAAGGGCAAGAATGTGGATTTTAACTGTAATATTTTAATTGATGTACGCCGCCCCGATTGCCGAGCAGAGGGGCGGGTTACAAATAAAATGTATTATTATTATTATTATTATCCCCTTCAAAATTCACTTTGTACCCATCTGAGGTCAAAGCTGACACACTAACTAAACAATTTTGCAATGTAGGTACATACAAGACATCATCAAAATTGGTACCAAAACTTGGAATGCAAACAGTTCCCATTTCTTCAATTTTTGGCCCTTGTCCATCTGCCAAAGCAACAGAAAAAAAACATTAGCTGGTTTTCTGCTCTGGAACAGTTCAATTTTGTTTGCCATATGGGTGCTGGCTCCAGAGTCTAAAAGCCAGACACTAGATGGCTGAACTTGAGGCACACCATCTCGGCTTTTTATTGTAGCAACAAATCCTTGGTTAGCACTGTGCTTCTTTTGTCCACCAGGGGGACGTGGCTGCTGTTGCTGCTGTGACTGCTGCTGTTGTTGTTGCTGCCCCCTCCTGGTATCTGTAATCAACTTTCTGCAGTCTTTTCTTAAATGTCCAAATTTTTTACAATAAACACATTTTTCCCTTTGAAATTGCAGCTTTTTCAGTTTGCATTTCTTTCGGAGTTCCCTCTGGGACATTGTGAGGCTTTGTAGTTGCAGACCCCTGCTTTCGTTGCTCTGCCTCAAACCTCCTCCTTTCAGCTTCTTGTAAAATTCTCTCACAGACCAATTCCATAGTTAATTGAGCCCCAGGCAATGCTTGCAATCCTAACAGGATATTATCATATGATTCATTGAGGGAACCCAATAAAATGTAAATTCTGAGGGTTTCATCTAGGGCAATGTCCCTTGTTTGAACCTGGGCAAACAAATCTCTCATTTTATGAACATGAATCTTTGCAGAATCTTTGTCTCCCATTTTACACGAAAACAATCACTTTGCCCAAATCATCTTTGCTAGATCAGAAGAGGACTGATGAATTCTAGCCAAAGTGTCCCATATTTCTTTTGCTGAAGTAAAATCTTTTACAAGATTTAATTGTCCCTCAGATAAGAGGAGTAGGAGGGTGGCTACAGCTCGAGGATTTCAGTCTTGGTCAGCTGCAGACGGAGCAGCCCCCAACCCAGCCTGCACAGATAGCCACAAACCCTCCCTTATCAAAAGAGATCTAGCATAAACGTTCCAATATCCATAATTTTCCGTGTTTAGCTTTGGAAACCGGGCTTGTTCCATCATTAATTAATTTTAAAAGAGTCCAGCACAAGTCTTAAAATTGACGGCCCCTCCCGGGTGCCTTCCTCCAGGACTCTGCCTCTTTAAACTGCAGCTTTTCACAGCCTCCGGCTAATTTGCTGCTTTTCTTGCTGCTTTACAGCTTTGAGACAACAGTCCATTTAAACTAATTGCCTTGAGATAAGGGAGGTTTTCTACTTACAGTCCTCTGTGGAGCTTGTGCAAGAAATCAGACGTGAAAAATCCAGGCTCCTGCCTCCGCGGCTCCCGGCTGTAGAGCTGCTGCCATAAATCAAGCCTGGAATTCCAGCCCGTCTGTGTGCTGCCTCCTCCTAGCCTTCCGCGGGTCCCCGCTGGCCAGGACAGGAAAAAAGTTGCTTTTTAACTCCAGGTTCTGCAGCAGAGGTGCCGTGGATCAGAACCATCCCTCTGCTACCACATGTTAAAATAATGTTGTAGGAGTGTTGAAAAACAGTCCTTTAAAACCAAACATCCAAACCTGGAACTTTCAGCAAAGCTTCTTTATTGTGAAAGAACAAAAGCAAAAAACAAATAATAATAATAACATTTCCACTTTAGCCAAAGCTGGCTAAGCAGGAATAAAATCTATCTGCTACATGATTCAAGATGTGTTAGTAGCATCACCAAAAGAATGGTTTTATTAGTTCATTATAGTTCAAAAGCCAAAAAGCAAGTGAGTAGCTTTCTGATTCTCAGCCCACAGTCCCACAAGACTCCACCTTTCTGGGTGTAACCTTTACAAGCTGATTGGGTGATATTACGTGACGTGTACTAGTCCAACCCTTAATTACAATAACAAATCATGTGACTACATTTCCCATAACAAAAATGTGTTTTCATAAACCATAATATAAACAAACCTTCTTTCCCTAGAATGGAGTCCTGTTAGCCTCCTGTTTTGGCTAAATCACACCTGGGACTGATAAACTGTGAATCTAGCTCTCAGAAAAACATCTTTTCACAGCATGGAAAAATACAGACACACATCTTTTACATTTCAACATTTTAACATTGACTCTATATCCCATTTAAACCTAACATTTACCTTGTCACTATATTTAATGGAACTTGAACATGCATGGATTTCAGTATCCAAGAGGGTCCTGGAACTCAATCCCAGTAGATACCAAGGGCCCACTGTATAACTAAATGTTTTTTTTAATAAATAATAAATAAACAAGCAAGCCAATTAAAATATTTAGTTAAAATGGTTAAAAACATGTTCAAATCATAGTAAAAGTTACATCATGCTATGTTAAACATATCTTTTTGTCCCAACCAGTTAAAAAACTAAAGGCATGTTTAAATGAAAAGGACATAAAGGCCCTGTTCACACTATGATTTAAACCAGTCTGCAAACCGGATCAGACCAGTTTATATGTGCCTAATTAATACTTGAGTTGATTTCAGCTCCAACTGTGTTCAGCCTGAATTGGGGTGAATTAGCTCAAGTCATCCTGAACCAGTTCTTTTGAAGACAGATCTTTTAGTGTTTCTTTTGATAAGAATCAGTTTGCAACAGTGCTGAACAAATGTGAACATGTTTCTGATCACATTTGGGTCACCCAGGAATGAGGGGCAATGGGCACAGGGTGGGCAGAGAGATGATACCTGTTCCACCACCAAGGTCTTGGCAAACCACCATCCCCCCCCCCCCCAGTGCTGCTGTGGGGCTGTTGGGTGGCTTCTGTGGAGCTGTGGATTTTGATTACCTGCGCTGTCAAGTGGTCCCTTTAGATCACTCTGTGCAGCTGTTTTCTGCTTCTTCCAGGGTTCCAGGGGCTGGGGCATGGTACGGCATGCTTTAATTTTCCCCCCACAGTTTCTGTGAACTGTTGCATTTGCATGGGTTCAGGAGAGGGAGTCACGGGTGCCATGGTGGGAATTCTCCCCTGGTATGCATGAATCCGTGGGTGCCATGGGATATTCTCCCATGGGATGCATGGATCCGTGCGTGCCATCCTAGGATGCATGGATCCATGGGTGTCATGGGGGATCCTTCTCTGGGATACATGGATCTATGGGTGCCATGGGGAATTCTCCCCTGGGATACATGGATCTGTGGGTGCCATGGGGGATTCTCCCCAAGATGCATAGATCCATGGATGTCTTAAGGGATTCTCCCTGGGAAGCATGGATCCGTGGGTGTCATGGGGGAAATAGCAACAGTTGGTGCACATGGCCACACTTCCAAGTGCATCATATGATTGACATTCAAAAAAGAAGGAACCGGGATGGATCAAACACATCCGAGATTGAGAATACATTTTGTTCTGGTGCAAAGTAAGTGTGAACATGAACTGTGTTAAATAAACACAGAGGCATTCAATCATGGGAAATGCAGTGTGAACTTTAGTTTGGTTCAAACTGATTCTGCGATCCCAAATCTGTTTGACTCAAAAAATGGGTTAAATGCCAGTGTGAATGAGGCCAAGGAGAGCAGACAGGAAGCTAACTGTCCCTCCATTAGGAAGGAGTTTTATAGTCCAGGAACAGCCACTAAGATTGTCACATGTGTCTTCACCAGATGAGGCTGTAGGCATGGTGGGACTGAGGGAAAGCCCTCTTCTAAAGATCATAAGACTCAGCAGAGTTATATGGGGTGATAAAGACATTGAGATAGTTTAAATGTAAGCAGTCTAGGGCTTTATAGGTCATAATCATCACTTTGAATTGTGCCTGGAAACAGACTGGTACTCAGTGAAGCTGACATAACAAGGGATTTGTATAATTCCTACTATTATTCCCAATCAACTGTCTAGGACTGCAGAAGTTTCTGAAGTTTCCAAAGGCAATCCCATGTTGAATGTGTTGTGGAAATCCAAATGGAACATGGCCTGTTTTATTAGAAGGTTCATAAAAACCAAAATGTTTATTGCTTACAAATCACTCTTTGACATAACACTGAAGGATAATTTTTTTCCAGTTCATGATTTGAAACATGTTTTGGGCTCAAAGCATACAGCTGTTTTTTGTCTTATCATGCAGCTGCACTAATGTGTTACTTTGTCCAGGCTGTAGTAGATTCAGATAGAACAGAAGATACTAGATTCTAGAATGTTCATGTTGTTATTGTTAATTGCCCTTGAGTCAACCTTGACTCATGGCAACCTTGTGGATGAGACTGCTGTGCTCAGGCCCTGCAGTCTCATGCCCATGGCTTTTCTGATTGAATCCATCCATCCAGCATGTGGTCTCCATCTCTTTTTGCTGCCTTCTACCTTTCCTAGTATTATTGTCTTTTGTAATGAATCGTGCCTTCTCATGATGTTTGTCTTCTTGGCTGTCCATGATATTCTAAGAACTCTTCTTCAGTACCACATCTCAAATGAGTTGCTTTTGGCTTTCTTCACTATCCATCTCTTACATCTGTGCATGGTGATGGGGAATGTTCATTGCCTTACAGAATTGAGAAACAACAGTTTTCATGATCAGATTCTGGACCTTTGTCCTCTCCCCAACATACTTTGTTTAGTAATCAAAGCAGTTCAGCAGACAGTAGAAGATAGTAATCTGTTATATAAAGCTATCTTTTTGTCTGCATTAAAAGAAATCTCTGTTTACTTCCCACAGTAGAATTATTATTTTATTGCTGTATGATGAGCTATTGCTATATACAGAACATAGTGTAGTGGTTGGAATATTGAATTGGAGCTTGAGACCTGAATTCTAGTCCCACTTATCTATGAAGATCTCTACATGGCCTTGGATTTATCACTCTTTTTTACCTTGACCTAGCTCACATAGTTTCCCAGTTCAGACATAATGGGGAAAGAATAACAGGTTTGTTCAGTCTTGTTGTTTACAGAGGACTAAAAGAGCTTCTGCAAATTCAGAAAAGTGTGTAAATGGAAGAAAGATTAGGGCATTATCTCATAATTATAAAGCAGTATTCCAGCATTTATTCCTGCTAGGGTTGTATGGCATGCATATTGCTGTCTTTGCTTTCTGGAAGCATTCTCAGATTGAGAAAGGATTTACAGGGGCAGCCCAGCAACTTAAAAAAAAATAATTATAAAAAATACAACTATAAAAAACAAAAATAACAGAAGCCAAAATGTATTGCTATAGGACAAACTTTCAACCCCCCCCAACTAATTATTTAACAAAAATGTTCATTGTTCTTTAAATTAGCTTGCTTAGTTTAATATTTGAGTAATCAATTTAATCAGGGAAAATTCTTAGAACTTATACAGTCTATGTATCAGTACAACCATCTGCTTAAAGCTAAGAGGAGTTGTTTGGAAATGGACATGTTTTCAATGATAATGACATGTTTTTGTCTTCTTTTTCAAGGGACATCTGTCGGCAGAATAAAGAATGTGACTATTATTTCAGCATAGATGCAGACGTTGTTTTAACAAACCCAGATACATTAAAAATCCTTATAGAACAAAATAGGTATGTTTAAAGTGGGGAAATAGAGGGAGCCTTACCAATTCCTGTGCTATATTTGTTTCTGTGTCTTTCTCAATATTTTTAGTAATTTCTTGAAATAACTGTAACATTAAAGAACAAGCTGTAGCATTTGCTAGAACAAGTAGGAAGGCAATTCCATCTCTGTGTCTCCTCAAACACCATTCCTTATGTTGCCAAAGAGAGAGCCAGTGTGGTTTAGTAGTTTGAGTGTTGGACCAGAGTTCGAATCCCTACCAGGCCATGGAAACCACTGGTGAGCTTGAGCAAGTCACATTCCCTCAGCCTCAGAAGAAGGTAAAGGAAACCCGCTCTGAATAAATCTTGCCAATAATGTCATAGAATCATAGAATCATAGAATCATAGAGTTGGAAGAGACCACAAGGGCCATCCAGTCCAACCCCCTGCCATGCAGGAACTCCCAATCAAAGCATCCCCGACAGATGGCCATCCAGCCTCTGCTTAAAGACCTCCAAGGAAGGAGACTCCACTACTCTCCGAGGGAGTGTGTTCCACTGTCGAACCGCCCTTACTGTCAGGAAGTTCCTCCTAATGTTGAGGTGGAATCTCTTTTCTTGCAGCTTGCATCCATTGTTCCGGGTCCTAGTCTCTGGAGCAGCAGAAAACAAGCTTGTTCCCTCCTCGATATGACATCCCTTCAAATATTTAAACACGGCTATCATATCACCTCTCAGCCTTCTCTTCTCCAGGCTAAACATCCCCAGCTCCCTAAGTCGTTCCTCATAGGGCTTGCTTTCCAGACCCTTCACCATTTTAGTTGCCCTCCTTTGGACACGCTCCAGTTTCTCCACATCCTTTTTGAATTGTGGTGCCCAGAACTGGACACAGTATTCCAGGTGAGGCCGGACCAAAGCAGAATAGAGTGGCACTATTACTTCTCTTGATCTAGACACTATACTTCTACTGATGCAGCCTAAAATTGCATTGGCCTTTTTAGCTGCTGCATCGCACTGTTGACTCATGTTCAACTTGTGGTCCACCTGGATTCCTAGATCCCTTTCACAGGTAGTCTCATTCAGCCAGGTGTCCCCCATCGTATATCTGTACTTTTCGTTTTTCCGCCCTAAGTGCAGTACCTTACATTTCTCTGTGTTGAATTTCATTTTGTTAGCTTTGGCCCAACTTTCTAGTCTGTTCAAGTGATTTTGAATTTTGATCCTGTCCTCTGGGGTATTAGCTACTCCTCCTAATTTGGTGTCGTCTGCAAATTTGATAACTATGCCCCCAATACCGTCATCCAAGTCATTAATAAAGATATTGAATAGCACTGGGCCCAGGACAGAGCCCTGTGGCACCCCACTGGTCACTTCTTTCCAAGTTGAAAAGGAGCCATTGTTGAGCACCCTTTGCGTTCGACCAGTTAACCAATTACAAATCCATGTAACAGTTACTTTGTCTAGCCCACATTTTACCAACTTGCTTGCAAGAATGTCATGGGGAACCTTGTCAAAGGCCTTACTGAAATCAAGATATACTATATCCACAGCATTCCCTTCATCTACCAAGCTGGTAATTTTATCAAAAAAAGAGATCAGATTTGTCTGGCATGACCTGTTTCTCTGAAACCCATGTTGACTTTTTGTGATTATGAAATTATCTTCCAGATGTTCACAGACTCTCTGTTTAATGATCTGCTCCAGAATCTTTCCGGGTATTGATGTCAGACTAACTGGACGATGTTTGTTGGGATCCTCTTTTTTCCCCTTTTTGAAGATGGGGACAACATTTGCCCTCCTCCAGTCCGCTGGGACCTCTCCTGTTTTCCAGGAATTCTCAAAGATTATTGCCAATGGTTCTGATATTACATTAGCCAGTTCTTTTAATACCCTTGGATGTAATTCATCTGGTCCTGGAGACTTATATTCATCTAGATTAACCAGATGTTTCTGTACTATCTCTTTACTTATTCTGTGCTGAAATTCTCCTATTCTGTCCTCTGCTCCATTATCCTCAAGTTGAGCACCCTTTGCCTTTTCTGAGAAGACTGAAGCAAAGAAGGTGTTGAGTAATTCTGCCTTTTCTCTGTCCCTGTTAACTTTTTGCCATCTTCTCCACACAGTGGCCCTACCATTTCCTTCTTTTTCCTTTTGCTACTGACATACCCCCAAAAGCCCTTTTTATTGTTCTTAACCTCTCCAGCAAGCCTGATTTCATTCTGCGCTTTAGCTTTTCTGACTTTACCCCTACACGTGCTAGCTATTTGTTTGAATTCCTCTTTGGTGATTTCCCCATTTTTCCATTTCTTATACATGTTCCGTTTAAAACATAGTTCAGTTGCAAGTTCCTTAGTCATCCATCCTCGTTTCTTGAGACACCTCCCATTCTTCCTCCTCGTTGGCACGGTTTGAAATTGTGCCTTCAGTATCTCCCTTTTGAGAAACTCCCATCCGTCTTGAACTCCCTTCTCTTTTAGTATTCCTGTCCATGGGATCACCCTTAGTATTTCTCTAAGTTTAGTAAAATCAGCTTTCCTAAAGTCTAGAATGCGTGTCTGACTATGCCTGGCTTCTCCTTTCCACTGTATAATAAACTCCAGGAGGACATGATCACTCCCGCCTAAGGATCCAACCACTTGCACCCCATTAACTAGGTCTTCCCTGTTAGTTAGGATCAGATCCAAAATAGCTGACTCCCTCGTTGCCTCTTCCACCTTTTGAACAATGAAATTGTCTTCGAGGCAAGTGAGGAATTTGCTAGACCTTGAGGATTTTGCCGAGTTTGACTTCCAGCAAATATCCGGATAGTTGAAGTCACCCATCACTACTATATTTCTCCTTTCTGAGTGTGTGGTCATCTGTTCTAGAAAGGCTTCATCCAATTCTTCTGCTTGAGTTGGAGGTCTGTAGTAGACTCCCACACTAACATCCCTGTTGTTTCCTTCCCCTTTAATTTTTATCCAGATGCTCTCCACTTGGCTTCTAGGATTGATGTCCTGGATTTCTTCACTGGTGTAAATATCCCTGACATATAATGCTATTTCTCCTCCTTTCCTGTTTGTCCTGTTTCTCTTGAAAAGGTTATACCCCTTTATTTCTACATTCCAGTCATGAGACTCATCCCACCAGGTTTCAGTGATGCCTATTATATCATATTTGCTTTGTTGTGCTAGGAGTTCAAGTTCATCTTGCTTATTTCCCATGCTCTGTGCATTAGTGTAGAGACATCTAAGACCATGTGTCCCCTTTACTTGCTGCCTGTGCACATTTTTTTGCCTCCCGCTGTTGGGTCCCTGTACTGTTTGCCTTGTTTCCTCTATAATAATAATAATAATAATAATAATAATAATAAGAAGTTTTATTTCTAACCCGCCCCTCTGCATCGCAATCGGGGCGGCTTACAACAGTTAAAATAGTACAATAAAACAATCCAATGTCCCAATCCCTCCTCCCACATCCCTCCCACACCCCTTAAAACAGAATTAAACTTAAGAATATATTAAAACACACTATATAACAATAAAAACAAACAAATTCAACAACAACAAAACAGCAAAAGCTTTGAGGGGAGGAGAAATCAGTAGTCATCAGTAGTCATCCTATGACAGTTTGACTATTTTCTCCAGTCCTTTTGTCTTCCAGGACATTGTCTCCCTTCCCCACACAGTTCAGTTTAAAGCCCTCCTGATCAAATTCTTCAGACCATTGGCAAAAACATTTCTTCCAACTGGTGTGAGATGCAGCCCATCCCTTGCCAGGAGTCCGCCCTCATGGAACCTCAGCCCATGATCCAAAAATCCAAATCGTTCTCGACGACACCATCTGCGGAGCCAATTGTTGACATCTGCTATCTTCCTCTCTCTTCCTGGACCATGCCCTTGAACTGGCAGAAGAGACGAGATGACAATCTGTGCCTCCATTTCTTTCAGCTTCTTTCCTAGAGCCTCGTAATCCCTTTTGATGTTCTGAAGGCTGTGTCTTGCTGTGTCGTTCGTTCCCACGTGGACCAAAAGGAAAGGGGTATTGGTCGGTCCTGTGATAGGGTTGCTTTAGGGTCTCTATAAGTTGGAAATGACTTGAAGGCAGACAACAACAATGCTGTGTCTCTCTCAAAACTGGCTCTAGAGGGCTTGGAAACCCTCTAGAGCTGTTTTATAGCTGGCACATACACAACATGTACTTTTCCACTCAGCTATATGGCCACAGCAGTTGTTGCATTCTGAGTATTTTCTGTATTGCACACTTCAAATTTATAGCTATAAATGTCTATGAGTCAAACCAGAAGTGTTGATAAACCTGTATGTGCCTGGGCAGTATTGAGAAATGCCCATTAATTCTAGGCTTATCACAAGATAGTGACTACTAGTGGGCAATCTAAAGGTGTTATTTATTTCCATCTCCCTAATATAGAAATGCTTTTTAAAACTTTAGCATTATATTTAATATCAAAGGATTGGCACTTGTTGTTAACATCCAATTTAACATATATATTTTTTAAAAAAAACAGAAAGATGATTGCTCCTCTTGTAATGCGTCATGGAAAGCTTTGGTCCAACTTTTGGGGTGCACTAAGTGCTGATGGGTATTATGCTCGATCTGAAGACTATGTGGATATTGTCCAAGGAAGCAGAGTGTAAGTTAATCTTCTGTTGCTTAGTTGTTCCACACAGAGATATGTATTAGCTGGCAATTTCTGTTTTCCCCCTTTTATTTTGACCATATATATGGGTTAAATCCAGTTTTGTTCCAGCTAGAGTGGGCTTGCTGAAATTAATGAGTCTTGTTAGTCTGCACTGATGTGAATCCCAATGGGGCAGTTCTACTCTAGTTGAGATTAAAACTGGATTCAGCCTTATGAATAAAAGAAGCTCAGACACTAGAGCTCGGTTGTTGCGTCAGACATATGGGGAAATGGTATCATATGCTGAGTTTGGCTTCACTAGAGGTTTTCAATCTTTAACTGAAATGTGACTAACCTTTTAAGTACTGGTCTGGTAAAGATACCTACATTTTAAACCCATATTTGGGTAAAAGGCTGTGATAATCGATAGTCCCCTCAGCCTTTCTTCTTTACTGTCTTACATAAAAAGGTAAAAAAAGAGTAAAATACTATCCACTTGCAAAAAAATTTAATACAATGGAGGGCCTTTAGTATCCACTGAAGTTTTGTTCCAGGACCTCCTATGGATACCAAAATCCATGGATGCTCAAGTCTCATTAAATAAATTTGCATAGTAAAATGATGTCCGTTATATAAAATGGGAAAAAAAATCAAGGTTTGGTGTATCCTTGGATAAAGAATCTGTGGCTATGGAGGGTGGACTGTAGTTAACAAAATTTTCTGGACTCCTGGATAATTCTCATTAAACCCCAGATGAAAGGCATTGATCTAGGCAGTATGCTCCACATTGATGATGATGATTAAAAACCCTATTAGCATTCTGGCATTATCTGTATTAAATTTCTTCAGAACCCCTCACCACCCCCAGATTTTCCTGCTGTCCCTGTATGTATGAATGTTTGTATGTGTGGCTTTCTCCTTTAGCATATAATAGGTGGTATGGTGACCCATAATGATTCTTGGTAGTAGATATATTCATAATTGCAGATATTGGCCAAGAACCTGCATCAGAGGCTACGATTCATAATTTTGCAATCCCGTAGCTACATCCTTGCAACCATTCTAGTGAAAAGTATATCAGAGTCTGCAATGTTTGTTGTGTGTTTGGGGTTCCCATTGAACATTCTCAGTAGTTGGTTCTACATTTTGTAACTCTTTCCCATGAGAGGCTAGGGCCTGATCCCATGCCTGGTCTACTCTTCCCAGCAGGCTAATAGTTTTCTTTTAACCAGTTTTTAATATTGTAATAGCACCCAGGGAAGCTTCTTACTGGGGTCTTTGCTTTTAATGTTTGTAATGATTTTATATTTTAACTTGTTATATTAATATGTTGTTTTTAATTTTGTTTTTATAGTTGTACTTTTTAAAAATATCTTTCATGAGCCTCCTTGGGTCCAATTTAGGAGAAAGGTGGCATATTAAACAAGCAAATAAACAAATTGTGCAGCAAGTCCATAGCACTCTTATGCCCATTGCACTATAGGACCCGTGGCATAATGTTCACTCTCTGGACTCCCTTTGCACAATGATCATGAAAATGTGGCTATATCTCTGCTTCTCTCCTGAGAATGCAAGGGTTGTGTATTATCACAATTCACCTTTATTTGATGGTAATCTGTTTATGATGATGTAAATATCTAACTAAATGCCAGCCACTAATTATACTAAGCTCTTTTAAAGAGATTGGACTTTATGTACAATTTTAATTGAATTAAAAATTGATTCCATTCTGAAAGTGATTTTTCTGTTCTCAAATCAACATCAAGAGAGTTATCTGCTGATATCTGGCTTCTTTGTTGTTCATCCAGATTCATAAACCTACTATTGCTAAGCTGTTGTTATATTCATGAAGATTTAACTGATTGTTAAAATTAATTTTAGAATGAATCAGTATGCATTTCTCCATGGTTGTATTTCCAGATATTATGATTTCCCCCCTCCCCCTTCATCTAATTTTTAATGGGTCAGTTTTCTCTAAGTTTCAGAACAAGGAATTTATTTTATGTTTTTTCCCCCCACAGGAAAAGA
This sequence comes from Phrynosoma blainvillii, assembly GCA_026167975.1. Taxonomy (NCBI): domain Eukaryota; kingdom Metazoa; phylum Chordata; class Lepidosauria; order Squamata; family Phrynosomatidae; genus Phrynosoma; species Phrynosoma blainvillii. Next base: position 43,139,228 of record JANUYF010000003.1, read on the forward strand.
ACGCAGGTCATAAAAATATTTCCATAGTAGTTTATTCTGGTCCAGGTTTAAAAAAAAATACCACAACAGTAAAGTTATGTGATCAGTTTAGCTTTGGAAGCATTAAGTACAATGTTAGTAGAGTTGAACAGAACATTTGAAAAAAATCTGCTTTGCAAGATTTTTAACTATTTTGGTCACTTTCAGACAAGTAACTTTCAGACAAGTTAGTGTCAATGGAAGCTGAGATGTGAACATTTTGGTGATGTTCTATAGCCACAGGACATGGTGGCTTAGCAGTTAAGATGCTGACTCCAACAATCACAAGGTTGCAGATCAGCAGTTCAAGACCCAAGTGCCACATGACGAGTGAGCTCCCATCATTAGTCCCACCTTCTACCAAGCTAGCAGTTCAAAAGCATGTAAAAGTGCAGTAAATAAATAGGTACCACTCTGATGGGAAGATAAATACTTAGTCATTCTGGCCCAATGTCCACAGAGTCATCTGACAATGCTGGCTTCGTAACAGAGATGAGTACTACCTCATACAGTTGGACGCAACTAGACAAACTTGTCAAAGGGGAAACCTTTCCCTTTTAACTTTATGATCTTATTACTCATGAGCAAGCAAATGCCATATAAATGAGCAATGTCATATAAATGAGCAAACAAATAAGTCTTCCATCATGTAAATTTTCATTCTTCATCTCACTTAGTAAATCTATGGTTTAAAGATGGCTTAATATCTTAACTTTTTCCAGAACCATTAACTACCATAGGTTTTCGATAATCAGATGAAACAACATACTTTAATTAATAGTAGACTAACTGATTTATTTCCTTGTATGCATAAAAGGATGTGTGAAGGCCTTTGTGTGGCCAAATGCTTCACTCACAACTTGTTCATCTTCTGGCCACTTATGTAAATAATACAGCTATTTCCATTTCTTTCATAGAGGTGTATGGAATATCCCTTATGTGGCTAACATATACTTGATCAAAGGACAGACTCTCAGATCTGAGATGAAAGACAGAAACTATTTTGCACGTGATAGATTGGATCCTGACATGGCTCTTTGCAGGAATGCCAGGGAAATGGTAAGACGCATGTATTATCTCTGCTGTGAAAATGGCCTGCTAAAACTTCGGTTGTTGCTCTTTCTTTCATATCAAAAGTACTAGCCAATTTTTATGATTTACAATCATTTTGTTACTTTTTAACATCTTCCCACAGTTACAATGGCAGCAATTTAACTAATTCAAAATGCAGTTGTTTTAAATAACTGTGCACAACATTCATAAATATTGTATGCTGCATAATTCTGAATAAAAATTACTTTTTATAGTGTTAATTTATTATACCTGTTTCAAATGGTAATTACAGATTACAATACCACAGTAATTATTTTAAAAAATGTCCTTTTTTGGGTTGATGAAAGCAAGTACTGGGTATTATGTGAGAAATTCAATAGTACTGATCCCATATTGTTACATTTTGGAATTGTCTTCTTTTAAAGGCATGAAGGATACATTTTATTATTTCAAGGCAGATTAAATCTTGCTAAACAGCCATACTCCTTTTCTTTAATAGCATTTAATGGACAATAGATATAAGAACGTATATGAATATCACTGCAATACAAATGTAAATCTGTATTTGTACTGATATTTACATCAGTTCCAGAGCAGAAACAAATGACAGCTATTTCCAGGCAATGTAGCATTGAAAAATAATTTTGCTGAATTGAACAAGAAAAGTTGGCAAGTATTAAAGTTTATTCCTTCCTTTAACAAGGCATGATTTTCTTTTGTTCTGCAGAATAGCCCAATCACTGTTGTCTTGTTCTTAGACTTCCTGGGATCAGTTATTGCAATCTGTGCTACCATGTGCTCATGTTCAACTAATCTACTACACTTGATTTTAGCCAAAAGGCCGAGAAGCGATCTGACTTGGTAGCTCATCAGGAAAAAGAGAAGCTGCTTCCTCCTTTTTTATGCTGTGAAACAACCTGGAATGAGCTTATACATGTTTGTGTGTTCATTATTACAAATGATAAGGGGCTGATCGGTCCAGCTTTTTTAACCCATACATAATGAGCTTTGCTTGGAACTGCATGCTGCTTCTAAAGGTTCCTTTGTAATACATCTTTTGATTAAAGAATTTTCTTTATCTAACACAGCAGTGAGAGCTTAATACAGCTTTAACAATGCAAAAGAGAGCAATAAAAGTTCAACTGATGTGGTGCTTCTCCTCCTTCATTTTAGACTTTACAAAGAGAAAAAGACTCCCCTTCTGCGGAAACATTCCATATGCTCACACCCCCAAAGGTTTTGCATTCTTTTTTTATTCATTTATTACAATTTATTTTTCTTTCTTACTTTAAGGCATTTGTTCATTGCCTCTTAATACATCAGGGTCTCCAAATTAATGTACAATATGTACAAACATTTCAAACATGAGATACATGTCTAAAAACAATTAAAAACAAATTAAAACTCTTTAAAAATAATTCTAAAATCCCAGACAATAAAATGCCAGTTAAAAATGCTAAATACAGCCAACATTAATTTTAAGAAGCAAAGGACAAGTGAAATAGCACACTCTGTGCCCTGCTAGAACTTCAGAAGGAATGGAGTCAATGTGAGCCTTTTGGGGGGGATTTCAACTGTGGGAGTGCTACTACAAAGAATGTCCTGCCACATGTACTCACCAGCCTGGCCTCATAGCTTAGTGGGACATGCAGTGGAGCCTCACTGAGGATCAACGATTCAGGCAGGCTTTCATGGGAAAAGGCAGTCTTTCAGATACCTTAACCATTTATGTGAAGATCAGCACCTTGACTGAGCTTGGAAGCAATTTGGAAGCCAATGCAATTCTTACGAGACCAGTGTTACATGTTTTCTAAAATGTACAACTGACAACAGGCTGCTGCATTTAGTACTAGCTGTAGTTTCCAAAAACCTTTTCAAGGGCAGCCTTATGTGGAGTACATTATAGTAGTCTAATTATTCTCATAGGGAAAGGTGTTTTTTTTTTTTTTTCTATTATTGTCGTAATAACTGGATACAACTTTTTTGTTGAACAGTTAAGCCTACATGTACAGCTTTTTCAGAAATAATTTATTTTTGGTGACTTCATACAAATATAGGGTTGTAGGCTATATTTCAGAAGATGAAACTGGCAAAAACATCTCTGAGTGTTCCTTCCCTAGGAAAACCCCATGAAATTCATGATGTTGCCATAAGTGGGTAGGTGATGGGAAGGCACATATACACACACATCCAAAAGACCATGAGTAGAAGGAAAACAGCTAACACTGTACCACAACTTTTTCTGCAAGAGTTCATGAGGAGATGCATTAAATAAGTTTTACTGGCACTTATCATGTGTCCAGCTGTATTAGAAAACTCTTGCATAAGCAGATAGCATAGTTTTTACTTCCACTATCATTCCCAGCAAGCATGGGAAGTGATGTGAAACAATGGGAGTTGTAGTCCAATCTCATCTGGGCTTAAGATGTGAAATGGACTTCCTGCAATAGAAATATGTTTACCTGCAGAATGGTACATTTTGAACTGGCCATAATAATTTTTCCAGTATTTCCTAGTAAATTTCCCATGCAAATGCATTTATATACACTGAACTATGCAAAACTGAAAAAGTACAAGATACATATTATGCATTTATATACAGGAGGTCCTGCATTTACAATTACATATTTTATATGCATTTATAATTAGTAGAATGTGTTTTTTCTCATCCTATTAACAGTGAAAATTTAATATAACACATTCTTATGATATACATTCCTGCTTCTTAGTAGTAAATTGAAACTTCCTATCCTGACAAGCATGCATTTTGAAATATTGGGTAATATGCAGTGTAAGCTGTTACACATTACTGTAGTGAAATCCATTTATTTTACTGGAGTTTCAGTTGGAACAACATTAATTTCATTGAGATTTATATTGAGACTAATGGAAATTGAAGATTTCAGCCAAGAGTTCTTATTGTGTCTTTAGCTATATCAGTTTTATTTGCCTTTTGAAATAAGGTCTGGTAGTTAACAAATTTAACAAGTACACATATCATTGTTAACCTACGGAGGCTAGGGCCATGAAGTTAAATTTCAAAATGGCTATAATGTTTAAATAGAAGAGTTGTAAAAGTATTGGTATATATTACAAAATAAGTGATGTTTCTTTCCTGCTCTCAAATCAAGGACCAAATAACTCTCAAAAATACATGTTTAGTTAAATACAATCAAATGGGTTTTGTGTAATTATAACTAGATTCTATATTATTGAAGCCAAGTTAACTAATCCCACTTCTCTGTTCCAGCCTCAGAAGGTGGAACTATAACTTAATAAGGATTGTATGCTGATCCCTGAATGTATATTGTTTAGTATCTTGTTTTGGTGAAAACTTATGATCTCTCCTGCTTTAGAGAAAAATAACATATTATGGTTTCCCTTCACATCCACAAGAATGACAATGACACCCTTTGAAATACACCCACTACCAGATGCATGTTTTATCGCTGCATTTCCCCAGTTCTATGCTGATGCAATTCCATTAGAAGTAATGGAGCATAAAACTGGCCAGAGAGATGGTGTATTTCTGTTAAGCAAGAAATAATTGCACAATGCATAAGTTAACAATTTTTGACAATGCTTCATAATGCATCTTCCTGTATTTTTATAAAAAAACAACAATAAGAGCCATGGATTGAGAACATGTTTAATCTTTTTAATAGTAAAACCACATTTTATCATAGAATTATTGTTCTCCCTGGGAGAACACCTGTGCAGCCTGAGCTGCCCCTCCTCCGCTCCACCCCCGCAGACGCTGGAGGCTATATAGGGCTGCCCAGAACACCTTCGCCAGCACCAGGTGGTAAGCAGCAGCGTCCTCCAGGCTGCGGAGGACCAGTTACCAACTCCGGAGGACCAGCCCTGGGAGAACACCTGTGCAGCCTGAGCTGCCCCTCCTCCGCTCCACCCCCGCAGACGCTGGAGGCTATATAGGGCTGCCCAGAACACCTTCGCCAGCACCAGGTGGCAAGCAGCAGCGTCCTCCAGGCTGCGGAGGACCAGTTACCAACTCCGGAGGACCAGCCCTGGGAGAACACCTGTGCAGCCTGAGCTGCCCCTCCTCCGCTCCACCCCCGCAGACGCTGGAGGCTATATAGGGCTGCCCAGAACATCTTCGTCGGCACCATGCTGACAAGAAAATTATGCTTTTAAATTGTATTTTTAATTACTGTTATTTAGTTTGCTTGTATGTTTGGGGGGATGGGCGGGTGGGTGAAGGAGGGACGGGATTTAATTTGATGTATTGTTTTTAAGTTTTGTAATGTTGTACGCCGCCCCGATTGCCTGGCAGAGGGGCGGGATATAAATAAAAATTATTATTATTATTATTATTATTATTATTATTATTATTGTGAAATATTAGCAAAAGTTACCCATCACTTATTTTAATTGCTTGTTGGGAAGTTTTTGGTATTTTAAAATAGTAAATGAGTCCCTACTCCCTCTTTGCCCATTTATACCACTGACAGCAGACATATGACAAACAGCCTTCATTTTCTATATTTTTTTATTAAAAAAAGGGTTCCATCTCATTGATTCTATTGATACTACCAGTATGTTCAGACTGGAACACATCAATATGAGGTCTGGAATGGTGAAACCTTGACTGCAAGTGACTGGCTTGGTATAGCTGTCTACCAGTCATCCAGATACTATTACAGCCAGACCCTCCTGCCATCAGATAACTTGAAGCATCCTCAATTAAGGATGCTGTTGTGAAAAGTCATACAATTTGGCCTTGGCCAGAAATGTATCTTTGGTTGAACATTTAGATATGATTTGATAACAAGTTGGTCCAAGAAGAAAAAATAATCTCTCTTTCAAATTAATTTTCTAAATTGAAGTAAATTAGATCCTCTGGGGTCATATAGTTTTTTTCTATAATTATATATACATTTTGGTCTCCTTACCTATTTAAGTATTACACAGAGATTTCACTGTTTTCATTTTCCACATCAAACTAACAATTCTGATATGAATATTTTCATTGCAGGCCAACTTATCAAAACACCTCATAAGACTGAAAAAATCCATAGTATAGGATGCTGACTTCCTTTTCTTCTAGCAAACTTATCTGAATAAATCAAATTGTTATTAATTAGACATTTATGTTTCAAAATAATTACATAAAAGTGTACAGACAGAAATACCAGGATTCCATTGTGAATGAATCCTGATAAATGATCATTTTCACTTATCAATTGACCAATATGAAAGTCATAATCCAGAGCTCTGTGTAGAGATCTGATACAGAATTAGGCCTTTTCACACTCCACAGTTATGACTGTATGATTCCACTTTAACTTCCTTGTCACCATCCTGTGGAATCTTGGTGCTTGTAGTTTGGTGAAGCACTAGAAGTCTCTAAATCCCCTTCCTAAAATGTGAATTCTAGGATTCCATAGGATGAAACAATGACAATTAAAGTGACTTCATAAGGCTTGAATTATGTAGTGTGAAAGGACCTGTGGAGCTGCTCATTTGTAGGAGATTTTTCTCCTTTTCCCCATATTGGAAATGTTTCAGATGAACAGCATAAGTCACTTATTTCAGGATAAGACTGCCTGTGGAAGAGAACAAAATAGTCTCTGTGTTCAATGAAATTCCACTCTCTGTTGGCAGTTGATTACCCCTAAATGCCTCCAAGAACCCTGAAGAGCTGGAATTTTAGATAAATGGATGGATAGTGAATTTTGATCATGAATTTGCATAATTAGAATGGAAGAATACAGTGATAAATCAAGACTTAAGTTAAATTTAGACCACTTAAAAATAAATGAAAATGAGGTTAAGTTATGACTAACTTAAATTCTGTTTCAGTGAATTTATTCAAAATGTTACTATTTCTTGATCAAACTATTGTTTTTCTAAAAGTAATCACTAACATAAAGATGTTTTTGTCTGATGGTAGGGTGTCTTTATGTACATCACTAATAGATATGAATTTGGAAGACTTTTATCAACTGCCAACTACAATATATCTCATTACAACAATGACCTCTGGCAAATTTTTGAGAATCCTGTGGTATGTATCATTAAAATTGTTTTTATAAAGCACCTTTCCCTTCCATATGTAAATGAATAAGAAAAAGTATTATTAAATACAATGATTTAGGAGTGTTAATTTTTACAGCTCAATTTGTATTTCATAGTTACTTAGTTTTCTGTCTTCTAAACATTTCTCTACCTTTTTTACCTTTTTAAAACAGTTATAACTAGCACTTTCCCTCCTTTAATTATTCTTTTCAGGACTGGAAGGAAACCTATATAAACCCCAACTATTCAAAAATCTTCACTGAAAATATAGTGGAACAGGTAGGTAGAAGTTGTCCTTCATGGCGATTTTAAAATGTGATTTTCAAAATGAGATCCAAGGTCTTGTATTGAAAGGTGTGTTTGTATCATATCTACATTTCCCAATGCTACCACTCCATCACGTTGTAAGCAGTGAAGCCATCCTTCCAATACAGCCATTTCTATATTGTTGGAGAATAGAGGGATGACCAAAGATATGTCCAGCTATTTTCCTGTGGCTGGATATGCTATGATAGGTTATCTTTCTGCAGAAAATATCTTTGTAGCCTGCCCAGCTATAATTTCTCTACTCATCTCCCATTCTCTAGAATCCAGAAATAGTTGTGTTGGGACATTATTCTGCTTACAAGGTGAGTTGAAGTTGGGGATTTGTTTGGATTATATGGTTGGAAAAGAACTTTGATCTACACAATGTTCATAAAAGTGTTTTGTGATTGTATAAGTCTGATTTGTGCCATCTTAATTCATGAAAATTATTCTCGCTGAGATTAGGAATGTTTCCATATTGAGGATTTATTGTGGAATTCCCTTGCTTCCTTCAACTGGAACTTTTTCCAGTTTCCATCAGACACTGTCATCTGGTTAGTATTCTCCTGTATTTTCCCTGTATGGTTTTACCTCTCTCAAACCAGATGGTGTTAGTCCATCTTTTCTGATGAGGACAAAAAGTACCACAGTTTGTACAGGTATAGATCTTTAATGTTAATTTTCCATCTTTTTAAACAGGTGTAATTTTGTCAAGGGTAGATGAATTTAGCACACCTCAGCATACATCTATTTAACCTTTGGTCTGGGTGCCATTTTATCATCATGTAATATTCTGCAGTCAACCTCTTAAGTACCTCTTAAGTACTAAAAACCTCTTTCTATCTCCTTTAAAAAATTACAAAATATTGATTAAATAAAGAAATGTTAAAGCATGATAATGCTAATCCTGTTATGAAACTCCCTTCAGTTTTCCCCAAACTTAGCATCTGACATAAATAATGAAGCATGAAGGGTGGACTTCCATCTCAAATCTGCCTGAAGGCTGTGTATGTGGTTCCCTCCCTCTGTAGCTTTCCAACCCAAAATATCCTACCACTAATAGTGGAATATGTTTCTTTGCTTTGACTGTAAAATGTGACAACTCAACCACATACTCAGTTCCTATGTTCATATGTCCCCCCTCCTCTTTTTCATATATATGGCCAAAGGCAGTAGGGCACAAGAACAAATGTCCAGTAGGTTTTGGACTGAATAACTGTGGAAGACTGTAGAGGTCCTTGGATCAGTAGGCACTGGAACTGCTGCTTGAGGATTTATCATAGTGCACATTTTGGTAAGAAAAAAAAACATTACTAGGAAAGAAAATATTAGTATGAGAATGCTAGAAAGATGAATGCTGGCATCACATGCTGATGTGGGCACTTGTGGGCATATGAGAGGAAACTGTTGTACACTGACTTAACCAAGCAGCCACTGACATGGTTTCTCCTTTCAGATAATTATAGATTTCATATGCCACTTATATGTGGTGGAGTTGTGACATTCTATAGTCAAAGCAAAGAAACAGTTTCCTCTCTTATGTAGCAGGCCAAATCTGTTAATACAGAATAATGAAGGCATTAAACCCACAAGCTAAAAACAACAACAACAAATCAACTAAAGTGTGTCTGGGTACAGACCAAGGATTCCATATGTTATGCTTGGTCTAAATTCAAGATAGAAAGTGTAAGCAATATGACAACCTTGTTGAATTCTGTACGGAGCACAACCTTATGAGGTAAGAGTGTGTATGTTTCTGTTTTCCACATATAGCCATGCCCAGATGTGTTTTGGTTTCCCATATTTTCTGAAGCAGCCTGTGATGAATTGGTACAGGAGATGGAGCATTATGGACAATGGTCTGGTGGAAAACACCATGTAAGTATCATTTTTAGATACTGTCTATATAACTATTAGAATGTGTATATATTGCTGATAAAAGGTGAATGTGATCTGACCCTCTGGTACATGGAAGTTTGGGCTACTGGATGGTACTGTGACCATTCCCAATGAGAGCCAACCTAATGTGGCATGCATTTACACAGTTAAGGGGCAGAACATCAATTGAGTTGTATTATGTATAGGAATGACAAAACTATGTCCTGTTTTTTTGATGTGTGTGTGTGTGTGTGTGTTTTCAAAATGGGCTGAACCTTTGTAACTTCTAGCTGATTTGTTGGTTTTAGATAGTCTTAATCACTGATATTAACAAGTTCCAGTACGTTTGTGGTTTGGTTACAGCCATTTTCTTTCATCAGCAGAGTAGTGAGAGAAGTTCTGCTTAGATTGCTCTATAGTGGGATAATCAATCTTTACCACTTTCCCCCAGTCACCCTCCCCATGAAGTCCTGAAGATACTGGACAGTAGTAGGGCACCAGAGATAGACAGGGTGAATTGTCAGTGACTGCTTCCTCTGCCGTTTTGACCATGAGAGTGGCATCTGCAGACAGAAAAGTCCACTTATGTGATTTTGGACTGGTCTTGAATTTCTTGAAATTTCAGCTTGCAAAAAAAGATATTCCAGAGTGTGTTAGCTTCATAAAAATAGTGACTAAACCTTATTTTGTTCCCCCTGCTCTTCTGCCACATAAAAAGTTTTCTTGGATCAGAAAGAGTTCATCAGTTTGTAGAAGACAGATCCTGAATCCAACTCAGTAATGGAAATGACATGCTAGAAGTGATATTGCAATAAAATAAATAAATTAATAAATAAACAGATTGTTGTTTGCCTTCAGGTCATTTCCAACTTATGACATCCGTAAGGTAACCTCCTATCAGGGTTTGTTTTTCTGAGGCTGAAAGTGTGTGATTTGCCCAAGATCACCCAGTGGGTTTCCATGGCTGAGCAGGGATTCAAACCCAGGTCTCCATGGTCATGGTCCAATGCTCAAACTGTTGTTCCATGCTGGCTCCAACAAAATAATAAATACCCTATAAGAAATCATTTGCAAGATCACAATATATTTAAATCAAAGCATGCAGTAAGTTTAAGCTCAAATCTATCTTACACATTCATTACATAAAAGGTGATATAAAAATGATGTAATTGTCTTGTATCTCAGTGTAATACACTCAGGCCTTGGTATCCATGGGGGATCTGTTCTGGACCCCCCCCCCCCATGGATACCAACATCTGCAGATGCTCAAGTTCTGTTGTCTCCAGTGGTGGCACCATGCCACCATTAGGGACAATAGAACTTCAGTGGTGGTGCATGCATGTGGCTGTGCCACCATTAGGGACAGGCCCTGTTGGCTCCAATGGTGTCATGGCCACATAAGGGACAATGGGGGCTGGCCCTAATGGCAGCACAGTCATGTGGATGCACAACCATTGGGGACAATGCAGGCTTGCCATCTGCAGATGCTTGAATCCACAGATGGCAAGTCCGGGAAGACCAAAGGCCTACTGTACGTGATAGAATCACAGAATCATAGAGTTGGAAGGGACCCTATGGGCTCGGTGCAGGATCTCCAGGTAGAACATCCCCAACAGATAGATGTCCAGCCTCTCTAGGCAATTGGTTCCACTGCTGAACTGCTCTAACTGTAATGGTAAGTAAATGATAAACTAGTCAAAAGTGATTTTTCCCCTGAAGAATGGAATTATTTTATTATATCCAATATTAATTTTTGAATCTATAAAACACTGCCAGGATCTTTAAAAGCATATGAGTATCTAAAATTTCTTTAGTCAGCTTTTAAAGCTCAAAGAATTGTCAATGCAAAATCTATTGAAATATTTATCCACTACCAAGGATTCATCTACACCAGGGATAGGCAACCTTTCCCCTTTAAGGGCCGAGGGACTTCAGCTCCCAGAATCCCAAGAGCTATTGGCCAACATGGGACTATTAGCCAACATTGCTGAGGCTTCTGGGAGCTGAAGTCCCTCGGCCCTTAAAGGTGAAAGGTTGCCTACCCCTGATCTACACTGTAGAAATTATGCAGTTTGAAACTGCTTTAATTGTCAAGGCTACATCCTGCAAAATTCTAGGATTTGTAGTTTTGTGAGGCATCATCACTCTTTGGCAGAGAAGGATAAAGAACTTGTAAAACTACAAATCACAGAATTCCATAGCATGGAGGCACTGCACTTAAAGTGGTGTCAAACTGCATTATTTCTACTGAGTAAATGCACCCTAAATTAATTGGTAAACTAAATAATCTTTTGTACTATTACTAAATATTACTAAAGGAATATTGAAACCTTAGAGTTACACAAATATATGATGCCTATGAAGTGTTTGTGGCTTGTGAATATGCCAGCTGCATGTAAAGAAACCAGGCAAATAAAATATATAAGTTATTTCAGTATAAAATAGCTCTGTGTCCTCTTGCTTTAGGACAGTCGCATTTCTGGAGGATATGAGAATGTTCCAACTGATGACATTCACATGAAGCAAATTGGGCTGGAAAGTGTATGGCTACATTTTATTAGAGAATTCATTGCACCTGTAACGTTAAAAGTGTTTGCTGGATACTATACAAAGGTAAATCAAAATGTTTTCTTAAATTTTAAATGGGAAGGATTTGAGTGAGTTAAGTATATGGAAGCATGTGTAGAAATAATAATAATAATAATAATAATAATAATAATAATAATAATCCTGCATGCAGGCTCATGAAAAAAAATAGGATTTAAATATGAAGGAGGAACTGAAGAAGCTGGAAGAGATGGTGCACAGAAGGAATAAATACATGATGTTAAACTATATCTGTTCAAGCCTCTGTCCACTGATGCCATTGCACTGTTACAAGGCCTTTAGTGGTTTTGTATGTTTAGAGTAAGCAGTAGGAATGTACAGTACAGTTTTGGTTGCAGAGATTTTTCCATAATATAGATAGCATGCATGAATTACTCCTTGCATACCACTTGAACGATAGTTTAGTCAACTGCAACAGTGGTCATGGAGATTTCACTGTGCTGGTATTATTTAAATACTTTACCAATTGCTCACCTTACAATGAGTTGCACTTTTAAAAACAACAACAATATAAATAAATATTTCTTTTTAGGGTCATGCCCTGCTCAATTTTGTTGTAAAATACACTACTGACAGACAACGTTCCCTCAGACCTCATCATGATTCATCTACATTTACTATCAACATTGCTCTGAACAAAGTAGGAGAAGATTTTCAGGTAATTTTGGAGCCTATGATATTCTTCTCCAGTTAATTAAAACTGCTCTTTCAACCACTCAAATTAGTTTCTACAAACATATTTCCCACAGAAGAGCTAAGCACGAAATTGGCTCCTTAACTGTAAATGCTGGTTCTGGCCTATGTTACAATAAAGTTTCTTGTATGCTTGCAGATAATTGTAGAAGTTGTAGTCCATCACTACTACAGGTTTGGGAAGGTTGGAGTAGGCCTAGGGAGTTGTAGTTTTGATGGTAAGATCAGAGTTTGAAAATAGTAGCAGGCAAAACGTGTCTGAACATGCTATTGACGCAGTAGAAATACACATTGGAAGAATGTGTTCCTGAGCCTGGTGTCTGGAGGACACTACAGGAAGGGCATAGTTTGATGGCTTCCATATTCACAGGCCAGATCTGATTGGCCTGGCATGCAGGGCATCAGGCTATAGTTGTGAGGGGGAAGTGACAGAGGTTTCTTATGGTTCTGCCACCCCTTTACGAGCCCTCTTTCAAAATTTTCATGGACCAACCCTCCTGTCCTCTGTGAAGTTTAAGCTCAGCTGGTCATTTTGGGGCTGGCTAGTGCCCAGCAGTTAAGACATTGACTCTGATGATTGCAAGGTCAGCAGTTCAAGAGCCATGTGACATAGTGCACTCCCATCTATAGTCCCAGCTTCTGCCAGCCTAGCAGTTCAGAAGCATATAAAAGTGCAAGTAGATAAATAGGTGGGAAGGTAACAGCATTCTGTGCAGTCATGCTGGCCACATGATCATAGGGTTGTCTTTTACAACACTGGCTCTTTGGTTTAGTAACAGAGATGAGTGCCGTCCCCTACAATTGGGCATGACTTGACAACCTTGCCAAAGGGGAAACCTTTTTAGGGATTTTCTCCCCCAGCTTCTTTTCTTACCCTACACTTTATCAGTGGGACATTGTCAATTGGCTCAAGTGATGTCTAGAAATAGATTGTTATTGGCAGGTTGTGTATGTTTGGAGGAGTATCAGACTTCAATGCATACTTTTGGTGATAGGTTTGTCTATGAAACCACCTCCACAGCTTGTCGGTGGTGGTGGTTGGGAGTGAGGAAATAGTCTCCCTTTGTGGGCTGAGTGAGAGAGTTGCTTTCGTCTGTAAAGTCTACAGACTTGGGGTGGAGAGTACCCTCATGTTATCTTCCAGTAAACGGTTGGGAAGCAACCAATGATATTTGATTGTCCTTGGGGTCAGGAGTTTCACCCAAGGTGATCATAGGTTGACATCGGGGCCTCAGCTGGACATGTATCAGGTTGCTCCTTGCCCTTTTATTGCTTATCGCTAGGTTCAGTTTAAATAGGTTTTAGGTCAAATAAAGTAGGCTTTGTTTAACCCAATGTATTGTGTCTGGTCTCATCATTTTGTTGTTGGTCATTAAGGCCCTGTATCTTCACTGTAATGAGAGCCTAAGATGTGATATGAAGTTAATTTCACATATTGCATATTGCTGGTCAAACTTACCATGCTTGTTTCACAATGGAATTATGATGCCAGTTGTTGTTGTGGCCTTCAGAACACTTGATTACTTCTAGTTTCCACTGATCTAGGGTGTTATTTTTTATTCTCTTATAGGGAGGTGGATGTAAATTTCTGAGGTACAACTGCTCAATTGAATCACCCAGGAAAGGATGGAGTTTCATGCATCCAGGAAGACTTACTCACTTACATGAAGGACTTCCCATTTTGAAAGGAACAAGATACATTGCAGTATCATTTATTGACCCTTAATTTTATTTCCCAGGACACTTAAAGATACCGTTCGGCAATCTATGATGAACTCTTATTTATAATTCTTCTCCCAGAAGATGGTGACAAAAGAAGCTTCTTCTAGACAGCTGCTTTATTTTGGGCTAAAATATTGGGGCAGGGAGAGACCAAACACTTGGAAGTATCTGCTCTGAGCCTTGTGTTACAAAGTGAAAAACATGTTGTAATTTCTCCCCCTTTCTGACGTAAAGGGACAGAAAATTCTTTGATATAGACAATCCTTAAAATTTGTCAGATGGATATTAATTTCACAATGTTGTGGATACTGAGGTGCATTTTGAGCAAATATTGATTAAAGAAAATCATATTTTATAACTGTGTAGTGTTCCATGGAAGAAATACATTGCAGATAAATGTATATTGTTGGCAAAAAAGGAATGTGGTTTATTTGAGTACTCTAGAATGCCTTCAAAAGAAGATACACTCCAGTTTTGGGAGTCTGTTCTGCACATCAAGTGTCCTTTGATTAGATTGTTATTCTGAAAATAATGTTTTGTTCTCATTCTGGGCAAGTAATTGGAGCCCTCTTTTTTGGAATTTTTGCAATATGTTGTCTTGGAAACCAAATTTTCTACGCTTATTTAAAACTACTTGAATTTTATATCAGGAAATCAAAAAGTTGAAGTTCTTTTTTTAAAAAAAATGCAGGTATTTGACTTGCCTTTGTTTTTTAAGGGATCAGTGTTAAATAATTCCTGCTGTGCCTACTGTTTGTAATTTAAAGGTTACACTTGAAAAATTGCTGAAACCATGAAACCTGAGGTGCTAACATGCACATGTTTTAAGTCTTGTGGAAAAATAAAGAAGTCTTAAATTAAGAGAAACCTTTTGTGTTTTTGCTTTTTGAAAATATGCTCTGGTCTATCTTTTGTAAGGAATACTATTTGTTGGTTGTTGATTTTTTTTTTTAAAGAAAACTTTCCTCTACTTGGATGGTTTTCACTAAACAAATTCAATGAATAAATGTTTCTTATTCATACATAAATGCTTGCCTTGCTATTAGGTGACCTAAATTAGGGTATTATGGTTTGGTTTGGAAAAAGCATGATGGTCATGGATATTTTGTTGTTGTTTCTACAATAATTTTGTGAAGAAATCTCACTAAATTTTTCTTTTCAAGAGATCCCATTAAATTGTAACTCACTTGAGATTTCTCACCTCCAAAATGAGAATGAGATGAGCATTTTTCCCCCTATTCAGGTTTCAGCAAATTGTAATAGCATGTGTCTTTCCACTTTGTAAAGCACCCACAGCAAACACAGAAGACCAGGCTACTTGATCAAAATGACACAAACAACACATCTGATATTTCTAATTTGCAAACATCCATGCCACACAATGGAAGTTACTGTAATGATACTTTGCAGTTTGCATGAAACTAAGGGTGAAAGCAGACAGGCAAAAAATGTCAGCTTTGGGAGGGGGCATGGAGGTGTGGTGAATGCACAGTGCATACCCCGACACCCCCCCCAGCTGGCATCATGCCACCCCACTGACCAGATACCATACATGCACCATGGTGTTCGTGGCACAGCGTTTACACACGTTGTGCTGCAGAAACACAGAAGAGCTGCTGCTGCAGCAAAAAGGTTGATTTTTTTCTGCTCCTAAAAGGAGCAGCATTTTGCTGCTTCTTTTTGGGCTGGACAAATGCTGGATTGGGGCTGTGGCATGCAGTTGCCATTGGCCCGATCTGGTGCTCAAAGGGGCAGCGGCAAGCCGTTCCTTGGGGACCTTCTGTTTTGTAAAGACTCTTGGCAAGACTAACAGAAAATAGTCACCATCTTGCAGGTAACGAGAAAAATTTTCATTCTCATGAGCAAGAACAAAACTAGCAACAAAACTATCCTATATTAGTTTGAAAGGATTGGGTTCTTTTTCAATATGAGTGCAGGAGACCCCATATAGTGGGAAAGTACTTCAGCTTGTTTTTCCCTTCATGGTGATTCATTGTTCAAGAGTAAATCATAAATGTGAAGGATTGGATAGCACCTACACTTCAGTTAAATAGAAATTATAACTTGTACTGAAGCCCTACACATCCATGAATAGCTATTGTATACTCCTTCCCCTTGTACTATTTACACAGCACCTATAATTCAATTCAATGCCTATAGCTAGGTAGTTGACTTCCATACAATGCTGAAAACAATATACTACTCACCCTGTATAATTTATGGTTGGCATTCTGTGAAGCTAGATGTAGACATTCATAACTATTCACATTTACAGTTGTGGCTCCATTGGCACAATTGCAAATGTCCCCCCACCTCCCTTAACATCTGTCCCAAGGTCTTTCTGCTGGCAATCAGGGCACAGAAGGATTATATTTCTAGCCCAATTCCTCCAGAAAGCTCCAACACAGCAATCAGAAGTAAGACTCCCTGTTTCAAATCCTCAGAAATTGCTGGTGAGAGGAACCTGGAAATGTCATCCTGCTGGGTCCCAATCACTAGCAGACCAGACTACTGTTTGTTGCAGTTGTTGGCTGTTAAGGGAGGTTTTGGAGGAGTTGGGTCAAGGGACATTATGTATTTACACTTACAATTACATTTGTGATGTAAGAACAGCCACTTTTATTTCATTCCTTTCATTTTCAGAAGCCATTTCTCCATGAATAAAGAAATATGTCCTTTGGTAAAATATTTGATAAATATAAAACCTTTCCAGAGATTTCACTGGTTTTTCCTTCCTTCCATAGCTCACTGGTGGCTCATCCAGATGTTCTCTCAGCCATCACAAGGGGATTTCAAGGAGTATTGTGAGCAGAATACTTTGTTGTTAATGGCTATTAGTAAATCAACTTCAACTTAGAATGACTCTACCATTAACATCCCTGTTCAGGTTCCACAGACCTATGGTCATGGCTTCCCTCATCAGGCCCTCAAACAAACAGCCCAAAAGGCCACCATCGGATGTGGCCAGAAGCCTCCCCGGGTGTGGCTCTTTTACAAAGAGCCAGCCCAAAACTGGCCTGAAAAGGAGTGGAAAAATCCACTCTTTTTTGGAAGGGTGATTGGGGACTGCGGTGGCAGCCTGAATTGGGGCAGGTGCATCCACCGGCCCAACCCAATACAAATGGGCCCTGCACGATCTCAAGATGGCTCTTTTGGGTTCTCTGTTTCACCCCCAGGTCTATCCATCTGTCATGTGGATAGACTTTTCCTACTGCCTATCAGCTTTCTTTACTGTCCAGCTTTCACAACCATACATAGCAATGGGAAATACAGTGGCATGGACAATACTGATGTGGTATTGAGAGATAAATCTTTACACTTCAGGATCTTGTCTAGTTCCTTCATAGCTTACTAGTCTTCTGATTTCTTGCTGAAGTCTTCACTCTGATTAACTATTTAGCCAAGGTATGCAAAATGTTGTACTATTTAACTGTCTTCATAACCTACTTTAAAATTATGTATATTGTCTGTGGTTATTATTTTTGTGTTTTTAATGTTCAACTGTAAACCTGCCTTTGCATTTTTAATTCTGATCCTGTCAGAAGGTAGTTCCTTCACATGAATGTCTAGTCATAACTGATTGTTGGGGGCAGTACTCATCTCCATTAAGAAGAGCCAACATTGTGCAAAGATGACTCCGGTGATCATGTAGCCAGCATGACTGCACCAAATGCTTTTGCCTTCCCATCAATGTGGTACCTATTTATCTACTTGCATGTACATGCTTTTGAACTGCTAGGTTGGCAGATGCTGGGACTAGCGATGAGCTCACCCCATCATGTAGCACTCAGGCCTCAAACTGCCAACCTTCCAATCTTCCAATTCTCAGAATTGGCATCTTAACCACTAAGCCACTGCATCCCTATTAGCTACCCCTCCTAATTTGGTGTCATCTGAAAATTTGATAAGCATGCCCTCTATTCCTTCATCCAAGTCACCGATAAAGATGATGAATAGCACAGGCCCCAGGACACAACACTGTGGCATCCCACTAGTCACTTCTCTCCAGGATGAAGAGAAGTCATTAATGAATGCTTTTTGGGCTTGGTCCATCAACCAACTACAGATCCACCTAACAGTTGCATTATCTTAGCCATATTTGATGAGCTTGTTTTGCAAGAATATCATGGGGGACCTTGCAAAGGCCTTGCAAAAATCAAGATACCCTACATCCACAGTATTCCCTTCATCTACCAAGCTACCAAACTGTAAAACAAGTTATAGGCTTAGTGTGGTATGACTTGTTTTTGAGAAACCCATGCTAACTTTTAGTGATCATAGCATTGCTTCCTAAGTGCTTACAGACTTCTGTTTAATTATCAAATGTAGAATATTTCCTGGTATTGATGTCAGACTGACTGGGTGGTAATTATTTGGGTCCCCCTTTTTTTCCTTTTTCAAGATGGGGACATCATATGTCCTACTGCATCTTCTGGGAGTTCCCCCGTTCTCCAAGGCTTCTCAAAGATTATTGCCAATGGTTCTTAGATATAACTCTCTATAGCTTTAGCTTTACTCTAACTTTTAATATTTGTTGATATGTTTTTAAATTTGGTTTAATTTTTTTTTTGATAGATTAATTCCTTTTATTTTATTTTTTATTTATTTATTTTTTTTGGCTGTTAATACTTAACTATGGCCCAAAACAGATGAGCCTAGATGCAGTTCCAGCAAGTTCCCATCTGTGTTTAGGGCATGCTTCATCTAAATGTTACAACTCAAATGTGGTGGGAAAACATGTCATTTGGCCCATCTGGTTTGGGCTGCAGTTTAACTGTTGTAAACCACCCTGAGTTCGAAAAAAGTGAGATATAAATAAATATAATGAGTCACTTCCAGTCTTCCTTCTTCTCCCATAAGAAAATGGGACTTGAATTTTGCAAGTGTTCAATGTCTTTACATTGTACAAGAGGGAATCTGATGAGTTTACAAAGGGAGAAGGAGAAAGAGGGAAATCAAGACAGGAAATTGAATAAGGAAACCCTGTCCCCAAGGTTGTGGTTTTTGTTTGCCTTCAATTCTTTTCCAATTTATGGTGACCCACAGGTGTTCTCCTATTATGGAGTTTTATGGGGTTGAGAATATGTGACTCACCAAAGATATGTGATTCACTCAGTAAGTTTCCATGACTAAGTGGGGAATCAAACCCTAATCTCCAGAGTCGTAGTCTGATACTCAAACCACTACACCATGCTGGCTCTCATCTCCAAAGTTAGCATGATGCAAAAGAGGGCTGTTCTTAATGGCCTTTGATGACTAGTAAAAGGGAATTTTGACAAGGGCCAATAACTGTGCCAAGCTGCATCAGCTGACTTGCTGTTCTGAACAGTCAGACTGGAATATGAAGATGGTCCTTGTTCTTCCTTTCATCTCCCAACTTCCTTTGTCTTTCTCTCGTGATACCTGCTGGGGCCACCAAACTTCACAGCTTGCAGGAACTATAGGAAGATTCCTGTTAATTTGTTTCCCATGTCTACTCCTCCAGCTGGATGCATGACAGGCTCCTGTAGCAGAGTAACAAAAGGTTTTCCTGCTGTATTTTTGCATATCATGCTGCTGCTAACCTTGGAGGTGAAACCTACCCCTCTCTGTGGGAAGTAGGGGAATATTATCAATCTGCAAATGGAAGAAACTCGTTATTTGAATCCATTATTTCTTTAATTACAGTAAAGTAAAATCTGAATCTAATTTCTTTTGTAGGTTCTTTTGGGATTCTCTTTATTTTCAACATAGTTTAGAGATTAATAATAATAAAAAAAACCTAGCATGGTGCACCATTCTGGTCAGATTTTTTAAATATAAATACTCCAGAATGATTGCTACCCCTATGCTCAAAGCCATCCATTATTCTGTATCATAAAAACTCTTTATTTTATGAGGCTATTCTAGGCCAACAGACTGTCAGGACAATACAGTATGATATGTGTGCCAAGGGATTTTGTAGCACCTTAACTGAAAGAAGGAATCTGGTAGTATGAGCTTTTTTAGACTTTGCATACTGATTTTCCAGACTAACACATCCATGTCTTTGAATTCTACACTATGATATGGTGTACCTAGTGAATAATTGTAGGTAAACACTCTACTTAAAATCATCTCTCCAGCAAAGTAAGCAAATTTTTTCAGACTTTTCTCTGAAGATGCTAGCCACAGATGCTGGCGAAACGTCAGAAAGAAACTCTTTCAGAACATGGCCACACAGCCCGAAAAAACCCACAAAAAAACTATTTCTTCAGACTGTTTTGCAGATATCAGTGAATAACCACTGGTGGCATCAAATTAAAGTTCTCTCTCTCATTTCATTTTTTCTACATAGCATAGGACTTATTGTTTGCACTCTCTCCTGTTTCAAGTCTTTGAGAACTGTTCCAACATGGATTCTGAGGCACAAATACATGTACAGTTGGCCTTCTGTAACTATGGATTCTGCATCCACAGATTCAACCATCCACATCTTTAAAATATAAAATAAATAAATTACCTTGATTTTGCTTGTTCATTATTTTACCACACCATTGTATATAATGAGACTTGAGCATCCACAGATTTTGGTATTCACCAGAGGATGTTGGTCCTGGAACCAAGCCCCAGCAGATTCCGAGGGCCCACTGTATATATAGTAGGCCACATTTGTGCTTCATATTCACCAAACCTGTACTCATGTAGTACTTTTATACTTTAACAATATAAATTCCCTTTTAAACCAGGATCTGGATATTATAAGTCCAGGAGCTGTCCATAAGTTATTTTCTGTGAAGGGATGTAAAGGCAAAGGCCAAACTGCTAAACTGCATACCATCACCTCATCACAGAGACTTTGATATAAGGAACAAGTGTTGGATTCTTTTTTGTGTAGTCATTAAGACAGATAGCCACTTTCCAGAACTTCAAAGACACATTTTGAGGACTTGCCTCCTGGTATATGCCACATTGATGGCATTGTGATTCCATACTCTACATGGATAACTTTATAACCTACCATTTTTGCTAAGCTGCCAGGTTATTTAAAGCACTCCCAGTTGAAGTGAAAAGAATATTATTTCACTCAAAAGTAAGTTCCACAGAAGCTTATTATTTGATCTCTTCAGTTGCCTTGGGTCACTGGAGTACTCCAGAGGAGGGAGACACAGTTTTGGCTAAATAGTAGGCAGGAAAAGAGACCAAAGGGAAGCATGAATGAACTATGTAAAATTGAGTTACTCACTGGTTACACACCTTTACAATCCTCAGTGAACATAACTGGATTTATCACAAAAACAAAACAAAAATAAACAAGCATTACTTCAAAAAAGATTCCTAGCCTATGTAGAAGGGCTCACTTCAATTATCCCAGGGGATGCCCTGGATCTGAGGATTTTTCTAGGGAATGGGATACCTGGATCTTTCCTTTCATAGACATTCACTTTATAGGCATCAAAATGACAAGTTAAGTGAGTTTATTTTACTTGAATGTATATTTATGTTTCTGGTACTTTTTAATTTATCTTTCAAATATATTTTTCTCTCTGTGTACTTACACACCCAGAAATTTAAAGAAGCTGAATTGACACAGTGAAAAAGGTTGCATTTCCACAGTGTTAAATTGCCTAAGCTTTAGGAATAGGGTGAGCACACAAATAAATTAAAAAACCCATCTCAAAAATGTTCTATTCTTGAATGTGTCATCAAATGTAAAATGGGTTGGTTTTTGACAAAAAATGGCCTTCTCAATTTAAAATCTAAAAGGAACTAAACCACAATGTTGGAACAAATACATTTCTTTTTAGAACACCTGAGAATAAGAAAATCAAAATCCTGACAGACCTCTGAGAACCTTTTTATTTTTACCCAATGGAAAAGTATCATAGTTTCCACAGGAATGGATGAATGGAACCATTACATGACCAAGCTCCCAAAAAAGGCACAAAAGGAGCATAACTCAAAAACCACATCTATTTTGCTCAGTTTGTGTTTTTCTGATTCTTACAGGCTAAGAACTGGCCTTTTCCCTCCAGACTGGCCTGTAGTATATATAATGAAGAAAAGCCATTCCAGTCACAAAAGGGCCCAATTTTAACAACACGGCCTTCTGTTGCAGCCTGCTTCTCCGGGGGGAGCAACATGTCCAATCGTGTAAAGAGAAACCTGGCACTCTTAAAACTGCTTATTACAGTGCCACCTCGTCAAAGAAAGGCCATTTTGTGTTCAGCTTCAGATGACCTTGTTGCAGCCATTTCAGAAATAGACCTCAATACTTTAAAAGGTAATATCCCTTTATCCCCCCCCAACAGGTGCGTATATTAAGAAAAAGGCGCACCCTTATTAAAACTCTGGGTAACAGTAAATTGCCCCTGAGAAAAAAGAAGTACCTTGTGAAGCAGTCTGGGGGCTTTTTGGGGCCACTGCTAAGTTTTGCAGTTCCTCTAATAACAGGCCTTTTAACTAAACAGTGATGGAATATGCTGAAAAAATGTATTTGGTCCCCAGTCACCAGCTAGACCAATTAAAGGGCCCAGCTTCTAAAGATGAAAACATCAGAACTACAGCAATCTCTTCCTTAGATACTGAAATGCAGGCAATTCTACGCAGGACCGACTTAACTGAATATGAAAAAGCCCGGCGTTATGATGCTTTGCTCCAAAAATATCTAACTCATGTAAAACAGAAGGAGGCAGAGAAACAAAATTTAAATCTGTTTCTACCCGAACCTCATTCTGAAGAAGTTGTGGTGAACTCCCCAGGCGACATGTTTCAAGAAGTGTTGGACAGCCTGCCTGCTAGGTACAAAAATAATGCAAGGTTGTTACTAAACAAAATGAGTCAAAACAAAAATGTTTCTTCGTGGGATGAGAAGGGGACCTTTGTGTATAAAGGAGAATCTATAACTGGATCTAATATATTGGACTTAGTGAAAAGCATAATACAAACTCATGCTTTACCAACCAAACGCCTCCCCAATGGATGGGATATTTTTTTGAGGGCCTTGGCTGAAATAAATGCTCCAACCTCTGTGGTGGGTAATACTGCCAATAGAGAACTTTTGGACCGTTTAAAGAACAATGAAGATTCTTTGCCAGTAACACCTGTACTGTCATATGGGTCTTCTAAAAAGCGGCGCCAGGCTGCCTGTACCTGGCTCACTTTTTAGCACAGCTACCATCAGAAAAAATAAAAGTCTTCTTTTTAAACTAATTGATAGCCTGCGGGTGTTTTTTAAAAAACAAAAATAAAATAAAACCAGGACACAAATTATGTTTTTTACAAAATCCACTGAGGGGTGTGCATTTATTAGGAAATACGGTTGTGAAACTCATTACAGGATATACAACCTTGAGTAGTCTGGAAGATGTCTGCGACAAGTCCAGACATGTTCTTTTTCTTTTTCACAAACTGTACAACCATCTCATCATTTTTTTCCAAATTGGGGGAATATAGATCTTGAATACTTTTAAATGTCAGGCCCTTACAGCGCTGTTGTAGAAAAAACACACAGTGGTATCCACAAACCACATAATCTGAGGCTTGTACTGCTCGACCCTGATACACAGTTTTGTAGCAATTTTTTCTTAAAAAATTTATAATGGTTTTAGGAAAGAGGGGGTGGTCTGGAGGGTGGCCATAGGAGTCAAAAAATTCACCAGTCTTTTCCTCTGTCAAATATATAGCAAGCCAGTGTTCTCCTGGAAGGTTGTGAGGGTGGGTGTTTATGATCAGGCCAAGGGGCCTTTGCAGCAACTTCTTTCTGGGGAGCATGTCACAGGGGAAGACTCCAAAGAAACTCTTCCGAGTATAAGGGTTGGAAGTCAGTATGTGGGTTAACTGCAGGCTATCCATGTAACATATAATCAAACAAGACATTTCTTCGCTGATTTATTTCTATCACATTGTCAAAAACTCCATAAACAACCATATTGACAGTAGTTGGCAGGGGCCTGGCAAAACGCAGCTCTGCTCTCAGGTTTCCAGTTTTAATCAAAGAGTAGTGGTCACCACCTTCTTGATATGGAGTCAGGTCAAATGCAAAGAGTGTGTAACCTCTTGCATATTCCTCGCGGTTAATTAAAAGAGACCTGTCTTTCATATGCTTGCCAGCAGTCTGTACCAGACTCATATACTCCCGCACACAATTTTCCTCTTCAAAATTGGGCTGAAATGGTTTCTTAGGGTTCTGTTCTCCATCCAGGTAAAGGGCCGCAAAATTAATATCATAATGCTTAAAGTTAAAGGGGTTTTTGTTGTAAACACCATTAAAAGCATCATTGTCAATCAGGCCTATAACCACCTGTTTAGGTAACTGCCCCAGAAGCAGGTTCTCCTGATTAGACACGCAGCTGCCTCTTGGGATGCTGAATACCTTCATACTCACACGATCCACAGGATATTTGGCATTGGCCGTCAACAGTCCCTCGGCATGTCCCAGGCGTACACCAGGGGACACCCTCACCTTTTTCACAAAAAGGGAGGCTGATAGAATTTGTAGTTTGTATTGCCGGTCTGCAGCATCACTCATTAAGCAGAAAGCATCTTTGTTGCGGGTAAGCTTAATTTTCACATCAACACCATTTAGCAAAAGCTTTTCTTGAAAAAACAGGTCCGCATGGAGATGCCCCAGTAAGTCTATCTTTCTACTTTCAGCAGTCAGTGCTGCTCTTTTAACAAATCCGTCATTATCCCCATCCAATTCAGCCGATTCATGTTCTCCAGCTGTATCTTTATAAAACAGTCCTGCAGAAAATTGAGTTGCTAGAGAGTCATTGCTATAGTTTAGCACAGATTCAATGAAGGCTCTGTAAGGGTAACAGTTATTACTCTGGCTGATGAGTCTGTCTCCTAGAGTAATATCAAGTTGACTGAAAATGGAGGCTATTGGATAATTCACCAGTCCTACCTTAGCATCTCTTGCAAGGTTTGACCCATTTTCATTCACTATTTTACAAGTCAAATAGAGGAGCATATTGTTCAAATCCATATAGTCCTCACCATTCCCGGCAATGAAAAAGTCAAGGGGGGGCAGATTCTGTAAGAGCCGTCAGTGGAGGAACCTCAATAAACACACTTCTCTCAATACTGGTCTGGGTAGGCCCAATGTGGAATAAATCTAATTCAGATTTAGTGCACTCTTCAGAGCCACAGTGGATAAAGGCCATGATGCTGGTTTAAAAGATGTCCCTCTTAGACAGAACCCTCTGTCGCTTTCGCACAGCTCTCCGCTTCTGAGTTTTCTTTTCTTGTGGGGCTTTTCTTTTAAGGGGGTGGGGAGGTCCTTTCAGCCTCACCTGTGATGCTTTCCTTTTTAACCCCTTCCTTCTCTTAATGTACATCAGACCCGATCCTTCTTGCAGATTTGGGGGTGTCACTCTATTTAGAACTGCTTCAGTCATCTTGCCAGCTACATCTTTGGCAATATTACGAATAGCTGTTTTTGCATGAGGTTTAATAATGTCCAGGCCTCTTCTTAAAAGCGGAACAGCTTTTCGAAAAAGGCCTCTGAAAATCCCACCAAGCCCTGCACCGTACATTTGGGGGACACCCTGATACCCAGGAAGGCCATTTCCAGCTTGGCTTCTGTAATAATTTCTGTAAAGGGCAGGGTCCCCATATGGTTTTAAGATCACCATTTTTAAAGAAGCAGGGTTCTCCGGGGCCGGAAGTGAAGCTTCACAACCACCTTTCCAAAACGAAATGGGACTTTTTGGTTCTGATCTGTCTTTATCTCAACAGTGATGGTGTCAATATGGTGTTTGCTTACAGGAATGTAGTGAGGCTTGTCATAACAAATATTGACATGTTCATTATTCTGTCCTTGCACAGGCACACAGCGTAGCAAAGGCACATAGACGTCCCCAACTATCTGATGCTCCACAATATCTGTGTAAACATATAAACTGGTAAAACCCCCAGTGATGTCTGCTGCAAAAGGCAGGATTTTGACATGATGGTTGGGAAACAGTCCTAATATGTAGGATAATTCTGCACCAACCATAAGTGTGTATGCACCACCTGGTTCAAGCCTAACTTTTCTGGACAATTGGTCATACCGCAGAACCACTTCTGGGGGGTCATCCTGTGTTTTTATAAGGTTGTTCATGTATTCCAGCAGTTCGGGGATATTTGAATAATAGCCACGTTGTAGAAGGTAACGCCACGCCCTTTTTCCATTTGCAATTTCAAACCGCACATCTGCTTTTACAGTGTTCCAACTATGAGGGTACTGTATCTCAGCTAGTCCCACCTCCCACTCCCCAGGAAGCTCCAGAGGTCTTGCTACAGAGATAGTAAAACTTGAGATTATGTTCTCTGGAAAAACATCTGCACAGGCATTACTTGGAAGTAGAGCATAAAAGCTGCCATCCCCCATTTTTCCACCTCTTCACAAGCTGTTACTACAGAGGTTTGCCAACCTCGGTAGCATGAACCCAAATGTTGAACTTGCATGGCCATCCTAGCCATTTCACTAGGTATTGCTTATTTCTACCCTGCCCTTTTGTAGCTAGATTTTTTTCAATCCTGTACACCTGGTCCTCGGCAGTGATAATCTTTTGTAATTCTTCAGGATAAAAGCTGCCAACCACAGCCTCACCATCATAATCTTTCAGCAGAAACACCGGCCTATCTGCTTTTTTGATAACCTGGTCCACAATGAATATCTCTGTGGTAAAATTCTGTTCATAGCCCTTAGCAAATACTCCCTTGCTTTTAGAAATCCTCACATGGTCTCCTTTTCTGAGCATCGGCGCTTCCTCTTTTCTTTTGACAGGGGACCCATAAACTGTTTTCCATACTGCTAGATCATTGGACTCATTGACATCAACAGGCCTTGCTTTGATAGTACGGTGAAAACTATGATTATAACTTTTTATAAACAATGGGAGGGCGTCAATATAGGTGAAGGTATTATTAGCTGTGAAATACCTCCACATTTTTGTTTTTAAAGTTCTATTAAACCGCTCCACAACCCCAGCCTTAACTTCATTATTGGTGACAAAATGATATACTCCATGTTGTTTTAAAAGGCTACTTACAGGCTTGTTTAAGAACTCGAGGCCACAATCAGTCTGTAACTTTCCAGGTTTTCTTTCTGTAAAAATAGTATTAAAGGCTCTTGACACTTCTCTACCTGACTTATCCTTCAGAGCCACAGCCCAGGCATATTTTGAAAAGATATCTATCACTGTTAAAATGTACTTGTAACCCCGGTTATACTTAGAAAATTGCTGCATGTCAACTAAATCAGCCTGCCATTGAGAATCCACTTTAGATACAATAGTCTTGTTTCTTTTAAAATGGACCCTGGCTGGCCTATGTAGTGTATAACTGTCCTGTTTGGAAAGCCATCCAGCAACATCCCCTTTCCGGATGGTTTTGCTCTGTTTTTTGGCCTCTAGAAAGAGGGGATAAACACCTCCAAAGCTCCCAACTTCTTCAGGGGCATAATATATTTTCTTTAGGATTTTTTCATGTTCTGACATTTTGTCAGTTTATGTAAATATGAACACACAGGTATAGAACAAGCCATTTTTATTGCAAATAACATGGAGCACATCTATTCCTCAGGCTTGATGGAAATACATGAAATACATGATATGTTTACATTCTGTGAGTTTCCGATCTGAAGATTCTTCACATCACTTTCAGGCACACCCGCCTCCTGTTGGCAAAAACATTTAAAACACCTTTTAGTTAAAAAATAAAGCAATCCCCACAGCTCACCCCCACCTCTCTGTCTCTCTTTTAAAAATAACCCCCGCTCAATATGAAGCCTCTTACTGGTAAGCTCTCGTAACCCTCATCTGCCATTTCAGAGTTGTCCACCAAGGCATCAAGAAGTGGCT
This sequence comes from Phrynosoma blainvillii, assembly GCA_026167975.1. Taxonomy (NCBI): domain Eukaryota; kingdom Metazoa; phylum Chordata; class Lepidosauria; order Squamata; family Phrynosomatidae; genus Phrynosoma; species Phrynosoma blainvillii. The sequence continues at coordinate 43,167,355 of JANUYF010000003.1, forward strand.
GGTTAGCAGACCCAGCTGAGTCAGGCTCTCCCACGGCCCTCTCAATCTTCTGTTGTAGAAAACACACTGCCATCTATCTCTTCCAGATCAGAAATCAGGGATTTTTCCATCTTCGGGAAAAGTGCTTTCAGATCACAGCCACAATCGCACTCTAGGTCAGAATCATTATCAGGGTCGTCTATACTCCATTCCACCGAGTACTTGGTTTTAACCCCGGGGCCTTGGTCTGCTGAAAAACCAACTACAGGTAAATCCTCCACTGAAGCCTCTTTCTCAGCAGCACTGGATTTCGGGTCTGCAGGAGTTAGTGAGGGAAAAGAAAATCTACGGGGCCTCATAGATTCTTTGTAGGATGCCTTCTTTTTAGGCCGTTTTTTTATTGCTGCAGAGGGTCTGGAAAAACTCACAGAGCTTGGAGTAGTAGTGGCTGACTCCATGTTGCCTTCTCTGAATATGTCCGGGCTTGCCCAAAGACTTCCTGCACAAAGTGGAGCCCAACCCACAGAAAGGGCATGGGGGGAATGGCCCCTGCGGGGCCATTCCCACCCACCATGACAGCCCCAGCCAATCAGGAAGGTTCCTGAAAAAACCCCTCCGATTGGCTCTTTCAAACCCTCAGGGTCACATGACTCCTACAGATACTCCACCTACAGGCGGAGATTCCAGCTAGGGTGGGACTTCCGGCAGGAGGCAGGATATCCGGGGAGGGCGGGACTTCCGGCAGGGGGCCGGATATCCGGGGAGGGCGGGACTTCCGGCAGGAGGCCGGATATTCGGGGAGGGCGGGACTTCCGGTTAAGGCGGGACTTCCGGGGCGGGGCACCTGTCAGTGGGCGGGGCTTATGAGTTTGACGAGAGGTGCCACCCTATACTACTAGTGGTCCTTGAACAAAAGAACTACAAAGGAAGATTGGAAAGAGAGATAGCAAAATTGGAATGTAAGCAGAGATAATGGTTTCCTGGCACATTACACCCATTTCAATACTATTTAAGTGCCATCCTCAACAGGATGCCCATCTTATCCCCTCTATTTCCCACACTACATTCCAATACTCATCCATATGGTTATCTACTCCACTTGGATTTATGCAACAGCTTTCCTCCTTCCTTTGTCCCTCAATTACCATTGGTAAAACTGAACTTGTCACCTCATCTCCATAACCACAAGGTTTTGAATTTGAATTGAACCAGCTGATATATGTCTGTCTCTGTACTCCCCATTTCAAACATGCATCTGAGGAAGGAGGCTCAAGTCTATGAAAGCTCATGCTTCCAATTTATTTTCTTTAGTTAGTCTCAAAGGTGCTCGAAGATCCCTTTTTATACTGATTTGCCAGACTATCATGGCTATGTCTTTGAATTTTACCACTACTGTGAGACTGATCTGTTTAAATTTCCCTTCCCATTCTGTTATATAAGTTTTGTTCACCCTTGAGAACTTTTGAAGTGAGTTTATTTAAACAGAGCACGTTTATAATGAAAATGTTGGCTAGCCTTTATTTCTGCAGATAAGAAAGAGAGAGAGAGAAAGTAAGTTATAATATGGAAACTACTCAGGTTTCTAGAATCACAAAGTGTTCTCCAACATAATTTTCTGTATAGTCTGTCTCTAAACGTTAGAATCTAAAGTAAGCATTTGTTGGTCTCATTTAGGTACTGCCATTCTTAAAATGCTCTCATGTGTATAATTTTTAATCCTTACAATGGCATTCCTAAAGATAAGTTATATGAGAAACAGGGACTCCAGTCAGTTAGCTGTGTGACTGAATCAGCACTTTTTTGGGGGAGTATGGAAAGCTATGGTTATCATGATTTTGGATGACAATTCCCATCACCCTTGCTATGCTGGCTGTGGTTAATGGGAGTTGGTGTCCAAAGTTATATTTTGAGCCATAGCTTCTCTCCTTCTACTTTATCTATTCTTCCAAACTTGGGTGTCTCCCACCCAAGTAAATTAATCCATTTCATATACAAAATCACTGCTATGAATGTCTCAGGTCAGGTTTTTTAAACATCCATGACATAGCTGTATTTTAAAAGAGCTGTACAAGCTGCACTAATCAAGAGTCTGATAAATACTGGTGCATGGTAAGGTTCTCCAGCTCAACAAATGCTTCTGATCAAGGGAAGTTCAAGGGAAGGAGCAAGTACTTGGGGTGCTTCCAGAGGAAGCTTTCTACAGTGCAATTGCCCTGTTTTGTTCACAGAATGTTATAGGGTGGTAGTGTTTTCTTTAGGATGACAGATTCCATTTATAATCCCACCCCTTTAGTTTCCTTTCATTTCCCACCTCTTCAATTTCTTTCTTTTCTTACATCTCCCTCTAGTTACACACATAGAAAAAATCAGTTAAAGTGAGAAAACAGGAATGTCACTCACAGCCATTTGGGAAGACCTTTAGAATTATTCTTCCCTCCACTTTTTTTGTCAGAGTAAATTATGTTGATATTCTCCCCAGCAGAAAGAGTGCAGTAAAGAGACTGATTCCTAGGATTGTACCTCTTCATTAATTTTCTTCCAAAAGGAAGCAATGAGAGGTTTTGGCAATTTCCTTCCAAGAAAATTTAACAAGAGAATGCAAAAACTAGACATGTTTGCAATTCAGGATTTATCCTGCCTAAAATTTACATGTGTCTGTTCTGCAAAGAAAACAGAGTTTTCTGCAGAGAAAGCAGTGTTTTCTGCAAAGGAAACCACAAATTTCTGCACAGAAAATGTGGTTTCTTATGCAGAAAAGGGTCTTTTGTGCACAAAAAAGTGCAAATTTTGCCTAGAATAACTGTGCAAACTATACTGTGCAAATTGCAACGATCTGAAAAAGCTATCCAAGATTTGCCTTGCCAGTTTTCTTGAAAAACATGTTTATGATCATGTTTTTTGAATGTTTTCTAAATGTTTCTTTCCATCCCTCTGACTGCTGGATGTGTGCTTCTTCAGAGGGATCAAGGTTTGGAGCAGAATGAGGAATGTAAAGCCAGCATTCTTCAGAGTCATTTTTGTGTCCCTCACCCTTTTTTTAAAAAAATCTGGATTTTATGTGGTTATGTAAGCCGCTCGGATACCCTGGGTGACCAATATGAGTCCTTAACCCCCAACAGTTGTCCATGTTTGCCCTAACAGAAATGGTAGGAGCCATTACAGTTTCTGAAAATATTTTGCCATCTTCCCATACACCAAAAATAAGTCCCTCCTGGCTCTGGGTCACTATTTTATTTGGTTAGTTGGATTGAAACATATTGGGGGCCATTAGTCTATGACATGAGAGAGAACCTTCTTACTGGCTGCTCCCTCCCTCTGGAATGCCCTTCTACAAGAGGCTAGGCTGGTCCCCTCCTTGCTTTCCTTTCACTGACAGCCAAGACCTTTTTGGTTTCCCAGGCTTTTAATATGTAATTGTTCCCAGGAGAGCTTCGTAATGAAGTGTGGGTTTTATTTGTTTTTTTGTTTTTAAACTTTTGTAAAGTTAGGGCAAACTTCCTTTGAATAAATCTTGCCAAGAAAAAACCATGATAGGTTCATCTCAGGGTCGCCATAAGTCAAGAATGACTTGAAGGCAAGCAAAACACACACACTTGCTTTTCATACTGTTAAAGTATGATGATTTTAATTGTTTTAAAATTTTTATTGTTTTAAATGATTTTCTTTTGTGAGCTGCCTTGGGCCCCACTCCAAGAGAAAGGCAGGATACAAATGGAATGAAATAAATTACCCAGATTCCCTTTGCACTTAATTCCATAACCAACTAGTCCATCTGTGCCATGCCTTTGTGATATCAGAAGTGACCTCCCCTGTGACATCATATAAACTTCCCCCTTTGTCTCAGTTTTTGGCCCTGAAATATAAGGGAATGGGATGCAGGAGCATTATTAGGGGGTGCATGGGGGTACAAACCACACTGAGAGACACTTTGGGTGTGTGTGGGGTGTGTGTGACATCCAATTGGGTCTTCCTCCTGGAGTGGTGGTTGTGATGTGTGGTGCTAGTGTCAGTGCCTGCCCCTTCTTCTCTGCTGTTGTGCCTCTCTTGGACAAGAAAGCCAATGCAGCAGAGGAGAGTGTTAGGAAGGATCTAATTAGAGGAATTTATAATTAGCTCAATTTGCAAGAGTGGGGCCCTAACAACACCCCGCGAGACTGGAGTGCCAATATGTATACCAGAGGACTAAGAGATCCCACAATGGATGAAGCTGAGCCAGGCTTCTTCAATTAAGGTCTAAATATTTATTAAAGGGGAAAACTGCACACACACAAATAAAGCACACACACACACACACACACACCACACTTAGAAGCAAAGGGGTGAAAGCGGGAATAGCTTGAGATGGGCCAGACTATGGGAGATACTCACTTCCGAAGGTTTCTCTGGGATCCGTTATGGATGTGGATGATGGTAATGATGATGCACGGCTGCCAAAATGGGGGGAAGGGATGGCCAAGGGAACTATGACCAAAGCACAGACTGACATGGAGCCAAGCTGCACTCCAAAGATAGCATGTGGAATCTAAAAATCTAGGGGTTTATATAGGCAACATCTTGCTCCTAGCTATAGACTTGATGGCTTGGCTGAAGCCAGGACAAAGGTGCTGACTGCCTTGGCTTTGTTAAGCCAAGGGGTGAGGATGACCTAAACAATGTACTTGGGTCTTGACACAATCAAGGAAGGGAAGCTAGAGAAAAAGGGTGCAGTTAAATCTGATCACTGCCCCATCAAGTGTAAGACTCAGGACAAACAAGCACCATTATGTTGATTTTTTGGATAATGGTCTTTCTTTCCCCTTTAGCAACTCCCAAATCTGTCTGGTAGGGAATCTTACAGTTGTTTGGGCAGGCCCTCCCTGTGCCTACCTGACCTGCCATCTAGAGGATTATGGCTGACCTCCCACAGAGGTCAGTTCGGGGTCATAGAGGGAACTCCACATGTGTTCCAAAATTTTATTAATTTCATATTTGCTAACAAGAGATATGGGTGCACAGCCCTTCTGTCCCCTCCTGTTGTCTCACTAGCCCTCTCCCAGTGGTCCTTTCCAGGTCTTGGTAGGTGGTGTGTGGTGGCCAGGTAGCTGGTCATGTGAGGCAGTGGAAGGGAGGGAGGGCATGGTAGCCCACTAACACCCTGGTAGTGTGTCTGTACAGGTAGTGGACAAGTGGCTGGGGGGAAGGTAAGCAAGGCAGCTGGAGGTGAGGGAAGGAGAGAGAGAGAGAGGGTGGGCCAGTTCACTGACACTGCATACCCTAGTGATGTCACTGATGGGATGCTGTCAATTTGGAATCCTAACAGTATTAAAACATGCTGAGGACACCCACCAGCTTTCCAGTTGAGGAAATGGTAAATGAGAGCAATTACTGTTTTTTTGCGGTGGGTGGGTGGGTGGGTTAACTTACACTTTCTCCATGTGTGAGACTGTGCTTAAAGAGAAGCCCATTTACATGAATAGATCACTCTTGCCAGATTAGCCTAATTTAGTAAAATCCGAGACATCTGAAAAGATTTTCTTCCAATAATTAAGTGCAAAATATCACAGTGCAGATAAATTACATGGATTTTAAAATGAGAATTGGCATTCCTTTCTAAGTCTGATAAAAACCCAATATTGAAATTACAATTGAATTTGTTTTATCTACATATTTAAAGGTATTTCCTCTCTACATGTTGGCACAGTATAATGAGAGAGAATAATCAGTCATTATTATCAAGGATATAACCAGATAAGCAAATAATGAAAAGAATACACAGTTCTTTTGGCTAAATCTGTTAACAGAAACTTAACTTTCTTTTATGAAGTTGTGTTCCTACAGCATGGCTGGAGCATTAAAACCCTTTCTGTGAATTCCAGGGAAATTACCTAAGCATTTATTCTTTGTAAGGTGGACCATGAAACTGCAGGATAAACTATTCCAAAAGGTGGAAACTGAAAAGCTTATCACACTAGTACCTGTAACATTCCCATCGAGTCCCTGGAATGTAACGATATGGAAACGGGTGTTACTGTATTAGACTATTGATAATGGGATAGTAACGTTATGAGAACACATATTATCGCACTGCATTTACTGTTGTACCATACCGGCGCTAAAGTAGTTCCTCAACCTCATTGGCGCATGATCACTGTTGTGAAAACCCCTATGTCTGCATTGGAAAGAATGCTATCAAGAGGTTTAGGTAGCGAACATTCATTGTTTTTTCTTGTAAACATGACATAATTCAATCTACAAAAATAAAATAAAAAATTTAATTACCTGTGGCACCTTTCTTGCATCAACACTGGAAGAGTTGAGCTGAGTTTGTGGACATTCTAGGATGGGAGGGGAGGATGTTGTCTTAGCCAATCAGAACATGAGGACAGATTGAGACCGGGTAGGATTATCACACACACATCATATTGAATGGTTTGAAAGCATTCTTGCTGGCTGAGGATGCATTTTTACAGTTCTCCTCCTGGAACGGGCTGGGGACTGTCAGAGCACAGAATGGGAACTCGCTGAGGATCATACTGTGTGATATAATACATTCCATTCCATTCTCATCACGTACTCATTAGGTTCCGAGAACACAGTGCGATAAGCTTATGAGAGACAGTGAGGTACATGCTTCCAGAATCTGGTGCTGAGTGTCATAACAAAGTGAGGAATTCGTTACCCATTACATTATTATTATATGTTTAATTGCACAGGAGGAGAGAAATGTGTGAGGTTTGCCCCCTCTTCTTTGTGCTGAAATAGTTTAGTTGGCATGGGGTACTATGAACCTTAACTGAGGGCAGGGGATGCCATAGTGGTCTTCTTTAAGTAGCAAAATGTTTTGAAACAGTTTTGAAAGTCAGAGTGTTCAGGTTTGGGAGGATTTCTCCTCCATCTCCATTGCTCAATTTTAGCACTAACTCCCCGGTTTCATTCTGAACAAACTGATTTTTTTTTTACTTTTATAGCCCTTCAATTAGCTTGTTAAATCTATTTTTTAAAAAAAAAAAAAAAGTTAGAACATTTCTTTGTCAATCTTTTCCCTGCCTTATTGGCAACTCCTCCCTGGGCTTAGGCACACTTCTCTGGGTTTGGCACTGATGCTTAAAATCAAGTCTCCTGGAATTTCCCTTTGATTTATTTCCTCTTTGATAATCCTATTTCATTGACTGCAGTATTAAAAGGCATTAATTTTCTTATACTTTAATCTTGCTTCTTTTAATTGCTCTTCATGTTGGGGTGGCAGAATAAAACCTTTTGTCCACTTCAAGCTGCCTTGCTTTCAGATCTTGTGATACCTGGAAGTTCTCAATACTTTATGTAGAGAGACATTCTCGGGGTTAGCAGTGCTGGCTATGCATCAAAATACAACAAAATCCAAAATCCACAAATGAGCAATATGTTTATTGGCCAACCATAATGTAGAACGTACATAATGCAAGCTTTCAAAACTTCACTGGCTTTTTCAAATATGTTTAAAATCATACAGGAGAAGAAAAGTGATGATGTTAGAGTCACAGACCCACATGTTGTCTCAGATGCTGTCTCTATTGTCTGTTAGGATGGTCAAGGCTAGGGATATAAATGTAGACTGAGATGTTACTTCAGTTCTGCTCTTCAGTAGAATTTGAGAGCTGGAAGTGACCCTATGGCTCTAGTCCTAGGCTGGGGAACATGTGGCCCAATAGATGTTGTTAGGATGCAACTTCCATCATTCATCACAATTGCTCCTCACCATTACTAGGCTAGCTAAGATTGACTGGAGCTACAATCCAACAACTTCTGAAGGATAAGAATTTGCCCTCTGTTTAAGGAGATTATTGCACTATTAATGCGACTATTCCCCAATGGGATACAGTCACAATTTGGGTTGCTACCAGGTATCATCACTTGTAATTTGCCGCTGCTGCCACCAGGTGAATACAATCTGGCTGCATCCTGGGTCCCAGAAGTGCTTCAGAGCTTGTTGTTTTGGAAAAGTGGCCTCTGAAGTGCTGTTGGGACCCAGGATACAGCAGGGTTAGAGTTGCCCGGTGGCAGCTGTGGCAATTTACAAGTGATAAACTTATTCTTTAATCTTGATACTCTTACTCTATACTATTTCTGCAAATGTTTGTGACTTTTTTGAAATGTTACATGAAAACTGCTATACATTTTTATACATGTTCCTCCTAGTATGAATTTTTACGTGTATTTTGCTTGATAAAAGTGTTATAAAATTGATATTATGTTTTATTTGCATACACACTTATATACATATTACCAGTGACTCAGAAAGCTTGCACTCTGCATTTTGGGATTGAATTTAATTGCAGACTGTCAATACCAGCCCCAAAATGATTTTCATCCCTTAGAGATTAAAAATAGCACCTCTGTCATTGTTTCATTGGCAACAACTGTAGCTCACATATAACTGATTGAATGTATCATAAGCTGTATGAAGAACTGTAAGTGGAAATAGATGTAACATCTTTGTAGTTTCCAAGTACAGTCTCAGAAGTACAGTTTAGGATGCTGTATGTATTTGCCCAGATAATGAAAGACAGCACCAGTTTTAAATTATTGGACAGATAAAAAGCTTTTAGCCTGATAACAGAAGGAATATAGCACATAGAATATGGCTCTGTGGGTGAGGACCTAGATGACCATGGCAACCTTCTTCTCTGTTAGGATGGCCTTCCTCATCATGGTGTTTGCTTGCTGCATTTGCGGACACAGTACTTCTACTATCTTGTGGAAGAGGGCATGGGACATCTGGAAGAACATCCTCCATTGCTCATCGGACCAGATGTATGTGACGAACCCGTCCCACAAGTCGGTGCTTCTGGGGAACATCCACTAGCGGCGCAGGGCTCTCTCTGGTGGTATCAGAGGGCGGCAGCAATACACTGTGCAATGCGGCACCTGCTCTACCAGGTCTCACTTCTGGGTCCTCCAAGTCATCACTGCAGTCTTGATGGATGCACCTGCAGCAGGAACCATGGTGGAGGCTCCTGTGGCTGTGCACTGCAGGCTGAGTACCAGTGTGGACCACTCAATTGCTGTGGCATCCATGATTTCTCTACAGCGCACAGTGCTCAGGCCCTTAGCAATGCCAGCATTTCTGTTAAAGGGGTCATGTTGTGCCTGTGCACATGCACATGCACTGCAGAGACAGCAGAAAAAAAAATTAAAGCCGCTGCTGCCGGCCTATGCGGTTACTGCATTCCTATTTAGGGAAACCTCAGGGCTGGCAGTGCGGGTGATGAGGCTTCACCGCAGCCTCGGAAAAGCTGCATTAACTGGCCCCCAGTGTGGTTGCTCCATCCCCATTTAGGGCAACCTCAGGGCAGGTGATGCGGTTGCTGAAGTTTGGGGAAAAGGCAATTTCAGTTCACCTTTTCCTCCCTGTCTACATAGCCCCTAACTTAAAGAGAGAAATTGGTAGCATGAACTTTCATAGACTTGAGTCTGCATTTGAGGAAGTAGACTCAAATCTTTGAAAGCTCATGCTACCAACTGATTTATTTGTGATCATTTATTCACAAATGTGCTACAAAATCCCTTTGCACACTGTTTTCCAGACTAACATGGCTATGCCTTTGAATTCTACTTATAAAGCTCTGAGAATTACACCCCCTTTGCAGACAGCGCTTTGCGCCATCTTAGAGGCAAGGAAGGGGAGGGGCAGCCTCACGCTGGGCACCCCAACCCCTTCCTGAGGACATAATTGGAGCACCTGCCCTTCCACACAATGGGTGCTCCGATTATGTCCTTCTGGCTCAGCATCTGGACACGCTGAGCGGCTCTTTGGGCACCCCTTTCGTGGCTTGCAGAAGGAGCACTATTTTAGCGCTACTTTCCCAGGTGGTGAAAGGGAGAATTGGGGCCGAGGCATGGGGCAGCCTCGATCCCGATCCGCCACTTCCCAGGGGTTCCCATGGCCGCCCGTCTGCATCTCCCCACAGTCAGCCCTCTGTATTGGTGGGGTTCAGTTCTGGATCTCCTCATGGATACAAAAAAATGCAGGACCTCAAGTCCCATTACTGTCAACGGATGCTGAAAAACTGGAGCATGTCCAGAGGAGGGCGATTAAAATGGTGAAGGGTCTGGAAACCATGCCCTATGAGGAACGACTTAGGGAACTGGGTATGTTTAGCCTGGAGAAGAGATGGTTAAGAGGGGATATGATAGCTCTCTTTAAACATTTACAGGGATGTCATATTGAGGAGGGCGTTAGCTTGTTTTCTGCTGCTCCAGAGAATAGAACTCAGAACAATGGATGCAAGCTACAGGAAAAGAGATTCTACCTCAACATTAGGAGGAACTTCCTGACAGTGAGACCTGCTCGAGAGTGGAACACACTCCCTTGGAGTGTAGTGAAGTCTCCTTCTTTGAAGGTCTTTAAACAGAGGCTGAATGGCCATCTGTCGGGGATGGTTTGATTTCGAGTTCCTGCATGGCAGGGGTTAGACTGGATGGCCCTTGTGGTATCTTCCAATTCTATGATTCTATGATGCCGACATGTGCATGACCACAACAACAGAGTGCATACACATGCTGCCATTGATGATAATGAACTGGGGCTATCCATGGATGCTCCAATCCATGAATGGATGGGCCAGGAATATGGAGGCCCAACTGTAATTGTGGGTGAGATAAAGGTTAGATAAACTGGGGTTGGAGTGTTAGGAAGCTGCCTTATATATCCCAGCACCTGACCTGAGTGAACCATTCATCAGAGCTTCTCTCTAGTCCCATCTACAAGCCAATACTTCAAATCCATTGGCTGGTGGTTACCACCACATCCCAAAGCCCACACAAGGCACATGGGCTTCTGGAAAGAATAAGCTCAATCACTGCTATAACTGACATGGTGCCTGACCACTCTGCCCCCACTCCAAACCATAAATGGATCTTCCAGTAAATTAGGCAGTTATAATCCAAGCTGGTCACTCTTCAAGCTCCGAAAAAAAATTGTTTGCTTGTTCCAAGGAAATAAAAACCTTCGTGTTTTCTATGGTGATCACCATATTTGAAAGACAGGTTGTCCCTAATATATTGCAGTTGAAACAGATGTATTCTGTTCTAAGCCAAATGTTCTTTTAAAGCAGCTGTGAATACAATGCTGAGAAGGGGAACATTTTTTTCCTTTCAATAATGAATATACATTTTGTTGCCAATCTTCCCTTTCAGTTGGAGTGAAGAAATTCTCTTACTTTTAATGTTTTCATCCTTGGCAACCAAACATTTGGCTTTCTCTTTTGACTTTCTTTTTCAGCATTATTTCTACTTCCAGATGTTTTTTCTGGATGATCCCGTTGTGAACCTGTTTGCATTGGGTCAGTTGCTCAATGGTTAGCACCCTCCTCCCTTTCCTCAAAGAAAAGCCTTTACAAAATGCATATTCAAGCCATTAATTTCATATCACACTGTCTTCATGTGAAAAGGGTTGGAATGAGATTTGGTATGGCAAACAAAAATATTTGGATCAACAATACTTACAGCTATTTATACCCTGCTTTATCTTTCTTTCCCTTTCCCCTTCTCATCCCTCCTGCTCATAATCAATGGTTAAATATTTCAGTTCAGGTTTTTAATCTTATGGACATTCTTTTATACTAAATTCTTATTTGCATGAGTGTGCAAAGTGTAATCCTCCAGATGTTGATGGATTGCAACTCCCATCAGATCTAGTAAGAATAGCCAGCTTTGACAAATGCTGGGATTTACAGTCTGACAATATCTGGAGTGCCACAATTTCCTCACCCTTACTCAACTGCTATTGGAAGAAATAATATGCATTTGCATTTAATGTATGTATTCATGGGTCTACAGGCATTTCTATAAAACATTCCAAGCAACTGCATGCAGAACATGATGTTCAGAGAAGTGCAATGCTGATCTTCTAGACATTTATCCAGACATTTTCCACATGCCTGTTTTCGAAAGCAGCTATACTTCCTTAATTTAACATGAGAAGACAGTTGTGTGAGTATCCTTAATGTGACATATTTTTTAAAAACGCTGTAATATAATTTTCACAAATAAAAAATTTCCATGATAGGATTAGCTTTTGTCATGAGATTAGCATACTAGAAGTCTCTGTAGAATTCCATTCACTACTCCCTCCCCAAACAGAGTAGTAGAAACTTGCAGGATGGGATGAGAAATTTCATGCAAAACCTTGCTAGTCTTTTTCTATTATCAGTCATCATCTGTTCACCTGCTGATTCTTTTCCTAAGATGTGCATTTGGTGTGCACATTTGAACTTGGTTATACACAGAGATTATTTTAGCCAGTCAGAGATGGTGTGTAATAGTCATCATGGCAATCTTCTGGCATCACTTGAACTTGAATCACTTGAATCACATTGTGCGTAGCTCCACAATGATACTGTGGGGGGAAGCAGATGGGTGGCTGTGGGCCACCCCGGGAAGCTGCGCCGTGGGGCCGAGGTATCCCCACACCTCGGCCCCCCTGGAAGCGAAGCTGCGGCGGGAAGATATCGTCGGAGCGCCGGCCATGCGGAGGGGCCGGCACTCCGACGATGCCTTCGGGAAGGGGTTGGGGCACCCACCGTGCGGCTGCCCATCCCCTTCCTTGCCCCCCAAATGGCCCTTTTAGCTGTCTGCTTCCCCCCTGTAATGCCAAATCAAAGTGAAGCATTTCATTCACTCTGTACAGATTTCTTGATGATTCTGCAACAGGATGTAGCTATCGTAATCTAAATCTAAACCAAAACCTGAGTGGCAAAATATTTGTCCTTTTTCAGTCTTCAATTGAATGTCTAAAAGGAATTCTTTGTGCAGCAAAGTTTGACTAACACAGTATTGACTTTTTAGCATTAGGTAAATATTTTTTAAATTTTCTCCAGAATTTTTGATTTTACTATGATATTTATGTTGGTGCATCATTGATCTTTTATCAATTTTTTTGAGATACATTTATAGTTCTATATCTTTTCTTTAGAAAAAAAAATCCCAGAGGTTTGTATTAAAGAGCTATATATTAAATAATTAAAGAGTTTGTATTAAAGGGCTATATAATAAATAATTAAAGAGTTAGCCAAAGGGCATAACTCCTAAGAGAAATTCTTACTTTTATTATACAGGGTTGTCATTCTTATCATTCTGCAAGTTTCTTTTTTTAAAAAAATTATTAATGTTAAAATACTTATTCTTTACATATATACAATAAAAGAAATACATTCAGCATTAACTTCCTCTGTTTCTCCAGCAAGTTGCCCTTAGTTATTCCATAATTTCATTTACTTATTTTATAACCAATGAACTCAAGAAGGCTAAATAAAGAAGCAACAAAAGAAAAACAAAACAAAATTATAACAAAGCCTTAGAGCATATTCAAATTGTATGTAATTTTAACTGTACTTATTATTTTGTTCATTTTCTAAGGATCTGCAAGTTTCTAGCTACAGAATCACCTCTGGAGAAGTGAGACTGCCTGTGTATTCAAATATTATTTTTCAGCATGTAAGTGTTTTTAGTACTTTTCTATTTGCTTCAAATTCAAAATGTGTGAGTTCTTCTACATTTAACCAAATTTTCTACTAATAAAGAAAATAATGCACTTCATATTATATGCTATGCATATTTAGACAACTGTAGCCAAAATCTCTTTAGGATAATTTTTAATTAGCTCAATTATTTGGCTGCACTACATAAACAGCCCTAGGATACATCCTAGTGTTTACGGAGATATTGGGAATATCATGAAAGACAGAATTATCTCAATGAATTGAATGTTTATTAAAGGGACCATGCATCAAAGCATGCACTCACTCTCACTTTCATACAAGAAGCTCAGGAATAAAGGAATTAGCTTTGGAAGAGACCTGCAAGCTGAACTAAAAGCGATACTTACACAAACTTGGTTTGACTCCAGAAGTTCCGATTGGATGGTAGGCACTAGACTAAGCTGCTGGGGAGTGCTGAATTGGATGGCAGCCAGTCGGATAGTAGGCAGAATTCAAAGTGATGTGGATTCACCTTGAATTCTATCTAGGTCAAAGAACAAAGGATTTTGGCAATCTTATATCGGCTAAAATTAGCTCCAGGCAAATATATTTCAAAGAGGGCCAAATTTCCACAGAAGAGAGATCAGCCAAGATAGCAATTTCAAGGTGGAAATGGGCTGTAAATTAGGATTCCACCTTGGTGACAGGACATACCAGTTGTAAATTATCTCAGTCTTCCTGTCTTCTGGAAGTGTAAATTCCTTTCCCAAATGTGACTCCTAACCCCCCTTTTATTCTCTATCTGCTTGCCCTGCATACATGGTCTCAGGCTTTTGGATGCATGGTGGCTCAGTGAATCTGGATCCACTTAGGGCCATGTCAAAGAAGGTACACACACACCCCAAAACTTGGAAGACATTCAGTGTGGCTAACACAACCAACACTATAAAAAACTGAATTATATTTAACATTTAATGGAACTAAAAGAAATAATGCACATCAACAAAAAGATTGATATTATTTAATAATAGCATATTTGAAATTCTTGTGTTTGTTTCTCTCTCACACAGGAACAGAGAAGTCACACACATTAATGATTTAGATTAAGATTGAAAACAGTTTGAGTATTGTGGTTGTCCCTTCTCTCAAATCCAGAAGAGGGCAACATTGAACTACAATTGAAATCTATTAGCCCAGGTTAGGTGCAGATTCATTAATATGAGAATTAATGAAAGGGGAAAGATGAGTTAATTTTAAACATTTTATCTTCAAGACAGGTATTTAATATTATGCCAGTCAGCATCCAGAGTAACTTCCTATATTGATTTCCATTTTGCTTAAAATCTCGAGGACTCCTAATTGTCTTCATCAATAAAAAAAAACAACATATTGTGGAGAACCAGGCAATGGTAAATGTCTAGTAGAAGTGCCATTATTTCAACAGGAAAAAAGGAGAAGTATATTTTGCTGGGAGAAATGCTGAACAAGTTAGAAATGAAACATTGGGAATAATATTGCTTGCATTAAGTCTTGATTGTTTGATGACCAGTCATGAAATAACCAGACACAAGGGATTGGGTTAAACAAGTTCTGCTTCATGTGACTTAAGAACCTATGTAAATAACTGAACCTGGAGATAAGTGATGGGGTGGTGGTGGAGCAACCCGATGCAGATCCAGCTGAGGCCAGATGTCAACCTGTGACCACATCCCCAGCCTTCCCTTGGGCATAACACCTGATCCCTTGGGCAATCCGATATCACATGTTACTCTTTGACTGGCCATTTACTAGAAAGCAAACCAAGGGCACTCACTCCTAAGTTTGTAGACTTTATAGGAGAAAATAACCACCTTGGTCAGCACTGAGGAGAGGCTTTTTAGTTGCCCCCCCCCCCGACCCAACCCTTCACTAAATGGATGCCAAAGTGTATACCTAATATTTCATGTTCATAACCTGCCAATGACAACCTATTTACAGACACCACCCAAGCTAATTGACAGTGTCCCCCAGGTAGGCAAAAAACAAAACAAAACAAACATATAAATGGGAGAAAATTCCTACGTAGCCCTGGAGCAACCAGCATAGCTCACACTGCACTGAGGGGGAGGGGATGTGGGTTCAATATGTAAATCCAAAAGGGGCTTGTGAAGGGACAGCAGGGCCATAAAACGCCTCTGGCTCTGCCTACCTCACAAGCTATAGCCTGGTGCCCAAGTGCCAGGCAGTTAAATCAGGCCTCTGTTCATCAAATTGTGTCTTCCTTACAGCATTTGTCAGATGCCTAAGTTCAGGCATGCAAAAATCATCTAGTCATAGCCTGTTTTTATTCCTTTACAACCAAAGATCGAAAGAAGAATATGACCAATCAGGGTTAGTCCTACCATTGAGTAGATGAGTGCACTATCTCAGCAGCTTAATTTGGACATATGGAAGCCACCAAATGGATTCTGGTCCTTATTTAATTCCAGAAGTAGTGAGGAGGAAACAGGAAGTTTACCAGTGCATTCGTAGAAATCAGGAGTTTATTATCATCTCTCTGTAAAGGTGCAGTGTGCTCTAATATGACATTGCGATTAGGATAAAGATTCATGGGCTTCATTTTACCTTCCTTCCAGGTTGGCTCATGTCCAGACCTGGATTGCAAATTTTAGGGGTAGACTACCTGATGCATGAAAGGCTGTGTGTATAAAATAAAGCTAATGACATTCTGAAATTATAATGATTCTGATGCTTTCATAAACATCTTTTAAAGAACTCCAGAAAATGCTTAATTATGAAGTGGAAATGTTCTGGTTGAAATATTAGCATAGTTGCACACAGGTAATAAGAAAAAGATCCATGTTAAATTTGCCTCAGTGCAGAATGAGATATAGAATGGTGTCATTTTCTGGGAAACTAGACTATTAACATGGAGGCAACTCTTTCCTCTGTGTTTTTTTTTAAACCCAAAATGTAAATGTCAAAAAGGAACTAATATATGTGCTCCATATAGCAGAAGATAAATAGCATTAGCATATATAAACTAGAGACTTATAGACATAAATTCCCCAGCAGTTTCTATTCTTTTGAAGCAATGGTTGAATATGATGCAACTGCTACATCGTCTTCTAATAGCAGTACTCACAGGCCTTCTTATTTCTAGGTTTCTTCTTTGGCTGCATCTGCACTGAAGAATGAATGCAGTTTGATACCACTTTAGCTACCATGCTGAAATGCTATGGAATTTTTGAATTTGTAGTTTTGTGAGATATTTAGCCTTCTCTCTTAGAGAACTTTGGTGCTACAAAAAACTACAAATCCCAGGATTCCATAGGATGGAGCCATGACAGTTAAAGTGTTGTCAAACTACATTGTTTCTGAAGTGCAGATGCATCCTTTACTCTCCCTCTATCCTCTCCTTCTCTTTCAGCTATCTAGCACTCAACTATTTTATTCCCTACTACTATTTCAGATTTTCATTCCCTGCTTGCTAAAATATTGGCCACAACAGTCAACAATGAGGTGGCTAATGGGAAAATGAGAGTTGCAGTTCAACAACATCTGGATGGCTACATGTTCCCCAGTCCTGCCATAATTAGTCCTTTCCACATCTGAAGTTATAATGCTCAAGAAAATAATGGAACATTACATCAACTCAGTTAATTGCTGGGATGGCAGAGCTTGAAACAGATGGCATCTACATTGGAGCTTAAAATAGTATTCCAAATACTAGAATTCTAGTATAGGGGGAGGGTCTGGTAACTTATAGGAAATGCTAAATTTTCAGAGTATTAATTCACTACAGTAGCATTGTCATAAACACATTCACTTTACTCATCCTTGGAGACCTTGCCTCCAAATGTGTTGAGGACTTGAGGCTTATCTTGTGCCTCCTCTAGAATAAGCAGACAGTAGAATGTGATCATACAGCACAGCCCTAAGACTTTGTAGTCAGACGTTCTTACCACTTACTCATGGTAAGTGTTTGAAAATGTAGTTTGTACGTGTGCCCTAGAAATAGAAGTAGACAGTCCGGATCCAGATTGGGCAGGGGATTTTAAAATCTTTCTTGCTGCTGACACAGTCCCTGTAAAAATCCATTTAAAATGATAGACATATAAGATGCAATGACAAAAAAGAAAAGAAAAGAAAAGAAAAGACCAGAAGAAGCATGAAAAGATGTGCAGGTGTTAAGTTGAAGTTTGAAAAACTGTATCCCTCTATAGGAACCCACCCAAGCTCCAAGATCTGCATGGTAAGGCTTTCTCATGATCCCACCACCATCATGGTCATGTCTGTTGAGGAAATGGGAGAGCCTTGTCCATGGATGCTGCCCAGTGGTGGAACTCCTTTCCATGGGAGGTCTTTTTGGACCCTGTCTTGGTGTCTTTCCATCTGCAGGTAAAGATCTTTTTTGTTTAAGAAGGCTTTGGGCTTTTACTAAGATATGGCAGACTGGGATTTTGTGTGTTTTATTAGATATGTTTTTGAAAAATGCTTTTGACCTGCATTTTTGACAAGTGTTTTTTTAAATGGAAATTTGATTTGTGTTTTAACTTTTGTATTGAAAGATTTTAAATTGTATTGTGTTTTTAGAAATCTGTACACCACCTTGGATCCCATCTTGGGAGAAAGATGAATATAAAATAAATAAACAAACAGATAAATAAATAAGTCACACCTCTGTACATCACTGACAGGATGCCAACTTCTCGCATTAGGTTAAGGAAGGTAATTCTCACCACTTCCCCTGTTATGTTTTTAAATTTTGTATGTTTTTAATGTTAATTTTATATTGTTTTAACTGAATTATTTTAATTGTTTTTAAAGTTTTCTTGTAAAGTTTTTAAAGTTTTTTTATCTTGTGAATTGAGTCCCTTTCTTGGAGAAAGGCAGCATAGAAATTAATTAATTATTAAATAAAAATAAATTTTCCAGGTTTCAGCTGTGAAATGTTGGAGGGCATGGCATAGGAATTGCTTCTATGCTAAGTGAGAGACAAAAGGTGTGAAACAGGATTGTTGAACCTGCTTAGATCTCTCGAATAGGCTACTGGGCAGAACACAATCTGTTTGAAAGGAGGTTTCTGTAAGACTGGGGATTTCTAATGCCAAAGCTTGGGCTCTGGAAGGCAGGGTTGGCTTTCCTGACCAGTGGAGTGTTTTGATCTACTTCTGTATGTGATACCATGTCAACAAAAGGGCAATATATTTGGTAGTTACATCCTTTCTCTTTAGTTTCTGCAAATGTTAATGCAATGATGGAAACTACTGGTAAACAAGTTATGCTGATGTGAGTCATAAATACATTGACAGTGTGGCCTTAAGTTCTAAATATGTTGGCCTCTTTGGAATAAGTGTTTAGTACATAATTATATATAATGATGAATGCTAGGTGAGTGGCCTTTCCTCTCCCTGAATATCTTTAAATACCTGGTGTGTATAGTCGAAAAATGAAAACCTGTTTCCTGAATGGCATGGCAATGTTGTGTCACAGTAATGCCTTGTGATGGAACCAATGCAACTCAGTGGGTGGCCAGGCTCAGCCAGATGGGTTTTTCCTCTGACAGTGGAAGTGTCTATGTTCTAAAGCCAACTTGTAGAAATGAAAGCCCAGCAAACAGATGCAAGCCATTACTGTTGGTTTTTGCAACAATTTCAGGCCTCCCATTTTTCTCTCTCAAGTAGTTTTTCATATATGATGCATTCCATCTAACACATTAGATCCAAGGGTGGTCTTTTTACCATTAGCTTTGTGATGGGAAAGCTATAGCACAAAACATCTAACAGATATCTAGAACTCCATGCAGATGGCCTATCAAAAATGTTCACAATATTTGTGGGCAGTGAAACTGTGTGGAAATTTCTCAAAGGGAAGAAAGAAATCTTGATCTCAGAGGGAAAACAGGGAGTATTGTACTCTAGAGTAGGGATGTAAACCTTCATGAATTTAAATCTCCTGGGAAAGAATGAATAATGCTGCAATTTTCCTCCTCACTATGAGCAGGTCCTTGAAAACTTGACAAGCTCTCAAGAATTTTTACAGTTTAGGACTCTTCCAGTGAAAAATACACACATGGTTTTTGTGTTTGTTTGTTGGGGGTGTTGCTAGAAAAATGTTATTTTGTGCCAATAAATTTAATTTCTTTCCTTCCTTCCTTTCCTTTCTTTCTGGCATTTATTTATTGACTTTTGACTCACCAGGGCCCCAGAGTGATATATAATATGATTTAAAAGGGTTTAAGGGCAATAATAGGATGTATAAGGATTTAAGGCCAAACTTATTTTCTGTGCAGGAAACTTGTTTTAGGCACAGACAATTGTGTTTTCTGTGGTGGGGACCCCTCCCCTTTTTGTCACAAAGTGAAAACATTCTCAACCCAAAACACACTGAAGAAATAATCCAGTTTGAGACTGTTTTAACTGCTCTGGCTCAATGCTAGGAAATTCTGGAAATGGTAGCCTTTTCTGTCAGAGAGCTCTACTGCCACAATAAACTACAACATTGCAGGATAGTGGTGGGAAAAGAAGTCAGTGCCATGAAGGCTTTCTCCTTCTTCATATATCCCACATTCCCTGCCATCCTCCTTGCAGGGTATTTGGATAGCTCACAGGAACACTGGAATTGTGCTTGGTCAATGTAGTGAAATAGCTAAAGTAAAGGTGTTTGTGACAACAATGTTTTATACACCATATTGCTTGATCATATTTACTTCTCACATTCATTACTGAAGCAATGTGAATTGTCAATAGTGAAGCCTAATCTCCACCTATCTGGATCACAACTCTGAAAAGAAACTTATTAGTAAACTGGGGGTAACATTACAATAATTTCCCTCCTCTGATTTCCCTGATTTATTCAGTTTTAATAATAATAATAATAATAATAATAATAAGTATATCCCGCCGCTCTGCAAAGCAATCAGGGTGGTGAACAGCAATAAAAGTACGTACAAATGGATACAATGCAATATAAAAACAACCCAACATTCCCCAACCTCCCCCCCCCAAAAAAAGTATTAACCAGAGATATACATTAAAACATATTTAAAATAAGCTCCTCAATACAAACAAAAACATTTGCAGCAATTGCAGCAGAAAGTGTAGGGGAGAAGATATGCAAACTCCTAAGGCTGGGAAATCTAATCTGGAAAGGCCCGCCAGAAGAGATCTGTCTTCACAGTTTTTTTGAAGCTGCTTAAGGTCGTAATGTGATGGATCTCATCCTGCAGGTCATTCCATAATCTGGGAGTGGTTGCTGAGAAGGCCCTCTGGGAGGTTGAAGACAGCCTCATTCTTATCAGCTGCAGCAAATTCCTCCCAGAGGACTGAAATGCACCGGGTGGATTATATGGAAGGAGGCGATCCCAAAGATAGATTGGACCCAAGCCATTTAGGGCTTTAAAGGTAATAACCAATACCTTATACTGGGCCTGGAAACTAATAGGCAGCCAGTGAAGGGACTTTAATACAGGTGTAATATGGTCTCTCCTTGATGTACCCGAGACCAGTCTGGCTGCCATGTTCTGTACTAATTGTCCAAACCAAGCATGAGGGTAGCCCCATGAGGAGCACAGTACAGAAATCAAGACGAGAGGTTACCAGCGCATGTATCACAGTTTCAAGGTCCCTTATTTCCAGGAAAGGGCTCAGCTGACGTATCAGTGGCAATAGTATCTCTGCTCCATTTATTGGCTGCATTTCACTTGTTTGGTCATAAAAAGTGTGCATCTGCCTCTAAAATGTAAAATCAGTTATTTTCTAAAAATTGTGATCTTACCACTACAGGAGTGCCTTCCTCCGCACAGAAGAAACCAAAAAGGTCAAAATTAATTTAATTTCTTAAATTTCATACATATGTAGCAAGAGCTGCATAAAAAGTATTTGATCTTATGGAATATCAGCTTATGCTGGGATTTGAAAGCAATTCCACTGGTGGCAAAAGTAGCATGTTTGGATTTCCTAGACTGGTTACAAAAAAATGCACAGCTCTTTCAAACATTTGCAAGATATTTGACATTTTTGAGAAATAAAGTGTACAAAAAGCAATCTGCATGTTAAAATACAAACAAATAAAATGTGCATAAACATAAAAAATGTACTGAATTTAGTAAATGGGTAAAATGTGTAAATTAGATGAAATATGGAAATAAATGCATGGGATGGGAAAAAAATGCAAGTGGGATTTGGAAAAATATAACAAATTTTAGACTGAGAAGAGCTTTTAACTTCCCTAGATAAAGCTTGGTTGTTGACTATATTGCAATTGCTGCAACCTTTTTAAACTGTGGAAACTGTTGAAAAATTATTTGTAATAGAAGATCCAACAATTTTTAGATGTCTGAATTTATTGATGAGATTGAACTGATTATAAACTAGAAGTCTGAGAGTCAATTCAGAGTACACTCCTATGAATTTTCATTAAATTTTAACTATTTTAAATTTATTGTTTTATCTGGGCTTGTGGAAAATTGAATGTGATGCTCTCATTGGACTTTCATTGCTGAGTAGGATTTATTCTCTGTCACTGTTACCAGTGTTGATTTTGCTTTCCTTCTTCCTCTGGACCTAATCCATACCATTGCTCTAAGAAGAGAGCAAAAAAAAAAATGGAGGCTGTTATCCTGTTCAATATTTACAATGTTGTAATCAAAAACAAAGACATTGTAAATATTGCAGTTCATATTTATGGTTTGCATCACTGCAATGCCAACAAATGGTTCCCCAAGCCACTTCGGAAACCAGGTAGCCATACCAACCAAACCAAAGGAGTTCTGAAGCTCTCTGAGGGTTCCTGCTACTGCTTATCACACCACACCTCTCTGGATATTTCATCATTCAGTACTCTGCTCTCTAGTGCTTCAGAACTCCTTCAGTGATTGTAGGTGCTTGGTTTCTAAAATGATGTTTGTGAAACTGAATCATGGGTATCAATGATTATGGAGGTCTGCTGTTGTAGCTAGGACTGTGTCTGCCAGGATACTCTAGGGGCAGCCTGGAGTAATCCTAGCCCTGCAGCTGCACCAATCTCCCCATTACTTGGCCCTCTGTTCTCTTGTTGTAGCAGCTAGTTACATGAGTGTCCCAGTGAACTGCCCATTGATTAGGCAGCCCAGATTAGGCAGGCATGGAGAAGTGGCCTGTGTCCACTCTGGACGGAGGTGGGTTGGAACCCTATTGTTTAATCAACACACTTCCAAAGCAGCTGCAAGCCACTTCAGTTTGCCCATCTGTTTCACCCCTGAGTGTCGACTACCATGCAAGTTTCTTACTTCTGAGGTCAGGACAAGGGACCCAGCCAAATCACATAGCTGGATGCCTTATTCTGACAGAGTGAGCAACCTGCAGTAGTTGCAGATGCACTAAGCAGTTCAGTAGGACACTTGTGCAACATGGAAACTAAGGAGTCCAGATCTTCCCAGAAGATCCAGAGCAAGATGTATATTTTTTAAAAATCCATTAGAAAGCTGCTATACCTTGGTTCTAATGTGGAACATGCCAAATGTCATCCAGACTACTCACACCATAATTGGGATTTGGGATTTGTGTCATCCAAACAGGCTGATGATAGAACAGGAAGGAAATGGGCCTTTTGGCCCATGATGAAAGAGCCTAAGTCTGATGTTGCAGGATCTCAGCCAGCTTTGAAAAAGATAGTATGGCCTCAAATGCATCACCTAAATTGACATCACTGACAAATCAAGACCCAGGTTTGAGAAAACTTCATATGTAAATTTATATGTATAGACACACATTAAGAAGAAAAATACTATACTATAAATCAGGGTGGGTAGTGTGTGACACTCCTGATGTTGGACTGATGTTGGATTGCACCTCTCAGCTATTCTTGTGAGCATATTCAATTGTTCAAGATCTTGAGAGCTGCAATTCAGTACCATCTCAGGGACCACTCACGGCCTGTCTCTGACTTACACGGAAATAAAGCACTTCTCACCATAATGGGTAGACTGTGATCAGGTGATGTTTGTCTTGCTTTGTCTGTTATCAAGGTGCTAAATTTGGTGGGAAATTTAAAGGCTTGTGCTACGTCTTCTTATAGAATTTTGCCTTTAAACTAGACTTAGTCCAAACAGACCTTCAGATAGAAAAGGCGGAGGGATTTCCCCTCCTCCAAATATTGATAAGCTAATGCTGCACTGATTCCTTTTCATTGTCTAGTCTGGCAAGGTTTGACAGTAACATCTGGAGGACCATAGGTTCCCCTTCTAGGAAATACATACAGGAAGCAGTCAAATCAAAGGCTGTCGTGTCAGTTTTCCAAATGGAGGGCTATACTCCAAAAATTAGGACACACAGTCAACCTGCAAAAGCAGGGAATTTTGGAGGTCAGCACTGGGATCCTGGTAGTCACCTGTCAATGTCCATCCTTGGCACTAGCCCTATATGAATCCAAAAGATACTTGCCCTGCTTCATGGTAACAGAATTTGTGAGATGCTGTGGTGAAGCAGAACTTCTGAATTGTTCATCAAACACAAATCATGTAAATCCATTCTGGCATGCAAAGGCAAAGCTGCTTCATTTAGGCATAGTTTGGTCATGTAATATATTATTTCGATGATCCATTTTCCATGCTTGCAATGCAATACAAGAAGAAGAAGAAGAAGAAGAAGAAGAAGAAGAAGAAGAAGAAGAAGAAGAAGAAGAAGAAAACCCAGCCATATATAGAATAGTCTGTGACTCATCTTCTTTGGTGGACTAAATAGAACTATTATAAATCCAATGGGAGTTAAGGCCAACTGTTTGGAAAAAGGGTGTTTTTTTTAAAGGTCACCCATTAAAATAAATATTCACAGATATTTATTTTAAATTTCAACAAAAAGAAGAACCTTCTTTTGAATATAATTTTCATATTTTTGGATTAAAAATCCTTTAAAAAAAACTGAGGAACTGTATGATCTGAATGAGGCTCCTGGTGTGTCTCTCATATTGTTGACACTGGCTTGAAACTTGGAAAGGATTATGCTTTTGTCCTATTACCTCAAAAGTATGGAGCGTATGATCCAAGAACCCTTCACCACTGTATGCTTTCAAAATGTTTTCTGGTGCTGTATCAAGCAATCCTCTAATCACAATTCCTCTGAAACAGCACACTTAATTTCACTGAGGCTACCTTTGTATGGACTGTTTGAAGCTTGCACTCCTAGCTGTTTTCTTTAAGCAAATGGACAGGCTGGCATTTTAAATGCAATGCACAGTTTGTTTAGATATGTATTTGGGCTAAGCTTTCCTGCATACACAGTACTTATTCTTCACATTCAAAGAATCAAAATGTTTTAACAGCATGCAAATGTTTGAATTGCTATGTATACATTAACAGAAAGACATTTAAGCACCAGCAATTCTACAGCTGCATGTATCCTTCAGTACACAACAGATGTTTTTCAGGAATTTGTAATCTATATGGTCCGAAAACTGTTTTCCAAGATCCAGTGAATATTTGTCAGGGGGTCAGTGTTTATGGGGTTCACATTTCATTAAATTTTGTAATTAGTTACTTGCAAAGTATATGAGTTTTCAACTTCTGTTCACAAAGTATTTATGCAAGAAGTTTGGAGGAATTTAATAAAATAATTAAAACGCCAGTAGCAAAATAGCGAAGCGATCTGTCATGGGTCTGATCTGTGAGGGCAGGTATCCTCCCATAATGAAGCAGTACTCAGAAATGTTTGACACATGTTTAAAGTACCAGAAAGAAAGCATGGAACAGAAATCAGGTGCATTTGAATATCTAGAACAGCAGAGCAAACTCTAATTGGGTTGAATATTAACAAATCATTAAGTGCATAATGTAATAATAAGGTATAGCACTGTAATGTTATGTAAATCAGTTTCTGAATTACACAACTGGGTACTAAGTATAATTGGGAAAGTGAATTTATGACTGTGTGATGAGTGTAGATGTTGGGTGCCACGTGTTTTCATATGGATGGTGATTGTTAGAGATAGTGAGAATGGAAGAGTTTCGTTCACACTACACATATATAGAAAGTTGATACTTCCTTGTTTTTGGTCTCAGAGGGAGCAACATGTATAGAACAGCAGGAAACACATGCAAGCAGCTGCCTGGTATCACTCCAGTGTGCCCAGGTAATGTGGGGACTTCAGGGCAACTTTGGGCCAGAATATTCCAGGCTCCTCCTGGACTATTCTGGTCCATGCCCTAAATACAGATATACATTTATTTATGTAGACATACATTTTGTTTGGTTTCACTCAGTTCTGCATTCTGTCAAAATCATTTGAAATCCTATTTATCTCTGAACACCCTGTTTCCCCCAACTAGATTGGTGCCACCTAGAGCATCTTTTCAACTCCTTCATTAAAATCATTTGTTATTTTTGTCTGTGCAGTTGAGGCACTTTGATAAACACTCTAGTTCAGTGATGGCAAAACTTTTAGGGGCTGACTGCTCAAACTAAAAGGCCTTCTGGCTCTGGGTGTTACCCAGTGCCAGGGGTGGGACTTCTGCCCTCTGGGGTGGGACTTCTGGGCTGGAACTTCTTCCTCCCACCCTCCCGGGCATTCAGCTGCCCCTCCAGAGACAGCTGAAGGTCTGGGGGGGCAAGGGGGGTAGAAGAGGAATAGTCACACATCTCTTCCTCCTCCTCCCCCTGTGCCATCCCTGGCTTTCAGCTGCCTCCAGGTAGGCAGCTGAAGGCTGGGGAGGGTCTGAAAGGATGAGGAACAGACACACAACTCTTCCTCCTCCTTCATCCTCACTGTTCCTGGCCTTCAGTTCCCTCTCTGGAGTCTGTTAGATAGCCTTAATTTAAGATGCATGGGGATTTTTAGGTCATGACCAATACTTTGAATGCTTATATGGGAATAAGTTCTTTGAACTTCATTGAGTTTACGTTTGGGTAAAGAAAAATAGACTTGCCCAGTAAGAAGGCAATTAAAGATGGTATGGTGAGATGTGGGTATTCTCCTGCCTGGTGTTTGACATTAGCAGATTTTTGCATCTTCTTTTTATTCATTTGATATAGGGGGATGCCGTCTGTCAGATAGCCTTAATTTAAGGTGCATGGGGATTTTTAGGTCATGACCAACACTTGAATTGTGCTTGGTTGTATAACTATTAAATTATTAAGTCTCACTGTAGTCAGTGGGATAGCCTCTCTGGAGGCAGCTGAAGTAAGGGATCTCGAAAGTGTGGTACATAGTCTGGTAACCTCCCGTCTTGATTTTTGTAATGCACTCTACATGGGTCTACCCTCGTGCTTGGTCCGGAAACTTCAATTAGTTCAGAATATGGCAGCCAGGTTGGTCTCTGGCACATCTATAAGAGATATTACACCTATATTACAGTCTCTTCACTGGCTGCCTATTAGTTTCCGAGCCCAGTACAAGGTGTTGGTTATTACCTATAAAGCCCTAAATGGCTTGGGTCCAACTTATCTCCGAGACCGCCTCCTCCCGTATAATCCTGCCTGAGCACTTAGGTCCTCTGAGATGAATTTGCAACAGGTGAAAAAATCCAAACTATCAGCAACCTCCCAGAGGGCCTTTTCGATGACTGCTCCCAGTTTATGGAACAGCCTGCTGGATGAGATCCGTCACCTGACGACCTTAGACAGCTTTAAAAGGGCTGTCACGACGGATCTCTTCCGGCAGGCCTTTCCTGATTAGTCCTTTTGATTAGTCTTCCTGGTCACAGGACCCAGATTAACTGTTTCCCTTTCCCTTCCTTCCATAGTGCTGCCATAACAGCCGTTTCTGTTGTTGTTGTTTGTCATTAATTTTTATTGTAAATCATTGGCTTCGCCAAATTTAAATATTGTTTTAATAACTTTTTAAGGGGTGGGATGGTTGGGTTTGGGATTGATTTTATTGTATTGTATTCATGTTGGAAGCCACCCCGATTGCTATGCAGAGGGGCGGGGTATAAATAATTTATTATTAGTATTAGTATTAGTATTATTAGCAGGGAAAGAGAAGGAACAGGTGCATACCTCTTCCTCTTCTTCCCTGCCCTTCACATGCCAGGGAAAATGGCTTCACATGCCATCTCTGGGATGCTTTCAATAGATTCGCCATCACAGCTCCAGTGCATAACCAGCTACTAATCCATCTAACATTATTATCTTCAAATTCTAGTATCAAGTCTACCATATGAGACTTTATTAAAACCCTTGTCCTAAATGCAATGTTCTCATTTCTCCCATAGCTGCTATGCACTTCTGTACTTACTGACAAGGTTCTTGTGTGGATAAAATATATCTGACTATCCTATCATAGTAATGGAGTTTTATATAGCAAGTTTATAATATCATGTCATACTGGAATCATTTGGAATTTCATCTTCTGTAGCTTCTACACTATCTCAGGATAAAGCTGAGTATAGCATGATTGGAATAACCTTGGCAAAAGAAAAAGAATATACCAGGAAAGTTCTCTATTATAAACAGATAAATTTGTCATAGTCATTACAGCCCTGCTTTTCCAGACTTTCTTCACTCCAGCCAGAAGAATTTATAACTTTGGTGCTCTTAGCCAAAAGCACCAGCATGTTTCCTTTGAAAGAATAGCAGTGCTTTGACAGAGTCTATTTAAAATTAATCAGAATTCCAGATTTTAACTTTCCCATTTCATCAAGCCAATTCATTACCAGAATGTCTTGGCATATATAATAATAAAACAGATAATTTCCCATTTGTTAAAAGTCATCCCAGTTTCTTTCTACTCATAAAATCAGAAGAGGCTGCTAGGATACCAGCCATTTTATAATCTGACACATTTTGAAGTTGTAGTTGTGATGTACCTTCAGAGAGTACTAACCCCTTTAAGAACCAGGATAAGGGTCATAAGGAAAGGCTTTCTTAACTGGTCATCTGTATATACCACCTTTGTTGTGTGCCAAGAAGGCATTTGCAATTTATGGCAACCCTAAGGTGACCCTATCATGAGATTTATCTTAGCAGAATTTGCTGAGAGGGTTTTTGCCTTTGCCTTCATCTGAGGCTGAGAGTGTGTGATTTATCCAGTGGGCTTCCATGGCTGTGTGGGGATTTGAACCCTAGTCTCCCAGTGTTCTAGTCAAACCACTCAAACCACTACCCCATTCTGGCTTTCATCTTTGTTTCTGATTGTTAACATTTCATAACCTGGTAGTGTAATCCAATAGATATTTTAGCTGCCACTACCTAGTGGATAGATATCATTGGGACTGTCCAATAGTTTGGCAAACCTTCTAATCCTACATATACTTATCTGGGAATAAGTTCTTTGAACTTCATTGAGTTTATGTTTGGGTAAAGAAAAATAGACTTGCCCAGTAAGAGGGCAATTAAAGATGGTGTGGTGAGATGTGGGTATTCTCCTCCCTCGTGTTTGACATTAGCAGATTTTTGCATCTTCTTTTTATTCATTTGATACAGGAGGATACAGTCTGTCACATAGCCTTAATTTAAGCTGTATGAGGATTTTTAGGTCATGACCAACACTTTGAATTGTGCTTGGTTGTATAACTATTAAATTATTAAGTCTCACTGTAGTCAATGGGACTACAGTTATGCAGGGATGAATGAGAAATTTGTTTCCTTTTATTGAGAAGACCTTTCCAAGTTTTTTTTTAAATCATAATAAATACAAATCAGAAAACATGATATTAAAAAGTTTAAATGTGGAAGAAGGTGAGATTGGCAGATTCACCTAATTTAGCAGTGGGTTTTGTGTGCTTTGTTGGGGTGTGCAGACAGGCAGGATCTAGCATACACACAGAGTAGATGCACGTAGGCAGGAATGCCCAGAAGATGGTCTTCAGTGAAGAGTCTTGTTCCAGACTTCACAGGAAAAATCCTCCCACATGCAGGCTGCTGCTTTCAGTTTGGAGAAATGAATCACTGAACAGCAAGGCTTCACTCAGTGAGAGCTTTAATCTTTGTTGTAAATATTTACAAAGATACACAAAGTACCAGACATCCATCTTGAATACTCACAGCTATACAGACTAACAAAGTGCTTTGCCAACCACCAACCACAACTAACCAACAATGGAGATTCTGACTCTCTCCCAAATATAGGTGGTCCTCTTGAGAACATATGGCAGCCAAGCATTAATGAAACATGGCTGGTTTCATCCCCAGTGCCCATTGTATCAGGCCTCCCATGATGCATACCTGGCTGGTCTCACCTACTGTGCATGTTACATCAGGTCTCCCATGATGCACAGCTCACCAAATGCTGACTCATGCACCTGCCCCTTGTAGTAACCCTGTTACTATTGCTCCAGTTCCTTTCAGTGGCCATATCCATGTCATTTTCCAGACCAAGGTGCTACATGGTCTTGACATGCTTAGCTCTTAAAAATCTGACTTTGAATTGCTAAGCATTAAAATGAATTTATGGTCCGGAATGAGGGCTATTGCTCTCTTTTTTTCATCTTTGATGGAACCAGGTTCATCATATTTCATGGAACCATAATCATCTCCATGCTGGGAGTAATTGTACTGATTGTATTTGACCAGTGCAAAGGATTGCATGCAATTTGTTTTTGATTATATATATATAGCAAACTCCCATAATATCCTAATGTCATTAAAACAACTTGAAATTCAAAAAAGTTATTGCAAGAAGTTAAAAAAACAACAGGCAAAAATTCCTCCAGCTGAAAGATCCCTCTTCCTGCCCTACAAACTTGGATCACAGTCCATTGGTGGTTCTATGGTGACATTCTTCATTCATCTGTTGCGGTATATGCAACATAGAAATAAAAATACTGACCTACCTTGTACAGTTACTGTTCGGATCCTCACAAAACAAACTGTATGAAGAACTTTGGAAACCCTAAAGCACTACATATATGCTAGGCAGTCTCACATTCTCACAAAACCATCTTAACTCAGAAGAAAATCACCCTGTGGTCCAATAGGGTTTTCTCCCAGCTGTAGCTGTACAATTTCTGTGCCTGCTCACAGTTGCCAGATGTTGTATTCAAGCTACCAAAGGAATAGAAATAGATACAGATAGATAGATCCAATAGGGCCTATTAAAACAATCCACCCAGAGAAACTAACGGATTCTGAGGGATTCCTGAATGCTCTAGAAAAGGTTCTGTTGGCTAGAATTCATGATTTGGTGGAAGCCCTACTTTCACTATAGAATGGAGAAGTGACCTGAAATAAACAGAGTTTTATGAGCTAATATCTTGGTATAATGGCATAGCCAGGATGTTCCAAGTTAAAAATTCAGAGTAAACACAATAACTTGATGACTCCTGTTTTTTTTTTTTTTTTTTTTTTTTTTGCTTCTATTTCTGATGAGGCAAAAAGTTATTATCAGAGTCAAGTTCAGTATTTTGTTATTAAACAATCTGGCAGCCAGAGTGCTGTAACCAATAGTTGGTCTAACCAGCTTTCTGTTTACCTAACTTTAATTTTTCAGATAGGAGAAAAAGGGGTGTGTGTGTGAGTGAGAGAGGGGAGGGAGGGAGGGAGGGAATAAATAAATAAATAAATAAATTTGTTGAACAAGCTGAAAGTTCTTGTCCCTAGCTTACTACTATATGAAAGCTGCAGTGGATCCATCTGATTGAAATTTTGTAAACATATGTTAGTGGAAAGTTAACAGAAACTATATGGAATATAGTTGAATGATTCACAAATAAAAACCAATTATTTGGGTCAAATATTTGAAACTGAACCCTTTCTGAACCTTGCTCTATATAAACTGACATTAAATTATTTGCCTGGCTCAGGTTTATTCAACAGCAGCCATAAATTGGCTTTCACATTATATTTGAAGAATGCTTTAACTGCAAATTAAATTACAGCTGATGCACATGAAGTTTCCACTGCTTCAGGAATTCTCTTTTACACCCATGCAGAAGCACAGGAAGCAGGGACCTTGAACTCTTTTTGGATTCTTTACTTGTACAAAGCTCACTA
Organism: Phrynosoma blainvillii; assembly: GCA_026167975.1. NCBI lineage: Eukaryota > Metazoa > Chordata > Lepidosauria > Squamata > Phrynosomatidae > Phrynosoma > Phrynosoma blainvillii. The sequence goes on from JANUYF010000003.1 coordinate 43,198,655, forward strand.
TTTCTCACAGTTACACTCAGCCCTCCTTATCCATGGATTCTTTATCCACAGATTCAGCCATCCACAACCTGATTTTTTTTTTTAAAAAAACCCTATCAATTCTAAAAAACAAACCTTGATTTTGCCATTTTAGATAAGGGACATATTTTTACAATGTCATTGTATTTAATGGGAGTGGAGCACCTATGGATTTTTGTATCAAACCCTTGTGGTTACCAGGGACCTACTGTACATGGAGAGTAGAGTGGGGAATTTCAACTCCTAGAAACCCCAATAGTAAAGGATTATGACAACTGCAGTCCAAAGTATCTGGAGATCCAACTGCTCCCCTCCCTTCCATGTAGGCAATGGCTAGCTTCTGTCACAATCACTTAACTGTAAGGTATGTTTTCCCACTGAGGGCCTTGGGTTCACTGACCTTACAGATAGAGTAACAACAGTTCCTATGGACAACAGGAAGGCAGAAGTCCAGCCTCCTGTCATGTATTAATCCTCAACCATCCAGAAGCTTCCTTTTATTTATTTATTGGATTTACATCCCACCTATCTCCCCAAATGAGATTCATAATGCTTGCCATTTGTAGGTGCTAGTGCTGTACTCTCCCTTCCTTCTGTATATGAAGAGGCTCTGAAGCTCAAACTCTGACCCAAAGCAGATTCATTGCTGAGATGGTGTCTGCATGTGCCAGAATATTTTAAGAGCATCCCAGAATACAGTTGCCCTTCCCAATTCATGGGGGATCTGTTCCGGACCCCCCAAGTGAAAATGGTGGCTCGCTAATATTGCAGCCCCATTGAAAATAATGGTATGCGTGCCTGTGACACCCACACACAGCCATTTTAGATATGGCAGTTGTCCCTCCCTGTGAAGAGCAAAACTGCAGACTTCAAGTCCATGAATGTATTCTGGCCCAGGACCTGTCCCAGTGCCCTCCCATTACCTGAGGTCCTCCATTGAGATACTGGGGCAGCCATTCATACATGTGTCCCACTGTGCTGCCTGGCATGGATGCCCCTGAAGTGAGTTGCTCTGAGGTCAGAATGAGGTGCCCAGTGTCAATCACTTGTCTGGGTACCTTGTTCTGACCTCAGAGTGAGTGATTTGTCATGGTGGCAACTGTCCTGGGAGGTACAGCAGGACACTCATGTGAACAGCTTCCCAGCATTGCAATGGAGGGTTCCGGAACTTTCAGGAAGATATATAGGTCCTTCAGCACCAGAGGAATTGTACCACTCTGTTTCAGTTGCTTAAATGTTGCAAGCTTTCAAAGCTCTACTGGTTTTTTCATCTGGCAAGATGTTATAAAGGAGAGAAAAAATTGAAGATGTTAGTCATGGCCCTGCATTTTGCTATTTCTCTTCTTGGTTGAGATGGTATGGGAAGGGCATCTCTTGCAGGTTGGCTCCTCCTCTTTCTGGCCATATGGAAACTGGGAGATTCTCAAAGTCCAGGAAATTTAAAATCCATTTGCATCTCAACAAGGACTCCTCTCTTGCAATCTAGTCTGTCTCCATTCCTGTGAGGCAGCTGACCTCTTTGTAGGCAGAGAACAATAGATCTCTCATGAAGCCTCCTTGTTTTTGCATCAGGAATAATTTCATAGGTGTAAAGGTAAACATGCTAATCCAGTTCAAATTTAAGAAGAAAAAATTCCACATGACCAGAAAGAGGAGGAGCCAGCCTGCAAGAGATGCTCTCCCTATACTATCTCAACCAAGAAGAGAAACAGCTAAATGCTGGCCTATGATTAACATCTTCATTCCCCTCCCCCTCCTGTTTGGTTTGTAACATCTTCCCTGATGAAGAAGCCAGTGGAGCTTTGAAAGCTTGCAACAGATATATTGTGCATTTTGGTTGGCCAATAAAGGCATCACTGTTTGGTGGATTTTGTAGCTGCAACAGGGGAACCCTAAAGAATAAACCAGTGGACTGGGACCTGTAACCAAGGTAAAATAATTTTTTTCTTCTTAAAGAAGAATGGAGAGACCCCAGGTTTTTTTATTTTTATTTTTTAAAAAAATATTCTTTTATTATTTTTTAATTTTTCTTAATAGACATCATATCTTACCAATTTTTGCACTTTAACCACATGAAACTATGCACGTGTAAATACATTTAGGCTGTGCATGTGACATTGTAATTTAAAGGTATAATTTCAATTTTGCTTGTTTATGCCACAATAATGACCATTAGATTCACTGATATGTGAGAATTATGATTTATGTGTAACTTTAGTATAAAAAACCTTACTAAGGATTCTGCATGATGTAGTATGGGAGGAGACCAATGGGCAGGGGGTACTACATCAAGTGACACCAACCTAATGATGCCACTAGTCTGAAACACACTATGAATGGAGGGCTCTTATTCATAGCCAGCAATACCCTCTTAAAAGATATTCCAATCCTTTTTCTTCCTTACTCTTACATAATTGGCCAGGATTCTGTGGCCATTCATCATGTTCATATCCGGTGTCCTGTACTGATATTTTGTACTTAGGCTTTCCCTTAGCATGCTGATCACTCCCTCATGTACACAGATTGTGCTGTTTGTCTACAAAAGCACCCATACTGCCAGAATGTTTGCCATTTCTATTGGCTTCATTGGTAAAGATTCCCATTTCACAAAGGTAAATAGAGGAATGGGATGATCTAACACAGTGGAATGAAGCAATATGATGTTTGATTGCTAGCAGTTTTGCTTTGTGGATATGATAGCCACAGCACATCATAAATGATGCTAGAATATTTTTTCAGCCAGATGTTACATATTGCAAGCAAGAGACATCTTTGAACTACTAAGATCATAATGCTTGTTCTGATGGGCTGATGTCTAAATTGATTTCTTCAAAGCAGACGAATGACAGACACACTATTAATTCTCCTTTTCCTTCTTCTGTATAGATGGACACTGTGAGAATATGCACTGTGGAGGGAATAAATCTTAGCTAGGCAACTTTTTATTCTTACAGAAATGTATGTTCTACCAGTTGACTTTTAGCAGTATCTACTTTCAAACCCTGCTTACTGTGCTCATAGAAAACTACTTTTTTGAACCTGACTATACCTTAACACTTCAATGTTTGTATGTTTATGAAGGTAAAAACTTTCAATAATTTACACTGGGTAAGAGGATAAGATCAAAGAAGAAAATGCAAAGGCAGGCTTACTGTTGAACATAAAGAAAACAAAAATAATGACCACCAAGGACCTTCACAAGTTCAATCTAGACAATGAAGAAATAGAAATAGTAAAAGAGTTCTCATATCTGGGATCAAATATTGATTGAAATGGGGACTGCAGCCATGAAATCAGAAGATTAAGAATGGGGAGGGCAGCTATGAAAGACTTAGAAAAGATCTTAAAAGGCAAAGATATACACTCAGCACAAAAGTTAGAATCATACAAGCCATTGTATTCCCTATTACCATGTATGGATGTGAGAGCTGGACAGTTAAGAAAGATGATAGGAAGAAAATCAATTCATTTGACATGTGATGCTGGAGAAGAGTGCTGAGGATCCAATGGACAGCCAAAAGGACAAAAATGAATCCTAGAGCAGATCAAGCCAGAAACTTCCCTGGAAGCCAAGATGACCATACAGGCTGTCATACTTCGGACACATCATGAGAAGGGAGGACTCATTGAAAAAGACAGCAGTGTGGGGAAAAGTGGAAGGAAGTAGGAAGAGAGGAAGGTCACATGCCAGATAGATGAACTCTATTGAGGAAGGTAGTATGGGTATGGGGTTGAAGGAATTAATCAGAGCAGTGTGGGACAGAGGGTCTTGGACAGGGGTAGGCAACCTTTCCTCTTTAAGGGCCGAGGGACTTCAGCTCCCAGAAGCCTCAGCCATGTTGGCCAATAGTCCCATGTTGGCCAATAGCTCTTGGGATTCTGGGAGCTGAAGTCCCTCAGCCTACCCCTGGTCTTGGAGATGTCTCATCCATAGGGTTGCCATGGGTCCAGATTGATGTAAAGGCAGTTAACAACAACAAAGGAGGTTAAGAGATTCTGGTGCTGGTGGGCTAATTTGTTTTGGGTGGGAGGTGGAAGTGGAGGTGGCTAAATATATTTTAAATCCCATCTGGAAAACATGGCACCATCAATTACATCTTCAGAGGTGGTTGTAGATGTATACATTGGCCAAAATTCTATTGATGCACTATACTGTCAAAATAATACCCATGTAGGTGCATAGTATTGACAAGGGAAAAGGCCATGGGCACAATAATTATGAAGGAATTAAGGCACTGGAAAAATATGTTTCTGAGGGCTTAAAGATTTTGCCTTCCTTCATTGCTGTGTTATTGGAAATTACAAGAGATAATAGTACACTTGTCCCACCACATTTGTGGTCTTGACTTTTGTGGATTTGATTATTCACAGATTTTATTAATATGTTCTCTCTAGGAATATTTAAGTTCTCCAGCACAACTCTATGGTGAGCTTTAACCAAAAGTCACACTGAAGGATCTAGGGATTCCTAAAGAAAACACTCCACTAGGTATTTATAGCTCCTCCAGTGCAATTCTATAGTCAATGTCTGGAAGATGTTGATCACAGAGTTGTGCTGGAGGACCTAGAGATTCCTAGAGAGGTGTTCTCTCAGGTAAAAACATAGTGCTTTTGTTATTTGTGGTTTTTCCACATTCATGGCAATCCTGTGCCCCTAACCCCAGCGAATGTGGTGGGACAAATGTATATCACACAAACAGCATTCACAAGTAGAAGGTGAACAACTATTCCCACTCCACACTCATCCACTCACAGGGTCTACAGAGAATTAGGGATGCCAGATAAAATAAGGGGAAATAATCCTTTATCTTTAAGAGGAGGATAGAAAAAAGAGATTTTAGCAGGTACTGTTTGTCATGCAAGCTTTACCTGATTAAATGATCTTTCCTACACAACCATTAAAGGTGCAGGAGCCCTGTACCTTTTTTTCCTGGCAACAGTAATAGAGTAATAAGGCAGGCTTCATTTTCACTATAAAAACACAGAAATTACTATTATAAATACTAAAGGTATTATAAAATCTTATGGCAAGACATTTGTGACATGTGCTCTTCAAATACAGAAGAAAGAGAGACATTGACATTGAATTTTGGTGCCCCAACAAACTACAAATTCCAGGATTCCACAGCATTGAGCCATGGCAGACATGACCATAGAATTGGACTGGAAGAGCTATAAACATGCTGTATCCACATTGTAGAAATAATGCAGTTTGACACCACTTTAACTGCAATGCATCCATGCTTTCTCTGTCAGAGAGGTCTGATGCCCCAAGAAACTACAAATTCCAGGATTCCACAGCATCAAGCCATGGCAGTTAAAATGGTATTAACCTGGATTATTACTGCAGTGCAGATGGAGCCAGACAGAGACTGAGGAGGGAGGGGGAATTGCAGATTACAAAATGGAGGATGAACAAACCCAGACTAACTGCAGATTGATGCAGGGAGAGACAAGGTGTGTATAAGACCAATGAACAGAAATGGCATAAATACATGCTATGCCTAAACACTTAGAAAGATATGCAAACTAGCAGCTACTGAGTTAGTACCTCTAACATGCATGACTCTGGGGAAAATGTCACAACTAGGTTTGCATAACAACAGGTTTCTGTCCATTATCACCTGCCTTTTAATTCAATTTTAAACATTACTACTTAAAATTAAGCACTATTGAGATGTCTGTGTTCAATGAAATTTATTTCAGATAAGCATTTGCAGTATTACTCCCTGGTAAACAAGCATATCAATTGTGAAGTCGTAAGCTTTCATGGCCGGCATCCATAGTTTTTTGTGGGTTTTTCGGGCTGTGTGGCCATGTTCTAGAAGAGTTTCTTTCTGTATTTAGCCAGCATCTGTGGCTGGCATCTTCAATGAAGATGCCAGCCACAGATGCTGGTGAAATGTCAGAAAGAAACTCTTCTAGAACATGGCCACACAGCCCGAAAAACCCACAAAAAACTAAGCATATTAATTGTTTAGGATTATAAATAGAAGGGCATAACTGCATTAATGTCCTCCTTGGAGACCATTGGCCAGTGCATAAACAGAAAGCTAGACTAGATATGCCTTTGGTCTGCTATTCTAAATTAGATTCACTTCTGAGTAGGTATCAATGGGATTCTGTAGCATGCCTTCCCAAATTTACAGTAGCAGAGTATCATATCTTTTCTTTTCTTTTCTTTTCTTTTCTTACTGTTTCTCCCTCCATGTGCTACTAGGCAGCACTAAATCATTGTTCTAGAAACAAACTTAGAAGAAATGGTGTATGAAGTTGCATCAAGAATTTATACATTAAGATACTGTATCTAGTTCTGTGCTTCTTTGTGCCAATCAAAGTCCTTTTAACCACCTGTTTTTCAGAAATGTCTGTCCTCTTCAATCCATACAATTTATTATGGTCTCTGTAAATGACAACCTTGTTTGACACCCCCCCCCCGCATTTTCCTCTTTTGATTTAGTCACTGTGGGGACTTTTAGGCCTTTATTTATGGGCTCACAGTCACAGAAAATACCAGTATTTCAAAGTTTCAAGCATATGGTTTTCAGAGCCAATATGCTTGATGAAATAACATAGAGAATAATTTCTATTTTCAGGCTGAGCTTCCAGACCACTGGCATACAGTATAATGAGTAACAACATAATTACCATTCCCCCTTTGTTAAATTAGTTAAATCTGTGTTTCATCCTTTAAATTTATATGTGTGCTGTCTAGTTTTACTCAATTTATATACCACCATTTAACACACCCAGTCCGGCATCCTGTTAGTGACGTACCCAGATGTAAATAATCTTTTCCATGTATATAACCTTTCCTTTTCTTTTTCTTTTTTGATAATTACAGATGTTGGTATTGTGTTCCACCCACCACAATGACCTAAGGGTCCACTCTTTTAACATTCCCATTGCTAGTGGAGAATGGAGGATACCAAATAAGCTTTGGTCTATGTCTGCACAGCCAGTTATACACTCATAAAATCAAAGAATTTTAGAAGAGATGTCAAGGGCCATCTAGTCTATATTTGACATTTCAAGCAAATAAATGTGGAAGAAAGTAAAACTCATAGAATCATAGTGCTAGATGATATCTCAAGGGCCATCCAGTCCAATCCCATGTCATGCAGGAACACACCATCAAAGCACTCTTGACAGATGACCTTTGAGCCTTTGTTTAAAAACCTCCAGAGAAGGAGACTTCACCATACTGCAAGGCAGAGTATTCTAGTGTTGAGCAGTTCTTTCTGTCAAGACGTTCTTGCTCCAACTTCAGCATGACATCCCTTCAAATATTTAAACAGAGCTATCATATCACTCCTTAAGAATATCTTCTCCACTCCCATTCCCCAGAGGACATGGTTTTTAAATCTTCCACCATTTTAGTCACCCTCCTCTAGACAAACTCCAGCTTGTCTACATCCTTTTGAATTGTGGTGCTCATAATTGGACACAGCATTCGATCTGAGCCCTGCCCAAAGCAGAATACAGTGGCACTATTACTTCCCTTGATCTAGACACTATATTTCTATTGATGCAGACTAGAATTGCATCAGCTTTTTATACTCCACCACACTGTTAACTCATGTTTGTCTTGTGGTCTACTAGGACTTGTAGATCTCTTTCACATGTGCTACTTTTAAGCCAGGTGTCCCCTATCCTATATCTGTGCATTTCATTTTTTTTCTGCTTACGTGTATTACCTTACATTTCTCCCTGTTAAAATTCATTTTGCTAGTTTTGGCCCAGCTTTTTAATCTATTATAATCATTTTGAATTTGGACCCTCTACTTTGGTTTAGCTACCCCTCCTAATTTGGTGCCATCTGCAAATTTGGTCAGTATGCCCTTTATTACTTCATCCAAGTCATTGATAAAACTGTGAAGTCAAAGGCTTTCATGGCCGGCATCCATGGGGTTTTGTGGGTTTTTAGGGCTGTGAGGCTGTGTTCTAGAAGAATGTATTCCTGACATTTCACCTGCATCTGTGGCTGGCATCTTCAGAGAATCTTCAAAATTAATTTCTTCAAAATTGGCTGCCAGGAACAGCTGGGGAATGGCTTGGGAACTCCTGGCAGCATCGGCAGCATTCTCTGTGTGGTAACTTGTGTTCTTGCACCATTCAGTGCCATTCTATTCTGTTCAGTTCCGGTTTCTGAAAGTGCCCTGCAATAAACCTTCTTGTCAAAGGCCTTAATGAAGGCCCTGTTCTCTCGGTCTTTTCACCAGGCTCTATCAGCGAGCTCAATCAATTGGGTTTCTAATTGGAAGAGAAAATCTGGAAGCATAAGGTTTTATTGGTTTATATTTTTACTTTGTCTTATTGTTATGTTTGATTGTTACTTGGTTTTAACTGATATGTAGTTTAATGACTTTTTAAGGGGGGGGGAGGGAGTTATAATGTTTTAAGTTGTATGTATTTTAGCCTTGTACACCGCCTAGATTGGTTCGCCACCGGGTGGTATATAAATAAAATTTATTATTATTATTATTATTATTATTATTATTATTAAGCAAGTCTCTTTCTTCCTCTGAGCAAAAAACAACAACCTCAACGGCTTTTAAATTATTATTATTATTATTATTATTATTATTAGAGAACCTCTAAAAAGAAAGGTCAATATGGACACTGAGGGAGTTGCTGCAGTCACCTGCAACACTTGTGGGAGGTTTGTCCTGTTGCCAAGAGATGTGGGGAATTTCACCTGCTCCAAGTGCAAATTCGTAGCCCTCCTGGAAGAGAAAATCAAGCAGCTGGAGGCCTGGGTAGCTACACTTTAGCACTTTAGGGAGCAAGAGGTTTTCCTGGACAGAGCAGAATGAACGGTCTTGGATGGGGACCACACAGAGGAAGTTGTTGAGGAGGAGGTCATTTCATGCATACAGAGACCACATCTAACACCAGTTGGTAGAAAGATTTTTGCCAATATTCTCAAACATTTGATCAGGAGGGCTTTAAACTGAGTCATGTTGGGGAGGGAGATAGTACCTTGGAAGGTATCTTGGAAGACAGGAGTACATCATGGGCTGGAAACAATAGTCAAAATGTTATAGAGGGAACAAGGCAAATGATGCAAGGGTACAACAGTGGGAGGAAAAAAACTCAAACAGGCAGCAAGTGGGGAAGACACATGCTCTTAAATGTCTCTACACTAATGCACAGAGCATGGGAAATAAACAAGATGAGCTTGAACTCCTAGCACAACAAAGCAAATATGATATAATAGGCATCACTGAAACCTGGTGGGATGAGTCTCATGATTGGAATGTAGGAATAGAGGGGTACAACCTTTTAAAGAGAAATAGGCCTGACAGGAAAGGAGGAGGAATAGCATTAAATGTCAGGGATGTTTACACCTGTGAAGAGATCCAGGACTTAAATCCTGGAAATCAGGTGGAGAGCATCTGGATAAAAATTAAAGGGAAAAAGAAACAACAGGGATGTTATTGTTGGAATATACTACAGACCCCCAAGTCAGACTGAGGAATTGGATGATGCCTTTCTAGAACAGATGACCACACACTCAGAAAGGAGAGATGTAGTAGTGATGGGTGACTTCGACTATCCTGATATTTGCTGGAAGTCAAACTCAGCCAATACTTCAAGGTCTAGCAAATTCCTCACTTGCCTCGAAGACAATTTCTTTGTCCAAAAGGTGGAAGAGCCAACAAGGGGATCTACTATTTTAGTTCTGATCCTAACCAACAGCGATGACCTGGTAAATGGGGTGCAAGTGGTGGGATCCTTAGGTGGGAGTGATCATGTTCTCCTGGAGTTTCTTATACAATGGAAAGGAGAAGCTAGGCAAAGTCAAGCACTCATTCTAAACTTTAGGAGAGCTGATTTCAACAAGCTTAGGGAAACATTGGGAGTGATCCCATGGTCAGGAATACTAAAAGAGAAGGGAGTTCAGGATGGATGGGAGTTTCTCAAAAGGGAGATACTGAAGGCACAATCTCAAACTGTTCCAATGAGAAGGAAAAGTGGGAGGTGTCTCAAAAAAACAGGTTGGATGACAAAAGAACTTTCAACTGAACTAAGGAGATCTATAAGAACAGGAGATCTATAAGAAATTGAAAAGGGGCGAAATCACTAAAGAGGAATTCAAACAAATAGCTAGCACATGTAGGGGTAAAGTAAGGAAAGTCAAAGCACAGAATGAGCTCAGGCTTGCTAGAGGGGTTAAAGACAATAAAAAGGCCTTTTGAGGGTATGTCCCTAGCAAAAGAAAGAAGAAGGAAATGGTAGAGCCACTGTGCAGAGAAGATGGAGAATTTCTAACAAGGGACAGAGAAAAGGCAGAACTACTCAACACTTTCTTTGCCTCAGTCTTCTCACAAAAGCAAAAGGGTGTTCAACCTGAGGAAAATGGAGCAGAGGACACAATAGGGAAAATGCAGCACAAAATAAGTAAAGAGGAAGTACAGGAATACCTGGTTAACCTAAATGAATTGAAGTCTTCAGGACAAGATGAACTACATTCAAGGATATTAAAAGAATTGGCAAATGTAATCTCGGAGCCTCTGGCAATAATATTTGAGAACTCCTGGAGAACAGGAGAAGTCCCAGCAGACTGGAGGAGGGCAAACATTATCCCCATCTTCAAAAAGGGGAAAAAAGAGTATCCCAATAACTATCGCCCAGTTAGTCTGACATCAATACCGGGAAAGATTCTAGAATAATTCATTAAACAGAGAGTCTGTGAACATTTAGAAGTGAATTCTATAATTACTAAAAGTCAACATGGATTTCTCAAAAACAAGTCATGCCAGACTAATCTGATCTCTTTCCTTTTTTTTTTTTTTTTTTTTGATAAAATTGCCACCTTGCTAGATGAAGGGCATGTGGTAGACATAGCATATTTTGATTTCAGTAAGGCTTTTGACAAGGTCCCCCACAATATTCTTGCAAACAAACAAGATAGTAAAATGTAGACTAGACAATACAACTGTTAGTTGGATTAGTAACTGGTTGACTGACCGAACTCAAATGGTGTTCAACAATGGCTCCTCTTCATCCTGGAGAGAAGTGACCAGTGGGGTGCCACAGGGTTCTGTCTTAGGCCCAGTACTATTCAACATCTTTGGCAATGATTTGGATGAAGGAATAGGGGGCAAGCTTCTTAAATTTGCAGATGCCACCAAATTTGCAGATGACACCAAATTGGGGGGAATAGCTAATATCCCAGAAAACAGGATTAAAAATCCAAATGACCTTAATAGATTAGAAAGCTAGGCCAAAGCTAACAAAATGAATTTCAACACAGAGAAATGTAAGGTTAGGGCAAAAAAAATGAAATGCATAGACATAAGATGGGGGACACCTGGCTTAATGAGACTATGTGTGAAAGGGATCTAAGAGTCCTAGTAGACCACAAGTTGAACATGAGCCAACAGTGTGATGTCGCAGCTAAAAAAGCCAATGCAATTTTAGGCTGCATTAATAGAAGTATAGTATCTAGATCAAGGGAAGTAATAGTGCCACTGGGCACCACAATTCAAAAAGGATGTTGAAAAACTGGAGTGTGTCCAAAGGAGGGCAGCTAAAATGGTGAAGGGTCTGGAAACCATGCCCTAAGAGGAACGACTTAGGGAACTGGGTATGTTTAGCCAGGAGAAGAGATGGTTAAGAGGGGATATGATAGCCCTGTCTAAATATTTGAAGGGATGTCATTTGGGGTGGGTGGGTTAGGGATTGGGGGGGGGGACGGAATTGTTTTACCTGCTGTCTTGTTTTAACTTTGTACGCCGCCTCGATTGCTTTGCAGAGGGGTGGGCTAAAAATAAATTATTATTATTATTATTATTATTATTATTATTATTATATTGAGGAGGGCACTAGCTTGTTTTCTGCTGCTCCAGAGAATAGGACTCGGAACAATGGATGCAAACTACAGGAAAAGATATTCCACCTCAACATTAGGAGGAACTTCCTGAAAGTAATAGCTGTTCGATAATGGAACACACTCCCTTGGAGTGTGGTAGAGTCTCCTTCTTTGGAGGTCTTTAAACAGAGGCTGGATGGCCATCTGTCGGGGATGGTTTGATTTTGAGTTCCTGCATGGCAGGGGGTTGGACTGGATGGCCCTTGTGGTCTCTTCCAACTCTATGATTCTATGATTCTATGATTCTATGAAATCAAGATATGCTACGTGTACAGCATTCCCTTCATCTAGCAAGCTGGTAATTTTATGAAAAAAAGAAATAAGATTGGTGTGGCATGACTTGTGTTTGAGAAACCCATGTTGACTTTTTGTGATTATGGCATTCCTTTCTAAATGCTTGCAGACTGTTTAATGGTCTTCCCTAGGATCTTTCTTGGTCTCCCCCCCCCACCCATTTTTAATTGACTTTATCTCAATAGCATTTCAAACATATCATACTATATTTTCTATTACAATATTGTTTACTGCTTAATGTTATCTTATCCCTCCACCCAACCTAAGGGTTCTTTAATATTAAATATTGGCATCCATTATTTAACAGTGTTTTGTTTATATTCTTCATCCATAATTAGCATCATAGAGAATGTTTATAATATGTCTTATTTATAGTTAGTTTAGAATCTTTCCGGGTATTGATGTCAAGCTAAGAAAGTGGTAATTGTTTAGGTCCTATTTCCCCCCTTTTTGAAACAATATTTGTCCTCCTCCAATCTGCTGGGATCCTCTTTTTTCCCCTTTTTAAATTTGGGGACAATGTTTGCCCTCCTCCAGTCTTCTTGGACTTCTCCTGTTCTCCTGGAATTCTCAAAGATTATTACCAGTGGCTTGGAGGTTACTTCTGCCAGTTCTTTTAATACCTTTGGTATCATCTGCAAATTTCATAAGCATGCCCTCTAGTCCATTGCATCAGTGGATGCATTGATGTTAAAATGTATTTTTAATTCAATCATCACATAATGTTATAAATGTTATGTTTAATAATACTCTAATATTCAAACTTTGTGTGGTATTCTTTGTATCTTTTAAAAAGTCTTCTTGTGAGCTGCCTTGAATCTCAGTTTGGGAGAAAGGTGGAATATAAAGACAAACAGATAGGAGATTATCGCACAGGAAATCCATATTGGGATAGTCATAGGTTGTAACTGTTTGGTACCAGGTTGTAACCATGACACAGCTGGGAGCCCAGGCAGCAGGCAGCCCATATCCAACCCTGTATCTCTGGTAGCTTTTCAAGAATAGGAAAATCCTGCTCTTGAAAAGCTTCTAAAGATGCCCGGGTTACAACCCACATCTATCCTGGGATAGATTTCCTGTGGAATAATCTCCATAGGCAGAAAAAAAAGTAGGCCCTCCTTCTAACATCATGCTTATCACTAACAAAATGCTTGTAAAATATCAATTGGAATGGATGAAAGGCATGCCTAAATCATTGTTGAAGCAAGCCTCTATCCACAAGCTAAGTAATACCTTGAGAAATTAAATACCTTCAGCAGAATGCAAGCAAATCTCAATAAAGTAAACCAGAATAGTAATATCATCCCTAATACACAGCTATGCTGGCTGCTCACATCTTTTCTTAAAATCAAACCACATGTGACTTTTATATCATTAAAAAATGTATATGCAGAACTAAATATAAAAGAAGATGTTGATGTTTCTGCTGGCATTGTTGTGAAATCACTGGAGTCCCATTCAATGTCACTAAGCAGTTTATAAATAGAGAATTTATGCTGCTCTTTTCCTTTGTTTTGCTTTCCTAACAGGTTTTGTTAGAAGACCCTTGAGCTTGACAATATATCAAGTCAGTTTCATGTTAACAAGTTTATTGTCGGGTTTTATTTTCCTACAAAAATGTATTGTATATGTTAGTACTTCTGAAGTCCTAATACATCTAGAACAAAATTTAGTGAACATTTCATGGGAAGACCATATTTGAAGGTCTTGTAGTGGAACAGAGCCATTTTACAACAGCCTAGGAGCATATACACAACCAGATTTCTGCAGAAAGACCAGTAGAATATGTGGCATTTGCACACATAGGGAACTATATGTTTTCAAATGTGTATATATATATATTTACTAATTAATCAAAATGTGCAAGCCAGAATTGTATAAGCTGTCATCTGGTTTTGAAAGTATAATTTTGATTGTGTGAAATGCTGCTATGTATTTATATTGTTATGCATACTATTGTACACCTTTGATGAAATGTTCAACAAAAAATTTTCTGGTACCTCCTTTTGTCTTCTCTCCATCCATTCTCAGTTTTTAATAGTGATCCTCATTAAAGGTTAAGCATCTTCTTTCCTATTCAATAATGATATAAAAATATAAGAGGCTGCCTTGTACAAAGTTAGATCATTGGCTCATTTACTTGACTACTTGTTGATCTCTAAGGTTGAAGGTAGGGATTTTTTCACATCTCTGTCTAGATATACAGGGGAATGAATCCTCAACATGGTGATAGATGGCTGGAGAAACACAGACTTTTGATGCCAGGTTGAAGAAGTGCATCTTCAGTAAACAAAACAACAAAGCTTGAACTGGGAAATAATACGATTATGCTTTCACCAATCCTACTCACAGCTGTGTGTGTGCCTGTCTACATTAGACAAGGAAAATAGCCAATGTTTCTCAAGCCCCCTACTAAACATGCATGAACAGAGTAAAACAGAGTAAAGGGGACCATGCTTACATCTGCCTCACTAGTTCCCACAGCATGCTAACAACAACAACAACAACATAAATCTGTAAGATTGGTCAGCAAAATGGAAATCACAAGAAAAGTTGAGGCTTGTGAAACAAAAAAGTCATCCCTGGATGCATTTTGAAGGATGCCTTCAAGTGGATTATAGAAAATTGAAAATATTTTTTTACTTATACTACTGGACCTGATCCCCTTCCCACTACCATTCCCTTCTCCTTTTGTGTCATGTCTTTTTAGATTATAAGCCTGAAGGCAGGGAACCATCTAATTACCCATTTGTAAGTTGCTCTGAAAGACTTTGTGGTTGAAGAGTGTAGTATAAATACTCCAAATAAATAAATAAATAAATAAGTGCATGCAATTAGTTAAGAATAAAACATTTTCTTGAACAATGTTAAACTTATCTTTCTAATGACACAGAAACCTTTCCCCATTTTCCCCACATTATTGCTGCATCTAGTACCAAATTTTCTATTAAAGACATACTGCGCAAGAACACACCTCCTTCATTAACTGAGGTATATTTGTATAGTGCTATGATTCCACTTTAACTTCCATGGCAAAATCATGTAGAATCTTGGGATTTGCACTTTGATGAGGCAGTAGAGCTGTTTGGATAAGAATTCTAAATATCCATCCCAGGATTCCATAGGAAGTGGCATAGCACTTAAAGTGAATTGTTGTGCTATTATTGTACTGTGTGAAAGTGCCTTAGGGCCTTTGCAGACTGCCAGAAATAGTGCAAATTGAGTCCATTTTAAGGGTTAGGGTTAGGGAATCATGGGAACTGTATTTTATTGTGGCACCAGAGCTCTCTGACAGAGAAGGCTCAATGTCTCAGAAAAAAAAAATGATTCCCTTGATTCCCTAGCACTAGCCCTAACCCTTAAAGTGGACTCAATTTGCACTATTTCTGGCAGTCTGCAAAGGCCCTTAGACTGGTATTGCTGCTTTCACACTCTTAACAGTGCCAAAGAATCAGAATTACACTGATACATGTTGTTTGTCTTGTAAAATTCTTAATCAAACTGACCTAGTGCATTGTCCTTATGTTTAGTGCCTTTCCAGACTAAAATTACCCAGCCTCTGGACCTCGGGTCCTCCCCTTCTCAGGAATATTTTATAGTCCCCATTAGAACTTGAAGTCCCAGGGGTCTGTTGGTTTGTATTTTTATTGGTATTTTAATCTTAATTTGTTGTGTTTTAATTGTAGATTGTTTTTAATTGTGTTGTGATTTAATAACTTTTTAAGGGGGGAGGAGGGAAATTATACTATTTTAAGCTGTAACTATTTTATTGTTGTACACCGCCCGGATTGGCTCGCCACAGGGTGGTATATAAATAAAATTTATTATTATTATTATTATTATTATTATTATTATTATTATTGAGAAACTAATGATTTTCCTGTTGCAAGGTAAGATGCTCCTGCTGTTGGTGGTTTTCACTGAGCTCATCATTCTGATTACTTCATAACAATTTATGTTATAGAAGAACTGAATCTGACTGGGATGGTGACATTTAGCAGATGACCATTGTCAGTTCTAGTGCCTCCAGAATTGTCAACAGTATAGCAATTATTGCTGCTATATACACTGCAATGGGCCAGTTATACATCCAATGATTCTACAGCTGATAATAAATTGAGACAATATGGTACAACATAGACTTTTTGAAGAAAATGGACTATAATCTTATTCAAAGTGTTTTAAAACTATAGTTTTTTTTGTGGGGTTTTGGGGCTGTGTGGTCATGTTCTAGAAGAGTTTCCCCCCCCCCCCCCCCCCCGATGTTTCGCCAGCATATGTGGCTGGCATCTTAGAAGATGCCAGCCACAGATGCTGGTGAAATGTCAAAAAGAAACTTTTCTAGAACATGGCCACACAGCCCTAAAAACCCACATAAAACTATGGATGCTGGCCATGAAGGCCTACAACTTCACATTGTTTTAAAACTGGCGAAACATATCCAGGCAGCCATCTGTATCCAGGGATTCCTTATCTACAAAGTCAAACATCCACTGCTTCAATATATATATATATATATATATATATATATATATATATTTAAAAAATATAAATTCCAAAAAAGCAAACTTTGATTTTGCCATTTTTATAAAAAGGACAACATTTTATTATCCATTGTATTTAACTGAATTGAACATCCATACATTTTGGTATCTACAGGGGTTGGGGACTGGAATCATTCTCTAGTAGTGGATATCAAGGGTCCATGGTATGTTCCCTGCTTTAGTAAAGAAACAGAAAAAAATATTTGATTAACTCTATTCAAAAATATTAGGTTTGAAAAGAAAGCCCCTGGAAAGCCTGAAATCAATTAATCAGTCAATTAATTGCATATCCCATCTTTCTCTTGGCATAGGATTCAAGGCAAGTCACCAAAATGTTAGAATAAGAAAAAGTTTAAAGTGGATAATAAAAAGATTAAAACACAATTAAACAAGTAATCATATTAAAATACCATTCACTTTTAAAGTGCAAAAGCACTTTAAATTGTACATGGTTGTAATCCTACAGGTCATAATCCACTTGAGAGTAAGCATATATAGCAAAACAATGTCATCATTTTATATTAGTAGTGAACTAAATGCTAACAAAAGTTATTGTGACTTGAGGGTCTCTCATCAGTCTCAGATTGTTCCATT
This sequence comes from Phrynosoma blainvillii, assembly GCA_026167975.1. Taxonomy (NCBI): domain Eukaryota; kingdom Metazoa; phylum Chordata; class Lepidosauria; order Squamata; family Phrynosomatidae; genus Phrynosoma; species Phrynosoma blainvillii. The sequence goes on from JANUYF010000003.1 coordinate 43,215,983, forward strand.
AAAATATATTTAACAGGTGGATTCTGATTCTGAATCACACAAAAAGAATTGAGTAGATTCTCTCCATCCATGGATTATCTAATTTGGTTTTCATCCATCACAATGAGACCATAAATAAAGATACATATAGCTGTAGTTGTATATTTTGTGGGTAATGGAACAAGAGCTATTGTCAGTGTTTCCCTTTGCTATTTATCAGAAGGCTAATTTGATCAATCATGCAGGAGCCAGATGCCTGAGTTTTCTCCAGAGGATTTCAAACATGCTGCTTTGGCACAAAAAGAGGCTGTAAATCTACAGGCAGTGATCAAACTGATGGTACAAGATACAGGTGTATTGAAAAATAGCCATTTGTGTTCTTGCATTATCTTTGTGATCTCTCTTTTGGAGGCAACAGAAAGCTGAACATAAATAGAACCAGTATGGGAAGATGCTTCAATGCAACCATTTACTGAGAGACTAAACCACTCTTCATCTTTATTGTATCAAAGGTAAAAGGTAAACATTTCCCTTTCAACAAATTTTGTCTAGTCATTTCTGACTGTAGGGGCAGTGCTCATCTCTGTTACTTAGCTGAGGGAGCCAGCATTGTCAAAGATGATTCTGTAGTCATGTGGCCATCATCACTGAACACCAAGTCACATGGAACACTGTTACCTCCCCACCAAAGTGGTACCTAATTATCTATTTGCACTTTTACATGCTTTCAAACTGCTCGTACCTCCTTCCATAGCAAAAACTAGAGGACTTCCAGACATAGCCCCATCCTCCCCAGCCACTACTTGCTTGAGGGATACACCTGGGCTCATTCCAGTTGCTTCTGAGTAGGGATCTAAATCTTGTAAATGTTGTTATTGCAAGAAAGAACAAATAATTTTTTTTTTGTCATTGCTGCAAGAAGGTTATAGAAAACTGTTCATGTTAATATGAACCTGTTATTTGCATAGAAGACAGATTTTTTTTTTTTCGGTTTTTTCTGTTTTCCATGCAGAAAACCTCTCTCTCTCTTTGCCCATTTAGGATTGTCCTTATCAGGGTTTTCTGACAGCCTAGAAACCCATTTTTCAACTATTTTCTGAATTGTTTTCAGTATTCTTTGCATTCCTACTATTGAACACTGAAAAAGGAAGGAGGAGTTTTATAGAGCCATCACTTAGCAGCCCTCCCATTTGTTCTCATGCACCTGGAGAAGCAGCCAAGAAGAGGGAGCAGCCTTGATTACTTCCCATACTCTCTCTCTCTGGCTTTTCTTCGCAAACGAAGATTCAGGAAGGACTCATCCCACGCTTTTTGCAAGCGCACTGATGACTAAAAAGGCCAATCCGAGATAAACAAGTCCGGTTGCAGAAAGCACAGCAGAAGATCTCCTTGGTGGATGTTTCTGGGTTGTGATTCTTTCTGCGCTGTCGTTTCTCTTCGAAACTTGTTCGGCGGGACTTCTCAAAGAAGGCTGCAGCATTGTGGATAGTGCGTCTCCATGCCTCCCAATGTGAGGCCAGGGTGGACCATTGTTGGTGATCAATTTGGCCGAGCCTGAGATGTTTCAGGGAGTCCTTGTATTGCTTTTTTGGAGCGCCCCTCTTATGCTGACCCGTGGCAAGTTCACCGTAGAGTACTATTTTTGGGAGGCAATGGTCCTCCATCCTAGCAACGTGCCCTGCCCAGCGCAGCTGCGTTTTCAATAGCATGGCCTCAATGCTGGTGATCCCTGCTTGCTCAAGGACAGCAACTTCCCATAAGCATGTTGGTAAAGAATTATACTCCATTACTGTGATGTAAGATTGCAGTCTTTTGTTTTCCAGAATCACATTTTATTGCAGAATCTACAAAGAACTAGACCTAATAGATAGACAATCTACCACATTGTTGCTTGAAAAATTGTTAGCAGTTTTCCTCAAATTTCAGCCAAGTGCTTTGTACATTCTCATTCTATCTGGCAGTTTAACTGATTCTCTAAACATTCTAAACTGTTAGTAGCTCCAGTAAGCACTCTGTAACTGCCTCCTCTAAGGAGATTGTCACATGGAGGCTTACCGTCATAAAAATGATCCTAAATCATCCAGAAAGTGTGAGAGTGTGATAGCTGGTCATGCTTGTCCCCATGAGTAAACGGGAACTTCCAGTTATTGAGAAATGGCAGGCTCTGCAAATGCTTTAATGATGGGAGAGGCAAGATAATGCCTCCATGACGATTTACTAATGGGGACAAGCACAATTGGCTATCACACCCTTGTGCTTTCTAGATGATTTAGGGATGTTTTTATGATGGTAAGCCTCCGTGTGATAATCTCCAGTGTCTAAGATAGACTAACAATCTCTTCATGCTATATTAATACCAGTTAGGATAGGATTTATTTTGTTGTGTAAATATTTATTAAAATAATTATTGTTTGTTTTTAAACCACAAACTACATGTTTGTTGTGTTTTGATTTAAATTATAGTTTGATCCACATTTTTTGCTGCTCTGCTGATGAAAGCTGAACTCTACCAAGTTTGCCTTTCATATCTGCATATTTTAGTTTACCTTTAAAGGGCTAACACCCTGGGAAACTAAAATTGCACCCCACATTTTTGGGTTACAGGCTCAGAAGGATTCTCAGTCTAGTCCCAGAAGGGGTCCCAGTTTAGATAGAGTGAGGTTCCAGATTATTTTTAAACTGCTTTTCCTGAAGAACTGACTTCTAGAAATATGTTTTTCTTACTCAAACAATAGAGGATGGCTTCAAATAATCCTAATTCCACAATGATTACTTGAATATTGGAACAAATTATAAAATGTGGTCATGGAAAATGCAGATGTACCAGACTACTATGGGACTATTTAAAACAAATGGGCACAGACCCACAGAAACAGAAATACATCAGCAACAGTTTAATGAAAATGCAGAGAAAACAGCAGCATATATTTGCTTGTCTGTAGATCCCAGGCTTATTCTCCAGAACAAAATGGTGTGGCAGAGAGAATGAACAGAACTCTCAAGGAGATGGCAGTAGCTATGCTTTTTGGAAGCCAATATGCCTAAACACTATTGGTCTGAAGCCATCATGACTGCTACATACCTGTGGAACAGATTGCCAACATTCTAATTAACCCCATTCTAATTATGGCATGGAGTTAAACCAAACTTAAACCATCTGAAGGTTTTTGAAAGCATAGCATTTATTTATATTCCCAACAAGAAAAGAGGTAAACCTGACTGCCAGAGTGGAAGAGGGATTTTTGTTGCTCATGCTAGAAATGTTTATAGAATTCTAAATCCTGCATAGAATCCTAGAGTTGGAAGGAACCCCCAGGAGCCATCCAGTCCAAACCCCTTTGGCCATGCAGAAATTCACAGACTCCTAGAGTTGGAAGGGATCCCCAAATGCCATCCAGTGTATGTGTGTGTGGTGTCCAAATGAGCAGTTGGCAAGGAGTGGATTTTTGCTGATCCTTTAACATGGACTACCTCAGAAGTCAGTGGGCTTTCTTTCACTGTATTTGAAAAGAGGTTGGATGGTAATTGGTTAGGGATGTTTTAGCTGTGTATTGGCAGGAAGTTGGATTTGGTTACCATTGAGCTCTCTTCTAATTGTTTGATTTTAGTCTGGCCCCAAGTGGTTGTTGATTTCTCTCCACCAGAGTAGGCATTGAGATTCATTGGATAGTCCCTATTTACTCAGACATTACCTTGTTCCTCTCACCCATTTTGCCTATAAAAATATACCTTTGGTTTATTTTTGGGGATCTAAAAGTGGCTACAATGTAGTGGTTTGAGTGTTGCACTATGATTCTAGAGACCAAGGTCTGAGCCCCTCCCCCCCCCCCCCCCCCAGCTATGGAAACCCACTGGGTGACCTATAATGGAATCATCATAAACCAGTGAACTTGAAGACACAAAACAACAAAAAGCAAATGTGTTCTATCATGGGTTTGGATTTTATTTGTGTAACCAATTTCTTCTCAAGAGACTTGTCACTGATGCAGAAGTATAAAACAACAACAACAACAAAAGTTTATTAAGTAAAATTCTATTTCAGAACACCAAGCATGTATATTGGAACTTTATTTTTTTTCAAAGTAACACACTGGACAGTTTTCCTGAACTCTACCCTCAGATGCCTCATTGCAACAAGCACAGTTCCCAACTTGATAATGTCCTATTTATATTGCTCTCATCTCATTTCATCCCTTTGTCATCTGTCTCTCTGTCTATCAATCATATATCTGAGAATTGCAGTTTGTCATCTGCAGGAAGGGGCTTCCTCTGTGTCTCACCAGTAGGAGCAACAACATGGGAACCAGTCTTCTTGGTTGTGGTCTTTTAATTGTGGAAAGTTTTTCTTTTGGAGGTCTGAATGGTGACAACATTGCTTTCTTTCTGGAGCTGAGCAAAAATAAGGCTTTTTAATAAAGTCTTTGGGCACTGATTTACATCAAGGTATACATGTACATGGCTTTAATTGTTGTAGTATTTTAAATGGTTTTAACTGTTGCTTTGTTTAATACAGGGGTAGGCAACTGTTCCCCTTTAAGGGCCGAGGGACTTCAGGTCCCAGAATTCCAGGAACTATTGGCCAATATGGGACTCTTGGCCAACATGGCTGAGGCTTCTGGGAGCTGAAGTCCCTCAGCCCTTAAAGGGGAAAGGTTGCCTACCCCTGGTTTAATACATTTTTATATTGCTCAAATTATGTTTTAAGATGGAAGCCTTTTAAATTGTTTAAAGTGACATGTACATCAATGGCGCTATATAAATGATGATGATGATGATGCCTTAAGATCCTATTGAAAAGGGCAAGATAGTAAGGAATAAATGAACGAATATCTTGATCTCTATCACCTCTTTATCCTTATCCTATCCTGTCCTTCTAAACTATATCTGCTCCTTTTTCTGATAGCTGAACAGACAAACCTTTCCTTTTATACTCTCAACCTTTTCATAGCATTCCAAGGGCTGTGAGCTTCTGCCCTGCTGTTTTCATACCCTCATACAAGGAGTGTTTGTGTGTGTGTTTTTGTGTGTGTGTATTAAAATAATTTTATTTTACCTTTATTTCACATTTTCCTGAATCTACCTACATGAGCATACTTGACATTACACAAATACTTTCTAGTACATAGGTTATTTATGTATTGCACAACACACTGGTCAAAAATACCATGTAATACACAATATAAGACATTGTTTTGTTTTTAAAAACCCTATGGAGATTAAAGAGTTTCAGAGGAGCACCTCCTGAAGTCTATGGCAATCTATTGTTTTGGCTATATTTCTGGAATAGGCCTATACATAATATGCCTTTCCATCCTTTAACATTTAACAAGTTTTCAAGTGGTCAAAACCAGTCACATGAATTGGATGTTGAATTAAATATGTAAACGTTTGGGAACTGTCTGGCTTGTTATACTCCCTTCAGATTTATGTTGCATGGACTATGTTCCTCTCTTTGGAAACAAAACAAGATTTATTTGCAAAGAAAATTTTCAAGGCAATCTCATGTGCAATGGTTGGTAAGCTTAAGTACACATAATTCCATAGGCATGGCAAAACACATTCAACTTGGTCAGGAAACTTATCTCAGCTATAACATTTGGTGACTCACACAGGGAGGAAATAAGTCTGAGGTCAATGTACAATCCAAAAAGCTGCATTCATTGATTACTGGCTTTGACCAGCACTTCAACCACAAATGTATATGTGACAACTTGTTCCATCCAAAATGTCATGTTTGCCCAGAATGCAAAGGAGGAGAAAAAAAGGAAAGAATTTTCCATTTGGGATGAATAGTTCATGCTTTAGAACCCAATACCACAACATGAGGCCTTCAGTGAAAACACTCCGATAGATTGGCTCAAAGATTACAGTATATAATATGCATCATTCATAACTGGAAGTGAAATAGGATGACCATCATCCCTCTTCTCTATTTCTCTCTCTTTAATTAAATAGGATAGTGAAACATCTGTTCTTTGGCAAGAGTGAAGGCATACAACTATCTATAAAAGCAGCAACACCCAGTACACATACACTAAAATACTGCCCACTTTCAGCTTCCTGGGGGTTTGTTCCAGCATGTGTGGCAATTTGTTCCATCTGAAATGTCATCTTCATTCAGAATGCAAACCACCCAGTGTACTCAGTATATACCAAGGCAGAAATCTAAAATCTCCTCAAGCTATGAGGAGTCCGAGAAGCTTTGTTAAGGAACCATGTTTTAATTTAAATTTAGAGGTGAGAGCCACCACATGTATACTATACCCTTGCCCTTCCTGGCTTATTAAACAGGCCAGAGGAGGACTGGTGGAGTTGGTCAGGGAAGTGATTAATGCTTCTTTAAAGCAAGGCAGGGTCCCAACATGCCTAAAAGAGACTGTGGTAGTACCTCTTTTGAAAAAACTTCCCTGAATCCTGTTGTACTAGATAATTACAGTGCACAATAATAATAATATCTGGTGCACAATAATAATATCTACATCATGAACCTGCTATCAGAACACATGTGTCAAGACTATAGCTTCTCCAATCTTTCCCTGACCCATCCCTCCCCAATATAAAACAATAGGTAGATCAGGGAAGGCAAAAGAGGATCATGGGATACTATAGGCTGCCTGGTCCTAACTTATACCCCCACAATCTTCCCAATGTCTTATGGGGGAAAGGGAGATAAGAGAGGATTGTGGAAAGCTATGGCCTCCTGGCTGTGTATATGGGAGAGAAGCCAGGCTAGAAAAGATCTCTTGATGTCATGTGGGTGGGTTGGGATGAGGCTAGAGAGGATTGTGGAAAAGGTATTGTTTCTCTAATACTTCCCAGCCGCTCCCCCCACCTTGCCACTGGAAACCTCTCTCCTTGTAACACTTTTTTTTTTATTATTCTAACTCCCCTCCCCATTAAAATGCACATCCAGCCATGAGACAGCAGATAAGGTTAGAAGAATCCCTCAGTCCAAAATCATCACATGTAGGCTCAAGAAGGTAGGACATCCCTTCCATCTTGGTTGATAGGTAACTGGAGCTCCAGTATCATGTTGCAGCAAGCTGAAGTGGTTTCTAACAATTTGCTCTATTGTCCTTTTCATGGTATTAGACATCATGCTTTCCTCCAGGGTGCCTTTAGAGCACCTTCCCAGGCCTGTTTCAAACTCTGCCCCTGCTGATGCCCAGTGGGGTTATCCCTAGAAAAATGTCTTGGCTGTTCCCTCTGAACTGGGACTAACTCCCTCTTCTTCCTCTCTGGCTCTGGAATAAGCCTTATTGGTCCTTAGTTGAACTCCACTACATGAATTTGGGGTCACTTCTCTAGTGTCTCACTGCATCTCTCTGTGACATAGAGAAACATTTCCTCTCTGCTGCTAACTGCTGTTAGTTCAAGGTGGGAAGCAATGCTTCCTCCCTACTATCACCTCCTTTGCTCTCAGAAGGGGCTATGTAGATGTCCTTAAAACTGTCTCTGTCTTGGCACATGCATTGCTTCTGGTACAGCCTAGCTTGACCCCTGCCTATAAGTACAACCCATTCTACTCCTAAGTATTTGTTGTTGTTAACTGCCTTCACATCAATCTCGACCCATGGTGACCCTATGGATGAGACATCTCCAGGCCCCCCTGTCCTCTACTGTTCTGCCTAGCTCCTGCAAACTCATATTCATGGTCTCTTTAATAAAGTCCATCCACCTAGCTTGTGGCCTTCCTCTCTTTCTACTTCCCTCCACCTTTCCTAACATTATTGTCTTTCCCAACAATTCATGCCTTCTCATGATGTGTCCAAAGTATGACAGTCTAAGTCTTGTCATCTTGGCTTCTAAGGATATTTCTGGCTTGATCTGCTCTAAGACCCGTTTGTCCTTTTGGCTGTCCATGAAATCCTCAGCATTCTTATTCTGCACCACATCTCAAATGAGTTGATTTTCCTCCCATCTAGGGAACTTGGTATGTTTAGCCTGGAGAAGAGATGGATATGATAGCCATCTTTAAATATTTGAAAGGATGTCATATTGAGGAGGGCACTAGCTTGTTTTCTGCTGCTCCAGAGATTAGGATTTGGAACAATGGATGCAAGGTACAGGAAAAGTAATTCCACCTCAGTATTAGGCACTTCCTGACAGTGAGAGCTGTTCGACAATGGAACACACTCCCTTGGAGTGTCCTTCTTTGGAGGTCTTTAAACAGAGGCTGGATGGCCATGTGTAGGGAATGGTTTGATTTTGAATTCCTGCATGACAGGGGTTGGACTGGATGGCCCTTGTGGTCTCTTCCAACTCTATAATTCTAGGATTCTATTTTTTTTTTTTTTTACTGTCCAGTTCTCACATCCATACATGGTAATAGGGAATACAATGGCTTGTATGATTCTGACTTTTGTGCTAAGTTGTATGTCTTTTCTAATTATTTCATAGCCTCCATCCCCATTCTTAATCTTCTGATTTCCTGGCTGCAGTCCCCATTCTGATCAATGCTTGATCCCAGATATGAGAACTCTTTTACTATTTCTATTTCCTCATTATCTAGTTTGAATGTGTGTAAGTTCTCTGTGCTTATTATTTTTGTTTTCTTTATACTCAACAGTAAGCCTACCTTTGCATTTTCTTCTTTGATCTTCTTTAGTAGTTATTCTAGGTCTGTGAGGTTCTCTGCTAGTATTATGGTATCATCAGCATATCTCAGATTGTTGATCCAAGCCTATTTTCCTTAAAATATTTTCTGCATATAAATTGAATAGGTAGGGTGATAGGGTGACACCTTTGCCAATTGGGAACCATTCTGTTTCTCCATGTTCTGTTCTGACAATAGCCTCTGTCCTGATGTGTTGGCACTCCCATGTCTTTAAGGGTGTTCCATAGCCTTTCATGATCTATGCAATCAAAGGCTTTGGAAGTTCCCGCTTTGCTCTATTAGCCATCATATATTTGTAATGTCACATTACAAATATATGATGACTTGTGCCTCTTCCTTTCCTGAACCCTGCTTGGACCTCTGAGATTTCTCTCCAAAGTATAGGTTGCTAGAAAAATATACCTCTTCCCCCCCATTGAATTCTGGAACTATCCATGACTTATAATAAGCACACAGAACTTTAATATCTTATCTAATCATCAGTCATAATTATGGATGAGACCTCTCCATTGTACATTTTATTGGACAGCCATTTTGTTGTGCATTCTTGGAGGTGGGCCATTTTGTTATACATTCTCTTTTTTCAACACCTGTTTTATTTTAGAGATGCAAATTCTAGGTATCATTGAGTACCCTTTTTATATCTATGTCTGTATGTAGAAATCATAAAATGATGAACCACAAGTTGTTGTTTTTTTTAGAGTAACTATATTAATTTATCATTGGAACAATTAATCCCCTTTCTTTTCTCGCTGTTACCTTCTATTGTTGTTACCTTGCACAAAAGTCATCTAAGTGTATTTTGAATTTATAATTGGCATGATATTAGTTGTTTGTTTGTTGTTGTTGTTGTTGTGGTGGTGGTGGTGGTGTGTCTTTCAGTCATTTCTGATACTAGAGTTAAAAACCTTCTAAATCTTTCAGTAATTTCCAATGTTCAGTGCATAGGCAATTATGACAAAATGTTACTATTTTCTCCACATGATAATATCAATATTAATGGAAATATAAATGTTTTGCCAGTCCTATGAAGCTTTTGATAGCTTAAAAACATTTGTGACACCTGAACAAGTCTTTGAAGAGTTGTCAGTGAAATGGGTTCAGTTTAGAAAACTTTTTCAAAACCAGTCTATTATAAATTTATGAAGATTGATAAAATAATAAAACACACACATCTAAGATGAAAAGTAGGCCAGAAAGATAAATCTTCTCAGGCTGTGAGTTATTCCAATTAGAGTGTGCTAATAAGCAATTTTCTAAGGCTATGCTGAGTTGCTTCCCTGACTTCAATGCAGTTTTGTTAGGAGAATAGCCTCTTATTATGTCTACCTTAAATAAAAAGCATGACAGAAAGTCAATCTTAACTTCTCTTCACTAATGAACCACAAGAAAGTTGATCAAAGTATAGTAGCTTAGCGAAGACTGTGAAAGATGACACACAAACCAATTAATTTTCTTGGTGGAAAAGATTTTAAAAATTGTCACATCTGATTTTACACATTTGATCAGTTGGCATGGTAAGTAACTCACTATCAAATACAGTGTACTTTTCTGAGTACTTCAAATAGTCCACTTTTAATAATATCTAAATATAAATGGGATAATGATGGGGGTAAGGCACTGGATGTTTAGTTTCATTTTTTAAGGCCAGTATATACTATATAAGTACAAAGATAAAGGTTGTCTCAAGTGTCTTTAGCCTTATTTGGACCAATACAACATGGATTTAATCAGAAACAATTCCCATTGACTTCATCAGCAATCTTTCCACTTGCCTGGTTCATATGTTTTCCAAGTACACACCTGAGATAGCCAGAAGTATGTTCACATAGATAAAACTACAGTAAAAACTAGCTCAAAGTGGCTATATGTAGGGCGATATTTGGTACAACTGCCAAAAAAACAAAGTAAAACTGAGGCTCCTGGAGTTATGCAACAGTTTGTTTGTTTGTTTTAAAATATAGACTTACTATGCTACATCACTTTTTGGAACCCTGTACTGTATATCACATCATAATACCATATCATATCCACCATTGTATTGGAATAGCAAGCCCTAGAGTTATCATTTCAACAGTTTGCACTGTTTGTTCCATTCATTTGATGACATACATGAAATGAGTGTTCAGTTGTGTTTCAGGAACATTTTTTTTTCTGGCAGTGCAGTAAATACTTATCCATTCATCTATTTATAAACCCTAGATTCTTTCAACACAGAATAGATCCAATTGTGAATTTCTGCCTGAGTGTCAGCAGATAGTACAACTATATATATGTAAGAAGAAATAAGCTTACTGCCCATTGTGTGTTCATATATACTTCCTACTCTGTGAGACATACACACATAGAGAGGGAGAGAGAAAGAGAGAGAAGGAATGAGTGTAGATTGCCTGTAGGATTTCTTACCTATGAATATCTAAACTTTCTTCTGCCTTTTGAAGTAATAGTACATTGGAAATACTTCAGCCTGATCTTTTTGAGTTGGAAAATGTGCAATATTTGTACTTACTCAAAGGGAGCTAGTTGCAGGGAATTCTATGGTGATACCTGTAGCAGTTTCCTCTCACCAATTAAAAAACAACAACAACAAAACAGTGGGTGGACCCCACCATATAAACTGCAGTACTGCAGCCCTGGAAACAAGCATTACCATTCACTTTGATCTAAAACCAGAAATGGTAATATAACATTATATATACAAAGCTATGTTAAAAACTAGGTAGATCAAATCTATATTTTGTTAATGAGAGGTCCACGTTGCTGCTTAGGTCTGTTTTTCTTCCATCATACTATGGAAAACAAGATTTGTAGTAGTGGGTGATGTTGAATAAATGATTGACACAGAAAAGATGTGTAAAGAGACACTCTAATGTGTATTGTTGGTTTTGTTATTATGTGCCTTCAGGTTGTCCATTGCTTATGGTAACTTTTGGTATTTTTTTTTGGGGGGGCAAGATTTATTTAGAGAAGATTTGCCATTGCCTTCTTTTTAGGCTGAAAGAATCCTAGCCCAGCACTTAGGCCACCACACTACACTGGCTTTCAGTATTAATATGTATTTCGAGATTTAATTCTGTTTTTCTCAAGTGATAGACTGTCAATATGTGGTTTAGTGGGTTGTTGTTGTTGTGTGCCTTCAGGTTGTTTCCAACTTATGGTGACCCTAAGGTGAACCTCTCATGGGGGTTTCTTGGCATCTTTCTTCAGAGAGGGTTTGCCATTGTCTTCCTCAGAGGCTGCGAATATGCTACTTGTCAAAGATCCCAAAGTGGATTTCCATGGCTGAGCTGGGATTTGAACCCTGGTCTCCAGAGTTGTAGTCTAATGCTCAAACCATGTAACTAATCATAATGTAGGATGTGCAACTGTGCTGGGCAAGCAGATTTCTCCACCCCACCCCAATGGAAGCCCCTCCAACTCCTGGAAATAATACAAAAAAGGTAGGGGAGCTGACAAATGTGTGTGAATGCACAGGAGAGCCCTAAACATCTGGAGGTTTCACCTTCTTTTAGTGGAGCTCTTCCATCTACAGAGGACAGATCCTACCCAGTGTGTAGATGTACAACATTCCTTTATGTAACAAGTAAGAATAGTAACAATACATTCCTATTCCGAAGGTAGGTTGGGCCCAAGCCATTTAGGACTTTATAGGTAATAACCAACACCTTGTACTGGGCCTGGAAACTAATAGGCAGCCAGTGAAGAGACTTCAGGACAGGTGTTATGTGGTCTCTTTTAGATGTACCGGAGACCAACCTGGCTGCCATATTTTGCAACAATTGAAGAGGGTAAACCCATGTAGAGCGCATTACAGAAATCTAGATGTGAGGTTATCAGAGCATGTACCACTGTTTCGAGATGCCTTACTTCCAGGAAAGGCGCAGCTGGTGTGTCAGCTGAAGTTGATAACAGGTGCTCCTGGCCATCGCATTCACCTGATTAATTATACGAAGCAACAAGTCCAGGAGCACCCCCAGACTGTGAACACAGTCCTTCATGTTAAGTGTGATCCCATCCAGGACTGGAGGCTGTATCCCAATACCTGGTTTCGGGGCCGCTACTGTAAGTACCTCCATTTTGTCTGGATTCAGTTTCAATCTGTTTTTCCTCATCCAGTCCATTACTGCTCTAAGACAGTCATTGAGAGCAGAGATGCCATCAGGAGCTGAGGCTGATGACCGGGACATGAAGAAGTATATCTGGGTGTCGTCAGCATACTGATAACACCCAGCCCCATGTCTCTGAATGATCTCTCCCAGCGGCATCATATAGATGTTAAATAACATCGGGGACAGTATGGCGCCTTGTGGGATGCTACACTTGAGCTCCTTCCTAGCAGAGCTACTGTCCCCGAGCAACACCTCTGGGATCTGCCTGAGAGGAAGAAACGGAGCTACTACAAAGCAGTGCCTCCAATTCCCAGCCCCCTCAGATGATCCAAGAGGATGTTGTGATCAATTGTATCAAAAGCTGCTGAGAGGTCTAAGAGCACCAGCAGGGCCACACTACCCCTGTCGATACTCAAACACATATCATCAGTCAAGGCACCCATGGCAGTCTCAACTCCAAATCCTGTCCTAAAGCCAGTTTGAAATGGATCTAGATAATCGGTTTCATCCAAGACAGCTTGGAGTTGAAGAGCCACCGCCCTCTCAATCACTTTGCTCAGGAATGGTAGCAACGAGACTGGCCTATAACTATTCATGTCCAGGGGACCCAGGGAGGGCTTTTTCAGAAGCGTCCTAACCACTGCTTCCTTCAAACAGGATGGAACTAAGCCCTCCCTGAGGGATGCGTTAATGATGTCCTTAAGGAACACCCTTAACACATCCCCTCCCTGGACAGCCAGCCATGATGGGCAAGGATCGAGGGGACAGGTAGTTTTCCTCATTCTACCAAGGAGCTTGTCCACGTCATTGGTACTGAGAGATTGAAATTGATCCAGTAAAATCTCAGTAACGGAGTTGCTGGACACCTCGTCTATAGATTCTGTGTCAATACTGGCATCTAAGTACATAATAATGTAACAAAGATTCATTGGCTATTGCATAATAATACAGGAGTACATAATAATGTAACAAAGATTCATTGGCTATTGCATAATAATACAGGAGGTGTCTTAAACTCAGTCAGCTTAGTGATCCATGTAGCTCAGAATTGTCTACACTGTCTAGCCATCACTCTCTTAGATTTGGGGGGGGGGGGGTTGGCGGTGGGGTATTCCAGCAATACCTGGAGACACCAGGCATTTGACTGGAGAAACCATGCTTGCAAATTAGGTAGTCTGTCATTGAAAAGCAATGGTCCCCAAAGTTCTTCCTTACAATCTTCTGTTCACTACATATACTTTCTTTGGAATAGAATGTGCATGTGCCTGAAGCAGGAGAAAGAAACATTAAGTAGAAGGGGGAAATGGAAATGGAGTAGTAAAACACAGGGGAAATTGCATGAAGCAGAACTTTTTTTAAAAAGTGTAACCATTCGCAAAATTAAAAGATTTTCAGAAAATATTTCTTCCCAAAAGCATGATTTCTAGTCCATAATTAAAGCAGGATGCTATTTAGTGTAGACCGAATATCTCCCAGAATATTCCAGGAGTGATATGGCAATCAGGTATCAAGAACCCAACCTGCAGGCACAATCCAAAAGTGGTTACCAACTGAAACAGGGATATTACAATGTACCTTCAAAACTTTCTGGTGCACAAAGTACAGTCAATTAGATGTTGTTGGCTTATAATTCCCAGAATCTATTACTACCAATTATGCTAGTTAAGTCTGATGGGACCCAGAGTTCAATACATCTGAAGGAATGAAGTTTGCCACCCCATCTTTAAATGGATGTTAATAAAAGAAATTAAACTAAAGCTTACACTAGAAGGTTTTTTAAACAGAGGCTGGAAGGCCATCTGTCAGGACTGCTTTTATTGAGTATTCCTGCAAGGCAATAGATTGAAATGGATGGCTCTGGTGGTCTATTCCAACTATATGATTCTATGAATTTCTGCGTCTCCAGTCTTTCTCTTATAAGTTATGTTTCTAAGGGTCTTGCACAGTAAAATATAACCTTATGAGATAATTGCAAATTTGCTAGGAAAATACTATGAAAAGACAAAAATTTGGCAAACCTTTTAAAATAGCACTGTTTATTTGGGTTTGTAATCAACTGAGCTTGGACATAAAGAAAAATACTGGGATATTTCCCTTTCCACATCAGTGAATGAAATGCATACTTTCATATGCTAATTTTCTCCAAAGAATATTTACATGAAAGTTGATGAAGTATGACATGAGCACTGTCATCCACTAGAAAGACAACTGAACCTAGCTGCACCTCTTAAATTTGAAAATTTAATTCTGAAAAAAAGAAATGATTTCAATGGCAAAAGCAGAAAAAATATTCAAATACAAACATGTGAGCAAAATTATATATAAACAAAGTCATGATCATAATAGTTATAAAATGTAAGTAGAACCAAATAATTGATGTGCATTATGCATTCTAGCTACTATACTACCCACACATCTTTCTGGCTTCTAAAACTAAAACCTATGAGATGTTTATGCCCTTTATATCCTAATATGAACTTCAGCTTTATATCCTAATATGAACTGCAAGGCTCCATAGATCCTTTGTATCCATCATGCCAAGGAGTCTGGGGTGACAAATGAATGGACTCTGTGTATGTTTTCAGAAGGATTCTAAATAAACTGAAATTTAAGTATTTATGTATCACCTTCTTTAGAACAGCTGGTTGTGGTGCTTTTGCATTAATTTAACGCTAGTCTTGGCTAATGTTTCTATAATCCGATTAAGACAGAAAACACAGAAACAAGGAAATCATTATAGATTCATTATTCATAGTCATCCCTTTATTAGCATTGTGCTAGAAGGTACTTTATTAGCATTGTGCTAGAAAGGAGAAGCAATGCCAAGCTGCAACCGTGTTAACCTTTAATTTGTCTGGTATGTGTGGTTACATGTTATAAGACCATCTAAGCAGAGAATAAAATAAACATGTTCTATCTCCCTGTGCTACCACTCCCTTAGTAAGACATTAAACCAAAAGGAAGGACAGACTGAGTCTCCCTTATCCAGAATTCCAAAATCCAAAATATTCTAAAATATTCCTGGGTGACTGACATAGTGATGCTGATGGTTCATTGAACACAAACTGTTTCATGCACCAAATTCCTAAAGTCATTGTATAAAATTATGTTCAGGCTTTGCATATAAGGTATAACTTTATGTTTAGGTTAGGGTCCCATTTCCAAGATAGTGCATTATGTACATATATGCAAATACAAGTATTCCAAAATCCCCCCCCCCAATCCAAAATCCATAACACTTCTGGTCCCAAATCATTTTGGATAAGGGAGACTCATTCTGTATCTTCATTTGCTATATTATGAAAAACATCCTTCTGCTTTATTTTAAGTACAGTTGTCCCTCCCGATTTGCCAGGAGGGACAAAATGGCATGCACCACCATTATTTTTGATGTGACTCTAATATTTGCAGTTTTCCATTTTTTTGAGGGGTGGGGTGGGGGTCTGGAATGGATCCCCCATGAATTGGGAAGGCCGACTGTACTATATTGCAGTGCATTACCCCCTCTCATATTACCATCTGTTGTTCTTCGGTCCAACCAATACATGTTTCAGATATGCTGATGGGCTACTACTACTACTACTAGAGCTGCCTATCAACAAAGACACTGGGGGTTAGGTATGTGAATAGCTACCACTTTTGTTTGTTGTGTTCTTGAGTATTTTCTCCCCTCCTCATTTTTTTAAATCAGAGTGCAATCTTTTCTCCACTTTCTTGACAGAAATTTGTGTTCATTTTTAATATGCATTTTCATTAAGTGTGCATTTTATGCATTTTTCATAAGGTACACAATTTTGCATAGGTCTCCACCCTTGAGGAATGTGTATGTGTGTATTTTACAAATATATGCATTTTAATTGTGCAAATTTATTTGTGTGCATAATTTGAACAAAATAAAAAGGATTTCATATTTGTAATAAAAGGAAACCAAAATATATGCATATGTTTGTGTCAATAGTCTCACAGCCCTTGAAATGCATACACAATTTTTAAAAGATGGTTTAAGCAAATTTATTTTCCTTCTTGACTCAGCTTCAAAGTCCTTCCCATCTCCTCACAGCTCTAACTGGAGTATGAAGCTGATGTACACAATAGATGCATGGCACATCATATTTGAAATGAGTATACATCCATTTTTAGGACCTCCTTTTATACTGCACAGGAGCAGGCAGATTCCAGTTCATGAATTTGTTTGCATCTGTGGCTAAAAGGTACAAACTATAATTTATACCTCTTGATAGAAAAACATCCTGCATTTTCTTGTGACACTTTAAGAAGCTTGAACTAGTTCAGGCTCCAGAATGCAACACTGGTAAGCTCTTACTAAATCACTGAACCACTGAAACAAGTAACCTCTAATAATAATAATAATAATAATAATAATAATAATTTTTATATCCCACCCCACTTACAACATTAAAATCAGCACAATATAAAATACAAACCCAAGCCTATAATCCTTCCCACCCCTTAAAACAGAATTAAACCAAAATAGAATTAAAACATATGAGTTAAAATCGATTTAAATTATAAAAAGTCTAGTTGGGGGTAAAAGACTGAACAAGGACAACGAGTTAAATAAAGATACAGCAGGTCAATTAAAAATAGGACTCTAGACTCTGGAGGCTGGGAGATCTAATCAGGAAACGCCTGCCAGAAAAGATCCATCTTCACAGCTGTTTTAAAACTGTTTAAATTTGTAATCTGATGGATCTCGTCCAGCAGGCCGTTACGTAGTCTGGGAGCAGTAGCCAAGAAAGACCTCTGGGAGGTTGTCGACAGCCTAGTTTTTATTGGCTGTAGCAAATTCCTCCCAGAGGATCGGAGTGTACGGGGAGGATTATATTGGAGGAGGTGGTCCCGGAGATAGGTTGGCCCAAGGCCATTTAGGGCTTTAAAGGTCATAACCAACACCTTGGTCAGAAACTAATAGGCAGCCAGTGAAGGGACTTCAACACCGGTGTTATGTAGTCTCTCCTAGATGTCCCGGAGACCACTCTGGCTGCCATGTTCTGTACCAACTGAAGTTTCTGAACTAAGTATGAGGGTAGCCCCATGTAGAGCGCATTACAGAAATCCAGGCGTGAGGTTACCAGTGTGTGCACAACAGTTTTAAGATCCCTTACTTCCAGAAAAGGATGCAGCTGGCGTATCAGCTGAAGCTGATAATAGGCACTCTTGACTGTCACATTTACCTGATTTGTCATCAGGAGTGACGAGACAAGAAGCACCCCCAGACTGCGAACACAGTCACTGGAGGTGAGTGTGACCCCATCCAGGACTGGAGGTTGCAACCCAATTCTTGGTTTCGGGGCCGCTACCGTGAGCACCTCCGTCTTACCCGGATTCAGTTTCAATCTGTTTTTCCTCATCCAGCCCATTACTGCCCGAAGATATTCATTGAGAGAGGAGACGCCATCGGAATTCGAGGCCGACAAATGAGACATGGAGAAATAGATTTGGGTGTCATCAGCGTACTGATAACACCCAGCTCCATAACTCAGTAATCTCACCCAGCGGCTTCATATAGATGTTGAATGACATCGGGGACAGAATCGCGCTCTGTGGAACCCCACAGGTGAGCTCTCTATTACAGTAGCAACTGTCCCCGAGCAGCACCCTCTGGCATCTGCCCGAGAGGAAGGACCGGAACCACTGGAGCACAGTGCCCCCGATACCCAGCCCCCTCAGGCAGTCCAAGAGGATGCCATGATCTATTGTGTCAAAAGCCGCTGAGAGGTCTAAAAGCACCAACAAGGTCACACTACCCCTGTCGATGCTCAGACGCAGATCGCCGGTCAAGGCAACCATGGCAGTCTCAACCCCAAAGCCTGTCCTGAAGCCAATTTGAAATGGGTCTAGATAATCGGTTTCATCCAAGACAGCTTGGAGTTGAATAGCAACTGCCCTTTCGATAACCTTGCTCAAGAATGGTAATAAAGAGACTGGCTTGTAGTTGTTCATATCCAAGGGGTCCAGGGAAGGTTTTTTTCAGAAGCAGCCTAACAGCCGCTTCTTTCAAACAGGATGGAATATATCCTTCCCTGAAGGTAAGGAGCCTCCTCAGTGCATCACCCCCCTGGATGGCCAGCCATGATAGGCAAGGATCGAGAGGGCAAGTTGTTTTCCTCATTCTACCAAGAAGCTTGTCCACATCATCAGTACTCACAGAATGAAACTGATCCAGGATAACCTCATCAGCGGAGTCACTGGACACCTCGCTCATTGGATTTGTTACAATACTGGCATCTAAGTCGGCTCTTACCTGAGAGATTTTATCTGCGAAAAAGTTGTTAAACGCATCACAGCAGGCTGCTGTCAGGTTAAGTAAAGGGTTCTGCACAGGAGGAACCTGTGTCAGCTCCCTCACCACCTTAAACAGCTCTGCTGGATGTAACTCTGTAGACGCAATACATGCAGAACAGAAGGATCTCTGTGCTGCATGTATTGCCTCTCGATAACAGCAAAGAAAGTTGCTATGACGAGTCTTGTCACATAAGAGTCGAGTTTTTTGCCAGGTGCACTCTAGTCGTTGTCCAACTCTCTTAATTTTCCTCAGGTCAGCTGTATTCCATGGCTTCCTGTTTGAAGCGGGCTGGAAAGGACGCCTGGGAGCAATCGTGTCGATAGCCTGGGTAAGATCGGTGTTCCAGGTATTAACCAAAGCTTTGACAGAATCACTGGTGTTAGCAACCATTAAACCTTCTAGGGCTTTCTGGAATCCACTTGGCTCCATTAGCCTTCGAGGGCGGACCATTCTAATCAGTCCGCCACCCCCGGAGGGGTGAACTGTGGTTCTTAATTCAGTCTTGATCAGGAAATGATCCGTCTATGACAATGCGGAGGTTCTAGTAACCTCTGCCCACGGATATTCCTGTTCCGTACTAAAGACCGCATCGAGTGTATGACCCACACAGTGTGTAGGCCCAATGACCAATTGGGACAGGCCCATGTTTGTCATGGTTTCCATGAACTCCCGAGCCACACCTGTTAAGCTGGTCTCGAGTGGAATGTTGAAGTCCCCCAAGACTAAAAGTCTGGGGGACTACAACAGCAGCTCTGAGATCAGCTGTGTCAGCTCGGTTAGGGAGTCTGCTAGAGAACAGGGTGGCCGGTAGACTAGCAGAATCCCCAAACTATCCCTGATTCGTAGGTTAAGGTACATACACTCAAAGTGGACTGTGTTCCAGACAGGTATTCTGGTCAAGCTCAGATTGTTCTTATGAACCAGAGCCACTCCGCCCTCCCGCCCATTTCCCCTTACCTGCTCACATACAGAATACCTGGCTGGGAGGGCCTGAGACCAAGTGATGGCACTGTCCTTTCCCAGCCAGGTCTCTGTAAGGCATGCCACATCGGCATCCTCATCTAAGAGGAGGTTTTATTTTTAACTGACCTGGCATTGCAAAGGAGCAGGGATAGGTTCAGTGGAATGGTTGATACGCTCTCCAATCCATTCCGGGGAACAGAGTGGACTGAAGGCGGGATAGCTTTCAAGCAGTGAACCCGCTTTCTTTTGCAACATCTCTTCACTCTGTTTCCGCCATACCTCCCGTTCCCTCGCACAGTCCTGATTTCTGCTCCCAGATTATTCCCGGCCTCTGTTGATAAGGGAATCACTAGATAACCCTCCCCCCCAGATTGTTGCTGTGAATACCCCAGGTAATGAGAGAATAGGGTGGGCTGATCAAAGGGTCCCCGTCCAGGCCTACTCATAACGTCAATGCCTCAATAGTATCCTGAGTATCAGATTAAAGGTGGCTCAGTACTGCATTAAAGGGAAACGTCTCTTCCTATTATTACCCAGGAAAGTAACCTGGGGACCATTCATAATACACAATGATGGTGCTATTATTCCACATTAATTGTCATGGTTCCACCCCATGGAATCCTGGGATTTGTAGTTTGGTTAGGCACTGAAGCTCACTGAATGAGAATTCTAAATGCCTCTCCCCAAACTGTCAAGCCCAGGAATCTATAAAATGGAATCATGACAGCTCAAGTGGAATAACAGTGCTATAATTCTGTAGTGTGAATGCAGCCCAGGTTATATAAACTGAGCTAGGAAATAGATTGCATTCCACTTGTGGAAACTTCCTCTTCCTTTAGAAAGTGTACATTCAAAACTATGTCCGAGTCCATCCTTGTTGAAGATAATGTAAATCCCATTGTTAGTACAACTTAGAATCAACATTGAAATAACAAGTTTTAACTACTCACATTCAACAATTCACTCTCCTTTAATGGACTAACCAACAGGATTCCAGCTAATATCAGGTTAAAATGTTAGCAGTACTCAACAGCCTTCCCTGAGAATACCTCACTGGAAAACATTATTATTGTCCATTTAAGGTTAGCAGCTCCAGTTCCTGTCTTTTCAGGCTGGGTCCTGTCCAATTGATTTTCTCTGTTTCTCTAAAGTACTGGTTATGAGCATTAGAAACTCCTAAGTCACACTTGTGTTACAGCAACAGTGGAGAAGCCCAGCTAACTGCCCCATTGGCAGACCTGCTACACACAGTTTTTCTGCCAGCGTGGAAAACTTTCAGGATAGTAAGCAATTTCTTTTTGTTTTGTAGTTCATGACAGCATCATTTTGAAATACCACAGGCATTTAAAAAATCCCCAGATTTGTTTTCACAATCCAAGTAGCCTGTAATCTGGGACTGATTTAAAACAAACAAACAGACGGTGCCAAATTTAAACCATTATTTCAAGATGTCCTGTTTATTTTATGTGACAGACTTAGTTTAACTATTGTTGACTGTTCTTTCTTGTATGAAACAAGCACACGCTCCACAATTTAAAATTTTATCATCGGGGTGGGGAGTCTCTGGCTTTCCAACTTCTATTGTCCAAATCATCATGGCTCATGGGTTAAAATGATGGGTGTCACAGTTCACATCTGGCATGACAGGGATTCATCTCCTTGTCATTACTCAGACTACTGATTCTGGTCTTGTTGTTGCTTGCCTTCAAGCTATTTCCAACTTATGGGAACCCTAAGGCTAAATTTCTTGGCAAGATTTATTTTGCCTTCCTCTAAGACTGAGAGAGTATAACTTACCCATGGTCACCCACTGGATTTCCAAGACTAGCAGAGGTTTGAACCCTAGTCTCCAGAGTCATAGTCCAACTCTCAAACCACTATGCCAAACTGGATCTCTCAAAAGTTTATATAGTTTCTAAAATTTATATGGGGTGACCCTCTGGATGTTGTTGGACTTCAGCTTTCATACTTCATGGGAGATGGAGTTCTACAACATCTGGAGGGACAACAGATAGTATATAGTTCCCATGGCTTTCTCTTCTTCAATTCACATGTTCATATATACTCCTAGTGGGTCATACCACTGCTCTTCTGTTTTAATTTTTGACCAATTTTGGGAACACCATTTTGCATATTTGGGATGTTTTAGGGAATTAGGAAGAGCTAAATCAAGTTATTTTATGGTAATTTTGAGTGGTTTGGGACTAGTAGTGGTTTGAATGTTGGACTGCTACTCTTGAGATCAGCTGTGCTCAGCCATGAAAACCCACTGGGTGACCTTGGGTGAGTCACACACTCTCAGTCCCAGAAAAGTGTGTGATAGATTTTCCTTAGTGTCTCCATAAGTCAGAAACTACTGGAAGGCACAAAACAACAGTAAATTGTAGTAGTTAGGGGTGAAAATCACCCAAGCAAAAAATAAAATTAGGCTGTAAGGGATTCTTGAACAGTCATTTAGATGTGTGCTTCATTGATTGGTGCTGTTCCACAAGCCAAATGACTCTTCAGGAAACTATACAAATATGGTAATACTATGGTACAAATATGGTAGCATTCCTTGTCAAATTTGGGGAGGGGAATGTCAGTATTCCACATCCATTAGCTTGAGAAGGACTACCTTAGAATAATCCCAGTTCTATTATCGCTATATATTTCACGTTTGTTTTGAAGGGCACACTGCTGTAGAATGGTGTGCTTTAGTAGGGAAAATGAAAAAAAAAGTGTATACATTGTGCATATTCTTTTCAAAACAAACATGCATTGCATACTTTTTATTTTATTCTCATCGTAGAATCATAGAGCTGGAAGACACCTCAAGGGCCATCCAGTCCAATCCCCTGCTACTCAGGAACACACAATCAAAGCACCCCTGACAGATGGCTATCCAGACTCTCTTTAAAAACCTCCAAGGAATCCATTTCTGTCTAGAATCACAGAATTGCAGATCTGGAAGAAACCCTGAGGTTCATAGAGTCTAGCCTTCTGCCAGTGCAGGAAATCTACTGCTAAGTCATCTTCAACAGATGGGTGTCCAAACTCTCTGTAAACTCCTCAACTGAAAAGTAGCCCACTACACTCCAAAGTAGTTTCTTCCACTGTCAGATAGTTCTTGTCATCTGGTAGCTCTTTCCATAGTTCACTCAAAATGTCCTTTCTTCTAATTTGAATCCAATAGTTTAAGTTCTACCCTCTGGAGCAATGGAAAACAAGCTTGCTCTATTTTCCGCATAGTTAATGGTAGAGAGAAATTTAAAACATTTTATAACTCCTAACAGACATGCAGAGATAAAGGAAGTTGTTTTATAATGTGTCAGGTCAGTTACTTGACCCCATTTACACTGAGTGGCAGCATCTCATAAGAATTTCAGACATTTGTCCTTTCTGGCTGTAAATAGAGATATCAGTTATCAAAACTGGGAGCATTTACATGCAAAATGAATTCTGCACCACAATCTCTGTTTCTTTCCATTCCAGAAAGTTCTGAAGAAATATAGCAGTGCTTGCTAAGAGTCCAGATGAGTGCAAAGTGCCAGAGTAATATATAGTGTAACTCAATGAAGGGGAAAGAAATATAGAAAACAAAAGCCATGATCATCCTTTTTAATATATATTTTCCAAAGAGCATGAGATAATATATGGTGGACAGGTAATACATCTGAGGTTCTAATGTTCAAATCTTGACATTAAACAATCTGCTTCAGTCCTGCATCTGTCTCCAACCTGCAGCTTAACCCTCAGATTGTGATGTGATAGCAGCTTTCTTTGTGCAGTGTCTGGTGTTTAGGCTAGCTGGAAATTCCAAATGAGCTTCTGCAAAAGATTTGTTCAGGCCATAAAACTAATAGTCTGCTTTATAGCAAAAAGCACACTGAAAGCTGCTTCATGGTTCATATGCTCTTGTAGAAAGAATATTGTTTTAAGTCAGTGGAAATCTGTGTACTGTATTTAAAAAAAAACTTGGTTAAATGGGGTTGATACATTCATGAAATGGAGTCTGAATACAGAATTGCACAACATATTCTAAATTATTAACTGGAGTTCATCACATGGAGTATGCATCCTAGAGTTGTGAGAGTAAAGCCTCTTTAAGATATGAGATTACTGAAATGGTCAGAAATATATCAGAAGAAAAGAAGCATGGCCAAACTGAGAGTGTGTGAGAGGCAGCAAACTGGAAAATTAACTATGATGCAGCACATTTATAATAAAGTACAGTAAAGTTTGTTGTTAGGTAGAATAGCTCCCACCATTACTTCACAACACAAGGAACAACACAAAATATTGTTGATGCCCTGGTTGCCTGCTGGAAACTTTCTTCTGGTGCTGGTTCCAATTGAAATTGCTGGTTTTAATCTCTAATGTCATAAACCAGAGTTGGAAAATATGACTAGCAACTTGCGAAATACACAGGCATATATCATTCTATAGGGACTATTTTGGATGATACATACAGATGATGGTGGTGGAAGTGATGTTCTGCCTGAGAAACAATTGCACAAGTTCACTGATGGTTGGTCCTAATCAAAGCTAATTTAAACAAATCATTATACACTGGCAGGGTATTCTAGGTTTTTAATTGATACTAATAGTTCTCTGAATTCATATTCAATATGGAACTGTCATTCTGCTAAAAAAGGCGAAAACACATTAGAAAAAACAAGAGGACACAGGTTTTCATGGAATTTGTATATTATGTTTTATATGTATAGATGTCAATTGAAAAATAATTACTAAAATGTAAATAGAAATGCCAAAAAAAATCATAGCAGAGAAATCTGTTTCTAAATGATTTACATGTGTTCTCAGTCCCGGTACTGACTGTTAAGGTGCAACTTCATGGCTCTATTCTCTTCCTTCTTCTGGCTTCCCCCACCCCCTTTAGTGTGTACTCCTGCGCATGTGCAAACGAGTCACGGCTGCCATTTTGGCAAACAAAATGGTGGCTGCGATGCGCATGGCGGTGGTGGGAGCTGGCATCGTCAGCAGTGGTGGGGGTCGGCGGGGGTTCGTGGGCTGGGCATGGTCCGCGGGCTGTAGGTTGCCGACCCCTGAGCTAGAGGATAGCTTCAAAAAGATACTGTTCTTAGTAAAATAGACCACATGACAAAGCTAGGAAACAGGGTTGTTTTTTCTAATGTGAAAACTGTAGCTTTTCATCTCTTCTCATTCCTTAAGAAACTTTTTGAACTGGGCAGCTTATAGGCAAATCATAATCTGCTTAATACCACCCAGAGTTCAACAAAGTTATTTTTTGTAGTACAAATCCCAGAATCCCCAGTCAGCATTACCACTGGTTCTAAAAGCAATAGCAAAGATTCTTCAGCAGACACATAGCCATGATGTCATGGCTATACTCCATCTTCCTGATCTGGCCTCTGAAACCCACCTTGAAATCCACCCATCTGTACCAAGAGATGGGGTTCTCTGGCACTGGCTAGTAGGGTGTTGAAGGATTACACATTCAACCTCTTCCCACCAGCAAATGGTGGTTCACCAACCAGAACTAGGGACCCCTGTGGATTCTTGTCACAACTTGCCAGTGCACCACTGCTTGCTGGTGAGAGGAAGCTGTGTGTGTCATTCGCCAGTTTCCCACTAATCAGTACTACAAAACTCCACCCTTTTGTGTAACTAGCTGGATTTCAAGGTGGGTTTTGGGGGCATTTATAGTGGTAGCAATAGTTCCATGATTGTAAATATGAACAGGAAACAGTTATGAGTCTGTAAGCCTAGTTTATGACATTGTGACTGGTAGGACTAGTAGGATACCAGCCAACATTTCACTGATCTAGTAAGGTTGCAAGAAATTATCTCATGAAAAATTATACTAGCAATTTAACAAGATGATTTTGACATACAAAGATCTAGTTGTTAAAACATGAACAGTATATTTAACAACTACCAAACTATTTGCTTTTCTGATGAACTTACCTTTACTGTTATATCTATGATGGCTGCTGCTGCTAAATAGGATATTTGGATTCTAATTACCTTATTTTTCTGTAAACCTTCTATATAAATACTGTTGTGTTTGGGAACAAACTTATTTTTGTCAACTTTATTCTTTGCTTGTTCAGTACATGAATGACTGGAAACTTGTCCTAAACAAAAAGTAAATTACAAGTTGTCACTGAAAAAGGCTGAATTCTATGGAAAATAACAGAGTTAGAGCTACCACAATATATTTTGTAAATCACTTTTCTAGATGCAAAGCTAGTACTTTTGCTTTTTGGAACAAACTATTCAGCTCAAGTAAGCATGCAGAGCAACATGGAAAAACAAATCTCAGCAGAGGCCAAGAAATGCATTAAGATAATCTCATCTCTAAATCTTCTGCTGTTGTCCTGAACTCAGTAAAGTGTCCTGAATTTGGAATTAAGCATTTAGATAAAACTAGCAGATGTTCACAGAGTATCAACACCATTCTGAGATGATGGATGTCTCCAGTGACCAAGACATTTCATTGCAATTTCATTTCATCTTGCTGGATATATGAATGCCCATTTTCTTTTCTTTTTTCTTCTTCAGGAAACTGATGTTGATCACCAGTGGCAGCCATTGTGAAAGAAAGCTGTAAATAGATGCTGTTGCTGAGCAGTAGCAGATATTTGATGGTGAACAGTGACTGAGAGAAACTGGAGTGCAGAGACCAAAGCATTCTCATTGGCAATCAAGGGCAACAGTTTCCTGAGATTTAAATAACTTCTTAGTTCTCATGTCTGATTCCTTATTATTGGTAACAGTAGGAAAAGCTTGAAGATGACCTGAGGGCACCCTGTGGATTGGAGGTTCTTTCCTTCTGTTTTGGAGATTTGTTGTAGGGTAAAATTAATGTGTCCGCATTTGTCTGTGTGCATAGACATTTATACCAGAAATTTCTTTCCCTCTTGAACACCATTAATGAGCTACATTTTGCTGTTCATAGCACAAACAACAGTTTATGACAAGGGGATGGGATCTTTGTTCTTCTGTCATATATTGCACCATATTTATATGATTAAACTAGCCCCTGTGTAAAATAGCCACTGGCTCTATGAAAGTTATACCCATCTCCCCAAGAGGAAATTTCTTAGTTTTCAGATAAAAGTCTTTGTAGAACATCTTTTAGAAGCAGAAACAACAGATGACATGCCATTCTGCTGGCCACATCCTCATGGTGCCTACCAATGGTTATTTGCAGATGGTCAGAAATTATACAGGGGAAATTCAACATAGTTGTGTGGTTTCTCTTGGCAGCAATAAGCCATGTTTCACATACATTTAGGATATGGCTTGGTTTATACAGGATCAAAGCTGGATCAGAAATGAATCCAATGACTACCCCATTCAATTTTAGAAAAAAGAATTATTTCATTTAACACTGAGTGGCTAAACTGGGACAGAGTGAATATTCATTCCTGACAAAATGTTGCCCAAACCACAGTTCAGAAGGGCCCCCACTGATCTGAGTTTTATTTACATTGATTCTAATCCATTCATCCTTAGGTGTTTTTTAAAAGATGATAAGAAGAATTGTGCTCAACCAAAACCAAAGAAAATACTGCAGTTAGTGGTGTCTTCATACTATAAAGGCTATAAAGAAGCCTAGATTCCTCTCTTGCAGTGTGTGAATGCATGTATGAATTCGGCAGACAGGAAGGAGATACTGGCAATTGTTACAAATGATATATAAATACATGCTAACCATTTTATATTTAATAGTCATGAAAATTAATACACACTTTAAAATGTACAGAATGAGAGAACTGAGGTATATAGAAATGCCGTTATATTTTTCTTTGGCAAATTGAAAGTCTCCTTTATTATTGCTGAACAAAAGGTTTTTTTTTAAGATTCTGCTTCTTCTATTTTTCACCACCCTCTTTCTCTTTCTCTTTCTCTCCCCAAATCAGCAAGTGCATTGTTCTTGTTCACAATAGGAACATTTGATTTTTGAACTTTATTAAACTGTGAAGCAGTCTGTCATTATATTGTTCTCTGTAATGTGACACACATGATCATAGGCTTCTAAAATATTTTTAAATACACACAATATAGAATTCTAGAGATTAACCTCTAACTAGCTTACTGACCTCTACAATTTAACTTCTTGTTCCTTGTTATTGTACTTGCACTAATCCCAGAGGACGGATCTGGTTCCAGATCTGAAGATGCTGAAATATTTGTAGCTTGGACTGAACACAGCTCACTTCAGAGTTTTTGCTAGCTACAGAAACTGAGGCATTTAATATTTAAATATAGCAAACAAACAAACAAAATATCCATATCTCATCTCAAGATGATTTTCTACTAAAAAGTCTTTCTGTCCCAAGCCACAAATCAGCTCTAAACTAGTCAATAGTTCAGAGGTGTCCACAGAGAAAGCTGTCCAATGGTGGCTGAGGGTGGAATTAGGGGGCTAGAGAGAATCCAAGACTTCAGCATAAAAAAAAATGAGTGGAAATATGCTCAAGCTTGCTCCTCATTTACCACAGGGATGGGCAAAATGCAGCCCTCTACCTCTACATTTCTGGATGACACATTGGGATGTATGTTCAAAGAGCCATCTGGCATCACAATGAAATGCTCCAGTTTTCCTGCAAAATCCAGAGCAAAAGGTGAATTTTTAAAATCTGTTTTAGGCAGGGATAGGGCAAATTTGGTGCAGAATTGGCGATCTCTTGTTAAGACAGTCCGCACTAAAATTGGGGCTTTGACCCTGTGTCATGTAAACAGGTCACAGTGAGGGTGGGGGAAATCCCGTGTCACTGATCCATGCAGACATGCCCTAAGTGACAACACTTTACTGTTTCTCCTTCAAAGCTGGACCCAGCCCCGATTAGAAAACCCAGCCAACTATTACAATCCATGAAAAATGCCAAGATGTGCCATTAGGCTTAGGGAAACTGCAAAATAAAGCACCATGAATCACACACACTACTATATTATTATCAGAATCTTGAATAAATGCAGAGTAATTATTCTTTTTGAAAATCTGGAATAGTCAGTATTAGGGTAGGAAGACAATCTATTTTCCTGTATAATGTTTGTATATGTTACAAATAGTTTCTGTTACATTGTGAATAAAAAGGAAAAAAGCAATATGAATATGGCATAGAAATATGTTATATTTCCTCTCTGGAACATTTTACTATCTAAGAAACTACTCCAAAGTCATCAATTATCTTTAACTTAAGTTGCCAATTGTGATATATTTGGCATTTTTCACACTGTGTCAACTGGTCCTTATGGTTCCATCAGAACTTCAAGTACTATAATTTACCACAAAGGCTGGAGAAGATAGCCCTCTATGAAAGCAATTTCTTTGGCAGGTAACAGGGCTTCCATACAAATTGCATGCTTAGTACAATAAGTAATCCTTCCCAAAGACATATTTCTCTTCTAAATACTTGTTTTCCCCTCCCCACAAGCAAACACTCAGAGGTTGGAAGAAAACCAACACACATTTTCATTTCCTAAATGTAACAAAACAGCACTGAGCATTGAAACGCCATTTGGATGCAGTGCACTCTCTCACTTTAGCTTGTGAAAATGGAGATGAAGCCTGGCAAAGTCAAGCTTATTTCATTTTAATACAGAAGTGACAGTTCTGTGACCTTTCTGTGTCATTTTTTGTATGAGCATGCCCTACAGCATGAAGAAATGTGACATTTGGAAGGAGAGAACATAGCGTGGTTAAACAGATGGAGGTTTTCTTGTTTGTTTTGCCTCTCCTCAGACATCTGTTGTAAATGAAAAGGGGATCAGAAAGTTACAAAATTACTAGTGTGAACCCCACAGAATCTTTTTAGCCATGTCAAATTTTTCTCTTATGTGCTACTGGATTACACACACCACAATCTTAATTATTTCAGTGCTTCTCACTATCCTTCCCTTCAAAACAGCAAGCTGCATTCTGGTTCCTGAGAGAATATTAATTAAGGCTGACCAATAACTGTAGATAAAAGTAATTAGTGTCTAAACGTGTGTAGTCTTTAACTGTTAAGGCTGAGAGGAATGTGCTCTGATTTAGTCAAGAGTATGTTAAAAATTCTACATCATTAAAAGAGAATGGTGAAATGAGAAATAAGAAAGACTCTGCCAACATTAAATGCATTTAGACTTGGGAATTTTGTTACTTAAGCCAGCATGTGAAATTCCTGACATTATATATCTCAGATTGCATATGTGCCACAGGGTAAATTATAGTACAAATGAATTATGGCAGGGGTAGGCAATCTTTCCCCTTTAAGGGCCGAGGGACCTCAGCTCCCAGAAGCCTCAGCCATGTTGGCCAATAGTCCCATGTTGGCCAATAGCTCCTGGGATTCTGGGAGCTGAAGTCCCTCAGCCCTTAAAGAGGAAAGGTTACCTACCCCTGAATTATAGTATTCAAAAAAATTAGCAGCTTCAGTATGAGTTAGGCTGCAAAATAATTCAGACTCAAGGCTGTATTAAATATCTAGCAGGGTTGGAAATCAGATGGACTACAGTATTCTGAAGTGTGCAACATGTTTGGTCCTGTAATAGGTGGGAGATATTAAAGTTTTGTACTTGCATTGATCACAAAAAGCTATAGAATGCTCTCAAAGCCATGGAAATCCCACAACATTTGGTTTTTCTGATGATAAGGATAAGAAGCTAGCATGTAAGAACAGAATATGGAGAAACAGAATGGTTCTCAAATAGCAAGGGGGTCAGGCAAGGCTGCATTCTATCACCCTACTTGTTCAACTTGTACACAGAAAATATCATATGAAGAGCAAGCATAGATTTAAAAGGAGTGAAAATAGGAGGAAATAACACCAGCAATCTAAGATATGTATATAACACCATCTTACTAGTAGAAAACTTGGAACAATTGCTGAGCAATGTGCAAAGGCTGGCTTGCTGCTGAACATAAAGAAAACAAAAACAATGACCACAGAGGATTTATGTTAATTCAACCTAGACAATGAGGAAATTGAAATAGTTAAAGATTTCTTTACCTTGGAATAAACATTGATCAAGAAAGATACTTCAGTTAGGAGATAAAAATAAGACTAGGAATGAGAAGGGCAGCAATGAAAAAACAAACCTAGACAAGATATTAAAGAGCAAAGATATACAAATGAACACTAAAGTTAGAATCATCCAAGCCATTGTATTTCCCTTCACTATCTATGGATATGAAAGCTGGACAGTGAAAAAAAGCTGCTAAAAAGAAATTTTTGAGCCTTAACAGACTGGCTCTAAATGCTGGCTTCCCAGGAGCATGGCATTTAGATGCCACATGCCCCCAGGATGCCAGTATGCCCAGACATGGACTAGCTTCTGGGCACTCTGGAGATGCAGCATTTACATGCTGCATACTGCCGTAGTGCCATAAAGCTGGCTTCTGTGCTCGACAGGGTGGGAAAAGCCGACTTTTTGCCATCTCAAGAAGGACTGGCAAAAGGTGGATTGGGGCCATGGTGTGAGGTTGCCATGGCCCCAATCCAGCTTTAGCTGCCCCTTTGGGGTGGTCTGATTTGCCCCTAAGTCATTTGGTGTGTGGTGCTGGAGAAGAGTGCTGAGGATACTGTGAGCAGCCAAAAAGAAAATCAAATGTGTCTTGAACAGATTAAGCCTAAAATGCTCCTAGACAACCAAGGTGATCAAATTAAGCCTGTCATACTTTGGCCACATCATGAGAAAGCATGACTCATAGGAAAAGACAATAATGCTGGGAAAGGTTGAGGGTAGTAGAAAGAAAGGAAGGCTTCACATCAGATACATAAACTGTATTAGGGAGGTCACGGGCCTAACAGTGGAAGACAGGAGGTCTTGGAGGTGTCTCATCCACAGGATCACCATGAGTTGAGGTTGACTCAAGGGCAGCTAAAAACAACAAACATCCTTCCACGTACTAACCAAGTACAAATGACACTGCTTAGCTTTCAAGATCAGACCTGACCTGATGCCTTTAGGGTGTTTATTATTCCACTATAAATGCCTCAGTCAGCACTGGTCAAGCAATTTGGTGCTGATAGTCTAGATATTTCTCTTTATTGGTTTTCTGAGAAGGAGTGTGTGAGAATTGTACAGAAAAGAGTGAACATGGCTTTCATTTGCCCCCCCCCCCATCAATTGGTAAAATTATGAAAATAGTAAGCCTTTACAATATTCCTGGAGAAACTTGCAGCAGGGAGATGAATTGCATGGCAAGGCAAAGGGAATTCCTGTATCAGTGCTTTAATGCTTCATGAATGCATGCATTTATACTTCAACTTGCCTTTGTTTAATGGGAAGTGGGTGCAGCAGAACTCACATCATTCATTCTTATTCTCTCAGAATAACAGGATTGAGGGCTGGCTAAGGATATTTTTGCTGCTAGAGGTAGAATAGCAAATGGTACCCTTCCTCTCAAAGTCAAGATATATAGTTTTGTTTGCTTGTTTGTTTACTTATTTCTTTCATTTATATCCCTCGCTTCTCCTCACACAAGATCCAAGACAGTTTACAAGATAGAAGCAAAATGCATCTAAAATCCTGATAATACAATTTTTTAAAAATAAATAAATAAACCCTCAAATTAAAACAGTTTAATTTGTTTAAACAGTTTAAACAGCTTTCAGTTTAAGGTTTGCATTTTTATGACTCCTACAGGGAAAGTAAAGCTGCAATTTAACATGTTTTGGATCTCCCTGTTGGAGGAAAGAGAAGAACATCCAGTTTCATAAGCCTCCTGTATGAAGGTGCTTAAAGGTCTGTAACTGAAGCTCCTTCAACATCATTAGGGG
The DNA here is from genome assembly GCA_026167975.1 of Phrynosoma blainvillii. Classification (NCBI taxonomy): domain Eukaryota; kingdom Metazoa; phylum Chordata; class Lepidosauria; order Squamata; family Phrynosomatidae; genus Phrynosoma; species Phrynosoma blainvillii. Next base: position 43,248,698 of record JANUYF010000003.1, read on the forward strand.
GTGAAGTGAAGGCATCTCCACTATGTTCCAGGAGAGGCTATTTATCCATGGGTTGTCAGAGTCTCCTTTTCCTGCAATAAACCCCAGAAGAGCTGTTTTAAAAATACATATAGACCAGCTGAGAAGCTAGCATCTTTTATTTGCCTTTGTTTGGAATAAAGGAGAAGGACACTATTTAAAAATGGGGGGGGGGGGGGGGAATGTCCAGAACCAGAAAGGAAAGGAAAGGAAAGGAAATCATCCTCTCATCCATTCTACTAACATGATTTTGGGAAGATACAGGATGAAGCTGTTCCTTTGGTTTAGAGTCATTTTCTCTATAGGATTCCTCAGCTGATAATTTTAGCTAAAGGCAAAACAATAAAGTATAATCGTCCTTCCATATCCACAAATTATTTATCCATGTATGCAAAATATTCCAAAAAGTTCTAAATTCCCAAAAAGCAAACCTTGATTTTGCTACTTTATATAAGGGACACCATTTTAGTATGGTATTGTGTATAATGGAACTTGAGCATACATGGATATTGGCATCCACATGGGGGTCTGGAACCAAACCCAAGTGGATACCAATGACTCACTCTCATATGTATACTTTTACTAGTATTTTCATGTATACAATGTGCAAAGCATTTTCATTTACAAGACTCATCCATAAGAGTCTAAACTCCTAGGGTAGGAATTAGAAACTAGCTGAGCAAATGTGTTATGGTGTCATTGAATGCAACGTGTATTATTGTGTACAATATTTTCAGATTCAAAAGCAGGATATAAGAATAAGTAGTAGCTGAAAAGATCATAGAATCATAGATCATAGAGTTGGAAGAGTCCACAAGGGCCATCCAGTCCAGCCCCCTGCCATGCAGGAACTCAAAATCAAAGCATCCCTGTCAGATAGCCATCCAGCCTCTGTTTAAAAACCTCCAAAAAAGAAGACTCCACCATACTCCAAAGGAGTGTGTTCCACTGTCAAATAGCTCTCACTGTCATGAAATTCCTCCTAATGTTGAACTGTAATCTCTTTTCCTATAGCTTGCATCCATTGTTCTGGGTCCTATTCTCTGGAGCAGCAGAAAGCAAGCTTACTTCATCCTCAGTATGACACTCATTCAAGTATTTAAACAGGGCTATCATATAACCTCTTAACCATCTCTTCTCCAAGCTAAATAACATAGCTCCCTAACTCTCCCCTCATAGGACATGGTTTCCAGGTTCTTCACCATTTTTGTTGCCCTTCTCTGGACACACTCCAGCTTCTCAACATCCTTTTTGAATTTTGGTGCCCAGAACTGGACACAGTATTCCAGGTGAGGCCTGACCAAAGCAGAATAGGGTGGCACTATTATTTCCCTTGATCTAGACACTATACTTCTGTTGATGCAGCCTAGAATTGCATTGGCCTTTTTAGTTGGTGCATCACACTGTTGACTCATGTTTAACTTGTGTTCTACTAGGACTCCTAGATTCCTTTCACATGTAGTCTTGTTAAGCCAGGTGTCCCCCATCCTATATCTATGCATTTCATTTTTTTGCCCTAAGTGCAGTACCTTACATTTATCCATGTTGAAATTCATTTTGTTAGCTCTGGCCCAGCTTTCTAATCTATTAAAGTCATTTTGAATTTCTATCCTGTCCTCTGGGGTATTAGCTGTTCCTCCTAATTTGGTGTCATCTGCAAATTTGAGAAGCATGCCCACTATTCTTTCATCCAAATCATTGATAAAGATGTTGAATAGCACTGGGCCTAGAACAGAACCTTGTGGCACTCCACTGGTCACTTCTCTCCAGGATGAAGAGGAGCCATTGCTGAGCACCCTTTGGGTTTGGTCGGTCAGCCAATTACTAATCCACTTATCAGTTGTATTTTCTAGCCCACATTTTACTATCTTGTTTGCAAGAATATCGTGGGGGACCTTGTCAAAGGCCTTACTGAAATCAAGATATGCTATGTCTACAGCTTTCCCTTCATCTACCAAGCTGGTAATTTTATCAAAAAGAGAGATCAGATTAGTCTGGCATGACTTGTTTTTGAGAAATCCATGTTGACTTTTTGTGATTATGGCATTCCCTTCTAAATGGAAAAGGTGAGAAAATTCCGAAAATAGAAGAATGGAAATGGAAAGTATATGAAATGAAAGAAATGGATAGGGTAACAGCTATATTAAACTAAAACAAAAAACCAAAAACCAATCAAACATGGAAAAATGAGATATAGAATGGGAACCAGTGATAGATATTATTGAGGTAAAGAAATATAAAAGAATTTTTTAAAAAAGAGAGAGAAAGTGAAAGGAAAGGAAATACAAATGATGAAGGGTTAAATGGGAAAAAAGAGTGCGAAAATGAAATGAGGCATTTTAAGTATTGTTTGAATTACATAAATATATTTACATATAAAAATTGTACATCTAGTTTGAAGGAGAATTTTTGTTTTGTTTTGAGAACAGATATGGGTTATCGGAATTAGTTTAACTAGTTTCTGATTTGTAAAACAATAACTTAACAAAGATGGAGAGAATAAAGAATTGCAGTAAACTTTTTTTTCTTTGGAGAAGAACAGGAAGTCAAGAATAACCAACTAGTATTTCTATGTTTTTTGTAAGAAGTTGAATACTGATAATTTTGTACTATAGAAGAAGGGAATATGTGGGGAAATAATGGTGTAAACAGTGTAACTTTATATAATTTTAATAATAAAAAATAAAAAATAAACTAAATATTCACAGATTCTCTGTTTAATGAACTGTTCTAGAATCTTTTCTGGTACCAATGTCAGACAAACTGGATGGTAGTTTTTGGGATACTCTTTCCCCCCCTTTTTGAAGATGAGGACAATGTGTGCCCTCCTCCCATTTGCTGGGACTTCTCCTGTTCACCAGGAGTTCTCAAAGATTATTCCCAGTGGCGCTGACATGACCTCCGGAACATAGACTTGAGGCCCTTTGTACCACAGTCCATCCCTTAACTCTAGCACCCCCTGATTCTCCTTAAGCCACTAATCCTTCTCAACTGCCTCATGAAAACTTTGAAACAGAGGATCCAGACATGAGGCTTTGTCTTTCTCTTCTTCCTCTGTGCGGGTTGGCTCCGGGAGGTCACCATCAGGCCCAGCTGCTCCAGGGTGAATATAGTCTCCTCTGGGACATACCTCTGACTCTCATGCTGGGGCATTCTGGACAAGGCATAAGTTAATTTTGTTTTCCTGGAAAGGACTTTAATTGCAATTTAAAGTGATAAAAGTCCTTGACCCACTGACTCTGCTTTGGGCTTAACTTTCTCGGGATCAGCAAGGCTTCTAGGTTGTAGTGGTCTGTCCATACCTCAAAAAGGGTGGTGGGAGAGCCCTCCAGAAACTGGTGCCAATTCTGCAGAGCCCATTTGATTGCAAAGCCCTCTTTTTCCTAAGTGGGCCAATCCAACTCCACTCCCTGAAACTTCTTGGACAAATAGGCACATGGTCTTAACTCTCCCTTCAAGGCTTTTTGTATTAATATGGCTCCCAGTACAACATCGCTAGCATCAGTCTGTATGACAAAGGGCTAATCCAGGATAGTGTGTTTCAGTATTGTTTCAGTGCTAAACAACTGTTTTAGCCTTTCAAATGCCTCCTGACACTCCGGCATCCACTTCATTTTGGCTAGGCTTCGTCAGATGGGCCTTAGTCTTTAGCAAGTTTGTGCTGGGCAGAGCTATCTGGGCAAAGTTGGGGATAAACTGTCTATACATATTTGTGAATCCAAAAAAGCTCTGCACCTTCTTTGGGGTCCTCGGGGGGGGGGGGGTCAATCCATCCTTCTCTCAGAAGAACATTGAGGCTGCAAATGTAGAAGTCGATGGTGGATGAAGCCTCTAGCCAGGTTCTTCTCTATAAATTCCTTGAGGGTCTTCATTTGAAGAGGACTCATAGAGTACAACTTAGGCTTGGGGGTTTTAGCACCCGTCTCCAATTCAATTGCACAGTGAGGAGGGAGCTGGTCACACTGCTTCTTTGTAAACACCTCTCCTAAGTCCTGATAGATGGGGGTAGGTCAATTGATCCTCCTGGATGGCTTTCCCCACCTGCTCTTGAGGTATGACCGGTCAGATCAGCACCACCACTGCCTTCCTGTCTAAGTTCAAGATGGGTCCCTAGGTATGTTATCTGCATACCGGGTCCCCCAAAATCAATTATCTCTGCCTTCACTAGATCCTAAGGTTGTGGAAATGTAGCCAATCTATTCCCAGGATCAACTGGTAGAATGAGGTTGGGCCCACCACAAACCAGATTTTTCCCCAGTGCTGGCATCATGCCACTTGCTTGACCAGACAGCTGGTGGCATCATGCTGCATCTTCGGCACAGCGTTTAGATGTGCTGCACTGAAGAATTGGTGAAAAGCTGCTGCCGCAATGGCAAAAACACCCTTTTGCTTCTCTAAAAAGGAGCAGCATTTTGCTGGTTCTTCTTAAAGCGGCAAACTGCCAGATCAGGGCCACAGGATGCAGTAGCTGCAGGCCCGATCTGGCAAGGAAAGGAATGGGCAGGGGCTGCTCTATCAGGGCCATCTGTTGAGCCCTTCTGTAACCTTCCCCTTTTCCTATTACATAGGGCCTTAACAGAGTGCCAGAAATAGTGCAACTTGAAGCCACTAACTGTCCTGGCTCAGGGCTAAGGAATCATGGGAACTGTAGTTTATTGTAGCACCAGAGCTCTCTGACAGAGAAAGCTCAATGTCCCAGAAAAAAATACATTTCCCATGATTCCCTAGCACTGAGCCAGGATAGTTAAAGTGGCCTCAAGCTGCACTATTTCTGCAGTTTGTAAAGGCCCATAGTCTCCAAAGACCTTGGCATTTAAGCCCCATTTAGTTTTTTTCTCAGAGTGGTTTGGTTTCTGTTTCTGCATCCATTTCTGTATCTCACTAGTGTCATTAGGCAAAGGCTGACAAATGATGTGTGAATCAAAAACAGCCATTCCACATGTGTTACAACAGATCAGTTATTCTTGTACGCTGAGGAAATGTTTCTGATTTTTTTCTTTTCACTATACTGGTCAATTTTGGATGGAAAATAATACCTAAAATAATATTCATTCTTGTTTATCATTCATGTGAAACCACATATACATCTTTCTTTGCATCTCTTTCAACTTTCAAAAGTAATGTAATCCTGTTGAGCAATTATGAATGCATAAACTAGACTTAAGTATTCACAACGATTTGTAAGTTTATGACTGTGGCACTATTGCCATGATCACAAATGTCCTCCCCCAGCCTACTTTAACAGTTACAAGCCACATTGAGCAATGGAGGTCTTTTATGTTAGTGACTGGGGTGCAGCAATGATCTCAGGTGTAACAATCAGCCAATCAGAAGCAGTACTCCTGATACAACTCTTTGTTGCACCATGGATTGTTGATAGGAAGGGTCTGGAAATGTCACCCTGCTCTACCCAATCACCAGCAAAATAGACTTTCATCACTTGATGCAACCATTGGCTGCCAGGTTGGAAGGGTCAGGTCAAGAGACAATATGCACTTATCCATTATTAACCAGGGTTGCATCTACATGGTAGAAATAATGCAGTTTGACATCACTTTAAGTGTGGTAGCTACATACTAAGGAATCCTGATTTTTTTAGTTTTACAAGGTCTTTAGCCTCCTCTTCCAAAGAGTGCTGGTGTCTCAAAAGAACCTACTAATCCCAGGATTCTATTGGATAGATCCATGATCGTTGAAGTGGTGTCGCACTGCAAAGTAAAATAGTTCCTTTACTTTTGATCATACATTGATCAGAATGGAGACTTCAGCCAAGAAATCAGAAGATGACTAGGAATGGGGAGGGCAGCTATGAAAGAACTAGAAAAGATCATAAGGAGTAAAGATATACAACTAAGCACTAAAGTTAAGACTCATACAAGCAATTGTATTCCCCATCACCTTGTATGGATGTGAGAGTTGGACAGTGAAGAAAGTGGATAAGAAGAAAATCAATGCATTTATAATGCTGATCTAGAAAAGAGTACTAAGAATATCATGGACAGCCAAAAAGACAAACAAATGGATAATTGAACAGATCACACCTGAATGCTTCGTGGAAGCCAAGATGACCAAACTGAGGCTGTCATACTTTGGCCTTATCAAGAGAAGCCATGACTCATTAGAAAAGACAATAATGCTAGAAAAGATAAAGGGCAGAAGAAAGAGAGGAAGACCACAGAGTCGATGGATAGACTCAATCAGAGAGGTCACAGGCATGAATTTGCAGGACATGAGCAAAGCAGTGGAAGACAGGGAGTCTTGGAGATGTCTCATCCACAGGGTTGGCCTGAGTCAGGGTCAACTCAAGGGCAGCTAACAATAAACAACAAACTGCATTATTTTTACAATGCAGATGCACCCCATGTCTATAGGATCTCAGATGGTATTTTCCCAGGCAAATATGTAAATATCTCTATATACTATCACTGCTAATTCCATTTTTTTTTAAAAAAAATATTGTAAATCCCAGAATTTATTTATGAATGATATTATTAGTTTTTATTTAATTTTTGGTGACATAGTACAAAAGGCCATTTTGTATTCTACAGACAACCAGAGCACTTAGCTTGGGTGTTGTAGTGGTCCTTGCAGGTAAATATCCTACACGTGGTGAACTATATGCTAGTTTTATTATCTACTGCTCTATGACAGAAGTAACAGCATGAACGTATGCATGTGTGGCTTATTCTGTTGAGTGGTGCCAACATACACTCAGTCTTTGGTTAGCAGAACTTCTGCCAGTTTTAAGCTGTGCAAAAATTATCTCCCAAAATATTTGTCCAGTATGGCAATATGGTTTAGTTAGTGTTGCCACCAAGCTGTAACCAAGTTGTGCTTCCCATGGTGTACCAGGCAGCCTGCCCAGGGAAATATCCCTATTCAGAGATTAGAATGACTTACTTCACAGCACCACAGCTGTGCCAGATTCTCCCAGTTTAACTGACATATACAGCCTCCACATTATGATTTTGATTGTGAACCTTGCCTTTCATGCTCTCAATACATAGTGCTCCTCTGTTTGTTTCACAAATTATGTGGTAAAGAATGCTTTGCATGAGGAACAATTAAAATATTTTAAGCAGCATTTCTTTGTTTCCATCTTTCTTTGGCCCCTAGGTGTCCCAAATTAGGTCATTTCTCCATTAGATACTTTCATCCTTGCCTTTCATGACATTGGCATCTCCACTGGTATCCTGGACAGGATCAAATAAGCATGCAGTTTCTGCCTTTTCACTTTTAAGGAGGAGAGGGGGGTTGTTTCTCATCCAAAGACTCTCATTGGCTTTTCTGTACTATATTTCACCCCAAAATGTCAGGGGACATTGTGTGGGGAAAGCAAGTGTCTCAGTTACAAGATTGTTATAAACTGCCTACCCTGTATGTCTGTTACTCTATGAATTCTGCAACAACATGGGGCTCTGGGGTATAAAATATTACCATCCAGCATTGGTTTGGTTATTTCAAAGCCACTGGCTGTTGATTATCTAGAAATGTTACTTCTCTTAATATTGTCACTAGTTGCAAAGCCCTTTCATCACAGCTGATGGAATGTGTACTACATACAACACTGCCCTCCATAATATGGCCTCTGTTTTGTAGATCTAGCAAAGGGCATCTGTATTCTGAAATAGTTATTTCCTTTATTCAAATAGTACATTAAATGAGCAAAGGCATATAAAGCAATGTTTCCATTTTGTATGATTTTTTAGCCTGGTTGGCAAAAAGACAGAACCAATATAATACAATATTAGCAGTTTATAGAGTTTTGTTTATAGTTATGGGAGATAATCATTTGTCAACATAGTTTAAAAACACACTTATGGAGAATCACTTTCATCTATAGTCACATCTCTACAGGCAGAAATTCATTCTGGAACATGAATTGATACATATTTACATATAATATTATGTCACGCTGTGAACAAGATTTGAATGTGATTCCAGTATCTCAGCCAAAGTTAGAGATACCAGGATGAAATCAGGAAGCAGGACTGGACTGCTCACAATGAAGATATTTATTTACAGGTGATAAGGAGAAACTATATATGGTAGAAGGAACTGAATAAACAGACAGAGTTCCTCTCAGTACTCACAGTAGCTTGCAGCAACTCTCACAAACCCCACTACCTTAATTCCACACAACAATAACCCATTCAATGTTAATCCACAAATGGTTTACATTTAATCACAGCTATATATACCCTAGACTAATCCAACTCTCCAGTCCATGGCATAATGCATTATCTCATGGTGATGAGTCATACATATACAGGTGCAGTATACAATACACATCTTGGTGTCTGACCACTCAAGGACATTTATCTACATGTCCTGGTCTTGTGACACACATCACACACACATTATGACTGTGCAGCTCTCTAGATCTTAATTTTACATTGTCATAAGATGACATGTTATGTTTTGTAAATGGATTGGTTAGAATAAAAATATATTACTGTTGTTATCCTGGGTTGGTTGTGTGATTTGATACAGGCATTAGACTGTCATGTGAAATTTCTAGTTTCTTTCTGAACATCCAAAGCTATACACAACTGACTTGTGTGTATAAGCCTGTTTCTTAAAGGCTGTCTCTGGATTGAAGAAATAATCCAGTTTGACACCATAACTGTCATGGCTCAATGCTATGGCATTCTGGGAACTGCAGTTTGTTATGACACCTGAGTTCTCTGACAGAGAAGGCTAAATATCTTTCAAAACTACACATCCCAGAATTCCATAGCACTGAAGCATAGCAGTTAAACTGATATCAACCTGGATTATTTTTTCAGTGCAGATGCAGCCAATATAAAGTGAATTGGAAGCACTTGTGTCTGTGTGTGTGTGTGTGTGTGTGTGAGAGAGAGAGAGAGAGAGAACCAGAGCCTTTGAGACTGAAAGTTATGACTTAATGGAAGCATAAAATATTTTCTTAACTAGTTAAATAAGATTGCAATTTAAAAATACCTTCTTCCCCATACCCCCCGAGACCAGAACGGGGCTGAGATCCAGAGTAACAAAGAAGCAGGCTTTGGGAGACCAGGTACATCAAAGCACCCCCCCCCCCAACCAAAAGGGTGATGGACAAAGAGGGAGGCTTCAATGCTGCAGCCCAGGAAAACCAGGGCCTTCCCCAACAAGAAGACCAGAAGGCCACTGATGCCACCGATGGGGACAAAGTGGGAGGCAGGGAGGAGGGGGAGGAGGGGAGGGTGGCATCTAGGAGTGTAAAAAGGAAAGGGAAAAGAGAATTGGGCAGGGAAGAAGGAAATAACAGGCAAAATATAGGAACAGCTACTGGGCTGCGGTAGTAGTGGTGGGTGACACTGAAGTGAACTTTCACAGAGAGAACAGTAGTGTCAGTATTGCTGACACTTGTCAGCACTGAGACAACTGAAAGCCCAGCCACTAGAGAGGGGGAGGCCAGACAGAAAACATGTTCAATAAAACAAGCATAGTCAGAAGCAATACTACACAAGTAATTGGAACATGGAATGTGAGAAGCATGAGCCAGGGAAAACTACACATGGTAAAGAAGGAAATGGAACACATGAATATAGCAATACTAGGAGTGAGTGAGTTAAAAAAGACAGGAATGGGCCACTTTGACTCAGACAACTATACAGTATTCTATTCAGGAAATAGAACAAAAAACAAGAAGAAATGAGGTGGCTTTCATACTAAGAAAAGATATAGCTAAAGCACTCAAAGGGTACAGCTCAAAGTCAGGCTGTATATTATCAATAAGGCTTCAGGATAAACCTATAAACATCACAATAATCCAGGTATATGCACCAACCACAGATGCAGATGAAGAGGAAATTGAGAGATTCTATGATGCAGTCCAGGAAGAAATTGATAACATACCAACACAAGATTTCAAACTAATCATTGGAGACTTGAATGCTAAAGTTGGCAACAAAGAAAAAAAAAACAGTAGGAAGATTTGGATTAGGAACAAGAAATAAAGCAGGAAAGCGTCTGATAGAATTCTGTGAGGCCAATAATCTATTCATTGCAAATACCTGCTTCATACAACCAAGGATGAGACTATACACCTGGACAGATGTTAAACACAAAAAACAGATAGACTACATGGCTGGAAGTAGAAGATGGAGAAACTCTATCCTTGTGGCCAAAACCAGACCAGGAGCTGATCGTGGCACAGACCATGAACTGCTCATAACAAAAATCAGAGTTAAACCGGAGAAGAAAGCAAACATCATCATTATACCAAAATATGATCTGAATAACATTTCAGATGAATTCAAGGACAATGTAAGAAACAGATTTGAACTATTGAGTACAATTGACTGGGAACCTGAAGAACTGTGGGCAGAAGTCAAAGATAAAATTAAGGAAGCATGCAAGAAAACACTAACAGTGGTCAAAATGAAAGATAATAAACAAGGGATGACAGATGAAACACTTCATGCAATAAAAGAAAGAAGAAAAGCAAAAATAATGGGAGATAGGAACAAAGCCAGAAGTATGAACGCAACTGTCCAGTGTTTGACATACAGGGATAAGGAGAAATACTACAATGACCAGTGCAGAGAAATGGAAGACAACAACAATAAGGGAAGAATGAGAGACATCTATTAAAAAACAAAAATCAGAGAAATTAAAGCCAAGTTCAAACCAAGGGCAGCGATGCTCTATGGAGAAAAAAAGAACATAATACAGGAACAGAATAATACAGGAATAAAAAGATGCTGGAGGCAATACACAGAAGAGTTATACAAAAGAGATGAGGGAATGAATGATATTTGGAATGAGGAGCCATATGAAGATGAACCCCAAATTCTAAGAAGTGAAGTGGAATCTGTAATAAAGGAAATGGGAAAAAAATAAATCACCAGGAAGAAATAATATCCCAAATGAATTGCTACAGTGCCTATGGAGAGATGCAACTTCAATGCTAACTGAAATATGCCAACAAATATGGAAAACAAAGTGGTGGCCAACAGAGTGGAAATAGTAGATATACATACCAATTCACAAGAAAGGAGATACAAAGTAACTATAGGACAATAGCACTAACCTCACATACAAGCAAAATAATGCTCAAAATTCTGCATCATAGACTCCAACCATACATGGGGAGAGAAATTCCAGAGTTCAAGCAGGATTCAGAAAAAGAAGTGACATTAGGGACTACATTGTAAATATACGATAGCTAATGGAACACACCAAAGAATTCCAAAAAAGAATGAGCATGTGTTTCATAGACCACAGCAAGGCATTTGATTGTATACATCACAAAAAGCTATGGAATGCACTCAAAGAAATGGGGGTGCCACTACATCTGATAGTTCTGATGAGGAATCTGTAGAAAGGACAAGAGGCCACCATCAGAACAGAATTCAGGGAAACAAAGTAGTTCCCAATAGGCAAGGCTGCATCCTATCACCCTACTTGTTTAACTTATATGCTGAAAACATCATAAGAAAAGCAGAATTAGGATCAGAAAAAGGAGGAGTTAAGATATGAAGAGACAGCATTAACAACCTAAGATATGCAGACGGCATCATATTATTAGCAGAAGACGTTCAGGAATTGGAACAGTTAATAAGGAAAGTCAAAGATGAAAGTGCAAAGGCAGGTCTGAAGCTGAACATAGGACGTTATCACACGGGGAGTTGTGGGGAGAAAGTGGAAATAAACGGGACGAGCAGAAGACTTTAATTTACGGGATTTGTCCTGTTCCGCCTCGTCTGATAACTAAATTTGAATTTAAAAGGGGGTTAATTTGAACAAAAACCTGATATTTTCAAATCCTCAAAAATCCTGAAAATGAAAAGATCAGGTTTTCGTTCGAATTAACCCCCTTTTAAATTCGAATTTAGTTATCAGACGAGGCGGAACGGGACAAATCCCATAAATTAAAGACTTCCACTCATGCCCGTTTATTTCCACTTTCTCCCCATGACTCCCTGTGTGATAACGTCCATAGAGCAAACAAAAATAATGACCACAGAAGAAATACACAAATTCAATCTAGACAATAAGGAAATTGAAATAGTTAAAAAATTCCCATATCTAGGATCAAACATTGACCAGAACAGAAACTTCTGTCAAAAAGACTAGGACTAGGAAGGGCAGCTACAAAAGAATTGGAAAAGATACTGAAGAGCAAAGACATACAACTGATCACTAAAGTCAGAATCGTCCAGGCCTTTGTATTCCCAATTACCATGTACAGATGTGACAGCTGGACAGTGAAGGAAGCAGAGAGAAAGAAAATCAACTCATTTGAAACCTGGTGCTGGAGAAGAGTACTTAGGATAGCATGGACAGCTAAGAAGACAAACAAATGGGTTCTTGAACAGGTTAGACCTTGGAAGCAACAATAATCATGTTGAGACTATCATACTTTGGCCACAAAATGAGAAGGCATGGATTACTAGAAAAAACAATGTTAGGAAAGGTAGAAGAAAGAGAGGAAGACCACAAACCAGATGAATAGACTCAATCAGGGGGGTTATGGGGAAGGACTTGCAGGATCTGGGCAAGGCAGTGGAAGATAGGGATTCTTGGAGATGTCTCATCCACAGGGTCGCCATGAGTTGGAACCGACCTGAGGGCAGCTAACAACAACAACACTTTATTAGATTAGATAAAATTTCAATTATATTTAAATTATAATATTCAGCTTGGTCATGTGGAGCATTCAGAACAGGGAACATGTGGCCTCTATAGCAAGAATTCTCCTTCACATACTTTTCTGATTGTTTATCCCAGATTCTTGGATACTCACATGCACCTGTTTTCATGTTGAACATTTATCTAGTTCACATGCATTTTTATGATTGCATCTTTAACTTTTCTACAGCATATAGAAAGGCCATCATCTGGAGTTATTACTGTGGGTTGTATCTAGGTTTCTCATTCTTAGAGTAAACCCATTGAAACAAGTCATGAATAATAGTATTCTAATTTTTTTGTGGGTTTTTCGGGCTACGTGACCATGTTCTAGAAGAGCCATGAAAGCCTATGACTTCACATTGAATTCTAATTTCAGCCATGAAAGCCTATGACTTCACATTGAATTCTAATTTATTTCAATGTATGTATTCTGTCTGGATCCAACTCTCTGTCTTTTATCTGCATCATCTGATTTTATAGAATCATAGCATGATAGAGTTGGAACAATATGAAAAGTCATCTAGTTCAATTCCCAACCAAATCTGGAAATCCATTGCAAGTATTACACAGATGAACATTCAGCTTCTGCTTAACAACTTTTAACAAAGAAGAATACAGTGCCTTCCAAGACAGTTTATTCAACAGCTTACACCTTCAGAAAGTTCTTCTTAGAGGTTAGTTAAAATTCTCCTTCTCCTGATTGGTTCAAGTCCATCATATATGGAAGTGCTTCTTAAGCTATCTGATTTGGGGAACTGCCAATTTCCTCCATCTATGTGCCAGGGATGATATTTTATTTGTGACCATTGGCTAATTATTTTTTTCCCATGAAAATTCTCTAGATAAACATAGGAGATGGCTCACATATGGCTCATATCCAAAGACCACTACTTGGAGTAGCACAGTTCTACGGGATAACTTTTCAAATACTGGAAGATGGCTCTTGCATCATTTCTCATTCTCCCCTACTCCCAGTTAAACATAACCAACTTTTTCCTTATAAGACTTAATTACTGGAACTCTCTTCATATTTTTCATTATCTTCAGGACTTATTTAATTGTTCAGCATTTGACATACTATTCAGGTGAGGAATGGCTAAATCAGAATGAAGTGGCATCACTCTGTATTGTGATATGAACAGTATTTTTGTTGTTAACTGCCTTCATGTTGATTGACCTATGGCGACCCTATGGATGAGACATCTCTAGGCTCCCCTGGGCTCTACTGCTCTGCCTAGCTCCTACAAACTCATATTCATAGTCTCTTTAATAAAGTGCATCCATCTAGCATGTGGCCTTCCTCTCATTCTACTTACCTCCACCTTTCCTAACATTATTGTCTTTTCCAACGATTCATGCCTTCTCATGATGTGTCCAAAGTATGACAGTCAAAGGGGGGCTACCGCACGCTGTGTCCCTGATCCTGCCTGAAAGAGTGCCCTTTCCTGTGCAGTTGCCCCTCCCCATTTCTGCCTTTGGGCCAGTCTACAGAGGCCCTAAGTCTTGTCATCTTGGCTTCTAGGGATATCTCTGGCTTGATCAGTTCTAGGACCCACTTGTTTGTCTTTTGGCTGTCCTCAATGTGTTGATTTTACTCCTATCTTCTTTCTTGACTGCCAGTGCTCACCTCCATAAATCGTAATAGGGAATATGATGGCTTGTATGATTCTGACTTTTGTGCTGGGTTGTATGTCTTTGTATTTTAGAATCTTTTCTAGTTCTTTCATAGCCGTCCACCCCATTCTTAATCTTCTCCTGATTTTTTGGCTGCAGTCCCCATTTCAATGAATGTTTGACCCCAGATATGAGAACTCTTTTACTACTTCTATTTCCTCATTGTCTAGTTTGAATATGTGTAGATTCTGTGTAGTCATTATTTTTGTTTTCTTTACATTCAACAGTAAGCCTGCCTTTGCACTTTCTTCTTTGATTTTCCTTAGTAGTTCCAGGTCTGTGAGGTTTTCTGCTAGTATTATGGTATCATCAGCATACCTCTGATTGTTGATATTTCTTCCTCCTATTTTCAGTCTTTCCTCTTTCATGTCCAAGCTTGCTTTCCTTACAATATGTTCTTCATATAATTGAATGGATAGGATGATAGGATGCAGCCTTGTCTGACTCCTTTGCCAATTGGGAACCATTCTGTTTCTCCATGTTCTGTCCTGACAGTAGCCTCTTGTCCTAAGTACAGATTCCTTGTTAGGACTATCAGATGTGTTGACACTCCCATGTCTTTAAAGGCATTCCATTGCCTTTCATGTCATCAAAGGCTTTGCTATAGTCTGTAAAGAACATGCTGATTTTCTTTTAGAACTCCCTGCTACACTCCATTAGCCATTGTATATTTGCAATGTGACCCCTGATGCCCTTTCCTTTCCTTAACCCTGCTTGGACCTCTGGGATTTCTCTCTCCATGTACGGTTGAAGTCTATGTTGCAGTATTTTGAGCAAAATTTTGCTTGCATGGGAGATTAGTGCTATGGTTCCATAGTTGCTGCAGTCTCTTTTGCCTTCCCTTTTGTGGATGAGGATGTATATTGATCACTTCCAATCTGTTGTCCATCATTTTGTTTTCCATATCTGTTGTCATATATTGGTTAGCACTAGAAGAGTATACCTCTGATGATACAGCCTAGAATTGTACTGCATTGGAAAGGAAGGAAAATGCACTTATTGCATGTGGAATGTCCCAGTTTTTCAGTCAAAGGATATCAGGCATAAGGGGAGAAGGTCCTGCTCAGAAACTTAAGACCCCAGGTGACAGTTTAGGCCTAGACAGATAGTATGAGGCAGGCTGATTTGTTTAAGTGGCACAAACTGGTAATATACGACTACTAAATTGTGGTGATCTAGTGGATTCAAAGATTGTTTCCTCCAGAGTTCAGAAGAATTACTGGGTGAAACTTACTCCCCCCCCCCCCCCGGTTCTTGCAACTGTCTTTCTTTTTTTTTTAATTATTATTAATGAGTTTTTTTTTTTTAAAAAAAGTGTCTATACAAAATTTCAATACAAAAATTTCAATTCATGATATAACAGTATAGCAGAAGAGAGAAAAAAATAGTGGGAGTAAATTAAAGAAAAAAAAAGGAAGGGAGAAGAGAAGAAAAACAGAGGAGAAAGAGAAAAAAAGAAGAAAGAAAAAGAAGAAAGAGAAAACAAAACAAAACAAAAAACAGGGGAAAAAAAGAGATAAGAATTATTACATATATCCTAAGCAGCCATAGATAATCATAGTTTCTTTATGTAAATCTTCATCTCATTCTTTGCAGTCCACATAGTCTTCTATATATTATTCTGCTTATTACATTGTAGTTTCAACTTCAATAAATCAAATTAAAGATTGTTTATTCTTTGGCACTGATTTCATTGTTTCTTTTCTTATTCTTTCTAAGTTCTAAGTCCATGTAAGAGAGAGGAGAAATTAAATAAAAACAAAAAATATAAACATTGTAATTCATGTACCAATTATCTCTATACGTATTAATATATACTAATATACTATTTTTATTATCCCCATATTTTATTACAATATATATATATAAACATTTCCATTTCTCTGTTCTATCTTTTTTCGATTCTCCCTCAATAATGTTGTTAGCAATATCCAAATTTGATATTTCAATCATTTTTATTAGCCAATCATCAAGGCTTGGGATTTTTTCAGTTTTCCACAAGCTAGCTATCATTATTCTTGCCACTGTTACCATATATAGCAGTATTTTCCATACTTTATTTCGGTCTTTACTGTCTATACATTGAATCATATTTAATAAATATAATTCTGGGGAGCGTTCAAATGTTATATTCAAAATTTCACCAATCATCTCATGTAAATTTTTCCAGAATTTTTCTATTATTGGACATGTCCACCACATGTGGTACCATGAGCCACATTCTTTGTGGCACCTCCAACAGTTATATTTATCATTCTTATAGATTTTAGCTAGTTTAAATGGGGTTAAGTGCCATCTCACCTCCATTTTAAAAAAGTTTTCCCTCATGAGTTGATTTTTAGTAAATTTATACGTATTTTGTCTTGCTTTGTTCCATTTTTCCAATGTTCTTACATTACCAATATTCCTAGCCCATTTATTCATGTGTTCTTTTACTATTTCCTCCTCTAACTTCCTTGATGTTATAATTCTGTACAGGTTTGCTATTTGTTTAGGTTTTTCTATTAATAAACATTTGTCTAGTTCATTTTTCGTCAAAGATATCCCATACTGTTTAACATCTTTTTTAAGTATTTCTTTCAATTGGTAAAAGTGAAACCAGGTGACATTGGGTTCTATAGTCCTAATCATATCCAAACTTTTAAGTTCTAATTTTCCAGTTCTTTGTTGCAACTGTCTTTCAAAGGGCATTCTGGAAAGTGTAGCAAACACAATACTGTCATAACCCATTGTGAAAAAGCCTAACCAGAAAAATTCTGGAGGCATAGTATATCATTCTCTATACTGTTGCATTCAAAGTTAAGATCATCTGTCTAGATAACACTGAGCATGAGTTTCACTGTGAAAATTTCAGTTGCTGTGAAATAGGTTATGAACTGCAAAGAAGCAAAGTGATATTGTACTGATTACAAATGATTGAGAGCAGATATGTGACATGTCTCTGTGAGGCAATCTCCTTCCCTCTTTAGAGCTACATATTATCCAATACCTCCACTATGATTTGGAACAGCATGTTAAACACCATTAATATCTATTATATCTGATGTGGAGCCTATGGGTATTTTATGGAAAACAGGTGGAGAAAGAATAGGAGAAGCTGTACTAGCAATGGCAAAACTTTTAGGGGCTGAGTATCCAAACAAAATGGTGTCCTGGCACTGGGTGCTAAACGGTGCTGGGAGGCAGGACTTCCTGGGGGGACAGGACTTCTGGAATATCACTTCTTCCCCCATCCTCCCGGGCCTTCAGCTGCCTCTCCGGAGACAGCTGAAGGTCTGGAGGGGTGAGGGGGGAAGAACAGGAACAGGTGCACACTGTTCTTCCTCTTCCTCCCCCTCAGGCATTCAGCTTCCTGGGAAGAGGAAGAACAGGCATGGCCTATTCCTCCTCCTCCCCCCACCCCCTGGCTTTCAGGTACCTCTTCAGAGGCAGCTGAAGGCCTGGGATGGCCAGAAAAGGAGGAACAGCCAAGTGCCTGTTCCTCCTCCTCCCCGCCCTCCACATGCCAGGAAAGATGGCTTCACATGACATCTCTGGCACGCATGCATAGGTTCACCACCACGGAGCTATACAATAAGGCTGTACACTGTTCCCTTTCTGGAAACAGCAACACAGAGCTATTTTGATAGCCAAATCAAACTTTAAAGTAACAACAACATTATTTGGATCATTATCAATATAGCAGATAGATAGCTGGAGAATGTCAAAAGTGTATAATTTACTGCCTTGGATACTTATCAGAGAGCAATCTGGATCTACCATGCTTGAAATTCCATCTTGGGTAATGCAAGATTTTCTATGGCCAAAATCCTATCAGTTACTCCCCAGTAGAGCAGACTCACTAAATTAGTTTCTGAATGGTGAGTTCACACATCGATAAATGCCATTTATTCATTCAATGAGTCTACTCTATCAGGACTAAATACAATTTAAGCCTATGTATTTAAAAAGGCTAGGTAAGGATACTTTAATTTAAGTAATTACTAATGAGGAGCATTAATTAAAAACAGCATGGGGTAGTGATTTGAGCATTGGACTAGGATTCCAGGATACCAGGGTTTAAATTTCCACTTAGACATGGAAACCCACTTAAAAGTAGCAAGAATTGTCTGTGCTCAGAGGTGGAAGGAAACTGTTATTTCAACTCCAAAAGTTTGGTCAGTAAAGATAGCTGAACTGCTGAAATGGAAAAAATTACAATTCTGATTAAGGATAAATCCTTGAAATCTTTTAAAAAGACTGAGAAATATTTCTGGCATACATTGGGATCAGTTATCAGATTTAGGTTTTGTAAAATGGACTGAATTTGCTTATATTGTAGAAGCCTTGTGTATTATTAATTAAAAGAAGTGTAGTAATAGAGGAGAATATCTACCACTTTTAGGGGCAGGGAGGAAATCAATAGTGTTTGTTAGTTTTTGTTATGTCTTTTGTGTTATATTAGGATTGTTGTTGCTTTTTGTTTGTAGTTTTTGTATGGTAATTTTTAGTCTCGTGTGTGTGTGTGTGTGTGTGTGTTGTTCTAGTATTCATGTTTAATAAAAATGATTTTATTTTTATTTTTTAAAAAAGGAAATCCACTCAATGAGCTTGGGCAAGTCACCCTCCCTCAGCCTTAGAAATCAGCAATGGCAAATCCCATCTGAACAAATCATGCCAAGAAAACCCTGTGATAGATTTGCCTTCAGATAGTCATAGGTTGGAGAACAATATAGCACGGCATTAATGCGTTTTTAGCCAAGATAAAAACATTAGTTGGCTTGTGATTGCAACTGCCCTCATGGTTATTTTCATTAATTATGTTATTTATAATGGCGGTGTCAAACTACAGAATGGGATCAGTGCAATCAACAACGTACATTACGCAGCATTGTGAATCAAAGTGTAATTGTTCTTGCTACCGGGTCTCTTTTGTGGGATTCCAAACAGGTAGCAGTTAAAAAGAAACAAGCATGTTGTTTTTGGGGTAGAAATGGTATAATGTGCTATTGTTTCTTCTGTTAATCACCAATATTAACTGTAAAATCCAAGATACGTGTGGCATAAGACAAGTGTTAGGAACGGCTGGCTGCCATTATTAGTAATGAAGGTAGGAGGTCCAAAGGCAGCTTTGTCCATGTGGAAGCTCTCCAAATGGTAGACACTACCTAATATTCAAAATTGTGGAAGATGAATTAGGAAAATGTATAATAAGGAATACTGAAGCTCAAATTCAACAATAAACAGAATTGATCATATTCTGACATTTGGTTTCACATTTTCAAGGGCATACCTGCATTAAGTCTGTTTCAATATAGTTATACAAAATGAGGAGGAAGAGAAGGATGAGGAGGAAGTGGAAGACATTAGAAAATGCCATCTTGTGCCCCATACTTCCCCTATCCCATTCTTTTGGTTATCCACCCAATTCTCTTGTAGGTAGGGGGCTGAGAGTTAATTCTGTCAGGGGATTCAATGTTCTTTGTTCATGTCCTACAATCTTGCCTGTGCTGCTGAGACTTTTTTTCTTTGTCCTAAGGAAGGTAGTTTTATGCTGCCTCTTAAGCTCTTGGTGTTGTAATGCCTTGTTAACTTAATTTTGCTCATTTGCTATGTACAATACAGTAAACCTGGAATTTGTTCCCAAGTCAGAGTGTTCTCAGATAATGTGCTGCTAGTGCAGATGGAAGACTGAGTCCATATGCAGAAAATAGCCAGCCAGGTAACAAATGCCACTGGAAATTCTGGAAGTAGTAACAGACAAAAACTCCTTCATTCAAACAGAATTTTACTCATACTGCTGAGTAAAGGATAACTAACATGGAAGCCAATGATCCTCCTTGAATCCTAATTACTAAACCAAATAAAAACTCAAATTTAAACCAAATTTAGAAATCTAGGCCAAAAAAAATGTTTTGACGTCCTACTATAAAGAATATAATGCCGATGTCCTCCATGTGGAGGGTATTACACTGTCAGTGTGCTACAATAGAAATGCTGCAGTAGTGGCAACATACATAGATTCTATGATGTCTTTGGTTTGTCTCCAAAATGTTAGCCAGGAATTCAAAATGTGTGAAGCCCTTTCACACCTGAACAGATGTTACTGATTATACAGTAAACAATGGATAGGGCATATACCAATAACAACAACAATATTTATTTATTTCCTGCCTCTCCTCAAGGCAGGGGTAAAATAGCAAGTACATTTCTATGCCACTTACTAATGTACCAATTGGTTTACAAAGTGTAAGCTAATTGCCCCCAACAAGCTAGGTACTCATTTTAGCAACCTCAGAAGGATACCAGCCTGAGTTGACCTGGGATGGTATTGAACCCACAACCTTGTAGTTTGTAAGTGAGTTAGTGGCTGCATTACAAGCATTTAACCATTGCACCACCAGGGCTCCAAACATATTAAAATACAAAACACAATTAAAAACACATAAACTCATAGTTAAAATAGAACATTATAAAATCCTTAATATATACTCATAAGAGTCAATATACAATTAAACAGTCATGATATAAAATTGTCTGGGTAGGCCTGCTGGGAAAATATGCCTATAATGCTGTTTTAAAAGCAGTCAGCATTTTAGTTATCATATCTCCTCTGGCAGGTCATTACACAATCTGCAGGCAGCAGATGAAAAATGTCCCCTAGGAAACCATTGCCAGCCTAGTCCTGGACATTTGGAGCAAACATTTTTTGGAGAACCTGAGTGTACAGAGTGGATTGTATAGGAGATGATGATCCTGTATGTAAAGCATGTAGGGCTTTAAAGGTAATAACCAACACTTTGTACTGTGCCCAGAAATTAACTGGGAGCCAATGGAGTGATTTTAAGATCAATATGATATGATCACTCTTGGATGTACCTGTAATCAGTCTGGCTGCCATGTTCTGAACCAGATGGAGCTTCCAGACTTGGAAAAAGGAAGCCCAATGAAGGGTGGATTGCAGAAATCCAGCCTTGAGATTACCAACATGTGCACTATCATCTTTAGGCCCTCCATTTCTAGGAAAGGGTAATACCCTTTGATTCCAACCCCAGCCACTTATGTCCCATGACAGGCAGGGAGACAGCTGAAGGCAATACTGCTGCCTCAGTACCTGCAGAGCTTGGAGCTTGCTTCTGCAATTAAGTAATTGCTCTCCACACAGTCAGCAGGCAGATCAGCAAGCAGCTGTTACAGAAGAAAGGGGTGATGGACACAGGTCCAACTTCTCTGAGAAGTGATGGTGGTCGTGATAGCACTATCTCTCCCTGGAGTGCTGGACATAATCAGCTGTTACAATAATCCGGTGATTAAGTCAGATGACATTCTTAAAATTTTACAATTTTATATAAAAAAATAAATTTTCTTGTTGGGATGAACAGCAGGATCATTTCTCTCTCTTTCAACCTTTACTTGACCTTCCTTTGATTTCACAAAACTTGGTTGGGGTTTGGAGAGGAACCATAGTCATACTCTGTGGAAGAGCACATGCTCAGTATGCTTATCTTAGGTTCAGTCCTTGGTATTGAAAATTGAGAAGATAACATACTAGGAGAGTAGAAAATTTTCTCATTCTTGAGACACTTGATAGCCACTGCCCAGAAAAGAAGGTAGGATGGTGTATATTTGACAGGTATTAACTGGTTATCTCATGTATCAACTAGAACCCCACTATTACTGAAGATCACTATCAAGTGGATAGAATTGTTCCAACACCACTGCTTTTATACTGAATATAACACCTTCATGATTTCAGGAAGATGAATCTTGTTTATATAGTGTACCCATCAAGCTTCATTTCTACTCAGGATAATAAAAAAATTCAGTCTTGCTCTGTAAAATTTTGGCAGAAGATGAAATTAGTCTGGAAGTTTTGGCAGAGGGTGGAATTTTTGACAAAACTATACAAATGAACTTGCATATAGAAACAAACTTTAAAAGGAAGCAAGTAAAATGCTGCTCAGTTCAGAGACTGAGATGCAACATTGGTTTACTTGGGGGATGAAGAGTTGTAATAGAACCTTCCCTTGCATGTCCTATGGCCTCTGAGTTGACAAAGTTGAGGCAAAAATATATATCTCTTTCCCTTCACCAGATACATTTCTTCTGGAATAGACTTAAAAAACACTAGAATACTTGTGCCACCCATTTAAGCTCTAGGTCTGACATGGATCCAAGTGAACCAATATGTTACGACACTTTCTTACTTCCTGTCAGAGGCTATGTTGAGGACTAATTCATTCATTACTACCACAGCAGTGTGACATTCTCTTCCTTGTGACTTGCTCTCATATAACCAAAGATATTATTCTTTCTAGTCATCCCACATAAATGTCACTCTAGCTTGGAAGAAAGCAGGGTGATGTTTGTGTGGAAAGGAACTTTGCAATATTAAAGTAACAGAGTTCAGTGTAGCTTGTGTGGAAAGGAACTTTGCAATATTAAAGTAATAGAGTTCAGTGTAGCTTGCCACAAAAATCCAAATAAGCTTTCTCATTTAATGCTTATACAAGTGCTACCATCTAGCACTGTTCAGAGGTTGTTTGTTACATACAAGTAATATGCCATACTGAAAGATCAGGACTGAACACATTGGCCTCTCTCCAAGGCCTGAAAATTTATTTTTGAGCCATGATTCCCAGAATCCTGAAGTCCATGTAGAATTACAAACTAACAAAATACAAGCTCTGGCCCAATCCTGCTATCACGTTCCCTGAGTCTTCAAGTGTTCACAGGTTGGAGTCATGCCTATAAAAGACAAATGTGTTAGTTATAGAGGTTTCAACTTATATTTATAAAGGTTTCAATGAAAAAGGAAAATGGTTAATGCACGCTAGATTGTTATGATCCTTCTGATTCTGCAAATACTTATGTGTGGCTATTTATTATTTTACATGTTAATTAAAAAATTAAAGAATAAGAAAAATGTTGTGAAGTTTGATATGGGAAATCAGGAAATATCAGAAACCTTTTTCCTAAAGAGCAGATAGGTCAGCATAGAACACGTTTACTATGCAATTGGGATGAAAATATTGTAGCCTACTATTGACTTTATGGCATCCTCTCTGAGCTATGTTTGAACAGATGTGTTTATGGAAGAATGTACATTTGCTGATGCCAGGCTTCAGTGGAATATTTCAGAAGATGGAACTTTAGATGCTACTAGTCATAGTTTAGCTCCAAATCCCACCCACAAAAAAAAAAACAACAAAAAAAAAAAAACCAAGCCTGAGGCAGAAGCCTCAGAGGGAGATGGGGGAGAAAAAAAGGAAGGAAGGAAGGAAGGAAGAAGAGAGAGAGAGAGAGAGAGAGAGAACTGAAGAAAGTGTAGCCAAAAGTCTATTATGGGGAATTTTATTTAGCTCAAATTGATAGGGGGTCGGCTACAAGGACCCTGCGAGACTGTCTCTCACATGTATACCAAGAATTCTCCAATTAAAGTATTTATTAAAGGGGAAAATTACACAGCAATTCACATACACACACACACTCATTCAAGGCTCAAGAAGTCAGGGGTTAGCTTGGGAAAGATGTTGAGGCAGAACTATAGGTGTTACTAACTACGGGTGAAGCTTTTTCCAGGATCCACTTGGGTGATGTGGTGTGAGACACAACCGTTCTGAGAGTGTGGGTTTGAATAGAGGTGCCAGTAACTAGACTAGAGAGCACAGTGACATAGTGTCCCCATGAACTCTAACCTAGAGACACTGAGGGGGGAAATCCAGGGCTTTTAAGAGCTAAAACTAGCAACAGGACAAAGGTGTTAAATTGTATGGATGGGGTAATCAAGTCTGTCAATATTCAAGGTGAATGAGAAAGGATTAAGTTGTTATCTGGCCCATCAGGTGAGACATCTAGACCATTATTGCCCTGTCTTCTGATTATGGAGGTGATGTTGGTCCATTTGCAACTCCCACACTATCTGCCTGGCTTTAGGGATTTTTTTAAAACTTTTCCAAGTGACCTTGGTATGACCTGCTTGTCATTTCCTAGGTGGCACTTGGGGTCCATTACAGTGTACATCTGAGGTTATGTGGAATTCACACACACACACACACACACACACAAATTTCAGAAAAATGCACTTTGACTAACAGAAGGAAGGAGAGAGAATGGAAGGAAGGAAGGAAGGAAGGAAGGAAGGAAGGAAGGAAGGAAGGAAGGAAGGAGAGGGGGGAGGGAGGGAGGACTTCAGTGCAGTTGTCCCTAATGGCAGCACCACCACATGGTGGTGCTGCCATTATGGAAAATGGGACTTGAACATCCATGGATTTTGGTATCCATGTGTGTGTGTGTGTGTGTGTGTGTCCAGAACAGATCCCCCGCAGATACCGAGGGCTGACTGTACTAATGTCATAACTGTTCACTTTGAACTGAGCAAGAGATTTGATGCTTTCTAGATAGGCATAATCAAAGATGTACTTTGTTGTCTCACTAAAACTGTTAACTTAATGCCTTTCACCCTGGTTTGAGATTTCCAGTTACTGCTGTTGTAAATAGGGTGATCCAAATAGCCTGTGGTGTTGAAAATGCTTTCCCAGTGATAAAAGAATTGAATTGGCATAAGAATGTTCATTTTAATTGGGACAAGGTGTATGTCAGATGTATGTTATTGAAACTAATTTTGTTGTTGTTGTTGTTGTAGAGGTTGGAATTCCCCTCCAAACTGACTCTGTAAGCAGTGTAGCTCCCCTTCTCAGCCATTCCTGTATTATTAGATTGTGGAGGATCTATGGGGACATGCTTAGCTATTTTCCTTTAGCTGGATGTGCTGCAAGTATGTCATCTGCAGGGTTGCTGTTGCTGTTGCTGTTGTGTTCTTTTGAGTCATTTCTGACATATGGAGACCTTAAGGTGAACCTATCATGGCTTTTTCTGTGGCTGAGAGTGTGTGGTGCACCCAAGGTCAACAAGAAGGTTTCCATGGCTGAGTGGGGAATCAAATTCTGGTCTCCACAGTCCCAAATCCAAGACGATCTCTGCAGATGGCAGTTGAAAAATGTCTAGCTGCAGGAAAACAGTTGGATGCATCCTCACTGGTCCCCTTGGTCTTTGACAACACAGAGATATAGCCAGAGCCTGCATTGTTTACAGGGCAGGTTGGGGGGAGTCAGTACTGGTGTATCTATATAGATGTATCTATATAGTGATACAAGTACATCTCCTAATGCAGGAACTCAGGGCCTCTGCAGACGGGTGGCACAGAGCCGCACTAGGAAGCAGTGAATTGGGGCCGTGGCAACTCAGCGGCCCAATCCTCCCTTTTGCTGCCCTGCAAAGAGCGGCAAAATGCTGCTCCTTTTAGAGGCAGCAAAAGGCCGCCCTAAGAGCCAGCGCTGTGGCTCTTCCTCACCCTTTTGGTGCAGTGTATTTAAATGCATAACAGCATGCAGCGTCAGGATGGCGTCGGCATGGGGTTGGGACAGCTGGCAGCCCGCCCCAACTCTACCCTCAGGCTGGCCCTTTGGGCCGGTCTGTAGAGGCCCTCATTCTATATTTTATCCTGGACACATGCA
Organism: Phrynosoma blainvillii; assembly: GCA_026167975.1. Taxonomy (NCBI): domain Eukaryota; kingdom Metazoa; phylum Chordata; class Lepidosauria; order Squamata; family Phrynosomatidae; genus Phrynosoma; species Phrynosoma blainvillii. Next base: position 43,274,530 of record JANUYF010000003.1, read on the forward strand.
TATATACAATGCTGATAATATTTCAGGCATCTTAAAATTTGTGCCACAAGAAATTTACTGAAGACGCTACTTGATTTCTTTTTTCTTTCTTTTTCCTTCCAGTTGAATAATTGTATTAAACAGTGACGCAGCTAGTATAAAGCATGCAAATGAGAAACGTTTCAATACCCATAACATCAACAGAACAAGAATTTTGAGGCCTGGATATCCCTCTGTAGTGCATCCAAAGAAGTCAGTTTCTATCCATGAAAGTGCCTGCTGAAATAAAAACCAGATGCTCTACATTCCTCCCCTTTCCTTCTTTTTACACAACAGAACAAGCAGCAGTTTATTTTGTTTTAATTTTTTCTACATTGTGTTCTGCTTTCTAAAAATGTTGCCCTGTAGGTATATTACTTATGTTGCTATCTGATGTTATGAAATTATATATTTAAGGAATGTTGTTTCATGAAGACCCCAAAATGACTTACAATGGAAGAGATATAGCATGCAATCAAAACAAACTAAAGATTATAGCAGTGGGAAAAGATGGCACATAAATCAGGGCCAATATAAGAAAGAGTATTACTGGAGTGACCACTGCATTTTACTTTAAAGATGGAATAGCATCCTCCACAGGATATGAACAGCAGGTACTTTTATGGGGCTTTAGGCCATCTATGTGGACTTCCCTGGTAGTACCATCTCACCAGTAGAGGGACTCAGGAAGAACAGCATCTGCTTTCTGAGACAATGACTTCTATGTGCCTAAGGGAGGGGTGTCCTTGATATCAGTAAAAGAAACAGGAACTTGCCCTCATCCCATATATTTTCAAGACAATTAAAACTAAGATATACAAGCCTGCTAAAGCCCTAAAATCTTCAGGAGAAGGCTTTCTCTTGATCCTGCCACCATCAAAGGCTCGCTTGATAAGGACATGATGGCTGCTCAGTGGCTGCTCAAACCCTCCCTTCTATGGGAGGCTAGTCTGGCCCCCTTTCTGCTGGCCTTTTGCTGGCAAATAAAAACGTTTTTATTCAGGCAGGCATTTTAAAATCATGATAGGGTGGATTTTATATGAGGTAGGTGTTTTAGATTATGTGTCTTAACTTTTGAATGTTTTAATCTGAATTTTATATTGTTTTAAATGGGTTATTTTCATTGTTGTTTTTTAAAATTGTTTTTAAGGTGTTTTTATCTTTTGAACCACCTTGGGTCCCTTTTTGGGAGAAAGATGGCATAAAAACTAAACAAATAAATAAATAAAAATAAAATTGAGGCTGTCATAACTAAAATTAAAAAGTCAGGGCATGCTCTCAGGAGCCAAGCCAGTAAAAAAGAGGCCAAGTAAATTTGTCTTGCAGGACTTCAGAAAACTTCATGATGTTGATATTAATGTTGATGATGTGTTTTTTGTTTGAAGGTGGGCAGAATAGATCAGTGAACATCTAAAGTCCACCAGTTGGAATGACATCCCTGATACTTAAACACCAAAAACAGAACTGGCAATATGTAGGGTGCAATCCTAAAAACTAATTGAAAGCCCTAGTTAACACAGCAGAACTGCCTCTGTTCATGATCTGTAAAGTTTTCTTCCAATCTTCATATTATAGAATAATAAATAATCATACAAGGTAAATACAACTTTACACAACTTTATTCGTGAGGTTGTATAAAGTAAACAAGCCAAGATTATGGTTTTAGGCAGTTCTTTAACACACTTACCTATAGTTAACTCAATTGAACTGAATGAGACTGAATTATGAAAAGGCTTGCATAAGATTAGGCTTGTAAACCCACCTTTAGTCTCTCTCACATATATTAAAATTTAGCCAGTTAATAGTTTGAGTAGTTCTGTTGCTTAAGTGAGTACACGAAACTACTTGTGTTGACAGCAAACACATGTCGGTTCCTGTCAGTGAAGCTAAATGCCACATCTCTCCTGATTTTGCCAAAGTACATGGTAACTTGGCTCATAAAGTGAATTTGGCCAGAAGAATGTTTGGCTGATATTAGTAATGGATAATTTTTCCTTGGTTCACTTTGAAATACATTTGTGGCCTTTCCAAACTTTTCTGGAGAATGCTAAAAACCAATAACAAAAACACTCCTGAGTTTTTCTAAGGAAATTTAATGGAGGAAAAAAAATAAAGGGGTAAAACATTCAGGAATTATGGTTGAGAGTATGGAAATGGTAGTTTTCCTCTCTGCTTCATGATTCCAAGGGAAGGTGAAACTATCAGGGGTAGCTTGCTGGTAGTAGGGTTAGGCTCTATTATGAGCTAGTTCCAAATTCAGAAAGGTATGCAGTCTGGTTCAAAAATGACTGGAAATGTCTGCAATTTGAATTTTCCCAACTACAACCTTGCTACAATTCCATCTCAATCATTAGCTGAAATTTAAACAAAATTCATGTCCATTTTGAAATCCTTAACAAACAGCATTGCTATGGTCTTTATTCAGACACCCCATTCAAGCTGCTATATGATCAGAATTTATATTGCTTACTCTATAATCTTGATTGAGCTTACATTCTATAGTTCAGTTATCACTTCAAATGAACCATTAGTAGTTTCAAGGCTGACTATATGAGATGCCAGTTTGATATAATAATAATAATAATAATAATAATAATAATAATAATAATAAGTTTTATTTCTAACCCGCCCCTCTGCGTCGCAATCGGGGCGGCGTACAACAATTAAAATACAACAGTTAAAACGATCCAAATCCTAATCCCTCCTCCCATTTCCCTCCCACACCCCTTATACAAAACCTATGCTGTGTGATTGCATAATTGGCTGTGCTGTGATATATTTAAATATCCTTAATTTAGAGCAGGGGTAGGCAACCTTTTCCCTTTAAGGGCTGAGGGACTTCAGCTCCCAGAACCCCAGGAGCTATTGGCCAACATGGGACTATTGGCCAACATGGCTGAGGCTTCTGGGAGCTGAAGTCCCTCAGCCCTTAAAGGGGAAAGGTTGCCTACCCCTGATTTAGAGGCTTTAGGAGGACTTGTACAACTTCTAATACTTGTTCCTGAAGGTGATGTGGTGGGTCATTTGACACTCTCCCATGTTGTCTTCAGTGACACTGGTCTTACTCACTGACCTTATTCCTTCAAACATTAGAAAACATGTCTACCTAATGTAGATACTAGGTTCTACATTACAAAAAGATCACAGAAGGTTAATGTGGCATACGGTGACAGCAGCACAAATAGTGGATGCTAAATACCAGGAAAGAGTTGATAGTCTTTCAAGATAAGATTGGTTTTTAAAAGTACTGGAAGTAGTGGCAATGAATAAATTAACATACAGGGTTTGGTTCCAGGACCCTCTCTGGATACCCAAATCCATGAATGCTCAAGTCCCATTAAATACAGTGGCATAGTGAAATGGTGTTCCTTATATAAAATGGCAAAGTCAAAGCTTGCTTTGAGAATTTATATTATTTTTCAGTGGGCCTTTACAGACTGTCAGAAATAATGCAGCTTGAGTCCACTAACGACCCTGGATCAATGCTAGGGAATCATGGGAATTGTAGTTTTTTCTGAGACATTGAGCCTTCTCTATCAGAGAGCTCTGGTGCCACAATAAACTACAATTCCCATGATTCCCTAGCACTGAGTCAGGGCAGTTAAAGTGGACTCAGTTTGCACTATTCCTGGCAGTCTGTAAAGGCCCAGTATTTTCAAGCCGTGGATGGTTGAACCCATGGATACAGAGGGCCAACTGTATTTATTAAGGGATAGCATTCCCCCTTTTGAAAAAACTTGACAAGAAAACCCCATGATAGGTTCACTTTAGAGTCACCATAAGTTGGAAACATCTAGAAGGCACATAGCAACAAAAGCCTGGAGAAATTTATTTTGAAAGATTAGAATTTATAGAAGAGAAGGGGATTTAATTTAATTTAAATGTGCATAGCTTTGAGGAGTGAGAATTACGATAATTGACTACAAGGACTGATTGCATGTATAGTTATTATATTTTGTTCATAAATGGATAAAAATTGACTGGTATTTAGGTGTTATTTATAGTGATTTTAGAAATTATTTGGTGAAAAGGACATGTTTGTTTAAGTTGGAGGGAGAAATAAAGATATAGAAAGCTATATCTTTTAGTAGGTATAAACTGGGGGTATTTTTAAAATGTTCTACTTGTTTAGTATAATTTTTATTCTGAATTTTTTTGTTTCTGTTTTGTTTGTGATTGTCATTGTTTCTTTTTATTTAACTAATCAAAGATTTTTTTTAATAAAAAAAGAAGTCTCAATGAGTTCAATAGGACTCACGCCTAGGTATGTGTGTACAGAATTGTATCCTGAGACATTCTAAATGGCCATTGAAATGTATATATTACCCTATATCAACCATATTTTCCCCAACTACATCTTTATTAACAAATTAAACCCCTTTTATCTCTTGGAGCTACAACTATGGCTTTTAAAAAAAACTCTCACCCAGTTTTAATTCTAAGGACACTGTGGTGAAGGAGGTTAGACTGGGAAAGATTGGCACACAATGATTGCATGAGTGGAATGTTATGGGGAGGCTAGCATTTGACTTGATCTAAAATGTGAATTGGGCAGAGAGGATGAATATCCCAGAAAAAAAGCTATAATTTTGAGGGAGTGTTTTTGATTTTAGCATAATCATATTATATTTATTATCAAACATGTGGTGCAAATGCATGCACACATACAAAGTGTTGTATTTATTGATTCCCCCCTTTTTTTCAGGCTTTCCTAAATGGAGTACATAAATCCCAGTGTTTCTTTGTTTAAAATAGTAGCTCTGTGTGTTTTTCCTCATGAAAACTTTTGCCCCTTTGTTGCCTAGCCACGGCCTTTTGATCACACTCTAATGTTGCTCAGCCACCAGTTTTTATCTATGGACCTTATCACACGCGGGCCACAAAGCGATAATAAAGTGAAATAAGAATAAATCCAGTAATAAACCAAAAGAAACCCCACAATACGTAAATGGCTATCACACACAATGAGTGTCATCACGCTTTTAAGGAAAGCGCGATGAAGCGCTCCCGAGAATCGTATTTGCTGTTCGCACACAAGTGAGAAAATCCCGTACATAACCAAGCAATGATGCTCTGCACATGCCCAATACAGCCGCGGATGTCACTTGCCGCGGCTGTCACCCAAACTCCTTCCCAAGCCGGCTCGGAGGTCCTCCTTGGAGCGCAGGCCCCGCTCAGGGTCCGCGCTCCGAGGAGAACGTCCTCAGAGAGCCGGCTCTCTGAGGAGGTCCTCCTTGGAGCACGGACACCTGAGGAGGTCCCCTCAGAGAGCCGACCATAGAAGTCCTCCGCTCGGAGGACCAGCCCATAGAAAACCGAAGGTGGCATCCTTTTAGCCCTGGCCTCGCTCCTTTATGGGCTGGTCTTCCAAGCGGAGAAGTCCTCCGCTTGGAGGACCAACCCATAGAAAACCGAAGCCGGGGCTAAAAGGACACTAGCGGCGTCCTTTTAGCCCCGGCCTCACTTCTTTATGGGCTGGTCTTCCGAGTGGAGAAGTCTTCAGGTCCTCCTTGGAGCGCAGGCGGGGAAATGCTCCCCAATACGTATTGGGGAAATGCTCCCCAATACGTATTGGCTGTTCATATTGCCGGCAAAAGTGAAATGATTCCCGTTGCACAATTGCAATTCCCCCAAAAAACGAAATTCAAAAGATCTCGGTTCTTGCCGCATTCTGTCGGGGTTCTGTCGGGGTTCTTTGCGACATCGTGTGGACACACGGAAAAATAATACGTATCAGGTCAGGATTTCGTTTGGGTTCTGACTGCATTGGGCCCCGTGTGATAAGGTCCTATGAAATGTTTGGAGGGCATTTATTATTTGGAATGAGTGGGATTGGGGTTGGCTAGTTCATTGTTGCATTTTTAGAAGAGTCTTCTGAAATATCAAAGCAAATTCTCTCAAAAATATCTAAGACCCATCCTGGACAGCTTGTCTCTCTCTTCTTCCCACTGCTTACCTTCAGTTTTAGAACATAACATGGTGATGACATGTGGCAGCAAGAAATTCTAGTGCAGAAGGCTTATGGTCTAGATGCTTCTTCAAAGTCTCCTTTGACGATGGAGAGCTTGGTAATTTGAATCCATCAAGCATACATCTTGAGGGTAGCACAGTAAAGCATAATCGAGGTCTTCAAGATTAGGTCTTACCACCACTGAGGCCATACCTCATGAATCATCCTTCCTCCATCATCCTCTAAGGTGCATTTTAGGAAAGAGAAGGACATGGTGGCTGGTAGCTGGAAGACTTACATCTGGTCACTTGAAGGTCATTAGGGGTTTTATATTAACCTTGATAAAAATTGTGAGTTTCCACAATGGCTCCTCCACCCCATAATTAGAGAAGTTAATTTCCAAATCCTGGATTTTTGAAATTCAGAATGATCAAAGGGGACAATGTCTGTATCAAAAGAAGAAACTTTAGATAAAAATATTCATTTCATAAGGCAAATTATGAATGAAAATCAATATTTCTGAGGGGCACATACAACTTTTTCTGAGGTAATGCAGCAAAAAGAGCCATAATAAGTTTTTAATAGTATTGGTTCACCCCCTCTAAACTGTATGGCCAGAGAAAAGGGAAATAGGCTATATTCCATTACATCAGTTAGTTCAAATATTTTCTCTATCTTTTTTCTTTGTAAAGAAGAAAGCAACATTTGCAAAACCAGGCTGACTGATTTTCTAATTATACAATAAAGCACCAAGATCTTTTACTGCTAGACTGCAGATTTGAATTTGAAAGATATTCCACTGCAGTCACATAATTCCTGTAAAACTCAAAAGCTCTTAGAGGGCTTTTTACCCATACGCACACACACACACACACACACATTTTGGTGGAAACATGGACATGTTTGGTGGAAACATGGACATTTTCATAGTCACATTTAAGTATCTGACTAAATCATTTTCAACTATTACAAAGTACTCATTAATAATGGAGAGGGGGGCATAATTACTGGCACTTCCTGAAACATCACATGAGACACTAGTCCTCAGTATAGTGAGCCAACAATATGGCCCCATTCTTCCTAATCTCTGTCTCCGCTTGTGTGCCTGCCTGCGTGCCTGCCTGCCTTTCTCTTTTTATGGATTATGTCTCAAAAGGGCTTATATGAATAGTATATACATTAGAGCCATTTTGCAAGAATAGACCAGCCCAAAGACATTTAAAATGGATGCCCTGGCTTTATTATTGTTAGTGGCATGTACATCATACAGTATATGGGCTAAATTCATTTGTTAGTCCCAACTAAAGCAAACTCATTGAATCAATGGGAAAGACAGTAAATCAGAGTTTACATTAATTCTATTGGATGCATAGTTTACTCTAAAAAGGACACTCTATATATTAGAGGGGACAAAATGAAGCTTTAAGGCCAAATGCAGCATCAAGTCTGTTTTTGTGGCCCCTGACATCCTCCCGGTAGCACTTTTTCTGGCCAAATGGGGGGGGGGGGGGGGAGTGAGTAGTCTTTCCTATAAGTACCCAGGAATGACAACTTGCCTTGTAAATTAGTTGTGCACACTCTGTCCCGCCATTTCAGATTTAAAACACCATTTTTTTAAAAACAATTTCTGTTTTGGATTTATTTTTCAGTTTTTGAATAATTGGTGATAATTCCATTTTTTTAATGGAATAACTACAAGACCTACCAAAGTTGCTCACCACTGTAGACCTATTAAATCAATACAATTTATTTATATGTTGATTCATCATTCAACAGTGGATTCCATGGGTCCATTCTATGAATAATCAATAGGATTCAGGTCATGATATTTATTTGAAAGTATCAATTTTTTTTTCATTTTCTACAAAGGAATTGATAGGTCTGCACTGAAATATTGCTTTCCTTGCAGAAAATGCTGTTTTCTGTGCTAAATAACCATGTAAACAGACTTTGAAAACTGTGTAGTATTTGAAGATTTTCTTGCAGAAAAATGAAATTTGCTGAAATTGCTTTCAAGAAGAAACTTAGTGAAGAATTATATCTGTAGAAGAAAGAGATGACTTTATGCTACAAAACATGCTTTGAAATTCAGAAGGGGCACCAGTGTTGCATGCAACTCTTTGACAAAAAGCTGATTCCAGGACACACAACATTTTACCATGTGCATCATCTTTATTTACTCAAACAAAGGGGGAGTTTTATTGTACCAAATCTTAGCCTGGCTCCCACTGCTTGAATCTAAGGCCTTTAAATTACTAGATAGATTCATCCTTTCATTTGGATGAACTGTAATTCTGAGTTCCTTATTTTAATTTCTCAGTTTATGATTATAGAGGTCATCTTTCAAGAGCTAATTAAATTTTCTTTATAGTGTCATTGAACAGGAATGAGTATTCACTGTTTCTGAAACAGCTGAACTGGAAACGTGAACACTGCATTTGGACTGATTTATTGTCTTTTTAATGATATGTTATCACAACCCTCTTAAATTTTTACAGTCCAGGGTAATCCTGGGTTAATTCAGCTGATAATGAAAAACACATCACATGATTGGAAGAGTATGCAAAGATTATTCTCTCTAACAGAAGACTCAATGCATCTTAGGGATTAAGAATGCCTAAATAAAGGGCACACCAACACTTCATAATTTCAGTGATATAGTTTTACGTTTTGATCTTGTATAAGAAGGAAAATTCTACAGTGTACCCACTTTATTTTATTTAATATAAAGTGGACATTTAAAAAAATGTTGATTCAATATGTTGTATGGATAACTGGTTAATATCCAATTTCCAATGTATGCTGAGTTCTACCAGGTGATTTCCGGGTGCCATTGGTATTTAGGGAGCAAAATATTTTATGCATATGCATACTATAATGAGTTGGCTATAACTGTGCTTTCCCAAAATTTTGATAATATCTTATGTGAAGTATACTGTTGAGTATATTGCTGTTAATCTTTAAAGCAGGAATTGCATAAGATACTTAGCTGTCTGAGGTCAAGCAGCAATTGGCACCCACCCCAAGTTCATAGCACCCAAAAGAAGTCATGTTATTTTGGCATATGAGTCAGAACACCTCAGAACAGCTCTCCCCATGCCTGGCATTAATGCAAATAACCAACAAAGTAAATAACTAACAATTTGCTGTTCTTTCATGATTTTTATGAAATGTGTCTTTTATGAAAACATCTCATTCTGCCTAATCATAAGTCTGACCCTATTTTAAAAATACAACTGATTTCAGCAATGCTCTCCCAATCTAAACCCAGTGTTTGTACCTGCAAGTATGTTTCTTTTTCAATGGGTAAGATCCTACCCTATGTCTTCAGACATAGCAATGCCAACATAGTTTAATTGCTGTAGGGTATGTTGGATGGTGTATCCTCCCGCAAACACATCTTTTGAGCCAGGAAGTTTTCCAACCAAAGATTTTCCAAGCTTCTATACATATTGGGGCACTGGAAAATTAATATTTTAGTGCTCTCCTGGTCACAGGGAGCATTGGAGTAAGAAACCTAGAAAGATCTATCATGGTTCTATTGCATCTGCTTGATGATAATGATGATGATGTAGATGTATTCATTGTCAGGGATGATGGGAGTTGTAGCTCTTCACCTCTGGCTCTAACTCTCCACCTTGTTATGCAGCAGAGCTGACCAGCTTTGATCAGTGGTTGATGCTTCTTTCCCAAGCAGCAGAGTTTCAGAGAATAGGCTGAAGACCCTGATAAACTCTCCAAGCCTTCTCACTCTTCTTCCTGAGATGTCTCCAAACCTCTACAGGATTCTTCTGGTTCTTGTATCTTCCCTCAAGACACCAGACAACTCAGTAGTCTTATATAAAAGATCTACTTTATTCTACTATATACATAAATACTATATGCCCTACAAATCACAATCTCTACTCCACCAAAACACTCCACACTACACCACAATGTACATTAGCAAACATTGCAATTTATAGCCATTGTTAGACACCACCCACCAGTCAGTTTCCACCCAGTGGGTGTGTACATACATCTTGATTGGTCCACATAGATCATCCCATACCTAAGACCAACCCAAGTGTTTCATCACTTTACCTTGACCACTTAATGAGTCTCAGGTGTTTGCAATCTATCACAGGTGTTCTCAATATACCTTCTATAACTTTGTCCTTGGCTCTCAAGGCTTCTTAATTATATTATCTTTTTCACCTGTGTATCTTCCTGATTGCTCCTGCTTAGTCACTTTGACATTCACATACATATTTTTATTTCTATTACTGTATATCCCATGTTGCTTTTTCCTTAACATTCATACCCTGCTCTCCAGCCAAAAGGCTATCATTTTCAACATGCCCTTTTACTGGGAGAGTCTGCAGAGAAAATGCTATATTCAGTGCAAAACAATCTGGTTCATAATAATCCTGGATTGTGAATAGGCTTCAAAACTGTTGTTTTCAAAGCAATGAGTAATTATAGCAATTTTCTTTCCACTGTGAAAGTTATTCTCTACAACAGGGGTCAGCAACCTTTTTGCTGGTGGGGCCGGTTGCATGGTGGCGATGACGGTGGCTGCAGCAGCAGGACTGACCACGGGCCAGTTCCAAGGCCTCAGAGGGCCGGATCCAGCCCGCAGGCTGTAGGTTGCTGACCCTTGCTCTACAAGATGCATACCTAGTTGTTTTGCATAGGAAGCAGCATTTGCACAGAGGAATTATTTCTTTCAGCACAGAAAATACTATTCCTGCACAGTAAACAATGCTTTCTGCAGAGAATACAATATGAAGAGTCTCATCAGCCAAGAATTATCCTTATTAAGATGTCTTAACAAATGAAACATATTTTTCACCTTTTTTTCAAATATTTTCCAATACTCTTTCCATTCTTATTCTGTGATCAGTCTCTTGTGTTGTGGGAGTGAAGCCACCTCTCCTCAAAATCCAAGTGTTGAACAGACCAGCTGCATGGAATTAATTTTATTGTTGGCACCTCTTCTTGTCCACCTTTCCTTCCTTAGCTTCACTGCCTTTGGAGGTTACCACCATCACCAACATAACAATGCCAGTAGACCCAGTTGAATTCTGAGCCCTAATAAAATAGTCATTGGATTAGAAAATACTTACAATAAATACTATACAAATAGTACAAAGACAAAATTTCTTGTACACACTCATCCACCCACATGAATAATATTTTTTGTGCAGAAATCAGTGTATTTTGCACAACATACATATTTTCTGCCCCAAAATATGTTTTCTTTGCAGGAAATCCATGTCTATTTTTGAGCAATTGATTTGCTCCTTGTGAAGACCTGAAGAATAGGAGGAACCCTTATATTCTCACCAAGTGGGGAGAAAATTGCTGAAATTATCTGCTATTGCATATGGGAATAGAATGATAAAAAAATGGCATTCACAGCCCGAAAAAGTACACTTAAAGGTTTAATTTAATATTTTGAAGCAATTTACTTGACAGTAATTATTTACATCTCAGAGAAAATTAACAGCTCTGGGTATAAATGGGGTGATATTGCAAGCAACTAAGTCTAGAAGGTTGTTTCTAACATCTGACTTTTGTTTAAAGAAGAAATTAAGTTATGTTCAGCTGTGTCTCTCTGTGTTCTGTGTGTCATTATAGTGAAGTAAATTTCTATGCCATCATATTTCCCATCGCTATGTAAGGGTGTGAGAGCTGGATGGTAGAGAAGGCTGATGGAAAGAAAATCAATTGCTTTGAATTATGGTGCTGAAGAAGAGTTCTGCTGATATTGTGGATAGCTAAAAAGACAAACAAATTGGTGCTAGAATCAAATCCCAAAAGCCAAGATGATTAAACTGAAGCCATCATACTTCATCCAAATCATGAGAAGGCACAAATCACTAGGAAAGACAATAATGTTTGGAAGGAAGTAGGAAGAAATGAAGACCACATACCAGATGGATAGACTCACTCAAGGAGGTCATGGCTTTGACTCTGCAGGAACTGAGCAGAGCTGCTGAAGAGAGGGTGTGTTGGAAATGTCTCATTCATAGGGTCACCATGAGCTGAGGTTTGAGGCAGTTAAGAACAAATTTTGGTGTTGCCAAACCTTCAGTTTGGTCTCTGTCAGAAGCTCTTATAAATACAGAGTTATTTTCTAATTCTCTCCACTTCTCTCCAAGAGGTATTATAGTAACATGTACTTCATTTACAAGGAGGGGGGGGGGGGGAAGCTACTTACAGTGTGACATATAATTTTGTTTGACTCACTGCCCACTTGTACTTCAAAATAAAAATTCTATCTAACCAGATAATGACATAGGATTTTGCTTGTAAAGTATGCCAGTAAAAGCAAGAAGGAGGAATCATTGTCTTCTAATTATATAAGTAGCAGACCAAACATCCTTGTATAAATGTCAGACTGACCTATCTCTTTACTTTTCCTCTGCTTATAAGAAGATGCCAGATTAATATAGGGCTTGCATTTTTTGAGGTTTATCAAAATGTCTTCCACTTACCCATTCTGTTTAGGTCTTAGTTTGTTGAACTGCTTCACGTACCTTGCCCCCCAGTCTCATACAACTGGGGTCCTACATTCAACCCATTCACAATACACCTTTAAAAGAACCATGACCTTTCCTCAATAGGGGTGGTGTGTGTGTGTGTGTGTGTGTGTGTTTAAAAAATAATCATTTTGCTTCTGATAAGAATTTACAAAACTGCACATGTCTTATCATATTCAGGGTGCAATGGACTTGAAGTTGATTTTTTTAAAGCTGAAATGGCAGAAGCTTAACCTGAAAAGCTTTGTCAATTGATGCCCTGAGTGCTCAATTCTATATTTGAATCTCTTTGGTAGAATCATTTTATTGTTAGAGACTGCAATCTCTCTCTCTCTTTTTTTTTGGGGGGGGGGGGTCTTGATACTCTGCATCAGGTACAACATGCTTCTCTCCACACTAGGATAAGCTAGTACAAATAGGGAGGAAAATTGTTTTAGTTCATTTTATGAAACAAAATACCCAGAATTACCAGACTTTCTAATATTTCACAGATGAAAACTGGGACACATGTGGTCAAGCAATGTCAGAGTGTGGTCAAGATGTTAAAAGTTATTCATGGGGAAGAACAGTCAAACCAGGAGTAGCTGTAATATTTTGCTTTTGCCTGAACCTATTGGAAATCCACTTCTGCCTTTCCCCTTTTGTTCTCAGCTTATTTCAATTGCAAAAGTAGTTTGTACTAATTAATATTCAGGGAGCAGAGGAGAGGAAGGGATAGAACCATGCCCTTCCCAGAAGGCCCAGGATACAACAAACTGCTACAGCCTCTGGTAGCGTGTAGGTTCTTCCTAATTAACAATTTCTGTCATCTTGACCATGTTCTGATGTTGCTTGGCTACATGTGCCTTGGTTCTCATCTATGAAAATTTGGGAAGTATTGGACAGGACATTGTTTCTACTGTGGATGAACTTTTGCCTTCCCTCCCCAGCAGATGTGAACTTTTGGTCACTTCTATTTTGGGGAAAAAATGTTTATTTTTGTGGAGATATAGCTTAAACCCTTCAAATCTGCCCACCTCTGTTTTAAATTGAATGTCTGTTCTTGAGTTGAACAGTCCTGCATCTCTCTACCAGTTTATGTAAGGCATTATGCTGACTTCATGAATTTGGAAGCTCTTGAGGATGTGTGTGTTGATCCAGAGGCTGGATGTGTTTCCAGGCTCAAAAGCCTCTGATATCTTAGGTTCAGTTTTCTCTGGTCTACAGCAGGGTCTCAAAACTCTAGTCTTCTCCAAGTCATTATTGGCCTTAGAATCATGACAATGCTATTGCCATCCAGTACAGATGTAAACAATGGATGTGTAACAATGGATAAGGATTCAGGAATAACATAACTGAAACATTCAAATTCAGTTTTAAAAGTGTGTTGGAAACAAATATTCATGAATATGCCATACAGATGAATATCCTAGCTGTTTACATTTGTAACAGTAATTTAAAAAGACATAAAAATGTTTGTAGTATCTTCAATAGGAGTATGTATCATTACCACTTTGCATGACTCCACAGATGGTCTGATTCTTGTTATGATCACTCTCTTAATTCATTTTAGTTACATGCTGTTTCTCAACAGTGTCCAGAAAAAGAATGTGATGTCATGTTAACCCAATGCAATTTTATTTTTAATGTCTAATTCTGCAAACCACATGAACCAAAGAATCTGCAGTCCAAAGTCAGAAGAGTGATGCTGCAAGTTAAGATGCCAACATGGTAAATCATGTGTGGATTGCACCATTAATTCAAACTGAATCCAAGCTTAAACTTCATCTATAGAACCACATCTCTATAAATTTTCTAAAAACATGAAGGGATATAGAGAAGAATGATGTTTGTGGAATTCATGACTTGTGAAACTTGAACTATTAGATTCAAAAAAGGCAAAAGAATTGTTTATGCAATACAGAAAGTCTTAGAAACATTTTTACCTCTAGGTGGAAAGACCACTTTTGTGCATTTTCCTATTCTCTGCCCGTGCCTTTGCTGTTTTGTTGGTTTGTTTGTAATTTTATTCCATATCCTTGACATAAATATTGATACAGTGGTTTGATTTTACAGTATTTTTTTCTTTTATTACTAGCTCAAATGTTTTTATTCAGACTGGACTTTTCCCCCATAAGAATACTGTACAACATTCTGTACAATACTATTCTGATTCATTATGACTCAGCACACAAAGCTTTCCACTGAGTGCCTCTGGGAACATTTCCCTATAGACTTTTTTTAAAAAATAATGTTTTATTATAACATAAAAACATAGATAATCTGTACACATACATATTTACAAACACAATTACTCAAAAGACAAACATAAAAATAACTTCCCTTCCTTTATTGTGAATATATATATATATATATTTAGTAATACTTCTGACTTTCCAATTTTCTCATTATTTTTTCTTATTACCTACAACAATAGATCACTCTTTATTATACTTTAATTTACATTTATCATATCATTTCTCTTTACCATTCCCATACTGTATATAAGACCTGGATATTGCAACATATTATCCAAGATCGAGCAATATTTTTCTCACTTTACTTGTAATGTAATTTTTCTCTGTATCATATTTTCCCCCTTTTTTTATTCCTTAAGAGCTATCACACTGTTTTCTCTCAATTTTTGTGTGAGATATTTCATGACTGGGGACCAGTTTCTTTCATATCTATTCCCAGTTTGATCTCTCAACAGATACATAAGTTTATCCATCTCCATTATGTCATCTAGTTTAAATAACCAATCCTCTAAAGTTAGTACATCTTTGCTTTTCCATTTTCTTGTAGTCACATATCTTGCTGCCTATAACATGTAAAATATAATTTTGCCATATTTCTTTTCATTTTCTTCATCTATCATTCCTAATAAATATGTGGTGGGTTCCATATTCATCCTAATATTAAAAATAAAATTCTATTTCCGTACGTATTTGTGACCAAAACATTTTCATTCTTTTACATTCCCACCACATATGCATATAAGTACCACTGTTTTCCATACAGTTCCAACATTCAGATTTACTATTCTTATAGATCTTAGATATTTTCTCTGGCGTTAAGTACCATCTGTATTGCATTTTGTAGTAATTTTCTTTTATGTCATAATTCAATGTATATTTCAATCTCCTTTTCCAATTTTTATCCCATTCCTCAAAAAGTATTGGTTTACCAACATCTTGAGCCCAATTAATCATAAATTGCTTGACCGTCTCATCTTCCATTTCCCTATAGACTTGTAAGCATTTCCACACATCAAATATTAGTCAGATATTTATCTATTGAAGTAATCTTAAATAATCTGTGACTCACCATTAATTACTGGCAAAATAGCTGGGGAACAAAATATCTTCAGTCCCTAAAACTAGGAGAAGTTCCTCAAGGTCCTTTGCTTCTTCAGACTAAATATGTGATACATGCTTATTTCAAAATCTATTGATATTATATATTTATTTAAATGGAAATGCATGCTCACCATTTAGGTGCTTCTACACCATGTAGGATAGCCAAAGGGAATGAAAACTAATAATATATAATACTCCCTGATATTGATGTCTCAGTGGAGAAGTGGCAGTTTTGCACCGAAACAGGGAAAAGGTAAGAACAGTCCACTTGCAAAGTGAAGAAACCATACATAAAGGAGAAAGTGATGTGGAATGTTAATCCTATAATATTTCTACTGCCTTTTCCAGTTTCTGTTCTAAGGGAAAATAACTAAGCTTAGGCTAGTTGACTCTTCTGAAAGGTTGTTGTTGTTATATGCCTTCAAATTAACTTCAGCTTACAGTACTCTATCAGAGGCTTGTTGGAAAGATTTTTTCAGAGGTTTTCCATTGTTTTTCTCTGAAGTTGAGAGAGAGTGACTCACCCAAGGTCACCTACTGAATTTACATGGCTGAGGGATCTCCTAGAATTCTAGCCGAGCACTCAAACCACTACCCCATGCTGGCTCTGCCTATGGAAGGTACAATGCAGGACTTTTCAAATGAATTGTGAGTGTTACTTTGGTCTGTGTTATACTATCGGTGGAAGGAACAGTTTCATATATCCTGTGTTATACTATTGGTAGAAGGAACAGTTTCATATATCCTTTCCTGTAAGGCAATTGATTTCAGGGGCTAATTTTCTGCTCCTGGGACCATTGAAGAACACATGATATTCCAAAAATGGGGGGGGGGGGGCGGAACAGATTTGGCCAAATGTCCACTTCTGGTTTTGGAAAAACAGTTCAGGGACAGGTTGTAAACTTTGTGGAGAGGCAGATAAAGATCAGTTTAAAGATTGTGGAGGGGCCAAGGGACACAAAAACAGTCATTGGGAACATGTGCAGTTGAAGGCCCATACTTTGTCCACTCCTGCTTTAAGTTATAAGGAATGGGAACAGTGGTATGTCTGGTCCAACTGTACAAAAGTATATGCCCTCTGTGGTTAAGGCTGGCTGACTTTTCTCAATCCTTAAATGTGTGGCCTGTGTAGGGGCAAGGCTAGAAGTATGTCTAGCTATTGCCTTGAGTAAAGGTAGTTTCCTTGGCAGGCTTAGAGACAGTTATTTCCTCAAATTGTTATTATGCAGGCAAAAAAATATATTTTGACACACAGATCCTCATTTTGTAAATTACAAGTTGTTGCTCATTTCAGTGGGATAACAGTATCTTCCCTCTTTCTTGAAGTGGATGTGAGTATAAGATGGAAATGATACTATTGCCGAAATTCAAAAAATAGATAGGATAGAAGTAGGTCAAATCTTGTTGCAAGAATGATGACAACACTGATTTTTTTTAAGCCAAGCCTTTTAAAATAAAAACAATATTGTCTCTGGAAAACTCACTGAGCAGACTAAGTGTCCATATTTCTACATTTATTTTTATGGCAATACACCAAGAATTGGCTAACATGCTCAGATCTTCTGTTTCAGACAGGCTCAAAATACATGTCTGCTAAAATTATTGCCAATAAATAGCTTGTTCTTTTTATTTTGAAGGACAATCAATGCTATTTTCTAAGTAACAGCATCCCTTCCTGTATTAGATGAAGCTCATTTTTGGAACCACATACCCCTGTTGGTTTTGAAAATGACTTGTGCCATCAGCACACATGTGAAAATGGATACATACATTCCTACCTGTATTACTCATACCTTACTTTCCCTCTTATTTCATACCTGGATTGCTTTTTTTAAACAAAACTTAAAACTTGTACTTCTTTTGTTTAAAATTAATTTCTTATGTAAACACACTTTTTAGATTAAGTATTGTAATATTTTTAATACGTTATGTAAACACATGTAATTTTTCAAGTGTAGAAAGCTTAGAGTAATTATAATACATTATGTATTTGGGAGTTATTACTGTTAGACTTTCACTAGCGTCTAAGCATATGCAGAAGCAGTGTAGTGCACATGTATTTCAAACTAGCTGAGGAACTACAGTTGGTTCTCTGTATCGATGGATTCTTTATCCACGGATTCAAGTGTCCATAGCTTGACAATTTTCAAAAATATATAAATTCCCCAAAGCCAACTGTGATTTTGACATTTCATATAAAGGACACCATTTTACTATCCATTTTATTTAATGGGTCTTGAACATCCACGAATTTTGGTAGCCACTGGCTGTCCTGGAACCAACCCCAGTGGATGCCAAGGGTTCATTCTATGTACCAAAGAATACTGTGTATATGTTCCCACAGTCCAAGCTAATTTAATAGCCAAGGCTGAATGAGTAAAGGTGTTTTCAAAACCAAATATCCTACCAACTGACTGTTCTGGAGAGAAGTGGGGTCTGGGTTCAGTTATTCCTCTTCCCTGATCACTCTTCCCCATCAGTAAAGGAGAAGGTGGATCCATACATCTTTATATGGCAAGTTCAATTATTCCTGTTGGATTTCCCTTTGTGTGTTCTATTGGTGCCTTTGTAGATAAGGTCCCGTCTCATCTTTGCCTCCATCACTACAAAGTGGCTTTCATGAAATCAAACATTCTCATCTGCCCTGTGTGAAGGTGGATAAATTATCTTCATTACAATATTTGAAGCCCCAGTCAGATATTTTGGAAACAGAATATTCCATCTCTGCCATCTGTACATTCCTTGAATGCACTGAACACAACTGAACATCTGGAGAGATGATGAGCTGAGAATGTATTCAGATGTAATATTAAACCATAGTTGAGCTTTAGAGGACTAAGCCTAGACATGTGTCAGATTCTTGTGCTTTCTCCTCCCCTAGTAATTTCAATGCTGTTTTAGATTAGTTGTACATGTCATCTGCAGTTAAAACTGTAGTTAACCATAACTATGTGTAATGAAAACAAGCCACCTTCATAAACTATGACTTACACTTGGCTTGTTTACACTAACCATAATTAACATTAACTATACTTCATCATGAGTTCTCACAACACTGCAAGCTGTGGTTAATTTTAAATTAAAGGAAATGCTTCCTACTCTGCCTCCCTTTTGGCTGCACCAGAGAAGGAGGAGAGAGAAAAGTTTGATGATGATGATGATGATGATGATGATTATTATAGTTTATTTCTAGAGCGCTGTCAGTGTACTCAGCGCTGTACAAAAGACAATCAAGAATAAAACAAATAAAACAAATAAAATCTGCCAGAGGCGTACAATCTAAGTTAAAACAATGAGCAGAATAATAAAAGTCAATTTAAACAAAGACAATTACAACAATTACTAACAACATCCATTGTAAACCCAAGTGAGAAAACAAGTAAATGTATATCAGACAATTCCAGGGAATGCCTCTCTGAACAAAATAGTCTTTAACTCAGATTTGAAAGTGGATAAAGAAGTAATGGCCCGTTTATGGCTCATTTTCATAATGCTGAACTATAGGTTAGAGTTATGGTAAACCATCTCACTCTGTGGATCAGATGTGAACATTTGATACCTCCTTTACAGGCCATATGCAATACATGTCCAGACAGAACTTGAAGAATGAACCTGTTCCCTTGCAATTCTAGTGAGGAGTCTGCATTAAGAATCTCTCCATTCACTTGAAACTGGCACACTATTTACCAATATAGTTATCAGTATATGTACTGCATTGATGCTGATTTACAGAAACTTGTTTTGGGATGTATTTCCTCACTAATTTTATTCTCAAAAGAAACAATGAGAACAATTTTTAAGCAATTTTCAAGACTTATTCTATCCATGATTTGCACATTATTTTGTGTGTGTTCATGTGCAGATAACTTCAGTCTTTTGTGGAGGAAACAGCCATTTCTTCACTGAAATGCTTAGAAAATACTATTTCCTGCACAGAAAACTCTGTAGTTGCAGACATATTCTGTGAAAATTCACATTTTTGTCCTGAAAGTACAAAAAATGCTGTTGTCTACATATGCATGCAATCATACACATATGAATACTGCATATGCACACAAAAATACTCATCCCACACATGTGGAATAATTTCTGAATTGTGAAGTTTCTCTTCACCAGTTTTCCCACCACCTGAGATTTTTTTTAACTATTTAAAATATTTTTAAAAAAATATCCTTTCTATTCCTAACATAGATTTTCCCCATTCAGATATGTGAGATGTTTTCAGAATACTTGGGTTTATGGACATTTTCTGACATGTGCTGGTGAGGATTAAATAAACTACCTTCAGGCTGATTCAGAAATGGATCGCCAGTTATGAAAATATGTGGGAAAAGGTAAAAATAAATAAATAAATGGGTAGATGGAAGTATATTATCTCTGAGCTTAATTGGGTGAGAACTGGGTCAGACAATTAAAGCATTTCTCTTCAAAATCACCGAGGCTTTTTGTGGGAAGGGAGGAGTTCACTGTTGGGTGAAAAAGTTGAGAAAATATTGGCTAAACAGGGACAACTAACTGGAATTTAAATGCAAGTGTTCTCAATATAGGTTGGAGATTTTTCTAGTTCATAACAAGACAAGCTTGATCCCCTGTCTGAGTAATTTCTGCCAAATTTCTACAATTGATTTAATTTGTTATTCATGTTTACATTGCTTACAGAGTACTTACAAGTAATATTTATTGTAAAATGCATCTGAGGAAGTGGACTTAAGTCTATAAAAGTTCATGCTGCCAACTTCTTTCTTTAGTTAGTCTCAAAGGTGCTACAAGATCTCTCTAAAGCAAAAGCAGCTTCATTTATATAACGCTTCATGTCACACTATGGGATGTCTAAGCAGTTTACAACTGTAAGCTCATTGCCCCCCAACAGCTGGGTACTCATTCTAGTGACCTCGGAAGGATGCAGGCCTGAGTCTAGCCTGAGCCCTGGCTAGTACTGAACTCTCAACCTTGTGGTTTATGAGTGAGTGGCTTCAGTACAGGCATTTAACCACTGCGCCACCAGGGCTCCTCTAATGTAAAATAACTTACTGTTGCTGCTGAAGACATTACCATCTTGTACTGAGTAAGGATTTTGGTCCCTCAAACTTAGTATTATCTCCACTATCAGTGACTCTCCAGAGTTTATCTAGTCATTCCCAGGATTAATCCAGGATTCTTCTATATATGAAACGTATTCTCTGCTCCTAATTTTCTTTCCCCTTTGTCGCTAAGTACTTATGTGCTTTTGCCCTGGAACTGACAATACAGAATGTGTACTATCTAGTTTTATTGTTGTTAGTTCTAATGTAAAACAGCTTTCATCCTTATTGCTGTGATAACTATGATTTACTTTGTTGGTTGTAACTTGTCACCTCTTTTAGAAATCTTTATAACACTTGCATTTTTGTTGAGTACCATATTTGTTTTAATGATTATGCTCAATGCTTCTCTGGATAGCTTTAATAAAACAATGGGAACATCATAATTGTCATCACTATCAGTGGGGTAATTATGTTTAGCATAACCTGTCTCTGGCTTGGACTGCTTAGTTCCAGGTATAATATACCCACTGAATCAATGGAAGTTTGGTAATTCAGCACTGACATAAGTTCTTGTGATTAAGTGGGTTTGCTGTAGATGGGACTAACAATTGTATTTAGGCCTCTGAATATAACACCTATAAATTTGCTTTGAAATAAAATGTTTAAGCTACTATGGATATGGATAAAGTGGCTGAAGTGGTTAAGACTCTGTTCATTGCAAGACCAGCAGGTTGGCAGTTTGAGGCCCAGGTGCCGCATGATGGGGTGAGTTCCCATTACTAGTCCCAGCTTCTGCCAAACTAGCAGTTTGAAAGCATGCAAATGCAAGTAGATAAATAGGTACCACTTCAGTGGAAAGGTAAATAGAGTTCTGTGCAATCATGTTGGCCACATGATCACAGAGTAGTCTCTGACAATGCTGGTTCTTCAACTTAGTAAAGAGATGAGCACAATCCCCTATGGTCGGACACGACAACCTTGTCAATTGTGAATACCTTTACCTTACTATAGATAACTGAAGAAAAAGTATAGACATTTACCTCTCATGCAATTAAGAAGTACATATTTAACTACTGTATTTTCCAGTGTATAAGATGACTTTTTAACCCTGGAAAAGGGTCTCAAAAGTTGGGGGTCATCTTATACGCTGGGTAGAGAAGGAGGAGGAGGAGGAGGAGGGGAAAAAGAGAAGGGAGCCAGGAGAGAGGAGGAGGAAGATGAGCATGAGGGGAGAAAGAGGAAGAAGCCAGGAGAGAGGAGGAGGAGGATGAGAACAAAGGGAGAAAGAGAAGGGAGCCAGGAGAGAGGAGGAGGAGGAGGATGAGAATGAGGGGAGAAGGAGAAGGAAGCCAGTTCTACAGTATGGATGCAGCCTGAATCTGCACTCCAGAAATAATGCAGTTTGACACCGCTTTAACTACCATGGCTCCATCCTATGGACTCCTAGGATCTGTAGTTTGCTTTGTGGTACCAGAGCTCTCTGACAGAAAAGGCTAAATATCTCACAAAACTGCAAATCCCAGAATTCCATAGCCTTGAGCCAGGGCACTTAAAGTGGTGTCAAACTGCTTTAATAAATTTCTGCAATGCAGACACAGCCAAAGTTGATGTGTTGCTTGGGCATGGCTTCTTAAACAAATAATTCTGCAGAATGAGAGAGAGAGAGAGAACAAGAGAGTACCCTTGAAGATTTATCTAAAGGATAACCAAATTCCTTAACTTGGAGGTTATATGTGTATGTTGTGTGCCTTCAAATTGTTCCTGACTTATAGTGATCATGAGGTTTTATTGGCAAGATTCGCTCAAAGGAGGTTTTCCATTGCCTTCCCCTGAGGCTGAGAGTGTGTGACTTGTCCAAGTTCACCCAGTGGGTTTCATGGCAGAGTGGGGAATCAAACCCAGGTCTCCAGAGTGGTAGTCCAACACTCAAACCACTACACCAGGCTGGCTCCTATTCCCATGAAACAATACCTATGAAACAATTGCAGACTTTTTTGTTGTTCTTGTGTGTCTCAAGTCCTTTCTGACTTATGGCGACCCTAAGGCAACCTTATAATGGGGTTTTCTTGGCATGTTTTTTTCAAATGGAGGTTGCCATTACCATCTTCTGAGGCTGAGAGTGTGTGACATGCCATTTACTTGGCCACAAATTGTACATACCCCAGAATGCATCACCTAGTATATTGGCAGTCCTTCCCCCAACACTTTCTCATTTTCCCCCAACCATCTCATAGCTGGGAGATGGAAATAATTTCTAAAGCAGCATTTAAATCTGGACTATTTTTTAAAAAGCAAAGTCCAAAACACACTGCAGAAATAATAAGGACCAAAACACACTGCAGAAATAAATGATAGGGAACATGGGAGCTGCAGTTTGTTGTGTTTATAAGTGACAGTTTCCTGCTAAGTACCTGCATGTCATAAGCATTTGAATTAAAATTACCATATTGAAATCAAATCTGATTTTTTAAAATTTTTATTTGGTGTGCGTTGGAAGAGGGGTAGTCTTATATGGCGAGTATGTCCCAAAGTCTATATTTTAACTGAAAAAGTTGGGGGTCATCTTATATGCCGGAAAATACGGTACTGACTTTGTTTTAGTTGTAAGAAGTTAATTGCATATTTAAGTTGGTTTTTAGTTCTAAGTAGTGCACTGCAATCCAGTATGTGTGCATAGTGTTCTAGGCTTAAGAATCAACATAATGTTTTGCTTTTTCTATGACACATCTGTGGTTTCCAGAGATTAAAAAGAGATGCCATGATTTTCAGAAAGATAAACAAACAGATGGACAGTGTGCAAACCACAGGAAAAATACAGGAGGGGTTTGTACAATGGCCTGGTGTATCTTTGTCCTTTTCCCTTCTTCAAAATGATTGTGGTTCTCTGCTATGCAACCCTAGCTTTCTGAGCATCTTTTATTCTGTCATGAAAAAGGAAACAAACATAAATTAACATCAAATTAACAAATATACTCATTCTCAAGCAGTGCTCCCACCAATCTTGCGATTCCTTCTGCTCCCCCAAGGATTGAAGAACAGCATTCAGGCCCTGAAACCTGACACCCCTAATTGCCATAATACAACTTTATATAAGTAATGGGTATGGGTATGGGAACAATAAAAACAATATAATTCAAGACCAGGAAGGAATAAAAAGATGTTGGATGCAACGCACAGAAGAATCATACAAAAGAGATGACAAAATGAAAGACACATGGAATGAAGAGCCATATGAAGATGATCCCCAAATTCTAAAAAGTGAGTTAGAAACTGCAATAAGAGAAATAGCAAAAAACAAATAACCAGAACAGATGATATTCTAACTGAACGGCTACAATCCACATTAACAGAGTCAACTCTAGTGCTGATCAACATATGTCAACAGATATGAAAAACAAAACAATGGCCAACAGATTGGAAGTGATCACTATACATCCCCTTCCACAAAAAGGGAGAAACAAGAGACTGCAGCAACTATAGGACCATAGCACTGATCTCCCATGCAAGCAAAATCATGCTCAAAATTTTGCAACATAGACTCCAACCATACATGGAAAGAGAGATCCTAGAGGTCCAAGCAGGGTTCAGGAAAGGAACAGGCACTAGGGATCACATTGCAAACATACGATGGCTAATGGAGCTCATGAGGAAATTCCAAAAGAAAATCAACATGTGCTTTACAGACTATAGCAAAGCCTTTGACTGCATAGACCATGAAATACTATGGAACACCCTTAAAGACATGGGAGTGCCAGTACATCTGATAGTCCTGATGAGGAATCTGTACTCGGGACAAGAGGCTACTGTCAGAACAGAAACAGAGAAACAGAATGGTTCCCAATTGGCAAAGGGGTCAGACAAGGCTGCATCCTTTCACCCTATCTGTTCAACTTGTATGCAGAACATATTACAAGAAAAATAGGCTTGGACACAGAAGAAGGGGGAGTGAAAATAGGGGAAAGGAATAGCAATAATCTACGATATGCTGATGACACCATAGTACTAGCAGAAAACCTCACAGACTTGGAACACCTACTAAGGAAGATCAAAGAAGAAAGTGCAAAGGCAGGCTTAATGCTGAACATAAAGAAAACAAAAATAATGACCACTGAGGACCTTCACAAGTTCAACCTAGAGAGTGAAGAAATAGAAATAGTAAAAGAATTCTCATACCCGGGATCAAACATTGATAGAAATGGGGACGACAGTCAGGAAAGCAGAAGAAGACTAAGAATGGGGAGGATGGCTATGAAAGAACTAGAAAAGATTCTAAAATTCAACGACATACAACTCAGCACAAAAGTTAGAATCATACAAGCCACTGTATTCCCTATTACCATGTATGGATGTGAAAACTAGACAGTTAAGAAAGATGATAGGAAGAAAATCAATGCATTTGAGATGTGGTGCTGGAGAAGGGTGCTGAAGATCCCATGGACAGCCAAAAGGACAAACAAGTGGATACTAGAGCAGATCAAACCCGAAACCTCCCTGGAAGCCAAGATGACCAAAATGAGACTGTCGTACTTCGGACACATCATGAGAAGAGAGGACTCTTTAGAAAAAACAATAATTCTGGGGAATGTGGAGGGAAGTAGGAAGACAGGAAGGTCACATGGTAGATGGATGGACTCTAGTAAGGAGGTCAAAGGTATGGGATTGCAGGAATTAAGCAGAGCAATGTAGGACAGAGGGTCTCATCCACAGGGTTGCTATGAGTTGAGATCGATTCGAGGGCAGTGAACAACAAAATGGGTATGGAGCAACCATGGTTAATTAAAACAGTGATCAGAGTCATTTAGTAGGTAGGCTTGATGTAATTATAACAGGCAACATAAAAAAAATTACCAGGCAGAATGCTTGAAGGTGTGCTGAGGATGTTTTGATCAAAACAGAATTGAAGAAATGCTGATTGTTCAGCCAGTCATTAAGGCAGTGGTTCTCAAATGGTGGGGCAGGACAATGGGGGGGGGATGCAAGAGTTGCTCGGGGAGGGGCATGAAATGTAGAGGCTCTGATCTTTCCTCCTTCTCTTCTTCTTCTCAAACTTTTAATGTAAAATTTACACATGCATTGAGTTAAATATTGAATTTACTTAAAATTTTTCTAAATTGAATGATATTTCCTTATAAAATGTTAAAATATGAATATACATGAATATGCAAATGAAAACATGCACACTAAACAAACTATTTTTATTAATATAGTATGTCAACTGTGTGTGTGTATGGGGGGCGGGGGCGGCTACATCTGCATGTAGATATAAAGGTTGGTCCCAAGGGTAAAAACTTTGAATACAACTGCATCAGGGGATGGCCAGCTTCTCTAGGCAATGCTTATTTATTTATTGTATTTATACCCTGCTCTTCCAAAATGCTCTCAAAGTGGCTATATTTTTTCCAGCTCATATCTGCACTGGTTTCTTTGGATGCTGCATCACACTGTTGACTCATATTTAGCCTGTCATCTACTAAGACTGCCTCAACCCTATTCACATATACTGCTTTCACGCCACAAGTAGGCCACTGTGTTTGTGGTCTACTAATACCCCCATCTTTTTTTCCACATATACTGCTTTTGAAAACCTTTGCTGTTTCTCCTCAATTAACTACATATCTGTAGAGTCAATTATATTTAAAATACAAATAAGCTGAACTAAGTAGGCAACATGGCAAAACAGAGCAGGGGATAAGGGAACAAAACATTTTGAGAGACAGGCAGACAGCAATATGAACAAGCAGCTGCAGCAGTTGTCATAATTCCCATTACTGCTCACATGTCACTTGGTCTTGCCTGCAGCGTAAAACATGTGCCAAGTTTTTCCAGGCTATGAAAGGCTCATTCCCAGCCCTACAGGACTGCCTTTTTTTTTTTTTTTTGACAAATATTGCCCTTTTCCATATAACTGTAAACAGCTTTCATCTAATTCAAAATAGCTAGACCAGAGATGAAATCAACATCCTGAAATGTTAAGAGCCTTTATTCAATAAACACTGAACTATCCATGTGGCAAATACTTCCTCATATTACCAGTCTTCTAAACATGTGGATTCTATTTCTGGCCCTGGGTGAATAAGTAACAGATAGAAGAACAGAAATGTCTTATGTAATGCATTGTGTCTCCTCAATAAAACACACATTATAGCATGTTACTGAAGCCAACAGTTGCAGTCCTGTTCATTTCAATGGGCCATGAGCACATATGCATGCACGCACACACACACATACACACACATGCATGCACCTTCATTGCATTTGCAGAGGAAAACAATGATTATTGAGGTAGTGACACTGTAAGTTTGATTGATATGGTTGTGCAATATGATGTGAACATGATAACTTTGGAGTTTATGGAGATGGAAATTTGATTACTTGGTTTTCACTGTATTTGTTCTCAGGAAGAGAGTGGATTCTCTATCTGCTTCCTTCAATATCACCTTAAAAACCATCTTAAGCAAACATCTCAAGGTAGAGGCAGGCCCATAACTGTGACACCATGAGTTTTTTTCTCCTGTATCATTTGAAACTACCTTGGCTGATGAAGAAGCCAGTGAACCTTGAAAGCTTGTGTAATGTATTTTTCACCTTTTCATTGATCTACTTATGATATGATAATGATTTGTACATTGGAATTTGATTTATGACCAACACAGCCACTACTAAATGTATGTGATCATATACATATTAACTCAGAAGACTCACAGTGTTGAATAGGGTATAGTCCCAGTAAGTGTGCACAATTTATGAAACTCAAAATACACAAAGGGCAGGGACAGTAGGCTTTTCCAGATAAAACCTGCTGGTTCCTTGAAAATGCTGCCAATGACTTACATACGATGTCAGGTGTATCCCTTTAATACAGTAGATTATTCTAGGTTGCTGAAATTCCAGGCTTATCTGAGGATGCAATAAAGTGTCCCACTATTTGAAACAAGAAGACACATGCTATAACTGCTGCCATGATGCATGGTTATTATGCATGGCCCTGTTGCATGATGCCATGCTGCATGATCAATTTCATCCTCTTTTATCCTTCCAGTTCTTCAAACAATGTAATGGCAAGAGAACAGCTTACATGACCCATCAAGACTTGCTGATTCTCATCACAACAGAATCTTCCTGGTGTCACACTTAGGGAGCAGTCTATGGCATCTAAAGCAGTGGTGGCTGGCCCTTCTGGGGGAGGAAGCATTTTTCTCATCTCTCTCTTATGGTGAGACGGCCATAGAAAAGTTACCTTTTTGGGATACAGCTCCCAGAATCACCCCGCCAGCATGGCCACTAGCACTAGCCGGCTTATATGAGGGTCAATCCTAATTATATACAGCTCCATGCTAAGACCAAGCTAGATAAATAAAATATTGACAAAACTGCCAAAGGCTGCTCTGTAACAGCTTCTGTTGATTTTGGTTTTTCCCTTTGTACCAGAGGAAAATGGAAAGACTGCCTAGTTGGAAAAGAGTGTGTAAGACGGAGAGGATACAAAGGCAAGCACTCATTATGGCTGGATAGCAGAGTGAATCCTGCAGCAAGGTTAAGTGCTTTTATTTCTGAATCCTTGGTGCTTGTTCTTCTGGCACACCATGAAGCCTTAATTTGTGTTTGGCTTTGCCTGAAACCACAAGAATATACTGTAAGGAAAATATATATATATTTGTGAAAGAAAAGTCTCTTTTCTCAGGCGCCATCAACTGCTGCTGATGTAAAAGGGTATCTCTCTGTGTGTGGGGCTTTCAAGTTGCCTGTCAACTTATGGTGACCCCATGAAATTCATAGAACTTTTTAAGGTAAGGAATACTGCGAACTAAAAACATAGGGTCTTTTCAGACTGCTAGAAATAGTGCAAATTGAGTCCACTTTAACTGCCCTGGCTCAGTGCTAGGGAATCATGGTAACTGTATTTTTTTTCTGAGACATTGAACCTTCTCTGTCAGAGAGCTCTGGTGCTACAATAAACTACAGTTCCTATGATTCCCTAGCACTGAGTCAGGACAGTTAAAGTGGACTCAGTTTGCACTATTTCTGGCAATCTGCAATGGCCCATAGTTTCTTGGCGATTATGTCAAAGATAACAAATGGGAACTGTAGATACAGAAGCTATCTATTTACAAATAAGCCTTATACCCTATTCTAATTTATTTTTAAGTAAGCCCTAGTGAATTATTTTTGAGCAAACATGTCTAGATTGCATTCTTAAGACCAATTTTAAACCTGAACTTTACAGGGGGAAAAAAATGGGTTTCTTCAGTCCTTTAGCCTCTGGAGCATGCTCACCATATTTGTTACTCTCTTTGTCCCTTTGTCTTTTTTTCCTAGGATTTCAAACACCTCTAATGAAGCTGGCAGAGTTTATTGGTGGATGCTGGCAAATTATCTTGATTACCTGTGTCAAATGGTATATGCGCCATTCATTAAATGCACAAGATATGATGAGCTGCTATTGGGACCATCTTCTATCATGCTTCTTGTCTGACAACTCTGTTAGTTTGTTGATTCAGCATTGATGTTGCTGGTTTTATGTTTTAATGACAGGAGTAGTCAATCTTCCAGATGACCACATGGTATTTCCCACAGTTCCCCACAGTTGGCCAAGAAAAAGAAAAAGACACCATGCACTCATGCCTGACATTGCATTTGTATTCATGGATGCTCATAGAAAAGTCTCTTTCTGATCACTGGAGCTCTCCCCCAGAGCTTGGAAAGAATTAATACAATGGCATGGTGAAGTTATCTTCATCCAAGAAGATGCAAGAAAACACTCTAAAGACACTCTCCTAACATGGTTCATCCAAGTATAACCCCAGCATGGTCAGAATTGTACTGAGTGTGCTATACATTATGTTGTTGTTATGTGCCTTCAAGTTGTTTCTGGTGACCCTAAGACAAACCTATCATGGAGTTTTCTTGCTATGATTGTTCAGAGAGGGTTTGTTGTTGATTTTCTCTGAGGCTGAGACAATAGGACTCACCCAAGGTCATCCAGTAGGCTTCCATGTCCTAGTAGAGAATCAAACTGTGATCTTCTGGAGTTGTAGTCCAATATTCAAACCACTACAGCACACTGGATCTCAGCTGTGCATAATAGAAAATTAATAATATTTAGATTCTGGTTCAAAATATATTCTTCCACCAATTTAACATGAGTGATCTATTGTACATGGCTAATGTTCTGAAGATTTGAAATCATGACCTGTAGGCTGTGCTCTTGCCAAGAAGAAAGCAGAAGTGATCAGAAATGAACTACTGAAAAAGCACACATAGGTTATATCCAGAATCACTCATGTAGACAAGAATGGCTCTGTTCATAAAAGGTGACTTCACTCATTAAAGATCCTTTCTCTGCCTTAATATAGCTCACCATTGTTTGCTTACTCACTTTGTAACATTTTAAGGGAACTGAAGAGACTGCCATGCAGAGGAGTAGATGTTGAAATCCATTTCCATTAGCTCAGTTGCATTCTCTTTAACCTGGATCAAACCCATAGGCTTGGGCTACTAGATAAGTTAAAAACATGGTAAACATTAGTACAATCAGAAAGGAAGGGAGAGAAGAAGAGAGGGAGATTTTTAATGATGTACTATATTGTCTCTGTTTTTTAAAAGGTATGGTTTTAAATTGGTTTTAATTATATTGCTAGATTAGTTATATTTTAACTTTTGTCTGTATTAGTGATGTGATATTTTTTTGTGTTGTAATAAGCTGCTTTGGGTGACAAGGCTGGGGAAAAGGCAGGATATTAATGCATGAATGCATAAATAAATAAATAATCTGGGTCCCATAAGAACTGTTCAGTTTTATAGTACTCCATTGTTGAAACTTTCTACATATACATTCACTCACGTCTTGAAACTAGAGTAAACCCAATAATTTATATAAATATTATACATGATATTAAAGATGTTCATTCCAGGTTCAATTTAATTTTAATAAAAAAGCAGCTGAAAGCATTAGCATTTTTGTTTTGTTGTTGTTGTTGTTTTGGAAAAACCTGTTTAGTCATCCTAGATAACTACTGGTATGAGGTCCTGAAGTGATTTTGAAATATTTTTCTGTGTTTTTTTTCAGTTTTCAAAAGACCCAATAAGTTCATAAAGAACTTAGATTTAATGTTATTATTTTTGATATACTACCTCTTCAAAGTAGCTTGCCCTAAATGAAGATATTTCATTCTTTTATGACCATGAACATTTTCTCATAATGAATAGGGATCATTATGTCCTCTTATAAACTAGCAAAGAGCTCCACTTACTGGCAGACAACAGACTCCATTTTAATCTTAATTGCTGAGCTAGAATAAAAGCCTGCAAGATTCAGTCATGATTTTTTAAAAAGCAATCAATGCAACCTAAAATCTTCTGCTGAGATATCCTCCTTGTATATTACTGTTCTATTTGGAAAACTGTGTTAGCCAGAGAAATGTTTTGGACTTCAACACTCAGCATTGCCAATGGTGTTGCATTGTGGAAGCTGTAATTCAAAACAACTGGAAAGCCAACAGGTCCCCATCCATGGCTTAGATTAGTGGTTCTCAACCTTTGGTTCTCCATATGTTTTGGACTTCAACTCCCATAATTCCAGATTGTTGACCAATTTGGCAGGGGTTTCTGGGATCTGAAGTCCAAAACAAATGGAGGTCAAAAGCTGGGAACACTAATTAGATGAAGAAAGAAAATTGAATTCCGAAAAGGACAAGGAAAAATGGGGAATATTTGCTTGTCTAGTTCAACAGTGTATGGTATGAAAGCACCATTCTCTTGCTGCCCTAAATTATTTAGTGAGTGGGCCAATGATTCATGGAAACAGGAAGAGAATTCAGTCAACTGATCTTACAATGCTAATATGAAAATATAGTTAGATTGCCTATCAATTGTTTGTCATCTGTAGAGTTCACTGTGTATCTGTTGGCCATATCATTGTATCAAATGTCCCTTTCAAATGTTCAGAACAAAGTTTGAAATCTGAAGAAGATTAGAGTTAGGGACACACAGCCCTTCCCCCAACTTCCCAATAGTACCAAAGGACTTTCATTACTTTGCATGTTAAGCAGATAGAATTGAAGGGGACTTCATGCATTCAGGTGAATAGCTTAGAAGACCATTTCTGACTGTTGCACTAAAAATCTGAAACATCTTCTGACAGGGCAGAAATCTTTGGGATCACAGCTTGCACACGTAACTGTGCTGCCTATTCTTAAGGAGGGGGAGTTAACTACCTAAGAAAAAATGGCATCTGAAAGTAACAACAGGTAGCAGTTGATGTGAGGAATTACAAGTTGTCTGAACTATGTGATCATCTCAGTACCTAAAACCTTGAGATTATTGTGGTAGGCAGCTACAACATAAAAAACCTATGTAGCCATTTTCTATGCCCTTTTGTGGGTGAATGGATGACATGGGTCCATACCCTCCACTATACTCATACCTTTCCTAATCTGAAGGCCTCCAGATTTGTTGGACTACAATTCCTATCAGCATGGCCAGGGGACATCTGGATGGGTGAAGGCTGCTTTTCCCCTTAGGAACTGGGGATTTGAAACAATTCCACTCAAGCCCTTTTGTTATTTCCAGCAGGAATACAAGATCTTCTGCCAGAACCAGATGGTATACTGTCAACATAAAACTGACAGGGGGCTCAGATGGGACTCATTTGGCCTAGGTATTGGAGGTTTAAAGCTGTTGGTTCTATGTCTATTATTTGAGATTATTTCTTTCTTTTAAATGGGGATTTGTCTTGTTTTTATTTAGTTAGTTATTATTTATATGCTACATTTATTTGTACACTGTCCTGTGACAGCTGTGATTTGAAAGTTAGCCTATAATACTTAAGTTAACGATAGCATACAGTCTTTTTTTTTTTTTTGCTGAATAAAAAGCCATCAGGGGAGGGAGGATTTAGCATGATTCCAGAAAAATATTCAGCTGGCCTTTGTTTCTTGGCTTTCGGTTGAGAGGATTCTATTCACTAATATACAGCAAGATATGAAATTAAAAACACCGTCTTTGAAAACTCAAGAATGAATACCTGCTGATCTAGCAACACTGAGCCCAATGCTAGTCAACATCCTGATAAGTGACTTGGATGATGGAATAGAGGGCATGTTTATCAAATCTGCAGACACCAAATTAGGAGGGGTAGCCTCAGAGTATTCTGTCTCCTCGTTTGGAGGTTTTTAAACAGAGGCTGGATGACCATCTGTCAGGAGTGCTTTCATTGTGTATTCCTTTATGGCAGGAGGTGGGACTGGATGGCCCTTGTGATCTCGTCCAACTCTATGAATCTGTGATTCAGTAAAGCTGAGCCATTGTACAGCAGAATGAGTATAACTGTGGGACTGAGTTCCTTTGTGTGGCTTGCATTTTTTTAAAATTAAAAAAAAAGTTTTCTTTTTGGCTACATTTTGTATTTCACCTGAAGCATTATTTTCTAAGAAATGCTGGGTGAATTATTTTGTTTATCTGTTACTTAGCTCCTTGAAGACAAGGTACAAATGTAGGTGATGATCATGATGATGATACTTGATGTACTTGATAGATTGATTAAAAGAGCTTTCAAAGTAAAACATGATCTAGAATTCTTTCATCAGAAAGGTTTACTATGCTCTCACACTGCTTTCACTCATACAGCATGGAGTTAGCTGGATATAGAAGTATGAGACATACGGGGGGAGCCCTATTCAGCAACTGAATTTCCTACATCCTACCTTGTGTGATAGACACTTCTTTAAAGGTAGTAGAATCATAGAATCATAGAATCATAGAATCATAGAGTTGGAAGAGACCACAAGGGCCATCCAGTCCAACCCCCCTGCCATGCAGGAACTCCCAATCAAAGCATCCCCAACAGATGGTCATCCAGCCTCTGCTTAAAGACCTCCAAGGAAGGAGACTCCACTACTCTTCGAGCGAGTGTGTTCCACTGTCGAACCACCCTTACTGTCAGGAAGTTCCTCCTAATGTTGAGGTGGAATCTCTTTTCCTGGAGCTTGCACCCATTGTTTCGGGTCCTAGTCTCTGGAGCAGCAGAAAACAAGCTTGTTCCCTCCTCGATATGACATCCCTTCAAATATTTAAACACGGCTATCATATCACCTCTTAACCTTCTCTTCTCCAGGCTAAACATCCCCAGCTCCCTAAGTCGTTCCTCATAGGGCTTGGTTTTCAGACCCTTCACCATTTTAGTTGCCCTCCTTTGGACACGCTCCAGTTTCTCCACATCCTTTTTGAATTGTGGTGCCCAGAACTGGACACAGTATTCCAGGTGAGGCCTGACCAAAGCAGAATAGAGTGGCACTATTACTTCTACTAGTAAAGAAAGGATAATAATTCAGTATATTGTTTCCTTACAAAGGCATAAATCCATCTCTTTGTCCCAACTACAGTATACTCACAGAATCAATAGGAACTTGGTAAGGCAACTCTTATGTGTGTTTGATTGATTCAGTGGATCTTCTCTAGCTGGGACTAAGGGCTGAATGTAGGCCTTCGTACCTGACTGCAATTTAGGCCTTAGAGTGCTCCTGGTGATGGTCAGATAGTTCTTTTAATCTAAGACTGGAAAGACTTCAGGCTTTCAAAATCTTGTCTCTCTGTCTCTCTCTCTCTCTATTTCCATTTTCCCCCTCCCCTTTCCCAGGACCCTTCTGTCCTCCATTCTGAGCTTGACTAGGAAGCATATCTTCCAAGTCTGCAAGGCTGGGAGAGCACCACATCAACTCCCCATGTCCTCCAAGTCCTGCAAGGCTGGGAGGGCAGCATCACACCAAGGGGAGAGTCCTCCATATGACACCCATAGCTGAGACATCCCAGGGGACTTGGAGGACATGGGGAGTTGAAATGGTGCCCTCCCAGCCTTGCAGGACTTGGAGGAAATCCTTCCTAATCAAGCTTAGAATGAAGGGTGTTTTGGAATTCCTCCTGGACAGGGTTGGAATGTAGGACGGGTCCTAGGAAAGTAGGGGGGAAATGGTGGATTTCCCCAAAAACTAGTGAAGGATGGGATACTAGTGAGGGATGGGATTCTGGCCATGGCACCCATGACTCCCTCTTATGTTTTTTTTTTTTTTAATGTGTTGCTGGTTGCATAACCGATGATGCATAGGTGATTGATAGGCATTTTGAAGAGGCACAAACTAAGGGGAATGACAATTGTGTCAAAAAAGAAGTGAATAAAGAAAAGACCCACTTCCATAATGGGAATGATGCATGGACTGGAATCGATTCACCAATCCAGAGCAAAAGCGAATAGCAAACCAGGTTAAATGTAAGTGGGAATGAGCCCTTAGTTGCAATCTCACTTGATCGTGGGAATAGGCTGGAAATATCATCCTTGCAGCTTGATATGGTTGTTGGCTGTTAAGGTGAGTGTGGGAGGGGTTGAGCTAGGGCACGTTACATAGTTACACATACATAACTGATCAGCCATTGTAGATTATTGGCAAATATTTATTTTAATACATTTTTATCATTTTAACATTTTACATTATAAAACTGTCCTTCCAATAGGAGATAACAGTCAATGCATCTAACAAGCATTACTGAAACCAAAATTAAAAACAAATTGGATAGGCATCTTTGCTGATCTAACGCAGAACATCCATTCTATATGAGAATTGTGTAGTGTCTTGTGCATTGGTATCATGAGATACTGGCTTTGTAGAGTCCTTACCTTCATCTTTTGCTTTCATCATAGAATTATTATTTGCACCATTAACAGAGGAGTTGAATGAAGGCTATAATTTTTCCCTCAGCACTACTTCAAACATACATTATCAGTGTTCATTCATGTGGATGCAGTTACATTTCATGGAGTATAACATGCTTTTGTTGCATGAAAGTAATGAACAAAACCCATTTAGGATTGTGCCAGAAATATAAATGTGTAGTATACTGCCTATTCATTTTATTCAATGCAAAGGATTTCTTATTTAAACCATCATGCACTCAGAAGGATATTGCTAAGAAGAAATAAATTGTTATTTCTAAAGAATGTGAAGTGTTAAACTTATATTCAGTATAAATGTTGTTGTTCCCCCCACCCTTTCTGTCCAAAAACCTCACAAAAGCATTGTGTACATTCTTTGGCACTGGTTTGATTCCACACCTCAGTGTAAATTCTCTCCAGTTCCTTTAAATGAATGTTCTTAAAACACCCACTCAGATGTTCCTGCACACATTGGTCTAACAAATGGATGACAAAGTCTTCCAGTGCACTGAAAAAAACAACACTCTGGAAACATGTGCTTAGACACAATAAGCTGGACACACAATTGAGAAAACTATAAAGTTGGGATTCCAAATGATATGGAGGACAAATTAGGGATTGAAAGAATATTTACTGTTATTTGTATCCTTGTTGAAAAATAAAACAGAGATAAGACATTTGTGCAGCTTTCAACCAGTAATTGCACCATGTTTTGGAAATAATTCTGGAGAAAAATATTTTTTAAAAAAGTGTAAACATTTTGGATTTTATGCAGAACACCAGGAGTTTTCGCAAACAGAAGTTCTGTGTGTTTCACAAGCATGTTTTTCTGCTAATATTGACTTGCACAACTCCCCCCCCCCCCATATTTTTCATGCAAAGAACTATTTCCTAGAATACATGATGGGGAAGTTGCATGAAAATGGGGAGTAGATATTATGAAAAACAGGTTTTGCATTCAACATCCCCTCAGGTTCCAGAAACACCCTTGGATTGGGTAAAAATCATGATTTTTGCATAAAATCTGCACTTTTGAGGAAAAAAACCTGTGGCATTATGTACCTGCATGTGTACATGCACACATGATTTTTAAACACTCAAAAATATTGTCTACAGAAACACATTTATCCAGCATTTTTTTTTCTTTCCTTTCCTTTTCCTTTTCTTTTTCCTTTTCCTTTTCCTTTCTTTTTTGACATGTTTCTCCGCCTGGAAACATTGAAATAGGATTGCACAAAACCTAGTATTTTCTATAAGTAGAAAACATGTATTCTTCATTGAATCATAGAAACATAGAGTTGGAAGAGAACACAAGGGCCATCCAGTCCAACCCCCTGCCAAGCAGGAACTCAAAATCAAAGCATCCCCAACAGATGGCCATCCAGTCTCTGTTTAAAGGCCTCTAAAGAAGGAGACTCCACCACACTCTGAGGAAGTGTGTTCCACTGTTGAACAGCTCTCACTGTCAGCAGGTTCCTCCTAATGTTGAGGTGGAATCACTTTTCCTGTAGCTTACATCCATTGTTCCGGGTCCTATTCTCTGGAGCAGCAGAAAACAAACTAGCACCCTCCTCAATATGACATCCCTTCAAATATTTAAACAGGGCTATCATATCACCTCTTAACCATCTCTTCCCCAGGCTAAAAATACCCAGTTCCCTAAGTCGTTCCTCATAGGGTATGGTTTCCAGACGCTTCACCATTTTAGTTTCCCTCCTCTGGACATGCTCCAGTTTTCAACATTTCAACATTCCTTTTGAATTGTGGTGCCTAGAACTGGACACAGTATTCCAGGTGGGGCCTGACCAAAGCAGAATACATAGGCACTATTACTTCCCTTGATCTAGATACTATACTTCTACTAATGCAGCCTAAAATTGCATTGGCCTTTTTAGCTGCGGCATCACACTGTTGACTCATGTTCAACTTGTGGTCCCTTTCACATGTAGTGTCATTAAGCCAGGTGTCCCCTACCTTATATCTATGCATTTCATTTTTATTTATTTATTTATTTATTTTTGTCCTAAGTGCAGTACCTTACATTTCTCTCTCTTGAAATTCATTTTGTTAGCTTTAGCCCAGATTTCTAATCTATTAAGGTAATTTTTAATTTTCATCCTGCCTTCTGGGGTATTTACTATTCCTCCTAATTTGGTGTCATCTACAGATTTGGTAGGCATGCCCCCTATTCCTTCATCCCAGTCATTGATAAAGATATTGAATAGCACTGGGTCCAGGACAGCACTGGGTCCAGGCACCCCACTGGTCACTTCTCTCCAGGAAGAAGAGGAGCCATTGCTGAGCACCCTTTGGGTGCAGTCAGTCAATCAATTACTAATCCACCTGACAGTTGTATTTTCTAGCCCACATTATGTTATCTTGTTTGCAAGAATATCATGGGGGACCTTGTCAAAAGCCTTACTGAAATCAAGATATGCTATGTCTACTGCATTCCCTTCATCTAGCAAGCTGGTAATTTTATCAAAAAAAGTGATCAGATTAGTCTGGCATGACTTGTTTTTGAGAAACCCATGTTGAATTTTTGTGATATGGTATTCCTTTCTAAATGTTCACAGACTCTCTGTTTAATGAACTGTTCTAGAATCTTTCCCAGTATAGATGTCAGATTAACTGGACGATAGCTGTTGGGATCCTCTTTTTCCCCCCTTTTGAAGATGCGGACAATGGTTGCCCTCCTCCAGTCTGCTGGGACTTCTCCTGTTCTCCAGGAGTTCTCAAAAATTGTTGCCAGTGGCTCTGAGATTACATTTACCAGTTCTTTTAATATCATTGGATGTATTTCATCTGGCCCTGGATACTTAAATTCATTTAGGTCATGGGTCGCAACCTGTGGCCTGTGGGCCGCTGCCGCTGCCCCATGCGCCGCACGCGAGCGTAGGCACCATTTTGGCATCCATTGGAATTTGCCCAGAGCAAGCATGCTGGGGCCTTCCCTGGGCTCTGGGAAGGCCGCAGCGCACATGCACCAGGTGAATGCGCCCAGAGCAGGCACACTGCAGCCTTCCCTGGGTCCTGGCAAGGCCACAGTGCACGTGTGCCCGTCAAATTCACCTGGAACAGGTGCTCTGGGGTCTTCCCTGGGCCCTGGCAAGGCCACAGCGCTTGTGCGCCAGGTGAATTTTCCTGGAGCAGGCGTGCTGGGGCCTTCCCTGGGCTCTGGCAAGGCCGCAGCATGTGCACCGGATGAATTTGCCCAGAGCAGGTGCGCTGCGGCCTTCCTTGGGCCCTGGCAAGGCTCAAGTGTGCCTGCTCCCGGTGAATTCGTGAGGTGCATGCACGCTGCAGCCTTCCAAAATGGTGCCCGTTCTTGCACGCATGCATGCACAAGTGCAGGGGCCATTTTGTAAGGCCCAACGGTGCTGTGTGCATGCGCATGGTACCGTTGGGCCTTTCAAAACGGTGCCCCCATGCACGTGCACATACACATGACGGTGGGTGTCGTGTGCATGCGCACGTGCATGGGGGGTCCATGCATGTGCAAGCACGAGCCTGCCTAGCTGGCCCCAGCGCCATTCCCCCCCCCACCCCCTGGCAACAAATGTTGCCAACTCCTGATTTAGGTTAACCACGTATTCCTGTACTACTTTACTTATTCTGTGCTGCATTTCCCCTATTGTGTTCTCTGCTCCATTTTCCTCAGGTTGAGCACCCTTTTCCTTTTGTGTGAAGACAGAGGCAAAGAAGGTATTGAGTAGTTCTGCCTTTTCTCTGTCCCCTGTCATAATTTCTCCATCTTCTCTATGCAGTGGTCCTACCATTTCCTTCGTTTTTATTTTGCTATGGACATACCCCAAAAGCCCTTTTTTGTTATTCTTAACCCCTCTAGCAAGCCTGAGCTCTGCGCTTTGGCTTTCCTGACTTTACCCCTACATGTGCTAGCTATTTGTTTGAATTCCTCTTTAGTGATTTTGCTCCTTTTCCATTTCTTATACATCTCCCATTTAAAACTTAGTTCAGTTGAAAGTTCTTTTGTCATCCAACCTGGTTTCTTGAGACACCTCCCATTTTTCCTTCTCCTTCAAACAGTTTGAGATTGTGCCTTCAGTATCTCCCCTTTGGGAAACTCCCATCCATCCTGAACTCCCTTCTCCTTTAGTATTCCTGACCATGGGATAACTCCCAGTGTTTCCCTAAGTTTATTGAAATCAGCTCTCCTAACATCTTGAATGAGTGTTTTATTAGGCTTAGCTTCTCCTTTCTACTGTAGAAGAAACTCCAGGAGAACATGATCACTCCCACCCAAGGATCCCTCTATTTGCACCCCATTTACCAGGTCATCCCTGTTTGTTAGGATCAGATCTAAAATAGCTGGTTCCCTTGTTGCCTCTTCCACCTTTTGGACAATGAAATTGTCTTTGAGGCAAGTGAGGAATTTCCTAGACCTTGAAGTATTGGCTGACTTTGACTTACAGCAAATATCAGGATAGTTGAAGTCACCTAGTAATAGTTGTTGGAATATAGATGGGTTATGCAGTCAAAGGTGAAATGTAGAGATGTGTGGGTGGAATTTTCCTCATGAGAACAACATCTAGAGAAACAAAGAGAACTCGGCCCAGATGGCCAAGAAGTCATAACATGGACAGATTTAGCTGGGAGATAACAAATAGAAAACAACTTTAGATCATGAGAAAAGCAGTCACATGGGGGATGATGGATAGCAAGGGGCTGGGTTAATACACAACATACAGGCATTATCCAATCAGCATAAGGTTAACACCCAAAAGGTGGAGTATGAGAAGGGCCTGGAGATTCCTTTGTAGAGAATATTTATATTTACAAGCATTGTGTGTGTGCGCGTGTGTCCGGCAGTGGTTTTAACCATGGAGTTAAGTTTTGATTTTTAGTTTTTGAGTATGCTTATGCTGCTTTTACAATGTAACTCCTGCATCTGGAAACATAGATCTGTTTCTTCTTCTTAACTTTCAACAACAACAAGTTAGGATCCTAAGCTTTTGGATCTGCTAAAGATGTAACCTCTTATGGCTGAACTGGATAAGTTCATCACAATGGATTTTACTTAGTTATCTTATTTTCTTTTACATGCATTAATAAACTATACTTTTGGACTTTACAATGTGTCTTCTTGACTGAGGAAGACAGGATCCTGGAGAAGAGAAGCTGAGCTAGTTGATGGTAAGAGATACAAAGTGGCTGTGGATCATCAGGACATCAGGACCCATTGTGCATTCAGTCACATTGTAGATCAGATCATGATGTGCATATGGTCATATGGTCATATGCATTAGAACAAAATGTTCATTGCAGCCAGTCAGCAGCAGCAGTCACAGCTCTGGTGTCATTTGCATAAAGGTCCCAGAGATGTAGCAATGTCTGTTCCTCCCCTGAGAATATGAGTGTTGCACAACATTGAGATTCACCTTTATGTAATTGTAACTCAGTTTATGTTGTTGCAAATACCTAACTAGATGTTGCTTCTTGAACCAATACACTATTGCCCATCCAGCATCTTTTTCTCCATGAACAAACAGTTCTCAAAGGCCTTCTCAAACAAGCAAACAAACAAACAAACAAACAAAGCATTTATCTTCCTAAGACTCCAAACACTTCAAAATATGCAAATGCTTAGCAAAAATATCCATTGTGCAAAGACA
The DNA here is from genome assembly GCA_026167975.1 of Phrynosoma blainvillii. NCBI lineage: Eukaryota > Metazoa > Chordata > Lepidosauria > Squamata > Phrynosomatidae > Phrynosoma > Phrynosoma blainvillii. The sequence goes on from JANUYF010000003.1 coordinate 43,315,721, forward strand.
ACTATACAAATTATTTGTCCTCCAATATGAGTTAAGATGTCCTCTATGCTGGCCATTTCCCCATTCTACACTTCTACAGAATTGCCTATTATGGCAGCAGGAAACTTCCCAAGAGCCATCAGGAACCCAAATTATCTACCACCAACATCCAGGGAGGCACATCAGCATTGACAATGAGTACATTGATTTTCCATAAATCCTTGGTTATTACATTGAGTATTGGAGGAGGTAGCCAGACTTGGCTTCAAGGCAGTCAATCATGGTTCAGGGGGACTGTGAAGCAGGGCTGCAGGAGTGGGGGTGGGGGACAGGAAAGTATAAAAGCAGGAATATGTGTCTAAGGGAAGTGGGCGAGACAGGGTTGAGAGTTAAATGAGTCAGAGGAGAGAGTCAGCTGGGAGTTAGTAGTGTGTCTCTGAATTGATTGAAGGAAATCAATTGTACTGTGTCTCTGAACTGATGGAAGAACACGTTTGACATAACTCAGGCTGAATATTATTATATGTTTGTAACTAAAAACGAGTTTGTTAAAGTATTTATTATTCTACATGATATAATATACATTAATTCTCTTGTTAATTTGCTAATTGACTCTGACTGGTTTCTTTAATCCTAAATCAAGAGTGGGTCATGCTTACCATAAAGAATACAAAGCTAAAACACACAGTAGTCCACAGTGAGGTCAGGTGGTGATCCAGTCACTCCAAATCCAAGGAGGGATATTGAAGGAGGACCTTGAGAGTGACAGGCACATTGTTAGGAAATAAAGTGACAGGTCCCAGCCAATGCAGACAGTGCTTTTAAAGTAAGACTGGGGTGAGGCATAAATTTAGAAGCCTTCTTCTTCAGCAACTTGCCTGGTGCCAGTCTCATTATATTTGTCATTTTATAAGTGCTTTGCATAGTCTGTTCTGTTTGCTCTTGCTTTTAATGGTGTCTGAGATCCTTTAAATGGATTTTGGCTGATGTTTCAATGTTTTGCTTTTCTATTTGAATTTTGTGGTTTTATTTCTGTTATTGCAATATTTTTTATATTTTATTGTTATTATTGTTGCTATGAGTTGTTCCGTAATTTACTCTAGCAGAATGTGCAATACACACACACACACACATAACTGGAATGTATGAATATCCAAGTAGCATTTGGTAAGCAGTTCTGTTCAGCAAACTGGCAATTAAGAGAATAATATTTCTATATTTTAAATTAATTAAATTTTTTTTCTTCAAAATTTTGTTTTTTACACATTCTTTCATATGAAATTTACATAAATGTTATGGGAATATATATTGTTGTTATTAACTGCCCTTGATTCGATCTGGACCCACGGTGATCCTGTGGATGAGACATCTCCCTGTTCTTCAATACTCTGCTTAGTTCCTGTACACTCATATCCATGACCTCCTTCATAGAGTCCATCTATCTAGAATGTGGACTTCCTCTCTTTCTATTTTCCCCCACCTTTCCTAACATTATTGTTTTTTTTCCAGTGAGTCACACCTTCTCATTATGTGTCTGAAGTACAACAGCTTCAGTTTGGTCATCTTGGCTTCCAGGGAGATTTCTGGCTTGATCTGCTTTAAGAACCATTTGTTTGTCTTTTTAGCTGTCCATGGGATCCTCAGAACTCTTCTGCAGCACCACATCTCAAATGAATTGATTTTCTTCCTGTCTTGTTTCTTAACTGTCCAGCTCTCACATCCATACATGGTAATAGGGAATATAATGGTTTGTATGATTCTAAATTTTGTGCTCAGTTGTATATCTTTGCATTTTAAGATATTTTCTAGTTCTTTCATAGCTGCCCTCTCCATTCTTAATATTCTTCTGTTTTCCTGACTGCAGTCCCCATTTCTATCAATGTTTAACCCCAGGTATGAGAACTCTTTTGCTATTTCTATTTCTTCATTGTCTAGGGAAATATATAGAATCACAATAAATAAAAAAAATATTTTTGAAATCTAAATTAAATCTAAATTGAATTTATTACCCAAATCATCTAATTTCTCACTGTTTAAGAGTGGCTAATGGGAAATTTTCTAGAAATATTATTTGCAGCTTAACTCAAATCCAGTATAATTGCACAGTATTTACACCTATAATGAGTCACAGAACAGGAGTCCTCACTAATAAAAGTGTGATGTTTGGTAAAGCCACTTTTATTTGTAAATTGATACTGGAGAAATGATTTGAATTCTTTCCTTGCTAGCACAGTTAATGAAGCTGTCCTCTAGAGAGATCCATTTTATTGCATTCCTGCTAGACAGAGAAACCCCAGTAGCAGGTTGTTTGTTTTACTTGTTCTTTTTTTTATCAGAGAAACCACTTTTGTCCATACTAAAGGAAAACACTTTAGATTAATGGTTAGTGAAAATAAGCCAGTAACTGCAGGTCAGCAATGCTGGTTGCTATGGACATACAAGAGAGATAGAGCATGCCATAGAAAACAGTGGAGTTTACTTTTGAGTAAACATTCATAGGATTGGGTTAAGAACTAGGAACTGTGAACTGCTTGTTTATGAGCCAAAGTGAAATGAAACCATCCCATTTAATCAAAATTCTGTAGTCGTTTGTGGGAATGGGAAAGTGCTCTTTCTGTTTGAGGGGATGAGTAACAATTTTGTTTGTTTTATGTGTTTTTTTAATACAAACTTTTTATTATTCTCATGTTTAGTCATATATTTGATGGAATATATGGAAAAAGAGTGAGATTTAAAAAGCCTGAGATTGAGATAAAGCAAACTGACATAAACTGTCCAGACAGAGGATTTGGGCACTTACAGTGCAATCCTATCTCAAGCATAGGCTGGCTGGACTGGGTTAGGATGAAATCTATGACACATGTGTCATCTGAACTGGCCTTAGATTGGTATAACCCCCTTCTTCCAGCTGCTGTCAGAGACCAGCCAGCTAAGAGATCATTGACCACAAAGGCTAAGATCAGCTGGCTGAAAAGTCAAAACGAAGTTGGAGAAAGATTGGAGCAGGGGAGGAGTCGAGTTATGCTCCATCCAGTTCTCACATAGCCCCTGTGCTGCCACACAGGGGGGATGCAGACGAGGGCGTCCAAGACGCCCTGGTCCGCAGCGCCGCGAGGCCAAGGCAGCCTCACCACGGCGCATCACCGCCGAATCTAAAAGTAGTGCCAAATTGGTGCTCCTTTTAGATTTAAGGGAAAGTGCGCCCTAAAAGTGGCGGGCGCACTTTCCCTGCCTCAAACGTTGCGGCGAGTGCGGTCGCCGCGGCGTGAGGCCAACCCGGAAGTGCCGGCCGTGCGGATGGCTGGCGCTTCCGGGGGCGACCTCAGGAAGAGGAAGGGGCACAGAACGTGCGGCTGCCCCTCCTCTTCCGGGCCCGGAAGATGACTCTATTAGTCGTCTGCCGAGGCCCAAAGTTAACCCAACATAGAAACAAAAAAGAGCTCCTTGAAATAAAATTCATGTGTCCCAACCCATCAAGTAAAGCCATGTTTATCCTAGAAGGATTGTGGTTTGAATGGAGAACAGCTTCAACCAGCCTAATGTCAGCGTGTTCAGCTATTGGTTCATTTGCTGAGTTAGGATTGCATTGTTGGCTCTTAAAAGTCTGAGTTTAACAGATGTGTAGTTGCCCATATTTGTATAGTTGGCTATATTTGTGGTGCTGAACTATGCTTGATTCTTCTTTATTAATCTAGTGTCATAGCAGGCAGGGACAAAATGGGCCTCTCATCCTGGAAACATTACCTATTGGTAAGAAATTACCAATGTTTGATTCCCCCCCCCCCCTAAATTCAATAGGAAAAAAAAACACTGAGAAAAAAAATCCCTCAATATGAGAAAAAGTAAAACTGACAGATGCAACCATTTTATGTTTCTTTAAAAAGAGAGGGGGTGCTAGCACATTATACTCTCTGTTGCAGGACCAAAGACAACATTGGACGAGGCTGGCTGGATGATGCAACACAAGGAGGAGATCATTTGAAGAAGCCTCACTAGTTCAGAGTACTGTACTCCTTTGCATCCCTACCATTAGGCAAAGTGAGTTCCCTGCCTTAGAGAACAGATACAGGAGCGAGAGTGATCAGCCATCAGAAACAGTTGTGTGTCCCCTCATGGACTTCTTTGTACCTCCTATTGGATAGTCTGATACCCTCAAATGTGTGCCACCAGTGCTGAAGTTTCTGGATATGGATCTCTTTGAGAGGACAGTGCTAACACTGTATTTTGAACAACTTTTGTCATTACCCCAGTTTTATTTTTTTCTTTAGGTTGCTAAATGTGATGGGCTGAACTGTGCATATCCTGACCATATCTTTAATTATTGTAATCACTTTTCCCCTCATTTCTACAATATCCTCTCTTTTTCCTCCAAGCATGGTGACAAGAACTATACATGCTATCCCAGGTTGTACCTTAGGTTTATATAAAGGCATTGTGATACTAGCAATTTTATTTTCATTTCATTTTTTAAATTATGCTTAACAAAGAATTTGCATAATTTTTCACAGAACCTTCACACTGGCCTCTCACATTCTATGAGTTGTCCATCCATAAATACCCCAAGATCTCATCCTAGGAATCCAGGTGGACCACAAGTTGAACATGAGTCAACAGTGCGATGCAGCAGCTAAAAAGGCCAATGCAATTTTAGGCTGCATCAGTAGAAGTATAGTGTATAGATCAAGGATGTTATCACACGTGGGCCAGAAAGCGAAAATAAAGTGGAAATGAGGCATTCAGAAAATAAACGGGAAATAAAGTGGAAATGAGGCATTCAGAAAATAAACGGGAAATAAACAATAATTCCGCAAACGTCATTACCTTAATTGCGAATTTACAGTAATCGCATTTAACGTCCACACACAAGTGAAAAAAGCCCGTAAATGTACTAGAAATGAGCCTCTGGCGCATGCGCGGAATGCTTGCTGGAACCATGGCAACAGCAGGGAAATGCTCCCAAATGCGCATTTGGTTATCACATTACGGTACATTCGAAATTACCTTAATTGCGCATTTGCATTTCCTCCAAAGAACCAAATTTCAAAAGATCTCGTTTCTGTCCACTTTCTGTCCACTTTCTCTCCAGTTTCTGTGCGACGTCGTGTGAAATACAGGCCACTAATCTGGTTTCGGTCGGGATTTTGTGTGGATTTTGTGTGGATTTGGCCCCGTGTGATAACGTCCCAAGAGAAGTAATATTGCCACTCTATTCTGCTTTGGTCAGGCCTCATCTGGAATACTGTGTCCAGTTCTGGGCACCACAGTTCAAAAAGGATGTGGAGAAACTGGAGCTTGTCCAAAGGAGGGCAACTAAAATGGTGAAGGGTCTGGAAACTAAGCTCTATGAGGAACGACTTAGGGAGCTGGGGATGTTTAGCCTGGATAAGAGAAGGCTGACAGGTGATAAGATAGCCGTGTTAAAATATTTGAAGGGATGTCATATTGAGGAGGGAACAAGCTTGTTTTCTGCTGCTCCAGAAACTAGGACCCGGAACAATGGGTGCAAGCTCCAGGAAAAGAGATTCCATCTCAACATTAGGAGGAACTTCCTGACAATAAGGGCTGTTCGACAGTGGAACACACTCCCTCGGAGAGTAGTGGAGTTTCCTTCCTTGGAGGTCTTTAAGCAGAAGCTGGATGGCCACCTGTCAGGGATGCTTTGATTGGGAGTTCCTGCATGGCAGGGGGTTGGACTGGATGGCCCTTGTGGTCTCTTCCAACTCTATGATTCTATGATTCCTTATTCACTCACCACTGGCTCAGATTTCATCATATCTTTGGGCCCCTCTTCCTTGTGTATTACTTAACACTTGTTGATCCACATTTGCCATTTTCCCAATTTGCCAAGATTATTTTGGAACTTCTTGCAATGCACTTTAGTTCTCAGTTGCCAAAAACAAAACAAAACAAACAAAAACATGGCCACTTCCTGTTACCTGTATTTCCAGAACATTTATGATCAAGTGTCAAATTTCTGCTGTGTGGATGCTGCCTTCCTCTCCATGCCCCTGTTGACTTTAAATTTATATCTTAAAATTTCTTTCAGTTCATCTATTTCTCTATTAAGGGCCTTTACAGACTGCCATAAATAATGCAGGTTGCAACCACTTTAACTGTTCTGGCTCAGTGCTAAGGAATCATGGGAACTGTAGTTTATTGTGGCACCAGAGCTCTCTGACAGAGAAGGCTCAATGTCCCAGAAAAAAAAAATTCCCATGATTCCCTAGCACTGAGCTAGGACAGTTAAAGTGGCCTCAAGCTGTATTATTTCTGGCAGTCTGTAAAGGCGCCCCAAGTTCTCTACTTCTTTCAATCCATGAATTTTAAATGCACTTTCCCCATATTTTGTCAATAACAAATAAATACAGCACCTATTTGATTCAGTCCTGTGAGATGAAATATCCTTTAATCACAATGATAAAGACAAAGCCAAGCAGTATGAGAACATGAACTGTAGATTCTTTAGTGACTGATTATTTACCAAAAAGCAACTCTTCCATTCAATCATTTTCAATGGTATTATAAACTTAGATATGCAGTTTGTTGTAAAAGAGGGAGGAGGGCTAGGGTGAAGAGAGGGGAATGGCTTATACTGATGTGAACCCAGTATAAATGAAGTAAGGGAAATCAGCCAGACACTCAACATGCTTCCACTTCTCTTGCTTCTCCACTCAGAGAACTCTGATATGGACAGTACTGAAATCTCTACTCCAGCTATTTATGTTACTGGTGATCCAATCCTCCTACCAATCTCTGAAACACAAATGCTAATCCATGAGCTCCCTCTGCTGGTGTCTTTTATGGTGTTTTTCTATGGGTTTGTGACATGCTCAGTATCTTCAGCCCATGTGGTGCCCATCCTTTATTGATCTCTCAGTCCTCTCATGGTTGTTGCAGAGATGGTCTACTTGTGAATAAATGTCATGATCTTTGCAAGAGAGGGTCTGATATTTTCATGCAAAAACCCATTATATACTTCCCCCCTTTTTTTGCAGCCCACACTTTTTTTGTGCTGTGCAGTATGAATTCTAACTATATATTCTCGCCATGTGCTATCTGAGTTGTGAACATATTATGTATTCTACCAATGTTTCAGTGCATAACTCTTTCACACAACAAGAGGTTGCTCTAGTCTAGGCAGAAGATCTCCTGTGCTAATATCTTCATGTTCCACATTTGATGGAGGAGTTCTTATGCAAACACAGCAGTGAACTATAAAGTGGCTCCTGTATTCTAGGATATTGTTCTGTCACAAATACATGGTTATATGCTTTCCAGTCCCCTGAGTTATTCAGTTCAATTTAATTCTGCCTTGTAGTATAACCCTGATCCAACAACACTATATATTTCTTTTGGATAATTTTAATTACTTTTAGGCACAAAAGATTGATAAATGAATGGCAATTTTTTTTAAAAAAAAATCCCTTTTAAAATGTTTCTAAATTTCCTTTAAATTTAAATTCTAACTACAACTAACTAGAATATTATTATTTATTGTACACCTCTCTCCAAATAATATGATTCAAGTACTAGCTATAATTATAGTAGATCCACTGAATCTATAAAACTTATGTAAGTGGTTTTACCAAGCTCTCATTCATTCAGTTGGCCATCTCTAAGTGGGACTAATAATTGGCTTTATGCCATTATGTTATATTTGAAATATAATTTCATAACACTCTTCATGCAAAAACAATAACAAGAAAAACTAATCACAAGTAACATATTGCTTGCAACATATTGCTTCTAAGGTCTGTTGGAATATTACCTATTATATATGTCCCATGTTGGCAGCAACCTTTACCAATGAATAATTACTTATTGATTACTGAAGCAAACAAACTGGACTGTGCTCACATATTTCCATGCACAGTAGTAAATTTGCATACCTAGCCATGTTGCTGAGTTCCATTCAACCTACACTCATTACTCCAGAGGTATCTTGTTCACCCTGATCAAGCTCTATAAGAAGATTAATAATTACATTATTCTGTCATCTGACTAGAGACAACTAGTTCTCATCACCAACAGAGGAAAAGAAGTTTACTTTGTGGCTTGTGCAAATTTCATATGGTTTAGCATATATTCCCTCCCGTCGGGGAACCCTGAGAACAGTAGTTTTGTAAATAGGTCAACGAAATGTAATAAAGAATTCTTGCCACCTTTGTTGAATGCCATATCAATGCACTGTTCTGATTTTTCATGAATAGATAGGACTAGTTCTCTTCACCAATAGAGGCAAAATAATTTTATTTTGTGGTTTGTGCAAACTTCAGAAATGCCAAAAAAGAAACTCACAATATTTGCACAATATTAAACATTCATTGTTAGTCAATAGATATGCTATTCAGAAGTTTAGGAATGCAATCAATGGGCCAATGAATTAGCCTGCTTTGTGTGTAACTTTAGTATGATGGAGCTATGTTGGTGAAGCAACATGCAACTGGGCTAGTGAACTGCAATGATATGCAAGATACTCCATTGTGCAATGGACCACATTTTGAATTGAGAGATATTGTGCATTGGGAGATGTTGTGCAATGACCACACTGCTGGCTCCACTTGTGCAATGGTCTTGATAGTGTAGCTACATTTCTGTTGCCCTAGTGAGAATACAAAAGTTGCATAATGGCTCAATGTATGTTTCAATAATCATAAGTCAGCTTATGTCATTTATGATGATGTAACTTCACAACAGTTTACCATGCCATGAATTACAAGTGCAACTGATACAGCAAAAGCTCTTGTTTCATCTCTCTTGGGTCCCATGTTTATTTAGCAAAAGTCTGAATATAATGGCTAACTGTGTGTTGCTGTGATTCCCTGTATGCCTCTTTTAAATATATTATTTAGCTCTGCCCTGGGGTAGTTTTCTTTAGAGGAGTGACTATCAGTTCAATTATTTTTATTTTGGAGAAATCTTTGAACTTTGCAGATCTTTATCTGCTTTTAATTATCTTCTCCTCTCTCTGAAATTAAAATTATCTTCCTCTCTCTCTCAAATTAACTTCTGGGCAGAGGAAATGGATTTTTGTTGCTCCTTTGGTGGCTAACAGTCACACTGCAAAACTGGAAAGACACATCTTTACCCTTTGCTATTCAATTGGACAGAAATGCTCATAATCTTTCAGCATTTAATAATAGATATAGATATAGATGATATAGATTAATGTCAATTTGACATGGATACCTATTTAGATTCTTGGTCACTTTTTCTCTAAGTTTATGAAGAAATGGTTTCTCATGGTTGCACTTTCATTTCATTGTCTATTTTTCCCTTATTGCTTTTCCTTTTTTATCATTGCTTTTTTCACATAATAAAATGTAATAATGAATAAATATTCTTAACTATTCAATAAAATGAGATAATATTCAAACATTTTTCTAAATGCTATTGTTAGTCTTGACTAGGGTAGAGCATTGAATATATTGCATTTACCTGCATTAACACATCATTCAACAATTGCTCGAATGAGTCCACTCCAGTTGAGACTAGGATTCCAGTCACTGTGTTTGTAAAATGCTATAATTTTTGTATGTGTGCAGAATTATTGTATTTTGCAGAAACTGACTTTTTAAAAAATCCTGTCTTTTTGATCTTGCATGGAAGGAAAAATATCTCATAACAGTTTGTTTGATGGGATGTTTCATATTGGGGTAATTTAACCATATAGAAGAAAATTTGTCACAACATTTTATCCCCAATGATACCTGTACCCTGGCATCATGACTACTCAATGCTGAATCCAGTGGACTCCAGCCAGGAATAATATGATTGTAAATCAAACAAATATGAGTTATTCTTTAAACACTGCAACAAGTAAAATCAATAATGAATGATGGGGGGGGGGAATTACCTTAAGAACTGGGTTTTTTTCCCCCCAAGCTCTCGATCTCAAAGGGAATGGATGCTCTGTGTATGCTCCCATTACCTATAAGCTTTTACCTTTTGTATGTAGTCAGCATGATCTTTTAAGAGAATTTTTTTTTTAAATCAGGAAACCAAAATGGTTTCTGTAGGTGGACCAAAAAGCCCCCAAAATCATTGTATGTTTTCTCAAGAGGCTAATTGGTCCTTTGCTCCTAAAGCTTTAATAGCTTTGTTTCAAGAGATAACTCGGGATCAAAGTAAGAGTATTTCTATCTCTGAATCCTTGGATAAAACCTATTGTTGTAGAAAACCAATTATTATTTAAAGGCAATATGTTGCCCTACAAAGAATTCATCACTGCTCTTTTTTGTACAATTTGCATAGAACAACAACAGCAGCAGCAGCAACAGCAATAACAACAACATACTGGAGACATTTGACCCAGTATGACCTTTTGTGAGATAGATACATTGGATAGTTGATCCAAACAGACAACTAAATTCTATGAAACATGTAATAAATTATTCTTTATATGAGAAGATAATATGGTACTATTGCCCATGTTGCATAAGATATTTGAGAAGGAAGGTATGTTAATAAATTGCAGAAAACAGGAATTATACATTTTAATTGAACATAACTGCATTAATACCTGGGAATGACAATGATTGTTCTGCACTGAAATCAATTTCTTTCTCATTTTTAAAGACATTTTATAACTTTTATTATTATGGGTAATTGACACAAGAACTTTTGTTCTGCCCGAGTTACTTTAACTGTCCTGGTTCAGTAGTAGGGAAGCCTGGGAATTGTAGTTTATTGTGGAAACAAAGCTCTCTGGCAGAGAAGGCAAAATATCTCACAAAACTACAGTTTCCAGAATTTCTAGCATTGAAAATAGGCAGTTAAAGCAGTCTCAAACTGGATTATTTCTGCAGTGAGTTTTGGACTGTAGAGGCTACCATCATATCATCATCATCATCATCATCATCATCTATTTATTTGTTTAGATAATAGCATCAATGTACATGATTTTTATAAATAAAGCAAATAAATAAAACAGTGGGTCCTGTCAAAGCCATACAGTCTAAAATATAGGTGTATATACACACTGGCTCCATCCACACTGCAGAAATAATCCAGTTTGACACAACCTTAACTGCCATGGCTTAGTGCTATGGAATCTTGGGAACTGTAGTTTGTTGTGGGACTAGAGCTGTCTGACAGAGATGGCTAGATGTCTCACAAAACTACAGTTCCTAGAATTCCCTAGCTCTGAGCCAGGGCAGTTAAAGCATTATCAAACTGGGTTATCTCTGCAGTATGGATCCTGCCAGAAAGGGAGAGAGGGAGAGAACAATAAAAATATAAAACAATACATTTGTAAATAACCATAATATTTCTAAATAACCATAAATGTAAATAAACATTGACATGATAGTGAAGAAAGATGCAGCAGGAGAGTGAGAGTGATGCCAGCTCAGTGTGGGGTGTAAAATCTCTCCTTCAAAGTTCCTGATATCCCCAGGGAAGTCCTTCTATCAGTCTCACCACCTTCACAGGCATGAAAGTGGGGATATAAAAATGGTGACATGCTGCATTGTTTTAATTGTACTGAATTAACTGCTTTTTTATTATTTCTAATAGTTTTGATTGTATTATATAGTTCTGTTTCAATGCTGATCTTTAATATGTTACACTGCAGTTCTTTTAATTCATAAGTCACTTTCAGTCCTGGTTTTGCAGTAAAGGCAGGGTATAAATAAAGATCATCATCATCACCACCATTTTTCCTAATTAATGAAAAAAACTGTGGGTGTCCTGGAGTACACTCCATGGAAGTCTATTTCACCAAATCAGTCTTCAAACAACCACTGTCTGCCATTGGAAATACTCTCTCATTTCAGACAGTGGGTTGGTGGACAAGAAAGCAAAACTTGAACAAACCTAGCAACCCAATGATTCTGCTGTGGGAGACACAAGAGAGTATCATTCTGGTAGTCTGATAACTCAGTGTCACTGTGCTGCACCACAGACTACAGTGTTGTGGCCCCAATCTGCTCTAAGGAAGAGACCAGGGTTGCTGTCAGAAGCAATGGAGCAGTATTGAATGTGACTGTTTCAGAGACCTCTAAAAAGAACTCCCAGATAATTATGATGATTTACCTATATTCCATGTTTCTTCCAATATAGGAGGTACCAGCAGCTCTGAGATGATGTCCCACTGATGCTTCAAGAGAGACAGATATAGCATCCTTAATCTCAATCCATTTTATCCACACATACACCATATACCCATAGCAATTAAAATAACATCTTATTTCAGATGCTCATTGAATGCACAGAGAGAGCTATAACCACACCTACCCACCTGCCCACACAATTTGAAGGTCTACCTTGACCCCACAGATGTATAGAGAATGGAAATGTTACTTTTTGGCTATCATTCCCAGAATTTGTCTGCTAGCTTACTAACAGGTGATTCTAGCTGGACGATTCTAGAAACTGTAGTCCAAAATTTCTAAACACTGCATTTGTAACAGTGTATGTTCACAGGCTTCATTCCATGTTTTCAGGAATGTTCATTCTGCCTGCACAAGGGCTCGCCATCTTCTAAAAGTTGCAGGAAATTTAAGAGTGCTGTGAGTACCCATGGATGGGGACTGTCAGCATTGTCAGATAATTATAATCAAAGTAGATAGAAATATATTTTTTCTTTCCTTTCTGACCTTCCTTCCTGTCTGATAAATAAAGGTGGAGTCTCAGCTGTTGAGAAGACTAATCAGTGCTTTTTGAACTTCCCACATACCACAACTTGTATGAAAAGTATAGAGGTTTTTTTAATTTCTACTATTCACAAGAAAGGACAATCCAGTACCAAGAAACAATAGTATTTCCTTGCTGACAATGGAAATAATAACAATCCCTCTCTAATACAAGTAAGTCCTCAGTACTATTTAGCCTTCTTATGTGTCAATAGTTTCTCAAAATTTGTGATGTATTTTTACATGTTCTATTATACATTCCTCTCATTGATTTTTGTGACATATTTTTAACAGGTTCAGTAATATATTTCCTTTATGTGATTTCTGAGCCTGATTTGGTTCTCTACTCTTGCTTTCCTTCATAAAGATACTGAGATATTCAATATGAAGTTGCCTTAAGGATTTATGGAAGAAATTTTAGATATTTATAATTGCCTTTTTCTAGGATCAACAGTATGGAACTACTGATTTAAAAATTCTATTTCTTTCTCAGCATTCTCATTATCCAAGTTATTAATGAATGTTGCTAAGGTAACATAATGACATTTCATGTTTTTCAATGATAAAATCAACACACTGTAAATAAAGATAAATTTAGAACATATTTCCATTGGTTTTCAGGGAGAAAATGGAATGGAATGGTCTTGTCAAGTTCAATGAAGCAAAACCTCAGCATTATTATTTTCTGTCTTCAGTGCAGAAATAATATGTTCTTTGTCTTATAAATACCCTGTTGTCATACTGGCTGCATAATCACTGAGCAATTAGTTTGAATACTGACATATTAGAGGGCACTGTGTTTTCTACAACTTTCACATATACAAAAAAGGTCACAAAAGTGTTGGTTAATAGAAGATGTGGCTTCCATGTCAGTGAGTATGGCCCAGAACACATGAGCCTAAAGAAGCGGCTTCTGGCCATGTTGGAGGCATGCCGTTTATATGATACATGCTTCCAATGGGGCCAGAAGCCACTCTGATGCTGTAAACTGGTCCTTCAGACCAAAGCAAAAGGAAGCTGGGATATTCTGGCTCTTGGCAGCACAGCAAGGCCTACATTTCCTGTTCCAGGCCTAAATTTCATGTTATTCTACACTCCAAATTGTAAATCTTCTTGTGGAGGTAAACCACCTTCCTTTTTTTTTTTACTAGAACCTTTTGTATAAATATTTTCCATATTGCTTCTAAATCGTTCTCCTTCATTATTCCTTTTTTACCTTAATTTCATATTAACTTATCATTAAATGCCATTTGCCATACTTCTTTATATCAATCTTGTATTTGCAGATCTCCCTGAACTTTCCATTTTTTTTCCCTATAATTATTCTTGCTGTTAATAAATTTGAAATTAAGACCTTCATAGCCTGGGTGCAGTTGATCTTATCATATATAGAAAATAATGCTATCTTTGGGTATATTTCTTCCTTAATTTCTGTTATCTCTTTTATCTCTTTAAATACTAATTGCCAAAATTTCTTTACAGATCTACAACCCCACCACATATGAATATAAGTACCAGTTTCTTGACAACCCCTCCAGCATATCCTTGAATAATCCTTATTTGGTTTAACTTTACTGGTATTAAATACCACCTCCAAATTAATTTACAGTAATTCTCCTTTATCTGTATAGATAAATATTTTAAATGACATTGATTTAAATTTCCCCCCATTCTTGAATGTTTATCATTTGTGCTAAATCATCCTCCAATATTGTTCTAACATATTCTTCTTTGTTTTTATGTTTTGATAATAATTTGTATATTTCACTTGTAATACCTTTCAAAATTTCATTTTCCTCCATACTATCTCTTTGCCTAAATATTTATTCAAATTTAATATAGTCTCTAAATCATTTAATTTTCATATTCCAATTTTCTGTCCATTGTTCCAACTGAATACAATTAAACCAGGTTATTTATGAACTTTTCAATTTCTCCTTTATTTCTCCTTCATTATCTTCATCCAATCTTTAAAATATATTCTTCTTGCTTCCTTAACTCTTTCCCTAATTCCTCCCTTAAATTTATTGGAAAATTTTCCATAATTACTACTGGGGTTAGTGGTGAGATAGCACCACTTTATGTTTTTCTTTAGGTTCTCCCCTCCCCAAATCTCTAATATATTCTTTAAAAAGGGGTTTTCTATTTCTTTCATTTCCTTCATGTTAAGGTCCCTAAAATATATTTTCCAGTTTTTTTTTCTATTTCTATTGTTTCCATCTCTAACCAATCTAATTCCCCCTTCTTTGTAATTCCATATATAATGTATCTCAGTTGATTTGTGTTATAATACCATTTTAAATATGGGAGACCCAGTTCTCCATCTTTTTGGGATTTGTACCAGTATATTTTATCAATCCTCACCTTTTTATTCCCATTACAAAAATTATTCACTAATATTTTCCAGTTTTTCATTTCTGCTTCTGATATTTGTATTGGTAGCATCCTGAACAAAAAAATTATCTTAGGTAAAATTTTCATTTTTACTAATGGAATTCTGCAAAACCATGATAATTTAATATTTTTTAATCTTCTAATTTCTTTTTAATTTCTTTTTTAAATTTATTATAGTTTTGTTCCTCCAATTTTTGTAAATTTTTGTAATATCTATCCTTAAATATTTAATTATATCTTTTAATTAAATATCTATCTTTTTATCCTTTAGGAAATCCTGTTCTTCTGTTTTAGTATAATTAAACAGCATTAACTCTGATTTATTCCAGTTTACCTGTTGTTTCAGATTTTAAAAGAGATATCCAAGCTGCTGAACAGAGCAGATTCACTTTTCTACTGATAATAGCTACCACGGATTTATGGTTTTTGGACTTATCACACTTTGGAACTAAACTGCCTACCTAGGCAATATGAGCATGATGGGTGTTTGTGAGGCTATTGTTTATATCCAGAATTTCCAGTGGGTATACAGAAACAGCAAGAACTTGTTCTTATTCCAGTTTCTTCTCACTGCTACTATTGCATGTACCTCTCAATGGCTTCTGCCACAATTTTGTGTCCCACAACTACTACTACTTTGGAGATAGTAGCATGCCTAATCATGTGAGAGTGCATGTGTAAATTTCTTCTTTATGTAACAGTGACATCTTTTAGGATTGAAATGGACTAAAGCAAAGGTCAGATTTATTTGGCTGAAGGGATGCTTATGGCCCTTGAAAGGTATTCTGTGGCAAAGAAGCAAAACTGTCAAAAATGCCATTTGTATTGGAAAAAAAACTGGTTTGGCATATGTTTTGCTCCAAATGCTGTTTTGGGAAGTAATCACCCTGAAACAACCAAGAATATATTTCAAAAGTAACTGTGAGTGACTGAATAATTTTTCCCAGTGTTTGGAAATGGGAATGTGGCATACACAGGAATGAAAGGACACAAAAATGATCATCCAACCTTCCCGTATGCATACTATTTAACTAGATAAAAACATCAGCTGTTGCAATATTTGTGTATGGCCATCCAGTGTGTTCAAGCACACAACTTCAAGTCAGCTTCTCAGACAAACAACATGACTTTAATGATATAACTAGCAGTTACATCTCTCTCTTATTGTCAGTGATGCTGATTACCTGTGGTCAGCATCTATAAAATAATTCAGGTGCTAAAAAATAACTCAGAGTCTCCAGAACTTTACTACAAAGAATTCATACCACTATATACAAACCAACAACTATCCAACCAACCATCCACTAACAACAGCAACCCACCCAGAACTTAGGCCACATCCATATTTAAACACTTGTCCATGACATGATCATCTCACACAGGTGTCTGCAAAAGCCCTTTTGCATCAGTCATTTGCATTATCTTTGTTGTGTCATTCTGGGCATATCCTATATGGTGTGATTGATGACACTCCATGTCAATCACCATGATGCAACCTTTATAATATGTTGCATCCTCCAGTATTTTTACCCAGCAGCCATATTCTTTACAGTGAAATTCAATTCCATCTTAATATACATTGATACTTTTATTCAAAGGAAGGTACAAGGGAATGTGATTTCAATTAGAAACTTAACTTAGAGAGTGAAGGAGTGCAACTATTTTCTTTCTCTGTGATCCCAATATCAATCAGCATCATGTGTCTGCATTTTATATTGCCAAGAAACCCACATTTTTATTTTTCTGGTACACAATAGTAAATTTGCAATGTAAGATTATGGCATAACCCTCAGTTGTGATCAGGACTGCTAAAGTTCAAACTTTCCCCCCGACACACACATACCCATTAGCATCCTGATTTGGATCATAGAATCATAGAAGTGGAAGAGATCACAAGGGCCATCCAGTCCATTCCCCTGCCATACAATGAGATACAATCAAGGCACTCCCAACATATGGTCATCTACATTCTGCTTAAAAACTTCCAAGGAGGAGACTCCAGCACACTCTGAGTCAGCGTATTCCAATGTAAAACAGCTCTTACTGTCAGGAAGTTTTTCCCAATGTTTATCTCTTTCCTTGTAATCTCTTTTCCTGTAGCTTGAATCCATCTTTCTGTGCTTATGTGATAACTGGCTCTCCCATTATCTGAGCAACACAGCTGAACGGTATAGTCTCTCCTCCAGGTAAACAAAGTGTTAATGATGTGATGGGTTAAGTTATATTTATTGAGGGTCAGCATCACATAGGAACAACAGAGATCAGTGAGACAATTGTCCAGCAAGGGTAACCAGTTTCAAAGAAATGTGGAAGCTTTGAGGTGCTTCCAAGATTAAAAGTTTTAAAAACATGGTGCTATGAGACACAAGAGAGATTAGAGAGACTCTGGGACAGATGGAGAGGTGGACTGCTGCCTGCCTCACCATCCCTACAGAAACTTGGTCATAGTCTGGACAAAGAGTTTCAAATTCCCAGCTTATCATGTACTTCCAAAGATCCAGAACACCATCTGTATTGTGAATAGAGTAGGAATATTCAGCTAGTCATAGTAGACTTATGTTTCTTTCTAACCTCAGCTGAATATGACTTACCACTGTTTTGTAACTTTGTAACTACTGCTAAGTAATGCCTGAAGGAAGGTGGCTTCATGTATAAGTTACTATTTTGCTAATGTAAGATCGCTTACTTAAAATAAAAGCTTTCCTTAAAATATCTTTTCTGTTCCATTCTCTCTCCATGTGTTTTTCTCAATGTGTGTTTATGATTCTTATCTGCCACTGGAGGGAAAAGCAAAGACTTTGCAGTCAGAGGAAGGAAAAGTTTAGTTTAATTTCCCACTAAGGGGCAAAACAGACCACCTAAAAAGAATGGATTGGTGCCACCTTGGAGCTGCTCACTCTGGAGCTGCAGCAAACAGATGTGTACTGCCCCAATCCGCCTTGCTGCCATAGTCCCAGACAGCATTCTGAAAAGAAGTGGTTTTTTTACTGCCCCTTTTCAGAGCAGTTTTTCTGGGGGGCCTAAGCAGACTGCCAGAAATAGTGCACATTAAATTGAGGCACTGCCCTGGCTCAGTGCTAGGGAATCGTGGGAACTGTAATTTATTGTGGCACCAGAGCTCTCTGACAGAGAAGGCTCAATGTCCCAGAAAAAAATACAGTTCCCATGATTCCCTAGCACTGAGCCAGGGCAGTGCCTCAATTTAATGTGCACTATTTATGGCAGTCTGCTTAGGCCTTGGGTTGGTGTGGCTTCTGGACACCTTCTGAGTGGCTTCGGGGTGTGCTTCATATAATCACCATGCTCCCAAGACACCCAGAAGCAAGCTTATTATGCCTGTCTGTTTCACCCCTAAATTACTGAGTCATAAATTAGTGGGTGGTGACAGTAAGATGAAATTTGGGGGTCCCTTCTCCCAATCAAGAGTAGACAGCTTATATTTCAGCCAAAAAAAAAAAAAAAAAAAAGCAAAGAAAACAATTACAAATATGAAGCTAGAAGTAATGTGTTTTTGAACAGTGAAGTACTCTCAGGTCACTGAATCCTGAGCAGGGAAAAGTAGAAAAGGGGTTTGCTGTTATTGTTGAACATTGCTTAAACAGCAAGGACTTTTTCAGAACTGGCATGTTCCTTTACCTTTTTTATGCTTTTTATCTGAATTTTGACTTGCTCCTTAGTCCTCTCTCCTGATTTATCAATTGGTTCTTTGGTCTTTAACCCTGACTACTGTTTTTGACCCATGCCTCTACAGTTACCTCAGGCTGCTGTCCATGGTTAGATCCAACATTGAAAATTAAATGACAAAGAAATAGACTATTTTGGCCAAAAAGGAATTTGCATTTATCCAATGGTAACACTACAATCTGCATGCAGCTCTTTGATCAGAGTTCATAAAGATTGTCAGAGTATTGATGGGCTATACAGTCAATGGTGCAATGTAAAGATGTGTGTGTCTGTATTTTTCCTTTTGAGAACATGCTTCTAGGCTGAACACAACAACTCAGTCCAGGTGGCCAAAAGACAAAACAAGAGGAAACTACTAGATGGGAAAGTGTTGTTGTTTACACAAAGAAACAATAACAAAAGTTGTTATGAGAAAGTAGATCACATGATGGAAGGTGAACAACAAGAGGTTGGGTTAGCATACATCACATACAGAACATCCAATCAACCTGTAAGTTAACACCCAAAAGGTGGAGAAGAGCTGGCCTGAGAAATTGTGTGTCAGGCAATGATATTATTATGCTTTTGGTCTTTCATTGGAATGGATTAAATTTTTCTCTTTACTTTGCAATGGATCTATAGTATCCTTTTACTGCTTCACAATGTAGCCTTAAGATCTGCAAACATGGATCTGTAGTTTTGTTCCTGTTTAGCCACATCTGCAAGATGTGATACTTAAGTGGACTTTATGTTTTTACTCTGTATATTTTTCTACAATAAAACTCACTGCTAGAAGCTTGGATGTTTTGCGTCTTCACTCTGCTGGACTTACAAAACCCCTACTCCACCAAAACCGAACAAGGGTTATGGTGGCCCAGGCAGCTTCAGCTGCACTGGACGGCAAGCCGAAAGGAGCAAAACAGAGCCAGAGGGGAAGTGGAGATGAGCTGTCCTCCACAGATTCCAAGCTTGAATTCTTCTGCAACTTGCTTTGAAGTGTTGCGGCTTGAGCTGTGAGTAATTGCTGTGCTTATCTGAAATGATTTACAACAAAGAAACTGTCCTGCTGTTAAGCTGAATGTTCAGACAAATAGAACAGTGGTTCTGTCCACACATTTAAAGAGACAGTGTTCTTTGAGATAGCCGGAGTGAGGCAAGCAGTTTCCAGCTTTTGAGCCTCAAGTAAAATTCATCATGGATGTCACTAAATTTCCAAAGCTGAACAGTGAAATTTTTAGTGCTTGGAGTATGTACTCTAAAGCTTTACTTATCAGAGAAAATCTTTGGGCAGCAATTGATCCAGGATTGTCAGCAGCACCCATACCAGCTGAGATAGAAACAAATGAGAAAGCTGTTGCTACCCTCCACCTCATTCTTTCTGAAGCCCAATTAAATCATGTAAGGGGCATATCAGTGGCTAAAGACTTATGGAATACCCTGAGGGACATCCACCAGTCTGCCTCGGCACTAGCCAAAATGATGTGGTGTAAAAGACTCTATGCTCATAAAATGGATGACTGGCAACCTCCTGAAAAACATCTGGAAGTGATGAGGGAGCTGTTTGCCCAAGTCCAGATGAGAGACATGGATATCTCAGAGGAGCAAAAATGTTATATCTTGCTGGGTTCCTTGTCTGCTAGTTATGACAACGTTTTGCATGGTCTGCAAGGTGTGCCTGAAGCACAACTTACAATGGAGCTCGTGGCTTCCAGAGTCATGGAAGAAAGCCAATGCTGAAGGTTTGAGGCTGAGCAGCGCAAGCAGGCATCTGCAGCTTCAAAGTCTTCAAATGCCACAGAGGGAGTTTCCAGAGAAATGCTAACTGAAAAGGCAGCTGTTTCCAGAGGAAAGATTTGTTACTACTGCAAGAAAGCAGGTCATCTAAGGAAGGACTACTTGAAGCTTGCAGCTGACAACAAGAAGAGGAATCAACATCAGCCACATCCTGGAGGAGGAAACAAAGGAACTGCAATTGTGACTAGAGGCTGTGACAGTGTGATTCAGAATGCTAAAACTTACAATTGGATTTTAGATTCTGGAGCAACAACTCATATGTGCAACGACTCTGAGTTATTCAGAAGTAAGAAACCCTCCACAGTCACCTCAGTTGCTCTAGCTGATGGAGCAGCAAGAGAAATCCGTGAAATGGGAACTGTCTACATTCCTGGGTTTGGTAAAACTTTTGTGTGTGCCTAAATTGCAAAACTGTTTAGTTAGTGTGTCTGCTTTGACCACAGAAGGGCATACACTGAATTTTGTGGGGGATGAATGCTTAATTTCCAAAGATGGGGAAGTTTGTGCAAAAGCTGTAAAGAAAGACAGAATGTACTACATGGTAGATAAGGCAGAATGTGCAGTTGTGCAAAATGAGCCTTTGCATTCAAATTGCATTCATTATTTTCACAGAGTGTTGGGTCATGTTGGTTTCCAAAGTCTTGTGAAGCTAGAGGAAATTTGTCCTGATTTAAAATGTCACCCTGTTCCAACCACCTGGAATGCTCAGTTTGCAGCAGGATTAAGTTGAAGGCTTATCCTGTGGCAAAATGAAGCAAATTTATAGCCAAATGTCCATTTGAGGCTGTGCATTGTGATGTTTCTGGTCCCATGGTTGCGACACTAGGGGGCAGCAAATACTTCATGGTGGTTGTGGATCATTTCACCAGATTTTCTTATGTAATACTTTTGAAAGAGAAGGGTGAAGCAGGGAAAAGATTTAAAGAATGGGTGAATATGATTGAAAGGGAATTTGATTTCAAAGTGGGGTCTTTGATCACAGACAGAGGAGGTGAAAATTCTTGTCTCACACTTTGAATAATTGGCTAAGGAAAAGTGGGATTAGACATTTCACAACTAACCCAAGGACTCCTCAAGAGGATGGGATTGCTGAGAGGAGAATAGCCATCTTGAAACAAATAAAAGATTGCATGATGCTAGATGTAAATGCTCCTGAGAACTTCTGGGGGGAGGCGATTCTTACAGCTAATTTTTTGGCAAACCGCACTTGGAATTCAGCTGTAAAGAACACTCCTTATCACATGCTTTACAAAAGAGCACCCAATTTGAAGTACCTTAGAGTGTTCGGGCAATATGCAAATGTCTATGTGCCAGCAGCTTTCAGAAAGAAAAATCAACCCAAGTGGAGAAGACTGATGTTTGTGGGTTATTCTGGGAATAGTTATAGATTTCACCTTGGAGCAAGGGAAATTTTGTTTTCTAGGAACACAAATTTTGAGGAAAATTCAGGTTGGGAAAATGTGCACTCCAACAAAGAAGTTTTTCTAAGGTTGGGAGAATTAGGAACACCTACCAGAAATGGAGGGGTGGTGAAACAGGAGTCTGCTTCTTTAGACAGTGAAGCAAGTGCATCAGCAAAACAACACAAACACGACCACAGGCACCTAGAATGACTGAAACTAGGTGACACAGAGATATGGAATCTCACACAAGTACAGATACTGAAGATGAGGAGGGGAAAACAAGAACCATCGTCCTGAGACGCACCCAAAGAATCTGAAAGCCACCAGATCGTTTTGTAGTGTAGGAAGCCAAGGCTTGTAAAGTTGTGGTTGATGAGCCTGAAAGTTACAAAGAGGTGCAGAATTGTCCTGATGAGGAAAGGTTGAAATGGGAGTCTGCTATGGAGCAGGAGTTCAAGTCTTTGACAGACAAAGATGTGTTTGAAATTGTTGATAGAGCTACAAATCAGAGAGTGATTGGCTGCAAATGGGTGTACAAAAAAAAGTTGATGCCTGATGGTAGTCAGAGATACAAGGCTAGATTGGTAGCAAAGGGATTTGCTCAACAGAGATTTGAAAATTTTGATAAGACTTTTTCCTCCAACAGCAAAGCCTGAAAGCTTGAGATTGGTTTTGGCTTTAGCAGCTAGGAAAGGTCAGTTGGTGCATCATTTTGATTTTGAGACTGCATACTTGAATGCTTGTCTTGAGAGGAAACTGTGTACATGGAACAACCTTTGGGATTTCAACAAGATAGTGACAGAGATTATAGAAAAACATATGCAGAGTAAAAAACTATAAAGTCCAACAAAGCATCACATCAGCCAGATGTGGCTAACAGGAACAAAACTACAAATCCTTTAATGCTACATTGTGGAAAAGTTAGTCATGCTATAGCTTCAGCAAAAATAAAGAAACTTAATCCATACTAAAGCAAATTTAGGAACAGACTGACTTCTATGCCTGATACACAATTTCTCAGCCCAACCTTTCTCCACTTCTTGGGTGTTAACCTCAGGTTAATTGGTTGATCTGTACATGACGTATGTTAACCCAACCTGTTGTTGTTCATCTTTTACCATGTGATCTACTTTCTCATAACAACTTTTATTATTGTTCTCACTGTATAAACAAGAACACTTTCTCATCTATTCCAACTTGTGGTTTCCATTTGTTTTGTCTCTTTGAACACCTGGACTGAGTTGTTGTGTTTGGCCTAGAGGCATGTTCTCATCATGGAAAAATACAGACACACACATCTTTACATTTCATCATTGACTATATATCCCATCAATACTCTAACAGTGGGGTTGCTTTATATTCTTATCCTGCTCATTTTTTAATATAATATTTCATCTTATTCCTATTGAGACACTGTAAACTGGTAAGAGTCAAACATACAGTTAGTGAAGAGTCTTGTAGCCCTAACTCTCATTCACCTTTGCAATGACAAAAATCACCATGATAAATCACAACAAAAAGTAAAGTCAAACTACAGCTGAACAAGGGAACATTTGACACTTTCTCAAGCATACAGTTTATATTCTAGCCCTTATTTAAGTTAACAATAGTATGCCATATGAACACATCTGGATTTAAAACAGGTTGTTTTATTTTTAAAAAATCAATTAATTTCTTCTTGACTTCAGCCTTGCCTTGCCTTTTCAAGCCATCCCACTCATCTGTCACTTTTTCTCCTCCATGAGGAATGTAAATGGAATATGTCAGCTTGCTCAACTAAGCAAGCTGCTGTTTTCCTTTTAATTTCACATCAGATACCAAAAGATTTGCTGAGCTTCTTCCTCAACCTACTTAATGGTAAATTGTGCTGCATGAAGTATGAAGGGAAGAAATTACATTGTGACATTTAATTTGAGCACAGCAAAAATACCCAAACTGTTTTGGATTAAAACAATTAAGTATGTTTCTCTTTAATGTGACATTTCTGTCATGCCATCCTGTGTAGGAAAGAAGATAACTTTTTTTTTAGATAAGGGAAAAATGTTTTCAGACTTCACAACAAGAAAACTAGTTAATTATTACCTTACAAAACAGAGAGTTTTCTGGGTAGATTTTGTAATACATGAAAGCAGGTGGGTACCATCAACCACTACCACCACAGAAACACAGAACACTTCTGTTGATTGATTCTGAGTAATTTCATTATTTTTAAAAAATGTGGAGGGACTGTGTAGAACAAACTCAATAGTTAACACTATTGTATCTAAGGCACAAGGGCTTGAACCTGAAGGATGTAATTCTTTGCTGGTATCATTCCATACTAATGCCCAATATACTAGCCTGGTGGTGGTGGGGCCATCCTGCTTGGCAGGTTGCAAATTTTGGCTTAAACTCAATGGATATGGCTGAAGTGTTTAAACCACTGACTCTGTTGATTGCAAGATCAACAGGTTGGCAGTTTGAGGCCCAGGTGCCACGTGATTGGGTGAACTCCCATCACTAGTCCCAGCTTTTGCCAACATAGCAGCTCAAAAGCATGCAAATGCAAGTAGATAAATAGGTACCACTTCAGTGGGAAGGTAAACAGCATTCTGTACAATCATGCTGGCCACATGACCACAGAGTAGTCTCTGACAATGCTGGCTCTTTGGCTTAGTAACGGAGATGAGCATCACCCCCTATGGTTGGACATGACAACCTTGTCAACGAGGGATACCTTTACCTTTACCTCACTTTTATTATGGAAGAAGTTAGATTTTTGAAACAAAATGTAAAGTGCAATGGAAACTTTATAAATTTAAACAGAGCTGAGGAAACCTTGCTGATATTGCTGTTTACCATCTCCAGCCAGTCTGGCCATTGATGAAGGAAAATGGTTTTGTAGTTTATTTACATCTGTAAGGGCTACAGGTTTTGCAGCTGGATTCAGAAGGATCAATGGAAGAATGAAATATTGCCAATAAAATAAGATTCTTTGTTTAATTTCAATTTTCTAATTTCTAATCTGCTCAGAAGGCTTCCCTGTTCCCTTGGCCTGACCACTTCAATAAAGATGTGTTCCTAATGGTATAATGAGGCTAGAAGGAAAGCATGCACAGCCCATTTAACCAACCAACCAACAAACAAAAGAACAACAAAAAATCTGCACAGTTAGTGGCCAAATGTAACTTTAAATAAAAAAGGTCTTTACCTGCCAATAGAAGGAGAGCAGAGAAGGGGCAGACATATGGGCTGAGTCCCAGGCAGTGGATAAGAAAGGGACATTGGGGTGCAGGCATTAACTTTGCTTCAGCAACCCAGTGTGCATGTCAGAATGGCAGAATAAAGTTCCTTGGATGTTTTATAAAAGTGTGTGTGTAATATCCCCACCCTTCTGAAAGACAGCAGCTATAAAGTACTGCCTCATTTCCTTTTCTCCTTCACCTTTCTGTCTTCCTGTTTATAGCCTTCCACATTTCAGGGATAGAAATGGGGGGTTATAGGGACAGGCAGAGCACCCCATTCCTGACCCAGTTCTGTCCCTCTTCACCCACCTGCCCACCACAGCAATGTGGAACCACCACTGTCTCATACCCTTTACCTGATGCTTCACATCCATGCTGAAGGCCTCAGCTATGGCCTGTAATGGTGGAAATGGGATGCCTGTATACTTACATGGCCATGTGCCCCCTGCCAACATCAGGGACCATGGTGGGGGGCTTCAAAGTGGACATGATGGTGGCACCAGGAAAGGAGCATGAGGGACTGTATTGTCTTCCAGCTGTCATGGGAGAGTTTCCAGGAAACTCTGCCACAGTGGGCCTTTTAGGCCATGTTAAGGGCCCTTTGGGCTGGGTAAGTCCAAAACCATTGGACTGCCATCCAAATTATCTGATCCTGGCCCAGGTCTATTTGCCTGGTTTATCCATACAGGATGATTCCAGGCTGGGAGGAACATGGACCTTTTGGCCTGTGCATTCAGACCCTGGGACATAGGTGGCCAAGCAACCTCAGAGTGTGGTCTATATGGTAATATTTATTAGTAAGAAAGTGCACATAAACTTGGAGACCTGCATTAGTTTGTTTCTGCCTAAGCCTACTGGGAATTGTAAGATTATACCCGTCCTCCTCACCCATCCATCTGTGAATTAACGAAGTGCAATCTACTTTTGCACTTTGAACTCAGGGTGTGTGCAGACGGGTGGCTCTGGGCCACCCTGGGAAGCAGCAGATCAGGGCTGTGGCTACCCCACACCACAGCCCTGATCCTCTCTTTTGCCACCCCGAAAAGAGTGGCAAAATGCCGCTCTTTTTAGGGGCAGTAAAAGGCTACCCTAAGAGCTAGAGCATGGCTCTTCCTTGCCCTTTCTGGCACAGCGTGTCAGAACGTTGCGCTGGAAGGGCATCCTGATGCCTTGAGCCATGCATAACAGCGCGCGGCATCAGGACGGCATTGGCATGGGGTTGGGGCGGCCAGTGTGTGGCTGCCTCATCCCAACTGTGCCTCCAGGCTGACTCTTTGGGAAGGTCTGCAGAGACTATCAGTTTGCAGCAACTGAAATAAGTTGAGGTTAAAGAAGGCAAATAGGAGGAAGAAAGAGAAATTGGGCTGTTTTAAAAGCAGTTGAAAGTGTGGGCCAAGGAATAACTAATCAGGACTGTCCCTGCCAAATTGAGACAGATGGATGTTATGGAATTGTATTTTTATTGTATGTTCTAATATCCATTTAGCTAAGGAATTTGTATAAGATGAGGACTTTCTGCATTGTCCAACTTGATATTTGTTTGAATAGAATTCTCATCCTCAGTCAGCACAGCCATTTCAATGCCTCCATACTGAGAAAAGATGATCTAGGCATTCTGTTGGTACTAAGGAATAAAGGTTTGAACCTGATTCCTTAGTACTTGCAATGAGATACTCTCCGGCTCTGTTCCCTGGATCATTTAACTGAAAGAGCCAGAAATTAGTCTGATATTGGAGTTTGGAGTTAATGAAAATATAATTATCCAAAAAACAACAACAACAACATACCTTTATTTCAGCCAACAGGCCATTAGGCAACAGAATGTATATAAAACATATAAAACATGTTAAAATAACTATAAGACAAATATACATAGCATACTCGTAATGCATACATATGTACATGCATATATACATATACAAAGTCACTCACAAATACATTAGATAATACAAGCCATGTAACACTGAAAGAAGGTGGCTATTTGTATGGGTATTTAAGGAACAATAGACGGGACTGTTTGTTTTACTTGGGTCAAATAATAACTATAACTATAATACCTTTATTCCAGCCAATAGGCCATTAGGCAGAAAAAAAAACCCCGTATAAAAACTTAAAAACATTTATACATAAACTCAATAAATAAATAAATTTAGAAAGTAGTTTACAATAAGATTTACAAAATAAACTAATATAAATTTACAAAGTAGGTGCTCAGATCGGGGGGGGAGAAACTAGACTAGTCAGTTAGATTGAATCATAACTTTGTGTGTTTTAACTGCAGAAAGGAGAAACTTAGCAACTGATTCTGTTTTACTTTTTAAAGAATCATTTAACAGATGCTCCACATACCAGCTGTTTGGTCTACCAGGGAACTTGGACAAAAGAGGAGAGATTAATTTTAACCTCTCATCTTTATAAAAGTTACAAGCAAATAGAACATGTTCTAAAGACTCGACAGAAGCGTCGCCACAGGGACAAACCCGGTCGTGGTAAGGGATTCCCTTATAGCGACCTTCTAGAACAGCTGAAGGGATTACATTGAATCTGGCTTTGGAGAACACAGACTGGTATTTTGTGATGGTCAGGTTTTGTAAGTAAAAAGCTTCCCTTTCAAAATTAAATTTTAGCCCTAAGGAAATTTGTTAGAATCTGTTGGGCTCTCGGCAAGTCTTGCGTAGAAAGAAAATTACTAGAAAGACCTAATCTCAACAATTTTTCCTGAATACAATTAGACCAAAGTGTTGTATAGCAGTCTTCCTTGATTAGATGCAGAAAACCAGAATCAGTGCCTGCATAAAAGATTTTTAACCAATACTTTAAGGTCCATTTCCAGGCAGTACATTCAACTGAATGGCAGCCCGCCTCAAGGCGTAAAACAGCTGTTGGAACACAATTGGGTACACCAAATAATTTTTGGAGGTACACAGAAAGAACCTGTTCTAATTCTAGAGAAAAACCTTGGATCCAAATAGGAATTCCATGTAACAAATGTGGTATGATCTTAACCTGAAACATCTTTAGGGCAGCTGGGAAAAATTGCCCACCTTTAGTAAAGAAAAAACGAATCAAAGCCTTCACATTATTATTTGCCGACTGGGCGGCAATTGACCTCTGTAATTTCCAACTGCGGGAAGATTGAAAAGTTACCCCTAGGTACTTGAAGGAGTTAACTTGCTCAATAATATGGCCATTAAGGATCCACTTGGATCGCCTCTTATTTTTTGAGAAAACCATAATTTTAGTTTTACAATAATTAATTGTTAGAGTGTTTATGTTACAATAATTTCCAAAGGCTCTTAAGATTTGTTTCAGGCCTATTTTTGAAAAAGAAAGGAGAACTGCATCATCTGCATACAATAGCAGGGGTATGCTAACTGAAGCCAATTTGGGAGAGTGGTGTGCTTCCAGGGAAATAAAGTCTGAAAGATCATTAAGATAAAGGTTAAATAATAGAGGTGCCAAGATACATCCTTGGCGTACACCTTTATGGGCAGCAAGAGGTTTTGTTAAATTCCCTTGAGTACCACATCTTACTTGTATAGTTGTATTACTGTAGAGATGCATAATTAGCCATAACAGCCTTCTATCAATAGAAGAGGCGAAAAGTTTTGTCCATAACTTTTCTCTGGGAATTGAATCAAAAGCTGATTTCAAGTCGATGAAGGCCGCATATAGGCCATTACCTTGAGAGATGGTATACTTTTCAGCTAGATGGTTCAAAACTAAACAGTGGTCATAAGTTGTTTTACCTTTTCTGAAGCCAATTTGTTCACTACCTATGATATTCTCATTATCTATCCATTCCTCAAGTCGGTTATTAAGAAAACGGCCATAGAGTTTGCCAACTACTGAGAGCAAACTTATCGGACGATAATTAGATGGATCATTCCTGGGGCCCTTCTTATAGATGGGAATTATGGTTGCGCTTAACCAGCTAGAGGGGAGTTCAGCTGTTTGATTAATTAAGGTAAACAGGGAAGCAAGCAATGGGGCCCACCAAGAAATATTAGATTTCAAAAGCTCTGGCAAAATTAAGTCAGGCCCTGGGGCTTTGCCTGATTTAATTTGGGAAATTAAGGATTTAATTTCCGTAATGGAGACGGGGAGCCACTGGGGAATTTCTTCAGAATTTGGAAAAAATTGATTTAACAAATTAGAGACACCTGTGGATTGCTCCTCATTGTCCCTATATAATGAGGTGAAATAGTCCTCCCAAACATTAACGGGGATGTTACAAGGGGGAGAACCATCAATGTTTCCTAGCATCCCAGTTACCGTGGCCCAGAACAGTTTGGTGTTTTTTTGGAAAGAAAAATTAATTAATAATGTCCACTGTTTATATATTGCTTCTTTCTTTTTTTTAGCTAATAATAATTTGTACTTTCTTCTTGTAATGTAGTACAATTGTGGCAATGCCTGGCTATTATCTCTCCTGTACTGAATATACATTTTCCTTAGATGGGTTCTAGCTTCAACACAGATCTTATCGAACCAATGATGCATTCTTCTACATTTAAGATTATTAGGTTTCTTCTCTGTGCTGGTCAATGAAGGTGTTAGGGTCCTAAGAAGAAGGGAATAATTCTCTATAGCTGAGTGAACATCCTGAGACTCCATAATTTGATTTTTAAGATGAAGGCACGATGATGAATTTAGGAGTGTGGAAATTTCCTCATGAAGATTATCAGTCCACCTAAGTCTTTTCTGTTTAACAATCATAGCTGAATCAGTAAGATGCATGTGTGACTGAGAATGCATATTCGAAGGAATCCTAAACAAAAAAGTTAGAGGAAGGTGGTCTCTATCAAGTCTAGTATCGACAGAGAAACTAGCTACTTGGTCAACAAAGATCTCAGAAACTAATACATAATCAATGGTTGTGCTGCCATTAGCTGATATATATGTATACTCCCCCCAGGGATCAAAAGCATTCTCAGAGCTAAGTGCTCCACCATCTGAATGAAGTATATATCTGCCCGGTTTATACCTTGATCTTTAAAGTGTCTTTCTGAATTCAGAAAACAACCCTCTACCACATCTAAACACCAGATGGGAGAGGAAAAAAGGGCCTCATTATTCTGGCCAATTCGGGCGTTAAAATCTCCCGTCAGCACCAAAACTGTGTGAGGAAATTGGCCCTCCAAGTTTACTATGTAATCCTCTAATAATTCCCATATTTTTCCACTACGATCTTTATGAAACTTAGGGGGGATATAGACATTTATCAGCAACAGACAAAGGGTGCCAAAGTCTAATAGGCAAGCCATCGCAATTGTCTCACAGTGTGGTAGGCGTTTAACAGTAACTTTAAGTGCCATGGAGATCAAAATTGTGAGGCCTGCACTGGGTCTCCCTTTCCCAAGTGAAGGAATGGCTGGCAAGTCAAAAATGGTGTAACCATTGTGATCAATTCCATTTATACACCAAGTCTCTTGGAGGAAAATCACGTTAAATCCATTGATGTACTCTATCAGGTCTGGATCTCTGATCTTAGAGATCCACCCAGCGACATTCCATGATACACACTTAAGTAGAGATGTTTGGGAAGAGGAGACTTTCAAACTGTTGGATGTAGAAAGCAAAACATTATCAGGCGGGTGTGGAACTTTAAGGGATTCTGGCCATCCCATCATATTCCTTGGTCTAGGGAAAGCTGAGACATTCTTTGGCAATTGTCAGGAGTAATGATTATGAGAAGTAAAGGAGATATCAGCATTTTGCTGGATTAGGGGATCGAAGGCGGCCTGCCAAGATTCCAATAAAGGGTGGCACATTGTGTGTGAGCACTGAGATTGAGAGTCTTTCAGAATGGTAGAATTTCTGTCCAAGCATTGGTTCAATTCAGAAAGCAAAATAGAGGATTTGGTCTTCTCTTTTGTTTGTGCACCCTGAGAGTCATTTATTTCATTTAGTCCAGGGCAACAAATTGTTGGGGGGTGTTTATCATCAATCAGGATATTCTTGCTACAATTGCTATTAGAAACTGTTGATGATGATAAGAGATCAATGAGCGGTTCTGCTGTCACCATCGTGGCCTTTAGGGTTTTCTTAAGATTTTCTAACCTTTGCAGGATGTCCATTTGTTCATTCCTGGGCTGCACACTGAACGCTGTGATGATCTCATTGTCATCAAAATCATTCTTGTTATCTATTGGAGAATGATATTGAGTTCCTCTATTATGTTTTTGGGAGGTTTTACATGGAGAAGAGTGTTTAGTAGGTTGAGTTGAAGCTTCAGCAGGTGTACTATTTGAAGTTATAGAGGGACTAATTAACGGTTTCATTGAGTCCGTCTGAAACACTCTAGATGGAAAAATTTGGAAAGAAGCCAAATATGGTCTTATCCTTAATATCATATCTGGAATGGTGGATTCTTTGAATGATAGTACAAGACGTTTGTGGTTTTGAACTGTAGGGAGCCACTCTATGGCAACTAAGTCTAGCCATTTTTGATGACAATGGAGCAATTGTTCTAAAGAGAGCTTTACTACTCTCAAGGAGTTCCAGTGACCTAAGTTGGTCCTATTTGAATAAATCGCTAGTGAGATCTTCCGTGTTTCTAGAATACAAGACTGCTTAATAATAGGTTTCCCCCTGTTTTATTATTAAGTTCAGTGCTTAAATTAACTCTTCGTGTGTTATCAATAGATTTAAGCCTATTAGGGTTATTAGCTTTGGAATGATGCCCGTTTTTAAAGATCACATTACTGCTATTGTATTGCCTCTTATCTGGGCCTATGGTTGAAGTCTTTTCATTGCATGCGTGCACTGCACTTTGATTGATGGAGGCGGTAGATTGTTTGGAAATTAAAGATTCAAGATCTTTTTTTAACAAATCTAGATTAAGCTTAATATCAGATAATTGATCGAATAAAGCAATAACTGTTTGGGCAGTTAATAAACATTGCCTGGCCATAAATTCTGTTGAGTTTTCCCAAGGAAGTCTTTTTAGGTTCTTTTTCCGTATCTCACTATAGAGCTTATTATGTTTGGGGTCAGGGGAACTAGCTAGCTGGATTGGAACTCCTAGATGGAAATCATTAATATTTTCAGTTCGGTTTCCTCTTAGGGCATCCCTAAAAAATGTGGGTTGGTGAAGGCAGATTTGACATCTGATGCTTTTCAAGTTCAGTTTGAGAGTTCCAATCAATCAAATCTGTTAAATTCGATGTTGGTGGAGGAGTGGTGATAAAAGATTTCATGGTGTTAACTGTTCTCCTATGTATCTTTTTAAAGAAATCCTCCATTTTGGGTTGTTTTGCTGCTTTCAGCATGAAAGAGGAAGGGGAACCTGGGCTACTACCACTGCAGTTCTCTTTTACTCATGATATATTCTGTGTTTCTTCCACACACTCTGCCTCCTCCCAGGGGCCCTGGCTGTCCTTTATACTTGCGAGGGGGGTGGGTGGGGCTGCTTCCTCGCTTGCCTCCACTCGCTGGCCCGGCTTGGTCTCTCGGGGTCTGGATATCCCCAGCAGGCTCACTTTGGGAAAGGGAGGGAGGGAGGGGCCGCTCTCGCCTCACTGCCTCCTCCCCTGGGTCCTCCGGCGCTCCGCGTCTTCTCAGGGGCCCTGGCTGCCCTTTATACTTGCGAGGGGGGTGGGTGGGGCTGCCTCCTCACTTGCCTCCACTCGCTGGCCCGGCTTGGTCTCTCGGGGTCTGGATATCCCCAGCAGGCTCACTTTGGGAAAGGGAGGGAGGGAGGGGCCGCTCTCGCCTCACTGCCTCCTCCCCTGGGTCCTCCGGCGCTCCGTGTCTTCTCAGGGGCCCTGGCTGCCCTTTATACTTGCGAGGGGGGGTGGGTGGGGCTGCCTCCTCGCTTGCCTCCACTCGCTGGCCCGGCTTGGTCTCTCGGGGCCTGGATATCCCCAGCAGGCTCACTTTGGGAAAGGAAGGGAGGGAGGGGCCGCTCTCACCTCACTGCCTCCTCCCCTGGGTCCTCCGGCGCTCCACGTCTTCTCAGGGGCCCTAGCTGCCCTTTATACTTGCGAGGGGGGTGGGTGGGGCTGCCTCTTCGCTTGCCTCCACTCGCTGGCCCGGCTTGGTCTCTCGGGGCCTGGATATCCCTAGCAGGCTCACTTTGGGAAAGGGAGGGAGGGAGGGGCCGCTCTCACCTCACTGCCTCCTCCCCTGGGTCCTCCGGCACTCCGCCAAATATAATTATAGCTAAAACATGTCTGAATCCCACATTGTATATTTTGGGGAATGGGAAGGGAAGGGCGTACACTCATTGAAAAAGCTTATCTGGACAAAGAGGGAGATTTCTGTGAGTGTGAGTACAACAACAGAGAATAAGAACTTGTCTTCTAGGTTTCTCTGCCCTCATTTGAGAAAGAAAATTACCGTATATAATATCACTTACCTACAAATAAAGGAGACATTTTTTTGAACTGTTCCAGAGTCCAAACCATTTTAATCCATCCTTGGTCAATGTACATGATCCATTTCAGTTTTATAGTTTAACTGCTCCAAAATGAACTCCACATTTGCTTAGTTTATTCATCCTCTATTTTAGCACTCAGCAGAGTAGAATGGACATTAAAAATATATATCTCTGATTAGTATAGTCAAAAATAGTTCAACTTTCCCCCCTTGACACATCTGCCTGTTTACAATGATAACACTGTCATCCTAAGGGCAAAGCAATGAGCTGTTTCATGCTTCTCCTGTTCTGTCTTAAACATGCTTCTCTGCCCTTGAACTTTCTTTTATTATGAAAATTATCATTTCCTATGAGGAAAGGGAGTGATTGGTATGTCCAAAGGTCAGGTCCAATCTATCTGTAATTAACTGAGGCACAAAACAGATAGGCAGTAAGAGCCAGCTTCCTGGCAGCCTGGAAGCATGGTGTTCAGACAGCAGCACACCCCCAGGCAGCCAGGAAGCCACATGGCTGACTGCATGTGTGGTGGCATTTCAGTGGCACAGTGATTATATGTGCTGCAATCCAGAAACACTGAAAAGCTGCCACCATGGTGAAAAAGCACCTTTTTCCCAGCGCAAAAAGGAGAGGCTTTCTGCCACTTCTTTTTGCACCAGGAAAATGCCAGGTTGGAAGTGTGGTGCGTGGTTGCCATACCCCCAACCCAAAGATCAAAGGGATGGCAGCAAGCGGCTTCTTTGGGGTGGTCTGTTTCACCCGTGAGATGAGCAGATGTCTACACAAGTGCATACTAATATATTTTATTAAAATATATATTTCAAGTGCAGTACAACTGTGTTGTTGGTTTTTTGTATTGTTTTATTTCATTTTCTCTTCAAAAAGCGAGTGTATTTTCAAGGACTACAGCTGCAGAATCATTTATGCATTCTAGAAATACACTGAAAAAAATTATCCATGTAAAGAATTTGAAGTGAGCATCATTGTTGTGATTAGCATCCTGACCATTACTATCTTTGTTTAGTAATGATTTTTTTTAATATTCCAGCTTATAAATTAAAAAAATGTGTGTGCATCTCTCTCTCTCTCTCTCTCTCTGTTTGCCTTC
This sequence comes from Phrynosoma blainvillii, assembly GCA_026167975.1. Classification (NCBI taxonomy): domain Eukaryota; kingdom Metazoa; phylum Chordata; class Lepidosauria; order Squamata; family Phrynosomatidae; genus Phrynosoma; species Phrynosoma blainvillii. The sequence goes on from JANUYF010000003.1 coordinate 43,350,301, forward strand.
AGATCACCTGTTGATTTATGACAACTCCATGAAATTTTCATAGGGTTTTTGTTAGGCAACGAATACTGAAAGGTGTTTTTTCCAGTTCCTTCCTCTGAAATATAGCCCACAGAACCTGGTATCCATTGGTGGTCTCTTATTCAAGTACTAGCCAGGGCCATCTCTGCTTAGTTTCCAATATCAGATGGGATTTGTAACTATTACAAAAATAGTTACAAAATAGTTAGAAGATGCAAAAAAAAAAATATCAACAGAAGGACAGCAGAGAAGGGCTTTTCTATCCTTCCCAGAGAGGAATTTCTAGAGCCAAGGGCAGCCCACCAAGAAGGGTTTATGTCATGTTCCCACCAACCATACCTGCGAAAGTGGTGGGATCAAGAGAAAAGCTTTTCCTGAGGATTTCAGGCTCCAGACAGGTTCATCGGACAAGATGTGGTCTGAGAGAGCTTGAATATAGGTTGTATAGGGATTTATAGGTCGTAAGCAGCATTTTGAAGTGATCCCAGAAACAGATCCACAGCTAGCAGATTTATATAAATATTGAACTATTTTTTGTATTTTTTTGTTTTAACTTTTTTTTTCTATGCAAAGGGATATTTTAGTATCTTTGAGACTAACTGAAAGAAAGAAGTTGGTAGCATGAGTTTTTGTAGACTTCAGCCTACTTCTTCAGATGCATTTTCCCCCTATGTATGTGGTAAATTTGTTATCTATGCATTCCTGTATGGTCTGCACTGGAAATACTTGAATTGATGGATAAAGATGAAAGAAAGGGAAAAAACTCTTGTCATTGTCAAAACCTTTGGTCAAAACAGGCAGTCTCAGCATAATGAGGCAGCCTGTTGAGGATCTCCCTGAATTGTGATCTTGCCTCTAGCATTAGATTAAAACATCAAGTGGCTCAAGAGTTTACCACTGGTTGATGTCAGCGTGATTGTGCAAACAGTGTTTTGCACCACACCAAAGCTGTGCACCTGGATGGCCACCAAAGAAGCAACACGGACCTCTGTGCAGGCTGGAGAGCTCTCTCTCTCCCTCCATAAATAGGCAAACGAAACAACAAGCAGATATCTCTCAAGGAGGTACTTTGCTCTTTGTTCCTCTGTGTACAAGCTTGTCCTGACCAACAATGTTACTCATGTAACATCACACACCAACAAAACCCACACTGTACAATGTAGTTCTTGCCTTATATACAGTATTCCTTCCTGGGATATTAGTCCAGCCCACTCCTGGGCTGACACCCAGTTTCAGTCACCTGACTGATGTGACACAGCAAAATTGAAGGTGTCTGACTCATCCCTCTACCTGCTGTTGCATAACCCTCCTCCCGTGTCTCAGCACAACCCAATTGCTGACTCATCATGGCTTCTTCATGACACAAGGTAACCCTGTCACCTTTGTCCCACATCTGAACATTTTCCCCAGGATACATTCTTCAACAGTTGATGCTATTGAAAACAACTAAAAAGCTTAAGGAGAACCCCTCTGGGTTCATCTCTTCCCACTCCATTCCTTGGTGTAATTTTATCAGGGAGAATAAGATTATTTTCATCCAGAAGCCAGGACTGACACTGAATTCAAATAAATTCAGATAAATAGCACAGTCACCACATGTTCCAAAACTTTGCCAAAAATGGGATACTAGAAACTGAATACACAGTGCAAGCTCAGGAGATTTCACCAAGTCAGAGTAGGCAACTCTCCATGCAGTCTTTCCATGTCTTCAGATTGCAGAAGCTGCAAAATATGCAACACAACATGACATGCTGGTGTACTAGCCCCTTCAAACTGAGATTTATTCAGGAATTGCACTGATATCAATAAGGATATAAAAAATATTCAAAAACATTTTTAATGCAGCCAGTTCTACTTAGCAAAGAGGGCAATATGTTGAGAATGACTTTAAAAATTGACAGTCAGTGTGATATAATGGTTTGAATGCTGGACCACAATTCTTGGACACTAGCCATGGAAACCCAAGATGACTCTAGGCAAGTTACACTCTCTGAGCCTTAAAGTAAGACAATGGCAAACTGTTATAAATGGGAGCTGACTAAAAAGCATAGAAAAATAACTGCAACAATAATAATGATAATGACAACATGCTTAAAACTGCAATGGCACAATGCTAGCATTAAAAAAAAGTTGTATAAGCAGCCCCCCCCCCCCCCCTAGAAATAATGTACGGTAAGTGTGACCCCTCAAAAAACTTAACATTATGAAAGCACACATGTAGGCCTTCCTTTTCTTTTGACTTAGTAAGTGGGAGCTATATGACTCTAGTGCAATGAGTGAGCTCAAGTCCTTGGCAGCCTTTGCATAATCGATTATGCTACTGTGGAATCCAATATAAATACACTGGTGTATATTTATACTAAGCTAAAAGTGTGTATGAGCAACTGTTCAGTGCAACTGCATTGAAGTTTAAAACTTGTGTAACTTTGCTATGCAGCTTTAGAAAAGAGCAATTTAGGGAAATGGTAACTTCATCCCTAATTAAAGCTGGATGTAGACTTTTTTAATGTTAGGAAGTGAAAATAAATAGAAAAAAGAATAAACAGCAGTCTTGATTTGCTATGTTTCAATGTATTTTATTAAACTGTTGTCAATATGAACGTTTGGAAAGATTTTCAAATTTCTTTTCTGCTAAGTTAAATATATTGCTGATATAATGGAAAAATCCTGACAAACAGATAGTATTTCTCAATATGTCTCTGAATAACCCTATCAGAATTCAGGTAAAACTGTACAAATGGTAAATCTTCTGTGAAAAAGGTAATAAGCCAGAACTGTTTGACAGCCTAATTTGTTTTGCTGTGATGAAATGATTTCTCATAAAAAGTCACACATAACTGAAAAAATGTATTTATGTAGCATTAGCTTACTGATCAATATCGAATTACCTTGAATGAAGTCAAGGATACAACACAATTATAAGCACAACATTACATTCTGATCAAGGTAAAGACCTCTAGTTTTCAAGTGGATCAATGTCTTCTGAAGGTTAAAGTGGAATATGTCTAACAAAAAACAAAAAAGAGCTCTTTTTAATGTACTATCTAATTGCCATTTTTTTTGTGACCCACACTGAAATATTTGTCAAAGTGCTGTACTATTGCAGGAACATAGATTTTAAAAAAGCTTACACACACATTAGCTTCCTAGTTATACAGTATGTTACTTTCATTTAGCGATTCTGTTCATGCTGAAAGTCCAGAATCACATCTATGATGGTCTATGATCCAAAATTTTAAACCAGTTAGTAAAATCAATTGAACAATTCAAATTTACTTAAATGACATAAGTAAATGTGGTTTAAAAACTGTTATTTTTGATTTTTTTTAAGTTCCCTAGAAAGGTAGAAGAGATGGAAAAACAAAATGCTTGGTCCATTATAAAACGTAAAGGTGAAGGTATTCCCCGTTGACAAGATTGTCGTCATATCCTGTTGGGATTTGTAACATGAGTGTAAATGTCCAGATGTGAGAAAGTGGCAGAGGGTATTGCAAGTCACTTTACAGCTTGCTAGCTGGGAAAGGTGTCTGTGGTTGGTACTCAAAACAAGTTAAAAGTGTCCAAGGTCAGGATGTGTCTGAGAACACATAGACAAGTTGTAAACACATTATGTCATTATGTTTGGGGAACATTAATCCATGGGCTACAGGAAAAGTTACAGGAAGAGGCTGGACTTAGAGGCTACAAGGCAAGTGTTTATAAAACACTGAGATCATGGCATGTTGTTGTGTGTTTTGCTCTGCTGATAATTGCTTAGGATAGCTCAGCTCAGTTTGCCTGGCTGGTTAGCTCTTCTTATTGTTGTTGTTCCTGAATGGTGGAGATTGCATATAGTTTTCTCTGTACATATTGCAACTGAAGAATAAATGTGCCTCTTTCGAGTTAACCTGGCTCCAGTCTGTTTCATTGGAGGCTGGGAGGATGCATTCCAGCTCCAAGGTCGCTGGGTGTTCTTCCCTGCGAAGTGAATATAGCTTCTGAATTACTTTGTCTGCACACTCAATGCTCAACATGTCCGACTGTAGGGAGCGGTGCTCATTTCCTTTATTAAGATGAAGAGCCAGCATTGTCAGAGACTACTCTGTGATCATTTGGCCAGCATGATTGCACAGAATGCTGTTTACCTTCCCACCCAAGTGGTACCCATTTATCTACTTGTATTTGCATGCTTTCTAACTGCTATGTTGGCAGAAGCTGGGACTAGTGATGGGAGCTCACTCCATCATGAGGCACCTGGGCCTTGAACTGCCAGCCTGTCAATCTTGCAATCAACAGAATCAGTGTCTTAACCACTTGAGCCACCGCATCCCTAGTTTGTTCCATGGTAACTGATGAATAAATATTTTAGTTACCATGCTGAAGGATAAACTTTAGAGTCTGTTGTTGTGCTAGAGTCAAGCCTGGATGTGTATCATCACCAGAATGGGTCTAAAAAAGTGAGGCTTGCTATAAACTACATTCACTACTTCAACTATTTACTGCATTTTAAGACACAAGCCAAGAGGAAATGTTAGGCCTTTCTGTCATACTGAATTCAATGGTACAGGATAGTTATGTTTAATGTTAAGCATCTTTAATTTAGATAGAACATATGCATGGCTAACTTCTTTTCATGTTCCATCCAAATCAACAAACTTAAAATCATGTCTCATGTGTATAAAGAAGGTCAGCCATACACAATCACTGAACTGGTTGGTTGACATGACATTTAAGCTATATGTTATGTCCAGTAGCAAAATAAAATAAAATAAATGAAGATGAAATCAACTTATTTACTGAAAAGGAACCATCTGTCCTGAAGATTTACCTGGCAATGTGAGAAATATTTACTTTGTGAAGCTTGTTAAATGTTGATCTTTACCAACAATGAGAAGAAATATGCAATATTTAGCAAAAAAAAAAAAAGAAAAAAAAACTTAATTGATATTATTCAGTAATTAAAAAGGTAAAGGTCCCTTGACATGAATGAATGTTAGTCAGAATTGACTGTAGGGGGTGGTGCTCATCTCCATTTCTAAGCCAAAGAGCCAGCATTGTCCAAGGATTGCTCATGTGGATATGTGGCCAGCATGACTGCACCGAATGCTGTTACCTTCCCACTGAGAAGAGGCACTTATCTATCTACTTGCATTTGAATACTTTCAAACTGCTAGGTTGGCAGAAGCTGGGACTAGTGATGTGCTCACCCCATCATGCAGCACTCAGGCCTTGAACTGCCAGCCTTCTGATTTTCCAATCATCAGAACTGGCATCTTAACCACTAAGTCACTGCATCCCCATATTCACTAATTAGTCTCACTATATTGTACCTTTACTTTATATTGCACAATGCTTTACCAAGTATAAGAGGATAGGTCCCTCCTTTGAAGAATATACAGTCTGAAACATAACAGGAAAAGATACAATGGAAGACGGGGAAGGAAATGGAGTGGAAAATAAATTGAAGTAATATGTATTTATTTGTATGACATACACTCATGCTTAATAGGTACAGTACCATATGATTTAAGGCACTGTGTCAAATCAGAGTTCATTCTTATCAGTAGATATCAACTGCTTTTCCTACTGATCTCATAAATATTAAGCATTACTAGTAAATGTTAAGTATTCACTCAGTCCACTATCTAACATTGTGATAGCTGTTTTCTTCTTTGCCACTACTCTCCACTAGGACTTCTTCCCCACTGCAGGACCTCCATGCCACTTGAATTTTGCTCCGAAATGGTTTCCTGTACCTACATAGTAGATTTTGAGTGTATGTGCAAATGGGGGAAAAATGCTGCCCTAGATCTACTGCCAGAAACTAGTCTGTCCATGAATGAATACTACTACTGGATCCTTTCCCAGGTTTTAGAATTTACAGTTATAGAATGACACAACTAGTATTTTCCAGAATATTTGTTACAACCTTCAGATCTTAGCATTCAAACCCCCATTTCTACATGGAGGATTGTACATGCTAGAAATAAGGAGGGACTGTCAAACTATTTAGTGTTCTTTCCTTCTCCTTTCACACTAAGAAAAAGATGAAGGAGAAGACAGAGTAAATATAGAAGGGGTAGAAGGAGAAAGATACATAATTGAAGGATGGAAAGAATATTTGAAAGTTGAAGTGAAAAATGAAAAGAGGGCTACTAAAAGGTCTTCCTCAAGCACCTAATTGTTTCCCATGCAATCCTGAAATAGACTCCATGATTACAAACTCACTTGCCTAATTCCTGTAGCTCTCCCCTCAGCAAGAAGGGTGAGGAACAGCCCAGCAATGAAGATTATGAGGAATGGGGTCCAATGGTTTTTTTTCCCTTTTCTTTTTTGCATCATTGAGAACCAACAAGTAGAATAACCATGCTGAGAGGAAGGTTATAATTTCCTGAACCTAACTTTGCTTCCATCCCCCCTACATGTTGTACAGTAGCCTCCTGATCCTTTTCTCATTTCGTCCCAATATCCTGACGTTTTGTGAAGATACGTTGAGGAGATCTACCCTTCTGTCTTACTGCTGGAGACTCCCTCCTCCTGTGACACCTCTTTGAAAATTGCATAGTTTTTGAAGACATTTGGCAACAAGGATAGAATTGATTAAATTATTTATTCTCCTTGCAGAAAGAAATAATTTAACACAACATATCCCAATACTGAAGCTTCCATAAAATTCAGCCAAAGAGGTAAGATAATGGTGCCTTTACAGAATTCTGAGACATCCTTTTATCTCTATATCTCTATATCTTTGTTTTCTTCACTTCCCATTCACAGTGTCTACAGCCCTCTCTGCACAAGCCAAATAAACTGGCCTCTCCCCTATCTCTTTGGTGGGGAGACCAGACAATGCATAGCTTAAAACTCTGTTCTTGTGCAAATCAACTGGATGATGTCCAGCCCATTCAGCACCATAACTGGAGTATACCCCTTTCAAAAGAAATTAAGATCTCAGAAGATCTGGAGGCCTCTGCTCTGGCAGCTATTTGAAACATTGCCCACTCTGCTCCCTGGCACATTCACTACAGCTGCCATGTGTTAGTTCCAATCAGCCATTTTGCATCCATGACTATTTCAAACTATGGTACAAAATATATAATGAAGAAAGAAAAGTATAGTAGTGGCAAGCCCTTTACTTTCTATCTAAACACAAATTAAATTTAACAGTTATACAGCAGAACTACATATTAATCTGGAATTAAAACATATTCTCTACAATGGTTTCCTCACATTTAAAAAAGGAAAGAAGAATGATCCTGGCAACTACAGACCAATTAGTCTCTTCAATACAATCAGCAAGCTCTATGCAAGACACTTACAGTGGAAACTTGAGGGCTGATTGGAACAAAAACCAAACATACTTGTAGAGGAACAAGCTGGCTTTAGGGAAGGCTGCTTCACCATAGAGCAATGTCTCATAAGCCAATACCTCATTGGAAAGTATGCCACCTGCAACACAATATCTCTCTATGTTGCCTTTATAGACTTTAAAGCAGCTTTTGATTCTGTATCTTGAATCAAACTATGGGAAAAACTGGAGGCTTCTTCAATTGACTGACGTCTGCTATACCTAATTTTTATGCTGCATTAAGGGACCTCATTCAAAGTAAGATGCAACCCACAGGGTCATCTCACCAATGCCATTGTCACTGAGAAGAGTGTCAAGCAAGGTTGTATTCTAGCTCCATTCTTGTTCAACTTGTACATCAATGACATGGTGGTCATCTCAATAACACAAACTTCCATCCTCCAAAACTAGAGGGAAAGCGTATCTCAGCTCTGCTTTATACAGATGATGCAGCAATTATTTCAAGAACACCCATTGGCTTAAACAGAGCACTAAGAACACTAACACAGTACTGCAGAGAGGATCAGCTAGAACTCAACAATCAAAAAACTAAAATCAGGGCATTTGTTAAAGGCCCAAGAACCACAACTGGAATATAGATGGACACAAGATTGAAGCTCCTGCTTCAAATATCTGGGGGTAATCTTTCATGGTATTGGTAGTAGGAAAGTGCATGAGGACTGTGTTGCTGGTAACGTGCAGAGGAGCTCAACAGCCATCCTCAAATTTCTTATGACAAGAGGACCAGCAACACTTAAACTTTTTGAAGCCAAATCAGTTGCACAACCACTTTATGAATCCCAGCTGGGACTTCTCTCCAACTCTGCACTATTAGAACTTGTGCAAATCCAAATTTCTAAGATCAACATTCCAAGTTCCAAAATGTGTTTTTAATCCAACTCTGAGACTGGAGTCAGGCTTTATGAAAATGGAGGCCAGAGTGTGAGTGACCATGCTCAGGTACTGGCTCAGTCTATCCTTCTTTCCCACTGGCCTTGCTCCACTTACCCTGACTAATGAATTCCAGTCTACATGGAAAAAGACGTTGATGACTAAAATTTCTTCACTGGGCTTTTCTCCAGATCTTTTGCTCAGCATGGAGCATGAAAAGGCTAAAGCAACCATCAGACAATGAGTGATAGATATAGAGCAGGGGTAGGCAACCTTTCCCCTTTAAGGGCCGAGGGACTTCAGCTCCCAGAAGCCTCAGCCATGTTGGCCAATAGCTCCTGGGATTCTGGGAGCTGAAGTCCCTCGGCCCTTAAAGGGGAAAGGTTGCCTACCCCTGATATAGAGCAACAGCTAAACCTAGATAGCACCCCAACTTTTATTGTTAATGACTCCAACAGATACTTGGCATCACCCATGGCATACTTAGTAAAACTTCTAAGTTCCTAAACACCTGAGAGCCTTCACTTTGGCAAGATGTCATGCCCTTCCCTCAGCTGTTCTTAAAGGCTGGTGCAAGAAGAACCCCTTTGCAGAGAGATTATGGCCCTGTTACTCTGGCCAAATAGAGACAACAGAGCGCATACTACTCCAGTGCTTATACTACAGGGACATCTGCCTCAGCCTTATTTCACCTTTGTTGTATAAACAACAAAGATACACCAGTCAATTTTACACTTTGTTGCTTTTGGATGCCAACCCTGATATGACATATAATGTTGCCAGATTCTGTGCAGCTGTGGTTAAAATGACTTCTGCAATAGGCTGGTACTGATCTTGGCAATGACTTCTGCAATAGGCTAGTACCAATCTCGCCCTGCTTCATTAGATTTTAAAAGGATATTTTAAATACTGTTTTTAACCTTGTTTTTATTTTTTTAACCTTTTATTCTGTATCCCTTTTACCTGTGCTGGTCTATGACTGCAATAAAGATGAACTGAACTGAACTGAACTGAACTACAATGGCTGCTTTTATTTATTTATTTATTTATTTGCTTTTCATTGCTAGCTTTTAAACCCAATACTGTATAGCTGCAGTTTTGCAAATGAATCATTACCACATAGTAACATAAAATCATTATGCTGATTATTGGGAAGCCTGGTGTTGATAATTTGTGCTGCTGTAAATAACCAGATAATAGAGTCTATGGGCCTTTACAGACTGCCAGAAATAATGCAACGTGAGGCCACCTTAACTGTCCTGGCTCAGTGCTAGGGACTCATGGGAACTGTAGTTTATTGTGGCACCAGAGCTCTCTGACAGAGAAGGCTCAATGTCTCAGAAAAAAAACTTCAATTTCCATGATTCCCTAGCACTAAGCCAGGACAGTTAAAGTGGCCTCAAGCTTTATTATTTCTGGCAGTCTGTAAAGGCCCTATGTCAGTATGTCTATTTCTGTAAATAAAGTAAACTGGTATATTTTCTTGGGTGAATATGCATTCATAATAGGATGCTATCTGATTATGTAATGTTAGTGTGAGCTCAATGAACTCATTATTCTTTTACTGATTAATTGCCATACATGGTTGTTATTTAAGGTTGTGGAAACAAACTCACAGCAATTTTGTAGCAATATTTTATTAATTGTGCAAATGTTTTAATTCACCCAGAATACAAAGATACACAATGGGGAGGAACACAAAGAGTGAATTAGTTAACAAGAATAGTTACAACTACAAGAAAAAATTGATTGGAATAAATTAATAATTGATTTATTCAATTGTGGTTATCTAAAAAGAAATGTTATACTTTGAAAGAAACATGATTTTGTTTTGATCTACAGAAGGTAGTCTCAATTACATATGCTCCAGATGCCATAGATCAGCTGTGGCAGCCACAATAAACCTATTTTCTCAGCCACTCTACTGTTTGCTTTTGTTGTTATTTGCTGTCAGTCACTGCAAAGTGCCACTAAGGATTGTAGCTACCATTCCTACTTTCCCTGGGTGGTGATCACACCTCCACACCCTCCTGGTAAAGGAAAGAAGACAGGATGATAAGGAATGTGGCAATGGAGACAGCAAGGGCAGTGACTGTAGCACTCATTCCCAGTTCTGCTTTGCTTTTCCAATCCTATTTTATACCTACTGTGTCACATTCTTTGCAAGTGAAAGGGACCAGCCACTTATATGCTGCCCCAAAGCAGCAAGAAAAAGAGGGTTCATGTAAAAAGAAGCCCTGGAAAGCAAAACAGTTGCAATAGGGAGGAGGCACTAGTGGCAACCTCCTGCATATCTAGTGTGGTAGGGCAAGCACTCATTTTTCTACTACTGCAGCTTGCTTGTGCACTTGCTCACTCACTTACTTGATCTCTCTCTCTCTCTCTCTCTCTCTCTCTCTCTCTCTCCTTCCTCCCTTCCTCTGGTGCTTCTGCTACTGCTGCCACCACCAAACCAATGTAAGAAATTGTTGAGTAATTTAAATTTCCTAGGTCTTTAACCTTTTTAAGAAAACAAAAATATTTAAATATCAAAAATATCAAAGCCTGTTAGAGTCTGGCTTTAAAAGCAGCAGAGTAGCAGAAATTTGCTTTTGTCTAACTATGCTTCCCTAAGAATTGAGACTGACTTCAAAACAACAAACACCTAGTTTGTAGTTTAAAAAACAATGGCTTTAATCTATATTTACATAAAAGGCTATATCCTAATAACTGTTTAGAATGGTAATCAAGTAAATGAGGATATCATCTGTCCTGCAACACAAGTGATTCCTTCAATTATTCCCAAGCCTTATCTGAAGTACCTTTCAAGGAACTGCCAACCAAATTAAAATATGTCAAGATTTTTCATACCTTGACAGTCATTTATCAGAATGGAGACTGCAGTCAAGAAATTGGAAGACTTGGAAGGTCAGCTATGAAGGAACTACACAAGATCCTGAAATGACAAGATATATCATTGAATACTAAAGTTAGCATTGTCCATGCCTTCATATTTCCAATTTCTATGCATGGCTGTGAAAGCTGGACAGTGAATAAAGCTGAAAGGAAGAAAATCAACTCATGTAAAAGCCAAGATGACTAAACAGAAGCCCCAGCCCTGATTCTGCAACAGCGCTGAGCAGGGTTGTGGATGATAGAGTGGGTTGGAGGTCTCTGATTCATATGGTAGACATATAAAGTAAAGTCAACTTGAAAGTAGTTCACAAAACAACAAATAGGGCTGCAGATGGTCACAATTATAATTATCATCAATCAGGCTGTCCTGTAAATACTAAGGAGAAGGACTTGAGAGCGTACAATTACTCTTGTAGACTTTCATTCTTAAGATCCTTTGATTTATGGTGTTTTGACAGTAACTTTATAACTGTATGATTCTTAAATCTTACAAACTTTGCTCCATATACAAAAGTCTATGGATATGCTTGTGCTTTGCAGATAGATCTGTATGTGAGTACATGAGGTTGCTAGACAGGAATCATCCCATCTGATGAGATATCTGGGTCAAAACTTGAGATCAGGGGCTGGCCCTTTTGATGTCATGGGGTGACATCAAAATGAAGTGGCTTCCAGCTGCTTTGGAGGCATGGCGTTTAGACAACACACACCTCCAAAGCAGTTGGAAGCTGTGCTGAAGCCACACTCCCGTCCTTAAGACCAGAACAAAAGGGAACTGGGATAAACCAACACCTGGGGACACCAGTTGGCCCCTGTGTGCATGGCTTGCCTTGGGAGAGGCTGTGTAGTCAGTGGGGTTCTGAGCAACTTCCAGCCGGAGCAGACTTGGGCCACTCTTTCATGCCTTCTGCTCCAGTCCATAGTCTTGGTGATGCTACCAATCAAACCCTTTCTCCACTCCATCCCTGGACATCTCTGCTCCCCCTCGTTTTGCACACAATGATGTTGTATAGGTATTTGGATGAAAATCTCCACTGAACCCTGAAATGTACAGACTACATTTAAAGAAGATGGACAGGATGTTATTGATGGAATATTTGGTTCAAAAGTATGTTCAATTTCTATTTGTGACAGTACCATATCATGTTTTCTAGCCACTGGTGTAATGATGAAGACAAAAGGGTGATGTTACAGCTGTCAAGCAGACTTAGGGCCTTTACAGACTGCCAGAAATAATGCAGCTTGAGTCCACTTTAACTGTCCTGGCTCAGTGCTAAGGAATCATGGGGAATGTAGTTTATCTGCCAGAGCTCTCTGACAGAGAAGGTTCAATGTCCCAGAAAAAAATAATCCCATTATTCCCTAGCACTGAGTTAAAGTGCCCTCAAGCTGCATTATTTCTGGCAGTCTGTAAAGGCCCTTAGTCTGACAGAAACTGGTATTATTTTGCCACTGTTTGGAACACCTAGCTTATGCATGTCTTACATTTTGCTGTTTGTGTATGTTCATAAAGAAATCACTAGAGCAGCCTGTTCTTAGAGGCCAACTGACTTGTAATGAGTTTTCACTGGTTTATTGATTGTAATAGTGTAAGGTTTTGACCCAGTCTGGTGAGATTTTGTTCCCAACAGCAACTGTCATTGGGGAAATTATATTTGATATATATAGTATACTAGCCAACAGGCAGAAAGAGGAAAGGTCATGATATTCCATTTACATAAAATATTGGACAGTGAAAATTGGGAATATGATGTTTCTATGAAATGTTCATTTCATTCTGGCAGAAAGCAGCTCAACAGAATTAAGAATTACAAGTCTCAGAAAACAAATGGGATTTAAAAATATGTTTTAAAATCAAGCATTTTAAATTACACAGTCTTTCATATAAGTTTGATGGTTCTTATTTTAGTTCTAACATAACTTTTGTTCTCCCCCAACCCTATTTCCTACAGCATCACACACACCCTCAAATATAAACTGTACTTAATCCCCTTTAGTTTTACTAAGAGAAGGCAGGAGAAAAATATACAAATATATGAATTGGTGCTACATTTCTTTTCTTTTCTTTTCTTTTCTTTTCTGATTAAAGACATTTCTGTTAATAAATCAAATTAATTAATTTACTCTATTTCTGCATTGCCATAACAATAGTATTTAAGGAAGCAGGAATACTATCTTCATTCTTAAGGAGTATATATACATATATCCACTGGAAATACCTTGGAAGAGTTAGCTGTATGAGAAAATCTATTTCCTGAGATAGTATTTGTCAGCTAAATTTTTTTATAAGTGTTGATAATGTGAATATGACCCACCATACCACCCTAAACACACTCAGCTCATCTGGTCATGAAATCTATGGAACGTGAGGATTGTTTGCTATTGAACATAAGACCATCAGAGAACATTGGAGTTCCCAGCAAAGGCTAAGAAAGAATCCTGCTTGCAATGCTGCATAAAGCTTTTATATAGTCAGAGGTGACTAGTTGGACCCACGGTCTAATCAGTATTAAGACAGGTTCCAGTATTCTTCAATAAAACTAATATTAATGGTTGTTGTTGTTAGGAAGGAGTCTGAGGGGAAAATCTACAATGTGGGGAATAGCAGCAGTCATGATGATACAGCATTTGATTGCTGCTGAGTCATGCTGACTCATGCTGTGTCATGGGAAGTGACATCATGGGGATGGTCACCTGGTGCTGCAAAGCATAGAGAACTGCTGCAAAACTGCACAATCAGTCGGGTGAGTGACAGGTGTCCCCAGGAAGGGACAGGGCCAGAGGGCCACATGGAGCCCTGGCTATATAAGGCAGAAGCCTCTGGACACACATGTGGTGTAGGGTGTTGAGATCAGTGTCTTGTTGATGTGGAGTTGGATGGTTGTTGTTGTTGCTGTATATAGCCTTGTACATAGAGCAGGGGTAGGCAACCTTTCCCCTTTAAGGGCCGAGGGACTTCAGCTCCCAGAAGCCTCAGCTATGTTGGCCAATAGTCCCATGTTGGCCAATAGCTCCTGGGATTCTGGGAGCTGAAGTCCCTCGGCCCTTAAAGGGGAAAGGTTGCCTACCCCTGACATAGAGGAACTAAGATTAAAGCCTAATCTGAGAGACGTCTGTCTATAGTAGGGATAGGCAACCTTTCCCCTTTAAGGGCCGAGGGACTTCAGCTCCCAGAAGCCTCAGCCATGTTGGCCAATAGCTCCTGGGATTCTGGGAGCTGAAGTCCCTCGGCCCTTAAAGGGGAAAGATTGTCTACCCTTAGTCTTTAGAATCTCTTTACTCTGTCTGGAAGGGGAGAGGTACTTCTCTAGCTGACAAGCTACTACCTGTATCTGAGAAGATCATGATCCTGATGCTGCATGTTGACCATGCTTACAGTTGTGTGTCTTCAAGTAGTTTCAGGCTTATGCTGATCCTAATGGCTGAGAGCTCTGGAAGAGAGAGTTACTGTGGTGTTCTCTCCAGTCAGACATTATCAGCCAGTGGGACTGAGGTACTGTGATTGAATGTGTAACATATGTTATAAGTCTGTAACTAAGAAAGATTATAATAGCAAGTCCTGAAACAAGTTACCTTTATTGCATGTTGATGTAAAATAAACTTTTCTCTTTTTTATTCCAACATCACTTGGCCTCTGTTTTAGTCACAAAACACGCTACCAATATTTGGTTATTCTGGAGGTGGGACTACACTAAAAAAGGCAGTGTGAGTTCCTGACACTTTATTAGGTGGTAGAAGTGGGGATGACAAGTTCCCAAAGCACAGCTAGCTAGAATTAAAGTGTAAAAGTAGGAAGGTGGCAGTAGTGTGTGCCACAATGAAGGCATCTGGAAAACATCTGGGCACAGCTGACTAGCACCCGGGATTTTGAGGCTGCAACTGCAAGCTCCCCAGTTGCTGTTGTCCATCTGAGGTGAGGTGCATTGAAGAGGGAATTATAGGACATGCCCTTCTACAAACTCTGAAAACCTATATATGCCTGCATACATGAGGTAATGTCAATATATGTCACCAAGTGTATTTTAGCCAATTTCTGGCACTATCACATAGTATAGAAAACTACAAATGATCTGCATAAAATTAAAATGATCATGCTACAACCATAGCACAGAAAATTAAAATAAATTATTACAAAGGAACTTAACAAAAAGATATTCAGTGCTGAAAAATCATCACAGAAAGTGCCAGGTAACCCCCTCTGGAGAGGACATCCCACAGACAAGGAACCAACATTGAAAAAGATCTTTCCTCCATATATCAGTTTGAGAAAGCATGTTAAGAAGTGATTCCACTAATGAGCTTAGAGACCAGATGGATACAGATGGCAAAGGTACTGGATGTCTCTGGGCTCTGCCAGATACAAAGTTTCCCATTACAATGAGGTACTACTACTTGCTTACAGGGAGGGGTTGGGCAGAATCCTGTTGTCAATAGGATGGAAAGTAGGATGTGTCCAGGAAAAGGAAGATACCTGATCACTCTGAGGTTACCTTAAGTACCAACTGTAGGCATAGAGTATACCCTTCCAATAAAAAACACCAAGTCTAACAAATAAGAAATATATGGGGGGGGGGGGTGTTCAGTGCTCTGGACTGAGATACTGAGATTTTTCATCCTTGTCTTGAGGACTCGAAAAGAAATTCCAGGCCCAGGGACCCACAGCTAGGTCCTGAAATCTGGGAACCTTACCCATGCAGCTAGAATGTACGTAGAATGTTTTTCATAGGAATTCAACTTGAAGGACACCATGGTTTCTTTTTATCTTCCCCTTTTAATTGTGTATAAGTTGTTTAAATGTTTGAAATTATACATATTGAATTTACATACTTGTATGTTTTTGCATACATGCTGACATATATATAAATACATACTAGATTAGTATATTTATATACTATGTAAATTGAATGTATGTATTTATATATTTTCTATTTGAATGTTACCATTGTTGGCTGCCCAGAGTAATTTTAGCAGAAAGGAGAAATATAAAGGAAAAACAAATCAATCAATCCATGTAACTTCGAAAAATCTAAAGAGGAAATAAGATAATAATCCATCTTTAAAAGGCAGAATTTGTTTTCAAGATTAAAATGCTATTTTATCACAAAGACGGAACCATAGCTAGATGTGAACCAATATTTTGCTATTAATAAGTTGAACAAAATTTTTAAGCTTAATTTGGCCCCATCACTGAATTACTTGAAAGTGGTCTGGAGAACACACATCTACCACTAGCTCTGTTTATACAAATTACCGATTACAGTCAGAAATGGCCCATTGTTTAAGAGCATATTCACATTACTAATTTGCTTTTACAACATATAAAAGCTGCCTTCCAGACTTGGATATCTTTTACACTACCAAATTATAGGCCTTTGGTCCCACTATAAGTGGCATGGTTGTATGCTACAGGATTCTGATATTTGTAGTTTGCTGAGACACTAGAGCTCTCTGGCAGAGAATTTCTAAATACCTTATGAAATTACAAATTCCATAGAATTCCATAGGATAGAGATGTGACAGTTAAATGGGTTCAGCATATCATATGAAAACCTTCTCATGTGTCTCTGCAGCTTGGTGTGGCCATGAAAAAGTCTTGCCCATATTGCATCCAGGCTTCCTTAATCAGAGGAAAAGTAATGCACACCTTTGAATATACTGAAGTTAGCTATGGCATATTGTTGCGCATGCTAACACATGCCATATTTCTGCACTACTCTTTTATAGTGCTGCTATTCCACTATTACTTCCCTGTCTATCTCCTGTTGCATTCTGAGGCTTGTAGTTCAGTGAGGCCTAAGAGATCCCTGGCTGAGAATTTTAAATGCCCCTCCCTCAACTGCAAATCCCAGAATGCAACAGGAAGCTGCCAGAGTACTAATAGTGGAATAGCAGCACTATAAGTGTGTAGTGTAGATGGACAAGATGGGTGTTCAGAGAGTAACTAATGTGGATGACAGCCAATTCAGTCATAGAAATTTCCCATTACAGTGGCAATTTGGGTCCTAATTTCCCTAGCTTTCTGAGAAATAAAGATTTCCCCCACCCAGAAAACCAGTTTCATTGAATAAAGAATAAATAACATAGTGGAGTGAGGTTTACTTGGAAGTAATCTTCAGGGAGGCATAGCTCTAACTTCATATTACAGTGGATGTGCATTCATTTTGTAATAGAAAGAGAAAAAAAATACCTTCCAAACATCAATCACTCTGCGATACTGCTTGCAAGCTAGAAACATGGAAAATGGTCCTTATTACCTTCAGGGAGTTATTCCATCATTAGATGAACCACCACTAAGGCAAGCCCATACATCATTAAAAAAGACAAGTAGAGTGTTGGCTGTACTAGAATAATAAGCAGAACAACTTGCACTGTCACTTTGGGTTGGAATACTGTAGACATTTTTATAGGCAATGCAGGCATGAATACATGGATTCCATTTTGGAAGGAAAGGAAAGGGACAATCAAATGACTGGTCAGCAAATAAGCTCAGTACTAAACTCAGCTGGTGGCCTACTTATTCTGAACTGGAAAATCTGTTGCTGGATTATACCTTTTCACAAGGTACTTGGAATATTCATGACTGAATGATAATGTGTGTGTATCTGCTGTCAAGTCAGATCGATTTATCAACTTATGATGACCCCATGAATTTCATATGGTTTTCTTAGGCAAGAATCTCAGTGAAAATATTCTTAGTTGCATTATGGCAGTAGCTCTGGGGATTGGTTATTTCCACTATGCACAATAGACACTCTTAACATACATCTTGACTTCTTGCTAC
Source organism: Phrynosoma blainvillii (assembly GCA_026167975.1). Taxonomy (NCBI): domain Eukaryota; kingdom Metazoa; phylum Chordata; class Lepidosauria; order Squamata; family Phrynosomatidae; genus Phrynosoma; species Phrynosoma blainvillii. The sequence goes on from JANUYF010000003.1 coordinate 43,368,210, forward strand.
ACACTCAACTTCCCCAAATAGTCATTGTTTCCATAGGCTGCCTGGCTTTGGCTTCAGAGAAAAGGCCTCAGGAAAATTTAGACATTTTAAAAAGTTTTATTTTAAACTATAGCCTCAAATAGAAGCAGGAATAAACCAACTGTTAGGCAGACTGAGATGACTGTCTCATGAAGCAGATGATAGACAGCAGCAACATCTCAAATCTTTTTATGAGGTTCCTGGCCATTTTCCTCTGGACAAGCTTTCTCACCTTTATGTCTTATAGTGATGGTGAACCTTTTAGACACGAGTGCCTAAACTGCAACCCAAAACCCACTTATTTATTGCAAAGTGCTGCATCCCTCTGGATTTCTAACAAACTCTGGTATACTCTGTGCTGGTGTGACTGCACATGTGCCCACAGAGAGGGCTCTGAGTACCCCCTTTGGCACCCGTGCCATAGGTTCACCACCACTGTCATATAGCAATAGCACTTACATTTCTATGCTGCTACACTAAGCACTCTCTAAGCGGTTTACAGTTTGTAAGCTAATTGTCCCCAACAAGCTGGGTACTCATTTTACTAATCTACAAAATGATGGAGGCTCAGTAAACCTGGAGTCCTGCACGAATGAACTCACAACATTTTGGCTGCAATATCATCATTTAACCACAGTGCCACCAGGGCTCTTTATCCTTATCTGAAGGATAGAAAATTCTGGTTAATTGATTGTCAGCTAATCTGTCTGGAGTTTCCTTGATTTCTCCGTCTGGTATTCTCCAAATCATAAACAATGTATTGTCCAAATAAGCAGTTAACCACTAATACTTCTAGGGATCTCTTAAAGTTTAGAATTTCAAAAAAAATATATTGAGAGAATAAACAAACAGCTTAATATTTATTAATATAAACATGTGCTATTTATTAATTAAGCCAAGTAGTTTATACAGTAATACAATTTTTGGGAGTATCATTACATCACATAGACATCCCTTGTGGTCTAGGTACATTTTTGATAGTTCCCAGCATCAGCAAATAAAGAACCATCTGAGAACACTGAGAATAAAACTGTTATCTGCCTTTACTGAGTCATTTCACATGTTACTTTAATAACATACAGAACTCTTTCATGGAGATCAGAGGACTGACTTCTATTTCCATTCATCTTTGACATCTTTTATAGCCACCAGTTCAATTGATCAATAGACTGTGACCACTGAAGTTTTTTAAAAAAGTTTATACTGGAAGGACATGGCATGCTTAATCATTTTAAATTAAATATCTACTATACTATCATGATTGACTGTTAATAGTCTTTTGATTTCTTTTTGAAATCTTCCCCCACCCCAAATTTCAGAGTTTTAAAAATTATTATTATTATTATTATTATTATTATTATTATTATTATTCTGCTTCACCCCAAATGCTTGCAAATTATTTATTTATTTGCTAAGCAATATTTTAGTAATAGTAATGTTACCTGCTTAGACAACTGATCATATTTTGTAGCTGTAGCAATTTGGCTGTTAAAATGCCAGGGCTGCATAAGTTGAATATTATTATTGCGACAGATTCTGTCAAGTTAGATCCAGCAACCTTGAAGGAGCCCAGCTGTTTGTGGACATGTCAGGGAGAGAGGAAAGCTAAAAGCCAGCTCCCTGCAGCCCTTGAAAGACCCAGCAACCTTGAAGGAGCCCAGCTGTTTGTGGATGTGTCACGGAGTGCACTCTGGGGGAGAGGGAGAGCACTCCAACCCCTGAGCCCCAAGGGACTTGGAGGCTTGAAAGTAACTGTCCCCTTCTCTCCAGTACTCCATCCAGTCTAATTACATCTCTCCATGGTGGGATGGAGGGGGAAGGGGAGGTTTTCAAAGCCTGCCTTCCCTTTGGGAAGTGAGGTGCCTCTCCAGGGTGAGACTGAGGGAGAGGTGCTGCTTTAAAAATGAGCTAGCAACAGCCAGTGGAGGACGAGCTTGGAGCTCGCCTCCCTGCCCAGCAATATTTCACTACGGGCCTCTGCAGACGGGCAACCATGGGCCGCCCCGAGAAACCGCAGATTAGGTTCGAGGTTGCCGCACTCCTCAGCCCCAATCCACTCTTTTTTGGTCCCTGGAAGGAGTGCTAAAATAGTGCTCCTTCCTCAAGGTGCGGAAAGGGCACCGCAACAGGCCTCGCACGCCTATTCGGCATCTCTTCCAGCTCAGTGTGTCCAGACGCTGAGCCGGAAGGACATAATTGGAGCGCCCGTCGTGTGCAATGACGGGCGCTCCATTTACATCCTCAGGAAGAGGTTGGGGCACCCAGCATGAGGCTGTCCCTCCCCTTTCTTGCCTCCAAGAGGGCGCAAAGCACCGTCTGCAAAAGGGGTACCTTATCTATTAGACCCTTGGTTTCTTGTGGTGATAGGCAATGTTATTGAGTACTTTTGGCTATTACTTTTTTGTTCTTGTCATTGTTACATCTTTTCTTGTTGACCATTGGGCAGTGAATCCTTTCAATCCCATGGCTCCACGTATTTCTCCTAACCTGATTCCCATTTGGCCTCTTCCTATCTCCCAGCTTCCATTTTTCTGTTTACTCTGGAACTGTTGCTCTGTTGCCAGAGCCAGCAAATGGTGGCAGCAGAGCCTGGAGAACTTTAGGAGAGTTCATAAGGGCCCTCCCTGCTCTCATCACCAGCACCTCCCCCAGAGGATGCAAAGCTGGCAAACGGCGGCAGCAGAGCGTGGAGGACTTTAGGAGGGTTCATAAGGGCCCTCCCTGCTCTCACCACCAGCACCTCCCCCAGAGGACGTGGAGCTGGCAAACGGCATCAGCAGAGCCTGGAGGACTTTAGGAGGGTTCACAAGGACCCTCCCTGCTCTCATCACCAGCACCTCCCCCAGAGGATGTGGAGCCGGCAAACAGCATCAGCGGAGCCTGGAGGACTTTAGAAGGGTTCATAAGGGCCCTCCCTGCTCTCACCACCAGCACCTCCTCCAGAGGACGTGGAGCCGGCAAACGGTGACAGCGAAACCTGGAGGACTTTAGGAGGGTTCATAACGGCCCTCCCTGCTCTCACCACCAGTAGCTCCCCCAGAGAATTAGGGGCTGGTAAACGGCAGCAGTGGAGCCTGGAGGATTTTAGGAGGACCTCAAGTAGAGGTCATCGCAGAAGTAGTTAACGGCATTGGAGGACTGAATGTTTTGTTAGGGCAGAAAGAGGCTGGGGTTTGGACTAAAAGACTTATTGCATTATTAATCCACCACCCCCTTTTACCAACGTCCTGTTACAGAAATGGGGTAGGGCTGGAGTTGAGTTGTTCTATGTCCCAGTTATTCCATCTCTCCAGTGGCCTTAACCTCCACTTTTCTACCTGAGGTCGGGAATGATGTGGGGAAGGCTATTGGAGTTGTGCTGGGGAATGGGAGATATCGCGGGAACGAATTGAACAAATGTTACAAAAGAAGACGGGATTGCTGTTTGAAAGCTATCCTGCCTTTAGTTCCCTCCGTTTCCCAGAATGGATTGGAGAGCAGACCAACCATTCCACAGAACCTCACTCTGTTCCTTTGTAATGCCAGGTCGGTTAAGAACAAAACACACATTGTCCATGACCTCCTCCTAGATGAGGATGCCGACCTGGCTTGTCTTACGGAAACATGAATGGGAGAGGATAGCGTGGTTACCTGGCCCCTGACCCTCCCAGCCAGATATTCCGTCAGTGAGCAGGTGAGGGCAAGTGGGTGGGGGGGGAGGCGTGACTCTGGTTTATAAGAGTAATCTGACTTTGACCAGGATACCTGTCCAGAACACAGTCCACTTCGAGTGTATGTACCTTAGCCTGAGGACCAGGGATAGTTTGGGGATTCTGCTAGTCTACCGACCACCCTGTTGTCTAGCAGACTCCCTAACTGAGCTGACACAGCTGTCTCGGAGCTGCAGGAACATCTGTTGGTGGAGGTCATTAGGACCTCCGCTCTGTCATGGACGAACCATTTCCTGGCCAAGGTGAAACTGAGAGCCTTCACCCGCCCCACCGGGGGTGGTGGACCTATTAAAATGGTCCGCCCTTGAAGGCTAATGGAACCAATTGGATTCCAGAAAGCCTTGGAAGGTTTAATGGTCGGAAATGCCAGACTTTGTGTTTGGGAAAGCTGCCAACACGTGGGTGATAAGGACAAGGCCCTTTTCCAAGACACAAACACAGTTGCAAGTAACATAGCAATGTTTGCTTGCAGCAGGCAAACAACAAATCCAGAGTTCCAAAAGGCAAGTCAAGAGAGCAATCCAAGGTCCAGGGTTATCACGAGCAGGTAGTCCAGAGCCGTTCCAAAGGTCACAAGATCCAAACCAGTCCAGAGTCAAGCTGAGAGCCAAGAGCTTTCACCGGGGAATCCAAGATAAGCCTTGATGAAGAGCTTGGCTTTTCCCATCTGCTTATCTAGCCTGAGCTCCTCTCTCACAGATGTTTATCTTTAGCTGCGCATTTCTCAGCTAACCTTCGAGAATGCCGCAGCCCCGCCCTATCTGTTCTCCTCTGAGCAAAGGTAGGGATCTCAATCTCTTGCTCCTCTGCTTCTTACAGGCCTGAAACCTCTGCTGGGGAAAGGCTTTCTGCTGGAGGGAGGCTAGGCTGCTGAGGAGGGAAGCTAGGCTGCTGAGGCAGGGGCTGTGCCTCAATGGGTCCCACACAGCTAGGTCCAGGTTCAGCTAGGTCTATGGGAGCTGGTAGCACCAAGCTAGGACCTGGCTCAATATTCTCCCCCTCAGAGTCCTCCAAGTCCTCAACCTGGCTGTCCCTGACACTTTGGTCAATACTTGGAACACCAATCTTAACAAGGCCATTGACACGATTGCTCCCAAGCATCCTTGCCATCCCGCTTCTAACCGTAAGCCTTGGTATACACCGGAGCTTAGAAAAATGAAGTGGGTTAGTCAATGACTAGAGCACAAATGGCAGAAGACTCAACTCTTATCTGACAGAATTCACCATAGGAACTTCCTTTGGTCCTATCGGGAGGCAATACATGCAGCGCAGAGATCTTTCTCCTCTGCACGTATTGCGTCTGCAGAGTCCTGTCCAGCAGAGCTGTTTAGGGTGGTGAGGGAGCTGACACGGGTACCCCCTGCGCCAAATCCTTTACTTAACCCAACAACGGCCTGCTGTGATGCATTTAACAACTACTTTGCAGATAAAATCTCTCAGATAAGAGCTGACTTAGATGCCAGTCTTTTAACAGAAACCATAAATGAGGTGTCGATGAAGTTATTCTGGATCAGCTGCAATCTGTGAGTACTGATGACATAGACAAGCTCCTTGGTAGGGTGAGGAAAACAACTTGCCTTCTTGACACTTGCCCATCATCGCTGGCTGTCGGGGGGGGGGGGTGCATTGAGGAAGTTCCTTAAGGATATCATCAATGCGTCTTTCAGGGAAGGACATATTCCATCATGTTTGAAGGAAGAGGCTGTTAGGCCGATTCTGAAAAAAAACCTTCCCTGAACCCCTTGGATATGAATAATTACAGACCGGTCTCTTTATTACCATTTTTGAGCAAGGTGATCAAGAGGGTAGTTGCTCTTCGACTCCAAGCTGTCTTGGATGAAACCGATTATCTAGACCCATTTCAACCTGGCTTCAGGACAGGCTTTGGGGTTGAGACTGCCATGGTTGCCTTGACCAACAATCTGCATCTGATCATCAACAGGGGTAGTGGGACCTTGTTGGTGCTCCTAGACATCTCAGTGGCTTTTAACATGATAGATCATGGCATCCTCTTGGACCGCCTGAGGGGGTTAGGTATCGGGGGCACTGCGCTGCAGTGGTTCCAGTCCTTCCTCTCGGGCAGGTCCCAGAGGGTGCTGCTCGGGAACAGTTGCTCAACAAAAAGGGAGCTCACCTGTGGGGTTCCATAAGGTGCTATTTTGTCCCCGATGTTATTCAACATCTATATGAAGCCAGAATATGAAGCAGTATGCTGATGACACTCAGATCTATTTCTCCATGTTTCATTCATCGGCCTCTAATTCCGATAGCGTCTCCTCTCTCAATTAATATCTTCGGGCAGTAATGGGCTGGATGAGGAAAAACATATTGAAACTGAATCCACACAAGACAGGGGTGCTCATAGTAGCGGCCCCGAAACCAAGAATTGAGCTGCAACCTCCAGTCCTGGATGGGGTCACACTCTCCTCCAGTGACTGTGTTCGCAGTCTGGGGGTGCTCCTTGACTCGTCGCTCCTGATTGTTGATCAGGTGAATGCAACAGTCAGGAGCACCTGTTATCAGCTTCGGCTGATATGCCAGCTGCACCCTTTTCTGGAAGTAAGGGATCTCAAGACTGTTGTACACACGCTGGTAACCTCATGTCTAGATTTCTGCAATGCGCTCTACATGGGGCTACCCTCGTGCTTGGTTTGGAAACTACAGCTAGTACAGAACATGGCGGCCAGATTAGTGTCTGGAACATCTAGGAGGGACCATATTACTCTGATTTTAAGGTCCCTCCACTGGCTGCCCATAAGTTTCCAGGCCCAGTGCAAGGTGTTGGTTATCATCTTTAAAGCCCTAAATGGCTTAGGTCCAAACTATCTCAGCGACCGCCTTCTCCCCTATAATCCTCCCCGTGCACTCCGGTCCTTTGGGAGGAATCTGCTGCAGCCACAAAAAGCTAGGCTTGTGGCTATCTCCCAGAGGGCTTTTTCGGTTGTCACCCCCAGAGTGTGGAACGGCCTGCCGGATGAGATCCATCAATTGACATCTTAGACAGGCTGTCAAGACGGATCTCTTCTGGCAGGCCTTTCCAGAATAGACTATCCCAGCCTCAGGAACCTCTTAGCAGAGTCTTTCAGAGTCCTCCTAGCTTAAAGATAATACCACTGTACTCCTATATTACTGTCGCAGATACTCGTGGCCATATCTTCATATATTGTATGTTGTTGTTTTAATCTGTTTGTTTTAATTCTTATCTGATTTAATATTGTTTTAAGGGGAGGGACGGAATAGGGTTTGGATATATTGTATTTTAATATTGTGTGTGCCACCGATTGGTCTCAGAGGGGCAGGATATAAATAAATTATTATTATTATTATTATTATTATTATTATTATTATTATTATCATTATTATTATTATAGCAGTGTCAATTCACAACCTTTTTCTTTCTAAATCACTTAATCTCCCCACTCTAAAACCTGGCTCCTGGCCCTTGATACTGCTACCTCCACGGCCCTTTCTTTTGGTGGTCTCTCTTTCACCCACACAAGCCGCTCTGAGGGTTGAGGACGAGGGTTGGTATCTTACTATCTAATTCCTGCCAGTTTCAAGTTCTATCTTTTCCCCCAGCTATTGTTTCTCTTAGTTTGATTTTCATTCCTCTACATCTGCGAGTTGCAGTTATCTATCACTCTCCTGGCTCTGCTACCCAGTTTCTCTCTGACTTTGAGTCATGGTTCACATTTTTTTTTCTATTGGATGCAGTCCCCTCTCTGATTCTAAGTGACCTTAACATCCACTTTGATGATTCCAAGAATCTGACAACGTCTTGTTTTAGTTCTCTCTTAGCTTCTTTGGTCTTCAACCCCATTCCAACTCTTCAACTCATTCACTTGGTCATTGTCTTGACCTAGTTTTTGCTGCTAAGTGTGTCATTTCTGACTACTTGGCAATTGATTTCCCATTATCTGGTCATTATTTAATTTCTTTTACTCTTGCTTATATTCCACCTCCTCATCATACTGTTCAACGTTATTTTCATGATCTTCAGTCTGTTAATCATGACCCTCTCAGTCAGAGCTTGTATTCATCTCTCTCCTCTATAAATCTTGGGCTCTGCTGATTCAGCAATGTCTTTATTTAACTCTTGACAGCTTTGCCCCTGTATCTGTATGTGTGTCTTTCTCTATGACCAGGCCTCAGCCCTGGCTTACTCCTACTGTTAGGTTTCTCCTGTCCTGCTCTCAAGCAGCTGAACATCTTTGGAAAAACTCTAGGCAGTGGGCTAATTTTATTCATTATAAATGTGTACTCTCTTCCTTTTCATTTACCCTGTCCATGGCAAAACAGAATTATTATAAATCATTGATCTGTGCCAATGAAAGGTGCCCAAAGTGTTTGTTCTCCACCTTAAATACTTTGCTAAAACCTCCTTCTCCTCCTGTCTCTTCATTATTCTCTTCTACTGATTTTGCTAACTATTTCATCTCAAAGATTACCATTATTCACTCTGAGATAGTCCCTCCCGATTTTTCATCTACTACTACTTTTCTATCACTCTCGGCAAAATAAATAAATAAATAAATAAATAAATCTGTGTTTTCCTCCTGTTTCTTTGGATGAACTCTTTATGCTAATGAACTCTTCCAAACCTGCAACTTGTTCTCTTGGTCCAATTCCTTCTCGTTTTCTAATCTTTATAGCCCTTTCTTTTCTGCCCTTGCTTCTTTATATCTTTAATCTCTCTCTCTCTACTGGCTCTTTCCCAGTAGATGGTCTTTGGTCTTTAAACATGCTCTAGTTTCCCTAATTCTGAAAAAAACCTTCTCTCAACCCCTCTTTCCTGTCTAGCTATTGTCTGATTTCTCTTCTTCCTTTTCTTTCTAAGTTTTTTGAACACGGTGTTTATTCTTGCTGTCTTGAGTTTCTTGAAGCCAATTCCATTCTCAATCCCTTTCAGTCCAGTTTCCACCCATGACACTCTACAGAGACAGCACTCACAAAGATCTCAGAAGATCTTCTGCAGGCCAAGGCTAATGGCCTTTACACTGTTCTCATTCTTCTTGATTTGTCTGAGGCCTTTGACCCCGTTGATCACTGTATTTTAGTTGATATACTTTCTGACTTTAGGTTCTCAGACTCTGTCCTTCATTGGTTTAAATTGGATCTGTCAGACAGATCTTTTGCAATGGTCACGGGTGGTCAGGCTTCATCTTCTGTTCTGTTATCTGTTGGAGTTCCCCAGGGCTCTGCTTTGGATCCCCTAATGTTTTCTCTTTACACATTGTCCCTAGGAAAACTCATTAGTTCTTTTGGCTTCATCTGTACGCCGATGATACTCACCTGTATCTTTCCACACCTGACCTTTCTCCGAGTCTTGAACAAGTTTCAACTTGTCTTCAAACAAATAGCTAGCACATGTAGGGTTAAGTCAGGAAAGCCAAAGCACAGAATGACTGGAGGTTAACGACAATAAAAGGGGGGTTTTGGCGTCTGTCCGTAGCAAAAGAAAGAAGAAGGAAATGATAGGGCCACTGCTCAGAGAAGATGGATTGTTAGGATATGAATGGGATATATAGTCAAAGGTGAAATGTAAAGATGTGTGTGTGTCTGTAATTTTCCACTTGAGAACAGTTTCTGGACAAGGCACAAACAATATTTAGAGAAACAGGGTGAATCAATGCCAGGTGGTAACAGAGACATCAACAATGTACTTTCCCAGTGGTAGAACTAATGGAACCAGACTTTGTTATGGATAACAAAGAGATATCAAATATTAAACATCGTTAGGCTTGGGAAAGTTACTCACGTGGTGGATGATGGACAAACAAGAGGCTGGGTTAACATACATCATACTGTCATTATCCAATTAACATAAAGTTAACACCTAGAAGGTGGAGTATGGGATGGGCTTAGAAAATCCTTTGTCTAAGAATTGTTTATTGTTCAAGATGTGAACACGTGTGTGGATGTAGTGGTTTTAACTGCAACAAGTTGGATCCTAATGCTTTTGGGATTGTTAAAGATGTAATCTTATATGGCTGAACTGGACAAGTTCATCACAATGGATTTTACTTAGATATCTTATTTTTACTTTTTATATGCATTAATAAAGCTATGCTTTTGGACTTTATAATGTGTCTTCTTGACTGAGGAAGACAGGATTGCCTGGAGAAGAAAAGCTGAGCCAGTTGATGGCAAATCTACACAGTGGCTGTGGATCACAGCAGCCAGCTTGTCCTGCAGACTCTGCTGGGTGCCAAACGGCATCACTACAACACTCATCATCCACACACCAACAGGATAAATTCTAACAGGGGACAGAGAAAAGGTAGAACTATTCAACACCTTCTTTGCCTCAGTCTTTTCACAAAAGGAAAAGGGTGCTCAACCTGACAAAATAGAGCAGGGGACACAACAGGGGAAATGCAGCACAGAGTAAGTAAAGAGGAGGTACAGGAATACCTGGTTAACCTAAATGAATTTAAGTCTCCAGGACCAGAAGAACTACATCCAAAGATATTAAAAGAACTGGCAAATGTAATCTCAGAGCCACTGGCAATAATTTTTGAAAACTCCTAGAGAACAGGAGAAGTCCCAGCAGACTGGAGGAGGGCAAACATTGTCCACATCTTCAAAAAGGAGAAAAAAGAGGATCCCAACAACTATCACCCAGTTAGTCTGACATAAAACTGGGAAAGATTCTAGAACAGTTCATTTAAAGAGAGTTTGAACATTTAGAAGGGAATGCCAAAATCACTAAAAGTCAACATGGGTTTCTCAAAAGCAAGTCATGCCAGACTAATGTGATCTCTCTCTTTTTTAAAAAATAAATAAATAAATAAATAAAAATTACCAGCTTGGTGGATAAAGGGAATGCTGTGGATATAGCATATCTTGATTTCAGTAAGGCCTTTGACAAGGTCCCCCATGATATTATTTCAAACAAGCTAGTAAGCTGTGGGCTAGACAATGGAACTGTTAGGTGTATTTGTAATTGGTTGATTGACCAAACCCAAAGAGTGCTCAGCAATGGCTCCTCTTCATCCTGGAGAGAAGTGACCAGTGGGATGCCACAGGGTTCTTTCTGTTCAGGAACCAGTGCTATTCAACATCTTTATCAATGACTTGGATGAAAGAATAGGGGGCATGCTTCTCAAATTTGCAGATGACACCAAATTAGGAGGAATAGCTAATACCCCAGAAGACAGGATGAAAATTCAAAATGACCTTAATAGATTAGAAAGCTGGGTCAAAGCTAACAAAATGAATTTCAACACAGAGAAATGTAAGGTACTGCACTTAGGGCAAAAAAATGAAATGCATAGATACAAGATGGGGGACACCTGGCTTAACGAGACTATGTGTGAAAGGGGTCTAGGAGTCCTAGTAGACCACAAGTTGAACATGAGTCAACAGGGTGATGCCACAGCTAAAAAGACCAATGCAATTTTAGGCTGCATTAATAGAAGTATAGTATCTAGATCAAAGGAAGTAATAGTGCCACTATATTCTGCGTTGGTTAGACCCCACCTGGAATACTGTGTCCAGTTCTGGGCACCATAATTCAAAAAGGATGTTGAAAAACTGGAGCATGTCAAGAGGAGGGCAACTAAAATGGTGAAGGGTCTGGAAACCATGCCCTATGAGGAACGACTTAGGGAACTGGGTATGTTTAGCCTGAAGAAGAGGCGGTTAAGAGGAGATATGATAGCCCTCTTTAAATATTTGAAGGTATGTCATATTGAGGAGGGCGCTAGCTTGTTTTCTGCTGCTCCAGAGAATAGGACTTGGAACAATGGATGAAGGCTACAGAAAAAGAGATTCCACCTCAATATTAGGAGAAACTTCCTCTACAGTGGAACACACTCCCTTGGAGTGTGGTGGAGTCTCCTTCTTTGGAGGTCTCAAAAAAAAAAAAAAAAAAAAAAAAAAGGCTGGATGGCCTTCTGTCAGGGATGGTTTGATTTTGAGTTCCTGCATGGCAGGGGGTTGGACTGGATGGCCCTTGTGGTCTCTTCTAACTCTATGATTCTATGATTCTACAGCTGTCTCTCAGTGGATGTACTATTGGCGCTTGAAGCTCAATATGTCTAAAATGGAGCTTCTTGTTTTTCCTTGAAAGCTTACTGTTCAATACTCCTTTTCTGTTTCTGTTGACGACATTTCTATTTGACCTGTCCAGGAAACTCACAGCCTTGGTTTTATTTTTGATTCTTCTCTGTTGTTTATCCCCCAGATTCAGGCCACATCCATGTAGATTCACTTTGTATAATATTGCTAAAATATGACAATTTCTCTGTGTCTCTACTGCCAAGATTTTGATCCATGACCTAGGGGTCTTGCAACTAGATTTTTGTAACCTCCTCCTGTCAGGGCTTCCTCTTTCTCACTTCCATCCTTTAATTTCAGTCCAGCATTCTGTTGCATGCATTATCACATCTGCTCACCGTTTTGACCATATTTCTCCTTTATTGTCATCCCTTCACTGGCTCCCCTTCGCTTTCTGTATTCAGTATAAGCTTCTGTTGTTGACTTTTAAAGCCCTGCATGGGTTGCCCTCTCCTTATTTATCAAAGCTTCTTTCCCCTCACCGTTCCACTCGTGCCCTCCATTCTGGTAGTCAAGGGTTGTCTCAGCTTAGGATTTTTACTGCTTCATCCTGGATTCATCCCTTTTCACTTGCTACCCCTCATTCCTGGAACGTTCTTCCCCCACGAACATGGGGCATCACTTCTTTAACCAGCTTCAAAGCTGAGTTACTGTTCAGGGAAGCATTCTCAGGCATTGCATGATTATTATTTGATGTTTTTAATTTGTTGCTTCTTTTGTATTAATATTTATTATTTTATTATTTGGTAGAATGTACACCATTGGCAGACTTATCTTTATCTTTATTTTTATCTATTTTATTGATGTACAGTGCTATATAAATAATAATAATAATAATAATAATAATAATAATAATGCCTATGAACTTGGAATACAGTTGGCCTCCCATAATCATGAATTCTTTATCCACAGATTCTACTATCCACAGCTTGAAAATATTTAAAATATATATAAATTCCAAAAAGCAAACCTAGATTTTGCTATTTTATATAAGAGAAACAATTTTACTATACCATTGTATTTAATGGACTTATCTCATTTAATGGAACATCCACTGATTTTGATATCCATTTGAGGTCCTGGAACAAAATCCCATTGGATAACAAAGTCACACTGTATCACAATAGTCTGACCAATGGTTATTTTGTCTGGATTGCTTCTTTGAGCTTCAAGAATGTATATCATACAATGCAAAGATAGTTTGTGGCTTATAGAATTGATTCCATAGGTGTGGAACCAAGAGGGAAGGAGAAGATTTCATGCTTTATTAAAGATTTTGCAACTTACAAAAACGGGTAGTCTTTCATAATTTTATATGGAGAACTTATACTATTACTGGAAAATCTTATACATTCTGAATGAGATCAATGTTTCACATTATCAAACTAAATTGAATTTAAAAATATCCTACATAAGCCCCTTCCCAAGATATTTGGTTGAAAGAGACTCTATATGATGGCAAAGGCATCCCACAAATTTCCCCTGAGAAGCCACATATTTTGCAGACTTCTGTAGGAAAACACTTATGTGTCAGTTAGTGTTCATTCAGAAGCCACTACATGATCAGAACATCTCCATATTCACCAGCAGCCCTGGTGGCGCAGTGGTTAAATGCCTGTACTGCAGCCACTCACTCATAGACCACAAGGTTGCGAGTTCAATACCAGCCAGGGCTGAGGCTCGACTCAGGCCTGCATCCTTCTGAGGTCACTAAAATGAGTACCCAGATTGTTGGGGGGCAATCAGCTCACAGTTGTAAACCGCTTAGACATCCCATAGCGTGATATGAAGCGGTATATAAATAAGCTGCTTTCCTTTGCTTTGCTTTTGATTATAGCAACCCTATCAAAGATTTTTCTTGGCAGTACTGGTGGCGCAGTGCTTAAATGCCTGTACTGCAGCCACTCACTCATAGACCACAAGGTTGCGAGTTCAATACTAGCCAGGGCTCAGGCTAGACTCAGGCCTGCATCCTTCCGAGGTTGCTAAAATGAGTACCAAACTGTTGGGGGGCAATGAGCTTACAGTTGTAAATCGCTTAGACATCTCATATCACGATATGAAGTGTTATATAAATGAAGCTGCTTTGCTTTGTTTACTAAATCAGAGGTTTGCTATTGCTCTCTTTCAAGCAAAGAGTGTGTGGCTTGCCCAAGGTCAACCAATGGGTTTCTATGAGGTTTCAGCAGGGATTGATACCATGATCCCTCAGAGTCCTAGTTCAAAACTCAGAGTGCTACACCATGCTGGCTTTTTGCCAAACAGTTTGTCAAATGTGCTTCTGATTCAAACTGTGAAGAAGGTGATTAATTTCCATGACTAATCTCCCCACACAGCACAGGCTATACTGGACCAGGAATTTTTTTTAAAAAAATTGAACAGTATTTCAAATTCCTACGTGTTAGCATATCATTTTGCACCACAAAAAAAAATTGAACAGTATTTCAAATTCCTACGTGTTAGCATATCATTTTGCACCACAAGGGTAAGAAACTCTTGGAATTCCACCAGAGCTGCCTTTTTGTAATGGCTGTGTTGCCTTTTCAAATGTGTAGCCATTATAGACTTTATCACTTGGGAGGCAAGCATTCTCCTCCAGTGAATAAAGCAGTATTTAATCCTGTCAATATCCCACATGAGTGGGATGATTTTCAGACAACATCCCTCAATATTGCCATTATCGGGACATTATCCTGCAAAGAAAGTGGCAAAATTGTGCTGCTTTTTATTCACGGGCAAATCTCATGAATAAAAAATGGTGCTCAGGCAGGAGATTAGGCAGCTGGCATTGTTACCCTACCCACTGCTCACTGTTTGCATGGTTTGACAGACTCCCCAAAACATGTTATTTACTTTATCAGCTCTTGCTGTAGGTTCTGACAGCATATCAGGACAAAAGGGAGTCTTGAATCCTATGGATTGTCTCTTCCTTCCATATAGCAATAAACTGATCTGTTTCCATTCCAATTAGCCAGAGCAAGTGTATTTTCTGCTGTCATTTCAGGAAGGTTCTCTGTTGCTAAGACCCTAAACTGAAAGACGTATGTCTGGAACATAGATGCATATCTGTAGCTACATCTTCTGGAGTTACCATCCAAAATCCTCCTTTTGTGTGGCATATCTTCCCTCCACACACAATACTACAGTTTCCATGTTATTGGAGAGTGGGGGGGGGGGTCAGTGGAGACATATCCAGCTGTTTTCCTGTGGCTAAACATGCTGAAACAGCCATCCATAATGGCTTATTGGGAGGTCCCTGAAGATAATGTCTTTACAGCATGTCCAGGTACAGGAAAATATCTGAATGTATCAGTGTTCATCCTTTTATCCCCCAATAACACAGAAATGGTGGTATTGCTGGGGGATGCACCATTTCAAAGGTGGGCAGAATGCTGAGCCTAGAAGCTACCAAAAAATAGTTTACATTATCATATGTTGGGATTACACTATCATAACACACTTACAACATGCCAATTTATTCTACCTTCTCTCTTAGTCATGCTATGATAAGGAGAAATGTCTGTCACATTAATAAACCCACCACTAGTCTATGAGAGAATACATTTTCTTTTCTTTATGCCATATGTAATTCTCTTTCTTTATATTTCTAGAAACCAAATACAGAAGCACTGCTACAGCAATAGGTGCTGGACCATCATAGAAGCCCTTTACTTATCAATTTTCCTTCTCTTATTCTATGATATTAACATGGCAACAGCTGTCTTACATGTAATGGCCTAATAAACTGTATTTATGACAAAGAATAAAGAGCCTTCAAACAACATGTACACAGCATTATTGCTTTAGAATTTTGGTTACATATGGCCATAACAACTCTGATGGTACACTTTATTCTTTGTGATAATATGCCTTTAGAAATAATGTTCTTTAGGGTCCAATGGACCATGAAATAATCTTTGTAGAAGGACCCCTCACCCACTACTGGAACACTCAATCATTTTGGCTGTCAGCTGCAGAACCAGAGAAGAAATGAACTACATTTATTATGTACTGATGTACCCTTGCTAAGACAATCCTTTTCAGTTGGAAGCATTTTAAAGGCAAGGATAGGTTACAGCATAGCCATTTTTTAAGAAACAAAGCAAAAGAAAAAACAACAACCCCAAATTCAGTTCACATACCGGTAATTTCCATTTTGTGCTTCCAATTTCACAGCTTGATAATTTGCTTTATAAACATTTATTTTTATTTTTTCCCAAAAAGAAACTCACGGTAAAAATCTATAGATTTGACATTGAGCCACATCTCACTACAAGAATTTTTTGACATTGTTCATCCACAACAACAAAAAATCTAGTTTCTAATGAACAATGAATATTAAAAGACTCAAGCTATGAAAGGATGATCTTTTAAATAAGTTTGTTAAAAATATATGACTTAGAACCACAAGAACTGGCTTCTGAATTTTAGTTCAACACTTGTAATGAGACAATATATCCTTCCGTATTAAAAGACAGTAGGCTAACATAGGGCCTTTACAGACTGCCAGAAATAATGCAGCCTGAGACCACTTTAACTCTCCTGACTCAGTGCTAGGGAATCATGGGAATTGTATGTTTTTCTGAGACATTAAGCCTTCTCTGTCAGAGAGCTCTGGTGCTACAATAAACTATAGTTCCCATGATTCCCTAGCACTGAGCCAGGGCAGTTAAAGTGGACTCAATTTGCATTATTTCTGGCAGTCTGTAAAGGCCCTTATGGGGTCAAATGCCTGTCACATGGTGTACACAATTTGGCTCTTCTAGCAGCTCAGCATCACCATTACACATGAATACAAGCCCACATTTGCCTCTGAGACATTTGCCTGATAGCAGGGATAATCCTGGAAAGTGTTGTTCAGATGTAATAATGGATTATATTCTTTGGCCAGAATTCATTTTGAAACTCATGTATGTTTATACACATGTGGGGCTAAAAAGTCACCTTTGTCTATTGAACATATTCTGCTGATAACAGCAAAAGTGGAGATGAACAGACAATTAACAAAATGACATCTCCCGTTAGAAACTTCATCTGCTGAACATGCTAAGAACCAAGTGCAGCCTTAAATAAAAAGATCTTTACCGTCTGGTAGAAAGACAACAGGGAGGGGCCAATCAGACCTTCCAGGGAAGGGAATTCCACATCTTGGGAGCAGCCACTGAGAAGACTGACTCTCATATTTTCACCTGGGATAGTGGTGGAACATTACTTTGCATTGTGATTACACATTGTGGTTGTGTATCCTTTGCTTTCCCCCCATTCTGGTTGTGAATCATATATTGTGCATTTCACAATAGTACCCAGTCGTTGAAAAGTGTTGCACAATGTTGTTATTCTGCATAGAGGTTGTGTAGTGCTGCAATGGCATATGTCTGTACATTGGCTATGCTAAGAGAATGTTGGATTGATGCCACTGTATGTCAATGTGCTGATACATAATAGAATATCTCAATGTTTTAAACTTTCTCTCTGTAGGTAGTATTCCATGCCAACATGTTCATCAATGAACTTCTGGCCATCTGTCACAGAAACCCTGCATGTTGAAGAAGAAGGTGACATACGATGCACTCTAAGAACATACACTTGGACCACTGTGGTCTAAGGATGTGCTCCAGAAAACATTCATCATTCCCTTCTGACTCAACCTTAAAGAGGACACTCACAACAATGGTGGCCAAGAAAGTTTGATTTTTGTATGTGATGTGGCTTTAATGCTTGAAAACTCACCTCCAGTCATTCCTATCTGGTGTGAAGGCATTATGGCTCAGTACAGAGGACTGCGTGTGTGTGTGCATGCATGCATGTGTGTGTGAATGTTTGCAGTGTATAAGCACCAAAGAACCAAGAATAGGGAAATAGAATTGGGGAAAGAGATAATGGATGAATGCATTATGGGCCTTTGTGTTCATTTGGAGCAAAGCAGGCAGTGGAATGACAATGCCACAATTTATAAACCTTCTTGTTGCAGATGCCCTGGCAGCAACAGCACTGTGGTGCCTGAGGAAAACAACAACCCCAATGCCAGCTTCCACAATACTCAGTAGTAGTATAGGCCTGGAAAACTATCCACATGTCATGTATTTTGTAGGTAAGGCTGCTGTAAGTAAGGCCTCTTAGGTTTGGGTCATAAATCTCAGGAATAGGATACTGATGACCTGACAAGCCAACCAGTGCTGGCAGGTTCCATCTTTTTTTCTTCCAATAATATTCCTGGGAATTACACTATGTCCTGATCTCATCAGGCATTCCATCCCAACTGACAAATGCTGGGTCACTGCTTATAGTTGTGGGAAATTTTTTTTTTCTAAAAAAAGACAGAAAACAAAACAAAACAAAACCCTGGGCCATTTTCTCCTTAAAGCCCAGTCCTCTACCCTATTTTTTTTTTCCAGTTAACTCCTTGAGTATTAATCCAGTCTTTTTGGAGATGATGCCAAACCCCCTGATTGTTAGATCCAGCCTTCATTTGCTATATTAATGCTAGGAGAGCTCAAGCTAGCTGCACTATTGTGTAGATTATGATCACAATAAGACATAAGTGTCTACAGTAATAGAATGATAAATGGACAAACTTGGGTACTCCAGATGTTCATGACTGTAAATCCTTCTTCATTGGATATATTGCCTTATAGGAATTAAAATCTGACAAGAAGTTATTCACATTTATTGTAAAAACTAGCTGTCATTAGGGATGTAATTCTTCAGTAATTTCATTCTGAAAGGAAGGAATTAATAGTTTTGGCAATTTTCTTCTTACTGCAAGAAAGTGCATTTTTCAAATACTACTTGCATTTTGGCACATATTCTGTACAAAAGGGCTTCAGACAACCAATGTGTCACATGTTTCCCAACCCTGTCCTAGCTCCCCTACAACAGTGAATGAACCTATATATTTTGTTACTGTAATCCAGCAAGACACATAGAGCTCACCATATACTCATTGTATAGAGCTCACCAGCCTGGATGTTTACAATCCCCAGCAGGCAGACCAAAGAAGAGCTTCCTGGAAACTGTCATTTCTAGTTGGTGGGGCTGAATTCCATGCTATGCAGCACTGATATAAATCACTCAGTGAACAAATTGGTTATATTGTAGATTATTTTTCAGAATTTCTATTTTCTTTTTTAAAACTTCTCTTATAGATGAGATCTTTTTATTTATTTTTAAAAAACCCTTAAAATCAGATTACATTCCTCCCAAAATTGTAGCAACAAATGTATTTATTTATCTTAGTTATTGATTCCCTACTGAATGAAAGGACACAGACAGGTAGAAAATATGTTTTAAGGCTGACTGAAGACTGTAGTGACAAGTGCTTCAAGTTCTCTTACTGATGCATGCAGCAATACTAGGTGATATTGTCATTGCTGTGTGGAAATTAGTTTTGCAATGTGCATTTCATTTTTCTGTCTTGCTCCATAATATAGTACTGGCCTGACTGAACAAGCAGTGCATAAAGGTCTATGAGACAACTACACTGGGATGGATCCCCAATTGAAGAGTACACAATGCACAACACATACTCTGTAAATTGGGCCTCTGATAATGTCCCAGGGACAAACTAAACATAATATTAATTTCATGAATACAACTCCTATGTATATGAGCAGAAATTGGAAAATTACTTCAAAGCAGAAATAATGTAATGACATCCTCAATCTATCCTTAACAAAGCAGTTGTTGAATAATATCTTGCATCCCAGAGCGTTCAGTTATGAATGTCTACAGCAGTGGTGGTGAATCTATGGCATACATGCCAGAAGTGGCACTCGGAGCCTTCTCTGTGGGCATGTGCACCATCACCCCAGCACAGAGTTCGCCAGAGTTCATTACTAGAAAGCCAGAGGGGTGTGGCACTTTGCAATAAATAAATGAGTTTTGGGTTGCATTTTGGGCACTCAGTCTCTAAAAGGTTCACCAGCACTTAGGGATGGTGAACTTAGGAACGCCATGCATTGGTACTAAAAGCCTTCCTCCAACTAAATTAATGGAAAATCAATATAATGGGACAAAAATCTATTTCTTATCAGAATTGCTTCCTTTCCTGTCAACTTTTATCAAAATTGTGTCCCTTAGACAGGAAATTTGTGGATTATGGGTGCTGTAATCTAACTATCTGGAGGGTATCAGGTTGGGAAAGCCATTTCAGAAGAACTAAATGCATACTACTGTTCTCAACAACACACTACAAGTCATTCAACAGTTCTGAGACACAGCACCCCATTATCTTTCATACATGCACTGCCTGCTGCTTACATTTGGAAATGTAATTTGCTGCTCCCAATAATGTCTAGTGGTTAGGAAGTGACATGATGCCGGGATGATTCATTTCATTCCTCAGCTATGTGTATTCTGCATGCACTCTGAGCTTCTTTACTGCATCTTTAGGGTATGATGCTGTTTTTGTCCAACTTACTGGCTAATGTTACAGTTGTCAGCCCAAAGGAATGGCCCCTTCTGACAAATGCCAGGTTCTCTCATCCACTCCTTAATTTAACACGAGAGTAAACAATTTTGGCAGATCTGGGAGTCAATTTTGATAGCAAGAATTTTTGGAGGTCAAGGGGACTAAGGGGGGGTTGCAGACTGCCAGAAATAGTGCAAATTGAGTCCACTTTTAGTGCTAGGGAATCATGGGAATTGTTGTTGTTTTTCTGAGACATTGAGCCTTCTCTGACAGAGAGCTCTGGTGCCATAATAAAATACAGTTCCCATGATTCCCTAACCCTAACCCTAAAAGTTGACTCAATTTGCACTATTTCTGGCAGTCTGCAACCCCCCTAAATCTTTGCATCAAAATGTAGTGGGATGTCAAAAAATATTCATTTTCAAAATAAAGTATGGGGGGAGACTACACCTTTTTTTCAAATGTGCTTTCAGGTGGCATATACAAGTTCATGCAAAGCATACACTCCTCATGGACATTGTTTTGGAGCAGACATGTGGGGGTGTTTTTAATTTGACTTTTACCGTGCTGCTGTAAGGGTGGTAGCAGGAACAAAAACAGCACATTAGAATTCTCTGAGTTTTGATAAATTCAGACCAAAATCAAATTGAAACAAAATTCTCTGCCACCCTTAAATAGAAATGTCATCAAAGCAAAAAGCAAAGCAGCTTATTTATATACCGCTTCATATCACACTATGGGATGTCTAAGCGGTTTACAACTGTGAGCTGATTGCCCCCCAACAATCTGGGTACTCATTTTAGCGACCTCAGAAGGATGCAGGCCTGAGTCGAGCCTCAGCCCTGGCTGGTATTGAACTCGCAACCTTGTGGTCTATGAGTGAGTGGCTGCAGTACAGGCATTTAACCACTGCGCCACCAGGGCTGCTCAATCAGTTTAAGCATAAGTCTCTTAGCTCCCACCTTGTGGGATCATCATCCATGTGGGAACTGTACAGTGGCCCAGTTTTCAATTTATGCAACCTATTTCTTACAGATACCATGCCAAAAGTAAGAAAACGTCCAGTACAGTCAACAGGATCAACTGCTCTCTGTCCTTCTCTTGGTATGGGTCAGAACAACCCAAAGCTGTTGGATTATAGAAAAAAATGTGCCTTCTAAGCACTATGCATGTTTGACCAATGCAAACACCTGTGTTTTGGACTGTGTCTGCAATGAAAAAATAATGCTGTTTAACACTGCCTATGCTGCCTTGGCTCAATACTATGGGATTTTGGGATTTATAGTTGTGGCACCAGAGCTCTCTGACACAGCAGGCTAAAAAATTAAACCACAAATCCCAGAATTCCATAGCATAGAGCCATGGCAGTTAAAGCACTGTCAAACTTCATTATTTCTGCAGTGCAGATGCAGCCTTGCTTTGTAGTTTTAATCCCTTCATCTGCTTCTTTGTACTTCAAAAAACCCTATCTACTCAAGCTCATCAGTTTTAAAGGTTTACATTTGTAGATTTCCTTTTTGTTGGTGTCACTGGATAAGAGGTATAGTGAACAGGAATTCAGTTTAACCTATATATGTATGTTTATTGTAAGATGTCTACCTGGGCCCTATTTTAAGTTTCATCTGTGAAAAGGTTATCAAAATGAAAAAGTAAGCTTGTGGTAGGCCTTTGAAAATATATCTATAAATATATGTAATGAATTTTCCCTATGTGCATAAGCTGGGAGATTAATGTCTTTTCTGTTAAGACATATTTTCTTATGCTTGACATTTGCCTCTGCTGACAATCCTTTTTGGCTTTCATCTACTCTGGATATGCCATACATGTTCTTTAGTTTCTCAAAAAATACTAAAAAGACACCTAAAATAAAATAGTATGTAACATTTTTAATTCTTTGACTCAAAACATTTGTCAAAGAAGATAAAAAGTAATAATTCCCAATGTGTGAGACTACCATTTTAAATGCAGCAATGAGCTACAATTAGTATAATGTAATGGGGATGCTATAGATACAATAGAAGAAACGTGACTGAGGAATGTTTCTAAATTTGATTTAGGTGGAAAATTGTTTGCTATGCTTTGCTATTATTACACTTTTATAATGTTAAAAGATTTATTTCAGTAGATTTCTAAAATTCTTTCCTGAAAAAAAGTTTAAAATGTTTTTGCTACATAATTTCCAGTGCTAGCTCCCATAATCCCCCTTCCAAGCCCTGAGAACTATGTGGAATTCTCATGTGGATTTTTTCCCTTTTCTTTGCTCAAGCACATTCTGAGAAACAAAATCCTTCTCCCAAGCAGGCTTTATCACACGGTCAGCTAGTTTTTCCATATAATTCAACAAACAAGTAATAATATATGTGAACACTTAATTTCAGCAGCTAAAAGCTGTTGATTGCTCAGAATCACAGGTGCTCCACTACAGTGATTGCAGCAATTAAACTGATTAGAGATAGTAGTTACATAATGAATGCATTAATATATGCTGATTTTGTCACATACAGAAACCTGAGCTTTCTGACAAGGAAGTTCCTGCTACAGGATATTATTTGTGTTAATAGGTTCAATTATTACCAGCTATTTAAATTGGTAGTCAGAAAACAACACATTACAATCTAGCAAGATATTCTGCATTTAATGAGCACAGTGTATAAAGAACCAGCCTTAAATAAGGTAACTAATAAGTAGAAGAGTTGGCTTTTTTGTTGTTGTTGTTCATGCTATGATTCATTTTCTTCAGAAGTCTTCATTGTTCAGTGTTTGGAAACAAGTGCAACCATTACTCCAGTGAAGAATGGTCTGTGGCTGTTAACATCATATCATTGGGGGGTGGGGGACGGCAGATGTAGGCTTGATTCCTGCTGAGAATACCATTTATATGCTTGCAGGCTCCGAAGGGCTGGTCAACCAGTATTGTGATCACTTGCTCCCCTGACTTAAAGGGGATATAATGGTCTACCAGGGTGCTTAGTCCATTATTCTAAAGGGGTTCCCCACTTTCGGGGTGGAGGCATGATGAAGGCCAGTTTTCTTGTTTGGGTGTGGAGAGGAAGATTTTCCCCCTTTTAAACTGGTCTTTTACATTAAACTTCCCTGATGGCAACCAGAGAATAAGTATGGAGTATTCAGAGAGCAAGGGAGAGAGTGCAGCCAAGGGAGCAGCCATAGGTCGAAGGAGATATGGAGTGGAAAGATAGAGCTATCAACATGGGAGAGGGGAGAGCCTGAGAGCATTGTTTACCTAAACCAGTAATTTCCAAACTTTGGAACTCCAGGTGTTTTGGACTTCAGCTCCCAGAAACCCCAGCCAGTTTGGCCAACAGTCAAGAATTCTGGGAGCTGAAATCCAAAACATCTGGAGGACAAAAGTTTGGGAATTATTGACCTAAACTGTCACCTATCTCAAATGGACTGGATAGCCTTGACAATAGGCCCCTGATGTTGAGAATGCTGCTGCTTAATTCCAGGTTGGTGTATGGAAGAACAGGGAGACCCATGAGACCCACATGTACAGAAGTTAGACTATGACTCTGGAGACCAGAGCTTGATTCCCAGCTCATCATGAAATCCACTGGGTGACCTTGGGCACGTCACATGCTATTAGCCTCAGCAGAAGGCAATGGCAAACCTCCACTGAACAAATCTTGCCAAGTAAACCTTATGATAGGTTCACCTTAGGGTCAAGATAAGTTATAAATGACTTGAAGGAACAAAACACACACATATACAAATGGAAGAACACCCTTGATCAGGATCTGATCTCAGATAAACATGACAAACTGACTTGTATTATGTAGACCTGGCCGAATGAAGCTGGGGGAGGGGGCAATTTCTCTCAGCTTTGTCCACCTGGGTTCTCCATGAAGCAGCAGATGAAGCCTGAGAGGAGGGAGGCAGAAATGCAGTGATGTAGGGATTCCATTTCCCTCTCCAGGTGTCCCATCTCTCAGTCTGAATGTGTGTACTTAAAGGTGCATGACTGGGATATAATAGAGATTCTGTTGGTGTAGTACCACCACCACCACCTCCCCCCCCCCCCCCCACTTCTCAATAATATCACTTCTTTAGCTGGCTGAGTTGGTCTTGGTGGTGGTACTAGGGTCTCCTCAGTTAATGCCTTTGCAGACTGCCAGAAATAGTGCACATTAAATTGAGGCACTGCCCTGGCTCAGTGCTAGGGAATCATGGGAACTGTAGTTTACTGTGGCACCAGAGCTCTCTGACAGAGAAGGCTCAATGTCCCAGAAAAAAATACAATTCCCATGATTCCCTAGCAATGAGTCAGGGCTGTGCCTCAATTTAAAGTGCACTATTTCTGGCAGTCTGCAAAGGCCCATAGTTGTGCAGAGGGACTTCACCATCCATACAGAGGCCTCTTTGTTTGGACCAACTCAGGCTTTCATGTACTTTTGCAGCAACCATCCTAAGTAGTATCTGATGCTGTTATGCTCTCAATAGTGAGCAAGAAGTTAGAAGCCAAGTGAATCAGGAGGCATCCAGTGTCAAGAAAGCCATAAATTAGAAACAGTTCAAGAGTTGTAAACTAATTATATTATCATTATGTTTACAAAAGTTTTAACAGATATATCTGAAAGTGTACATCATACAAAATTTAAAAATATAATTAACTAGGAATAGAATTAAAAGCATGCCTATTAAAGGCTTCCCCCTCCCTCATGACAAACCAGTTATCAAAGACTTTCACTTGTTTACAGAAGGATAACAAGTTTGGCACCAGGTTGTTTTACAACAATAACCAGGTTTATGTGGGTTTTTCGGGCTGTGTGGCCATGTTCTAGAAGAGTTTTTTTCTGATGTTTCTGAAGATGCCAGCCACAGATGCTGGTGAAACGTCAGAAAGAAACTCTTCTAGAACATGGCCACACAGCCCGAAAAACCCACAAAAACTATGGATGCCAGCCATGAAAGCCTACGACTTCACAATAACCAGGTTGTTTTAGAACAAGAAAGAGGGGAAAATATGATATTTATAGATTTGAGAGAAAGTGACATTTCTATACTTATATCTCCCTAAATATATCTGAATATGATTGCATGGCTTTTGTTACAACTAGCATGTCAACTAAGGCTTGCTGATGAGGTAATGTTATCAGATCACAAAATTATGAGTGGCAATCAGTAGTGCATTGTGAACTGACACAATCCTCCTTCCTTCCCTCTCAACATCCCTTCTTGGGTATGCATTATTAGTCCCCCTTACATAGTTTTAATCATGTTCAAAGTAGTATATGCAAATGTGTTAAAGAAAATTGTCTATATTTTTTGTTTATTTGGCATAATTCTAATGCTAACTTTATATAGAACATTTAACCATTTACAGAATGGTTACAGCACTATTTATAGGACAGGATTAGCTGGAAGATGAGACATAAACACATTAAATACATATATAACTACATCATGTTAACCATAGTCATCTGCAAAACTGAAAGCATGGAAGGAAGATGGAGGAAGAAGTTGGGATGCTCCCAGACACTAAAAATGCATAGGTGATGGGGCCATTTTAAGCCTAATTTGTTATTTTTTTGCATATTATAATGTCTTCTTGCTAGCCAGGATAGTGTAGTGGTAAGAGCAGTTTAACAATGGAACTAATTGCCTAGAGAGGTGGTGGGGCCTCATTCTCTGAAAATCTTCAAAAAGAAAATGAACAGCTACTTGCTGGGGGTGATTTAGCTGGAGATCCTGCATTGAGCACGGGTTGGACTTCATGGCCCCTGAGGCCCCTTCCAATTCTTATTCAATGATACTCTGAACATTGGACTATGACTAAAGATCAGGGTTTGACCCCCCACTTGGTCTTGGGAACCCTCTGGGTGACCTTGGACCAGTCATGGTCTCTTAGCTTCAGAGAAAGGCACACCCCCTCTGATCAAATTTTGCCAAGAAACCTCCATGACAGGGTCACCTAATGGTTGCCATTAGTCAGAAATGACTTGAATGCACATAACAGCAGAAATGTCTCCTTGTGGGTCATAATTAAGTAACTAATTTCAAATGAGCTCTGCAGTATGAGTTCTTGCCAAACTGCTTTCACTTTGCAGATCTCATTTACAAGCATGGAAAGATATACATCCTGTGGGTTTCTGCAGGTTGCTGAGCTGGCAGTAAAGCAGTGATAGTTTATAAAAACAGGAATGATAATGTAATATGGTTTTCATTTATAGATTATGGGATGAACTGTAGAAACAAGAATTTTATTACATTTAATACTTAGAGAAAGTTATGCTGTGATGTTAATCCATGCAGTGAATTTGCAATTTCAAACATGTGTATTCAGAAGTGTCTCTGAGTACAGTGAAACTGACTCTGAGCTAAATATTAGTAATCTATTGAACACATTGGAGTTTAATTTCTAAGCAAGCTTGTATGACTATAAGGGAATATTTTATAAGAGGATCTGCTTGCTTTAAAATTACATGGATTTGAAATATCCATCATCTATCTAGCTATCTAAATTTATTTAAACAATTAATTACATTAAATTTTTTAAACATGTTGTTCTTTCTATCACAGACAAACAGGACTATTATTTTGGCCTGTGGGAAGTATTCTACGGAAATTCTGCCTTTGCTGATTACCAAAACAACCATGTGACTGAATAAATAGCATTAGTCCAAACACTCTGGCCACAGTGTTCCAGTATTATGCATTTCCCAAAATTTTCATGGTAACACAAAGTAAATTGCTGATCATACTGATTTAAAGCTAAAGTTTTCAAAGATGGAAGATCTGAGCATAGGTGTTTTATTCATCAAAAGAAAATGTATTCTGAGATTTGCCTGGGAATGTGAAGATTTCCTTTCTGCCAATAAGGTCTGAGTTTTCCTTAGCAGAACACTTTGTTATATAAGGTGATATCAAAGTTGAACCCTTTAATGGGCCTATTATACATTTCTTCTGGTGATGAAACCTAGTGCTATTAATCACAAGGTTCTCCTTCAAATCCAAGCCCCCAACCCTGTTTCAAATTGTGTTGAATTAACAAATTCCTCCAAACATAATACATATTTCAAAAGTGTGTCTCTTTGTCAGCACAGATGTTTCCAATGCATAGGATTGCTTTTCTTTAAGCAAGTGCTGAAATCAAAATGGGAAAGAAGTCCAACTAAAACCAAAATGAACTTTGGGTTGAAGGGGAGAAACATTGCAGTGGAAATCTGTGGGTGAAGACAGATTACAAACTCTCTTTTTCCCCACAGATGTGTCCTGTAAATTTGCCTTAACATTACCTTGCCATATTTCTGTCAAAGATAACATATTAAGATAATGTTAACTACAAGAAAGAAACTGGTAGCATGACTATAGTTTTGAGTCTACTTCATCAGATACATGGAGAAAGTAGACTCAAGTCTATGAAGCTCATGCTACCAGCTTCTTTCATTCAGTCTCAAAAGGGGCTATAAGATCCCCATCCATACTGATTTTCCAGAATACCATGGCTATACTTTTGAATACTGAGACAACATAGACCTAAATCCAGGTGTTAGTTCCAAGCAGAGAGGGCCAATTGAAGTTCCCATTGATATATTTATCTGGGACCAACACTTGGTCTTAAACTAAGCAGTTCTGTTCTAAAATTCATATTGGTTTTCAGTTATTCTATTTACATTTTTAATGATTTCCCTCACCATTTATTGTGTGCCTGGAAGTCATTTCTGACCTATGGAGGCTCCAGGATGAACTTTTCACAGGATTTTCTTGGCAATATTTTTTTAGAAGGGGTTTGCCTTTTGCCTTGCTCTGTAGCTGAGAGAGTATGATTTTCCTAAGCTAACCCAGTGTGTTTCCACAGCTGGGCCGAGAGTCAAACCCTGTTCTCCAGAGTCATCATCCAATGCTTAAACCACTATATCATGCTGGCTCCTTGCATCGTATGTCAAAGCATCACAAATTTTGAGAAGTATGGCCATATTTGGAGCTATAAAAATACTTAATCTAGGAGACTCTCCAGTATAATACCCACCTCAGCTTTCTTTTTCTTATTAAAACAACAACAACAATTATATCGAATAAGGAAGAAGGGAGGTTGAAAATGGAAAAAATACTTTCTTAAATTATTCATACAACACAATTGTGATTTAAAAAAAAGTGTACCTGAGCCCTTTGCTGAAAAATATCTTTGAGGGAGGGGAAAACAGCCTGTTGCATTATGAGGGAGATATAATTATCCTTTGTTAATATATGGCTCAATCTGACAACGGTGTGCTACATGTTATTTGCATAGTAAAAGTAATAATAATAATGTTCACCTATTACCACTGGAATGCTCTGCTTGAGTTCCCTCCTCCCAGCTTCCCAAAGAGACATCAGAACAATGTTTTCAGTACTCTAAAAGCTGGAAAAACAAATATCCCAATAATTTGGAAACACTATTTGTATTTGGCAAGACATTTGCCATAATCATATGTGCATTTGTATTTATTTTTGAATTCTAAAAACAATTGCCAAGCAGTACAAAGTGTGTTTGATTCTGCTATTATAGCAGCTGTTATTTTCATTGCTGCAATCATTATCTAAATTCAATTTGCAAGTCTTATTCATTTAGGAAGACTTCTTTTTTTCTTTTCTTTTTTACTGTAGGTTTCCTAATTCTGATCTTTTTTGTGAAAGATAAAAGATGAATTTATTAAATATGTTTTGAATTGAAAGCATTTTCAAGAGGAGCCCTGGTGGCACAGTGGTTAAATGCCTGTACTGCAGCCACTCACTCATAGACCACAAGGTTGCAAGTTCAGTACTAGCCAGGGCTCAGGCTAGACTCAGGCCTGCATCCTTCCATGGTCGCTAAAATGAGTACCCAACTGTTGGGGGCAATGAGCTTACAGTTGTAAACCGCTTAGACATCCCATAGCATGATATGAAGCAGTATATAAATGAAGCTGTTTTGCATTTTTGTGGGAGGCATTCGTGTCATATCCAGTGCTGTCCCTGCACTGGGTATCACTTGGTTCAGGGGGTGGGACTAGCGAGGGGGCAGGACTTCTGATGTGGGGACTTCCAGTGGGTGGGACATCCATGATGGGACTTCCAGTGGGTGGAGACTTCTGGGGTGGTGAGCGCTCCCTCTCCTCATGACCCCCCCCCATGCACACCATCCACCCATTTTCCTGTGGGCCCTTTTCTATGCCTACCTGTCCACCCAGCATCTTGTTGTGGCACCTGAAAGGAGAGTGAGGCTGGGATGTTCCTGCTGGGTCCGGAGCAACTAGGCCTGCTGGCTCAGCAAGCATTCCTTCTCCTCCCTTCTCCAGTGTCCCTCATCTACGTGCCAATGGGACATGGAGCAGTGGGGGAGGGGGGCAAAGTGGCTACATGCACAGGGAAGGAGCATGGGGGATGGTGGGGGGCTGACTAGGTGTCATCCCCTCCTGTGGTGTCACCCAGTGCAGCCCACCCCCCCCCAGCACCCCCCAATGATGCTAGTGGTCATATTGTAATGGCCTAAATCTGATCTCCCTATATGGCTTAGGTACAGAGTATCTGAAAGACTGTATCTCTCTATCCCTCATGGTGTACCGGAGCCTAATGGAGCTAACGGTAGATCAGCCTCCCCCTGTCTCTTCCTCCCCCCACATAAATGGGGATTTAAAATATTTTCAAGCTGTGGATGGATCCATAATCCATGGATATGGAGGGCTTACTGTATTTAAAATATTTCTCATGGGCTATATACTAAAATCAATTTAAATGGGAATAATATAAAACTGAACACACGTATGTCTGATAGTATATTAAACCGTACGCAAAAAAAGTTTAAAACTATGGATGTATGAATTAGATAAAGTCATTATGTTGGCTTTACATTAGATATCAAAGTTTTTAATGACAAGCCAATTCTATGATTTTATTAACTTGGTGCCATAAAGACACCCCCCAACGAGTCGGAGATGTTTCTTGTTGTGCTGGCCAAATAAGGACAGGAGACTCATGGTTGGTCAAGGCGCACAGGGGAACAAGTACACCTGCACACCTTGTCCAATTGGGTTATTGGATTGTAGCTCCAAGTCTCGCGGTGTTATTGGTCTCGTGAGACTTGGGACAAGAGTTTGTCACTTATAGCTCTGCGCTGCCACGTGGAGGCAGCCATTTTAGAGCTGAGATGGAGCGACCCATTTCACCCACCCTTTACTAAGAGTCTTTAATTTGTTACTCTCAGGCTTAGGCTGGTCACCTTTGGGGGCCGGGAGGGAATTTTTCCCCAGGGTTCTTCCCTGGGTTTTTCACCCTCCCAGAGATTATTATTATTATTAAGTAAATTAATTTGGGAATGGGTCATGGTGTGATAATTCATTTTGTTATTGTTAATTGCTTTGTCACAACTTTGGAATAGGGTCTATAAGTTGAAATTGTTGTTGTACTGTAGGACGGGTAATGACCCCCATCCGACAGAAAATTTTAATCTGGCTATTTAAAAATGGGGGGAAATTGGCATAACACAAATTTAAAGGAAAAGCCGTATGCATTTAAATGCATGATGTCATAAAATTGCATGACGTCATATGACAAAATATGACATCATTTCCGGGGGGAGGGGTTTGTAAATTTGTTATTATTGTTTACTTGTTTTGTTACGTGCAGTGAAGGACCACCCACTTGGAGGGAGTCACACTTTCACTTACACATGTGAAAAATTTGTTAATGTTTATTGGTTTACTAATAGACCCTGTACAGCTAAATAAAAGTTGTGGCCTGTTTAAACCCAAAAAGAGGTGTCTTATGTCCTTTGTGCCAGTGCAACGAAGCCACTATTGCTGCCAACTATACCTTTTATCGGAGACATTCCATAATTAGGCCACCACAACAGAGAAGGTCCACTACTGTGCCCTTACACAGTGCATTGCTACCACTGGCAGTAGACTTCTGTCTTCAGGAAGGTGTAGTGTTGTCAGACTGAATATGGAACAGGGCTTCTTTATCTTTAATAGTTGATAGGTCTTGGAGCAGGAAGACAAAGCAGAAAGTTCCACTAGGCAGAACTATAAAATAACTCTTCTCTCATTCCTTTTAGTTGTTGCATATCCCTCAGCAGAACCATTGATAAGCTGGCAGAGGGAGGGGAGAGAAGCATCCAGCCATTTTTCCATAGCTGGACTCACAAGGACATTTGTAGTTTCCCAGCACTTTTCCCAAAGAGGAGATATTAGACTTAGTGTGTTGTTCTCACATATCTCACACATCTCTGGGGCCAGGGAGGTCTTGCAGAGAATGTGTATCACAACCTTTTCCCAAGTAGAAGACATATCTTACTAACATAGCAAAGCATTTACTATGCCCCCCCACCCTGAACAGTCCATCTCTACTAGATCTTATAATTCAAGATGTACAAGGGTCAAGCTTACATTTACTGATTCAAGTGTCTTGTTCACATCATTAGGATTCAGAATGCAACAACTGAAATTGACCCAAAGACCTCTGACCAGATAGAGCACTGGACACTGAAAGACTGCAACATCTGTGGTGTTAAGTGCTGATTGAATATAAGTGATAAAATAAGAGTTCTTCCAATCTCACAGCTACACAGTAGGCACAGTGAAGGGTCCTTGCTAATTGTTAGTCATATTCACTCTGTGACCTACACCATGCACCTTTTAACTGCGACTGAACCTACTTTATTGCTCATAGATCTTTTGTGTAAACTGAATTACAAGCTCCACTGCCCCTAAGCAGATTGAGTGTATTGATGTCTCTTCCAATCTTGACATTCCATGGATAGACAATGGACTTGACTGAGTAGCCTGCCCTATAAGTAATAATATTTCCCATAGCATTCAGGAATCCTTCAAATATTTTAATTACTTCCACTTCCCCCTGCGAGGAAGGACTGCTACTTTTTAAAGGTAGCTTTTTACTCTCTCATTATTCAGAAGAAGCTAAAATTCATACTTCTTTTTTAAAAATGCTGCAAACCATGGTGTACTCAGAGCCTAAAGGAGCTAATGATAGATCAGCCTACTCACTCACTCTTCCTTCCCCCCCCCATGTGGATATAGAACATTTTCAATCCATGGATATGGGGGACCACAGGTCCCAACTCACACCACCAGGAGCTGGATTATCCCAGCTCCTTTTTGCTTAGGTCCAAAGGACCAAAGCATGGCTTCAGGGCAGCTTCAGGCTGCATTGGAGGTGTGCATCATTGAATGTCACACGCCCAAAGTGGCCAGAATCTGTTTCTTTTTGTCTGTCTATTTCAGGCCTAAGTTCAAGATATAGTACTTTGACACTAGTTTCCCATCCCAACAGTGCATTGGCATAAATGCAAAGAAGGTGCCACATTAATATGCAAATCCTAGACAGTTACATCAGCTTTGAAATTTAATGGGTTGTCTTGACCCCCCAGAAAGCTCTAAAGGTCATATACTAAAAATAGTGAATACTTTCTTGCCATTGTTTCTTGATAAAGTATAAGTGCCTCAGGAGCCATGTTATCACCATTGCTCAATCCATTAGAAAAGCAGTTGATGTCAAAGGCATGTAATTAAGTGTCAATTAGTAAGAGGTGAAATGCTGCATGGCACATTAAAAGGCTACATTAATTGCGAACTGCTCACATGAAAAGAAGAGAATCTTTTCATCCCCATGTGATAACACTGGCAACTGTTTTATCCATGACTTTAGTTCCTATCTGTTATTCTGGATGCTCCTTGGCACCATGAACATGATAAAGTAATTTGTACTCCTTTACAATTCAGCCATTCTTGTTTCTTTCCACAACCCAAAGTACGTACAGATTCAAACGGGAACCCTACACTTTAAAAGGTAGTTTAAATAACTGCAGTACTGTGATAAAATGGAGTCAATTTGTAAAGCACACCATAGAAATTGAACACTGGGAAAGGACTTGAAGAAAAAGACAAAGGTTCACTCTTTGTCAAAAGCTTAAAGGAAAACTACAGTTGTCCCTCTGGGTTCGTGGGAGATATGTTCCGGGGCCCCCCATGAATCTGAAATTTTGTGAATACTCAAGTTCCCATTGCCCCTAATGGTATGCCTCAAGTCCTCCCTCTCTTCTCTCCTTCCTTTCTGCCTCCCTCCTCTCCCTCCCCCCCTCCTTCCTTATCTTATCTAAGATCAAGGCTGTGCCAGCCAGAACAAGGCCGTGCCGGCCAGAAGAAGGCCTTGTCTCGGGTGGCACGGCCTTCTTCCGGCTGGTGCAGCCTTTTCCCAGCTGGTATAAAATTCTTTACTATTGGCATCTGACTCCAGCAAAATTAGCAAAAATACATAAAACATATGATAATGGGTACTGGAAATGTCAAGAAGCCCTCAACACATATTTCCTTATATGGTGGAATTGTCAATCAGCCACTCTGTCATGTCAGAGAGGAAATATACTGTCCACTGATCTGGAACTATATCTGTTGAATATGATGCAAATGTTGGCTAAAGATGTAGAAAAAAAGGCATTGGAAAATAGTATTATATATTATTACTGAAGCCAGGCTTATTTTTGTGCAAAAATGGAAATTTAAGCAAATACACACGACAGAGGAGTGGTTTATTAAAATGGAAGATATGAGAGAACTTGATAGACTCTCAAGCAGAATCAATGGAAATGAACTGAAAGACATACATCACATACACACAGAGGAAATTTAGAAAAAGAATGGAATTTAATTGTTGAATTTGGGGGAAAAGAAATGAAAAATAAAGGTCAAAGGCTGGAACAAGAAAGAGCCAGAGATCATGTAAAAAGCAAGGAAGTAAATAAGGAAGGGGTAATAGCTAGAAGAAAACTTGACATATAGACTTTGGACATAAGCGTCAAGACTGGAGAAGAAGAAAATAAAATTAGTATAGAAAGATTTAAAGAAGGGCAGAGAGATATTATAAGTAACAAAAAAGATCTTTGCATTATAAATAATGAATGCAATTATGTATGTATATTCAAAATATACAACTTTTTACTAGTAAAGTGGAAAGAAGTATATATTGTGCTTAATTTTTATATGTGTTGTATATGTAAAATGTGGGTGGATTATTCAAGAGGAACTATTAAATCTCTTTTGTCTTTATTTTTTTTTAAAAAAAATATTGTGCTATGAGTCAGTGTAGTGGTTTGAGTATTGAATTACAATTCTGGATATTATTGTTCACATCTCCACTCAAACACAAAAACCTACTGGATGACCTTGGGAAAATCACAATCTCTCACCTCATAGGAAGGCAAAGGTAAACCTCCCTCTGAACAAATATTGCCAAGAAAACCCTGTTCAATTTAGATTTGCCATGAATTAGAAATGACTTGAAGGCACACAATAACAACCACAACGAAGGAATAGAATGGAAGCAATATTTGTCCTACTAATTGATACTACTGAATATAAGAAGAATCGAACACACAAAATAAAGAAAACACTTCAGATATCTGCATATGACTTTCTAATTACATTTAGGAAATGCAAACTCCTGATATATATGAAGTTCCCCACTTTTATACAAAATGCAGCTTATTTTAGTAGATAAGTTTTAGGGGATACGTGTGTACCTTCAATAAGATGCCGTGGGTATTGCCAATTTGGCTGCTCATTGCACAAGAAACAACTGGTCTCTAAGTGGTCTGGATTTGTACTAGATGTTCTATGGTCCAGTCAGGGCAAAACTATTTCTGAAAAGGACATATGATCAAAGGGACTACATGCAGATTAAACAGTACATTTATAGCCTGCCTGATTCACTTCTTTCAGATGATAAAGGTAGCATGATGAGTGGATCAGCAGCCATGTTGAAATTGAAAGGAAATGAGGTGGAGATGGGTGGAGGTGAATCATTGCCTATGTTTTAAAAGAATCTCTTTATCACAGTAGTAATTTGGAACTTTATCTCAGTAGTAATTTGGAACTCAGTAATTTGGAACTATTACTGTTCCAAATATTCATAATCAAATATACTTAGCATGACAAAGGGGTTTTCAAGAAGTTCTAAATATTTCTGAAAGTTTCCCTCTCTACACATTTTTTTCCTGGTCTGCAATAGTTTGCTTCCTCGCCCAGTGGTCCCTTCATTTAAAAAAGGTAGTTTCTTGTTACTGGCTGTAGGGTCTTAAAGTTTATAACTCCTTTACTATGAATTACTTTACTATGAACTTCTTTACTATGAATTTATGCTTCCTTTACTATGAATTAACTTTTTGATAATTATGTGTAGGTAATGAAGATTATTTCATATAGATAATTCAGAGGGAATACAAGACTTCCTGTATTATTGCATTCACTCTGCCTGAATAAAGGGTAGGGAGAGAGAAACAGAAAGACCACACAATGTTCGATTTTGTTCTTGGTTGAGCTTCTTCTCTAAACCACCAAAATCATGTTAGGCAGAAACACCAAAACAAAACATACATGACAAGTGGCACCCCAGGAAGAACAGTATCATGGAATCATGGAATCATAGATATGAAAGATACTTTAAGGGCTAACTAGTTCATCATCCTGTCAGTTCAGGTATCCGGTGCTAAAGCACCCCTGAGAAGTGACTGTCAACCTCTGTTTTAAAACCTGTCTTTCAAGGTAGTCTATTTCACTATCAAACAGCTCTTACTATCAGTATTATTTTCCCTATTGTTTAGGAATCACCTTTCCTGTAATTTGAATCCATTAAATTTAATTCTATGCTCTGGATACAGATAATAAGTTTCCAATGTATTGTGATTTTGTTTCATATTTCTCTCATTAGTTACTACATGCAAACACGGCATTAATATAATGAATGTGGCTATCCAAACATTGCATTAAAAATCCACAAATTGCATGGGAGAAGCACTGAACCAAACAAGGGAAGAATGCTCATCACTCTAAATGAGGAATCTTGATTGAAGATTAAAAAATAAGTGTCCTTTAGGTATTTCTAAGATTCAATAGGAATTGCATAAGTATTTTCCTCCTACTCTTTGAGTTGCCATCAATATGTTAAGAGGAAAGATGTAAGAGGTAGGCCTATAAACCAAAAATGGCTGTTTTTTGGACCTCCCATAAATTTCCATGAACAAGGCTGGGCAATTGTACAGTGATAGCCTCACCTGTAAGTGCCCCTTTTCTCGGTCCTTGTTAAAATGCAGTCAGATGATATTTGTGTTACCCAACTGATATGGCCTTTTGAAATTGTGAGTCTGTGTAGGGAGTGAGAACAACTGTGATTCTTTTTTTAAAAAAAATACAGTTCTTCATATCTGAACAATGAATTTCACCTTTCACAAATATAATCAAAGCAAACAAATAAATGCTGCGGTGGTTCAGAAATATTACAGTAGGGAGATGGCACAATGTCAGCCAGAGTAAAGCAAAGCAAAATATAGTTACAGAGTAGAATAAATACATGAAATCAGCTCAGCACAACTGTTAATCATTACAGCATAACCTAAATTTTACTGCAGGTTTGCAATTAAGGAGTACACTAGATATATTTTGTAGGAACATAAAGCAAACTCATTTTTGACATGATATCCCTCTCCTTGGATGAGCAAGGGGAGTGATGAACAATGATGCCACATTGCTTCACTATGCATTTCATCTCTGTGACCAGTGCTATGACCTAAAAGTAATTGAAAATCCTTGAGAAATTGTGGAATGAAGCATGAGCACTCAAAGACACCAAGGACAAAGAGTCAGAAGAAACTATTCAGGTGTGAACCTATAGATTACACCTAAAATCTACTTTCTTTTTTTCCAGACCAATATTAGGTAAATGATGAAAAATGTGTTCACTTAAAACTGAGGAATTACATTTTTGAAGAGAGGAAATATTAGGTAGGTTATTTGCAATCTTAAATTCTGAAGACACCATTTCCAATTAAATTAAATAGCAGCACAAAGAGCAGCACTAGCTAATCATAAAGTGTGCAACAATCCTGGAGAAATTACTTCTGAAAACACAACTTCTTCCTGAGATAATAATCATCATCTGTTTTTCCACAACATTTCATGAAATGATGTGAGTTTAATCATACTTTCCAAGATCTATAGTCTTTTACTGTCTTTATTCTCATTATGCTAGATAGGTGACATGTCATGAGTTCTCTGTACAGATCATAGTTGCAGGGAATGTTGGCAGCTACAATACCTAGAGGAGAACAGAAAAAAGTAGTTCATAGATTCTCCAAATATATTATTCCATGTAATTTTGAAGTCAGATGTAATAACGGTTTCTTAGGGCCCCTCCAGACTGGCCAAAAGCCTTAAAATCTGGTAGAGCTACAGCTGTACTTACTGGCTTTCTTTTCTGGTATCCACATAATGTTCTTCCTATCTTAGTGTTTTTCTCTTGAATTTCTGGCATTAGCAGCAACTTTTCATTCTATTTATACACCTATCTCCCAAAATGGGATTCAAAGCATCTTCAGGGTAGGTTTTCTTTTCTGTCCCAGGAGTTTATAATACAGGCTGGGGTAAATGTCACATGTCTATATTCACTGTCACAGTTCCTCCTGATGTACATTTGGGTGATTCCATGGCTGATGATTAGAATGGGAGTGCAATATTTGCCATGGAGGTTTTCAACTGACCTTCATTCCTGCATTGCTTTTCCACTTAGCAGACAAAATCTTTCCTTTCCTTTCCTTTCCTTTCCTTTCCTTTCCTTTCCTTTCCTTTTATGCTAAGGTAGTAGAACTTTTACACTATAATATTATACTTTTAAATAATTTTTTGGGAAAATTTTTGTTTTCATTCTGCTGTTCCTCTTTAGTTAGGCAGGACTTCACCCCTCCTCCACTCTCATTCTAACTGTCAATCATAAGTGGCAGTTTAACTGACTCTGAACATTCCAAACTGCCAGTAAGCAGATGGTAACTGCAGTCAGCTGTCTGTCACAGTCCTTTCTGAGGGAGGTTGACATCTCTCTTCTTGCTTTATAAACTCCAGTTAGATTAGGTTTTAGTTTGTTGTGCAAATATTTATCAAAGCCACTATTGCTTGTTTTTAAACCACAAACTACATGTTTGTCATTTTGAGTTAGGGGGACTGCAGATGGGTGGCTCTGGACCCAGGAAATGGAAGACTGGGGCCGCGGCAACCACACACCATGGCCCTGATCCTTCCTTTTGCTGCCCTGAAAAGAGCGGCAAAATGCTGCCCCTTTTAGGGGTGCCAAAAGGCCACCTTAAGAGCCGGTGTGTGGCTCTTCAGTGCCCTCTTGGTGCAGCGTGTTTAAATGCTGTATCGGAAAGGTGTCCTGACAGCATCAGGATGGTGTTGGGGTGGGGTTGGGGTGGCCAGTGTGCAGCTGCCCCACCCCAACTCTCTATCCAGGCCAGCCCTTTGGGCCAGTCTGCAAAGGCCCTTAGTCTTTATTCTGTAGGAAGACGGATTTAAAGTAATAGTCTGACACATTTTTGCTGTTCCGCTGATGAAAGTGAACTCTAACAAGTTTAACTTTCATACCTGCATATTTAAATTTACCTTTAAAAGGGTTAGCACCCTGGAAACTAAAATTGCAACCCACAGAAATGTCTAATACAGAGACTGTGGATACTGGGGCAGGAACATGGGGAAGATGCTGGGTTCATCTCTCTATCAGTTTATTTACACCCTGTGCTTTTTCAAAAAGTGGGACTCAAGGAATTCATGGAGGGGATGGTGAAGATGGAGGAAAAAAATGCCCACGGTGCAGGTTAATGATATATCAAGTGCCACAGATATTTCCTGCTGACCTTGACTACATTTCTGATTGTTTCATTCTTTCTTTTAAAGTTATAGCACTAAAGTGACATAACACATTTATCACTTAAGGGCTATGCAGACGGGGTGGCTCTAGGTGAATCGGGCCCATGGCAACCTCATGCCGCAGCCCCGATCCTTCCTTTTGCTCCTTCTTTTAGGGGCAGCAAAAGTCCACCCTAAGAGCTGGCACCGCTGCTCTTCCATGCACTTTCGGTGCAGTGTGTCTGCACACTGCACCAGGAGGGCGTCCTGATGCCATGCACCATGCAAATGGGTGCATGGCACCAGGACAGCATTGGGGTGGGGTTGGGGCAGCCGGCGTGCAGCTGCACTTCCCCAACTCCACCACAGGCCAGCCCTTTAGGCCAGTCTGCAATGCCCCCATATCTATAACAAAAAAACCAAACAAAATTAAATGTGATTAACAGGGAATGTGCTTACTAGGGAGGGAACATACGGGGGGTAAGTTTAAGAAGGACATGGCAGGGTGAAGAAGGGAAATCTTATCCCCACTACAACTCACCCTACCTCAAGTGGGGAAAAAGAGCTGTTGAAGGGAACATGCAGACTGAGGTAGTGCTAAATCCAGCAACAAACCAGGGTGAAAAGGCCAGCATACTTTAGGACGCCAATAGCGGCAGGACTGAGAACAAGTGCTACAAGCCACAAAATCCTAGAACAGAAAGCTCAAGCTGGAACTGTTAGGCAATCTGGATGAGCCCTTAGAAGAGGAACATTTTAAAATAATGACAGAACACACCCCTCACAAGAATCAAGTTATTCTCTTCTTAGGATAGCATGGTTATGTAATGAAAAACAGTGCAGTCACAAAATGGGTATTTATTCTATTCAATTTATTTAATGCATATAATTATATTATAAATACTGCTTATTGTTTCTATTGTTCTTCATCATATATACTTTTTACCTCCTCATTGCAATCAATATGAGGTTACATATTAGGGAAAATTACCATTGTTTTAGTACTATGATGTGAAGTTGATGGTATCAATACAAAAAAATAAATAAAGAATTATATTCCTCAAGTACCACCAGTAATAAATATAGAAGACATTATGAAAGAGTTGTAGAAAAATTGTTGGGAATAATTGAGACAAAGAATGGGGAAAATATAATATTATAGGGGGGAAAACAGCTCTGGGAGAGAAGGGAGTCAAATAATAATTTAACATTTGGAATAGGGCATAACATGGAACTTGAATGACAGATAATATGAGTCTGGTATTGTTACTCTGATGTTTTCTATACTCCTATGTATTCTATTTTGATTTTTATTTATTTTTAAAATAATATTAGAAATAAAAAATAAATTATATTCCATGAGTTCATAAATGCATGGAGGAGCAGAGGAGAGTCACACTGGCTGCCTTCACCCTCTTAAACCCCAGTTGCTTGTTGGGAGGGCTGAAAGGAAGTCATTTGTATGTCAGGTGAAACTATAGCAGATTATAGGGATGGTGTCATTTAGAGTGATCAGGAGTTGAAGTCCTCTCCTTCTTGCATTCACAAACACATTGTGAGGAATTTATGAAAGGAGTTTATCTTATGATCCAACTTCACTGAAAACAATCACATTCAGGATGCTTGAATCTAAATCCTATTTCATTGTTTTCCGTGAGATTGTGATTTTTAAAATATGTTTCTATTATTTATATTACACTTTTTGCTCTTTTCTTTGGAAAATAACTGAATGGCATTGTTTTGTTCTGTTTTCAAATAATGATAGTACATGCTCTCCAAGCAGAACTGAACACAAAAGCAATATATGTAGATACTAGCTTTAATCCTATTGTTATTCCTAACTAGGGAGCAAGTGTGGCATAATGGTTTGAGTGTTGTACTATATCTCTGGAGACCAGGGTTTGAATCCCTGCTGAGCTATGAAATGTACTGTTTGTCCTTGGGGAAATCATACTCTCTCAGCCTGAAAGGATGGCAATGGCAAACCCTTTCTGAAGAAACTTGCCAAGAAAACCCTGTAATGGGTTAGATTTAGGGTTGACATAAGTTGGAAACAACTTGAAGGTATACAACAACTAGAGTAGAGTCACTGAATTAGCTGGATTTATGATCCAATGGCTCTACTTTATATGAGACTAACCAATAAGATACCAAGTATTATTAAATTATCTTTATATCCCCATTAATTAGATTAGCTATGGTATACCTTAATTGATGATTAATGAGACTGAAAGTTGCATATGT
The DNA here is from genome assembly GCA_026167975.1 of Phrynosoma blainvillii. Lineage (NCBI taxonomy): Eukaryota > Metazoa > Chordata > Lepidosauria > Squamata > Phrynosomatidae > Phrynosoma > Phrynosoma blainvillii. The sequence continues at coordinate 43,409,315 of JANUYF010000003.1, forward strand.
TTCTTACATGTAGCACAGGGATCAGCTGATGTGATTTCTATAAACTGATGCAAATTCAATGAAAAGAAATATCTACTGCTATTTTTCCACTATATCACAATTCACTCCCTGTGATGCATTTGCTTTAAACCTTGACAGAATTATTATATGACCAATTAAGGACAATGGAACATTGTCTTTAACATTGGTTGGATTTTCATTGAACAAGGTGTGATTTAACAAATCGATAGGAGTTTCCACCTAATAATCTACCATTCATTAGGTTGCAGAACTACTGAAATTACTCAGTGGTGATGTGTTTTAATTTGAACAGATACTTTTTGAAGGTAGATGTCTGTATGTTTGATTTATTGTAACAAGAATACCTTAAGTCTTGAGGTTCATACTTTTAGAACCTAGAAAGAAGGTCATCCACACTGGATCTTACTAGTTCATCATATGATCAATTTTAGTTTTTGCATTTCATAATTTTTACTCCTCTACTAAAGAAGCAATTAAAATAATCTATTAGAACCATCTATATAATTTATTTAGATTTATATAGGAGGATACCTTTGTGGGTTTCTGTTAATGAAGCTCTTTTTAGAAGGGAGAGATTAGATAAAAATAATTGGATTACCTATCGTAACATTGTGAAAATCAACAAAATTACAGGCTGTTTAGAATTAATGACTCGTGAAGAAATTCTGCAGCAAGGTTATGAGTGTGGGTGGTTCCTGTACATACAACTTAAAGATAGGTTTTTGAAAGATAGAGCTAAATGTGGAATTGGTAGAGATGAGGATGGCTTAGAAAATATTCTAGAGGATAAGAAGCAATGTAAAATATCTAAATTCTATGAGCTTTTATTAAAACTGGACCTCGAAGAAGAGACCATCAAAGACCACATGATCAAATGGGCTCAAGACCTGAAACAACCTATCCCATTAGAACAATGGGAAAAGTCCTGGTCCTCTAGACTAAAATTCTCGCTTAGTTATGAATTAAGAGAGAATTGGCATAAGATGCAACTGCGCTGGTATCTGACACCAGTGAAGCTAGCCAGGATGCAGAAGAATAGCAATAAATTTTGTTGGAGATGCCACAAAAAGGAAGGCTCATTTATCCATATGTGGTGGCATTGCAGATATGCTAAAAGATATTGGAAACAGGTGCATAAAATGGTTATGAATATAATTCCCTCAATTGTATATATGGATCTGAAGTTTTATTTATTGGGCATGTATGAGGATAAACAAATTGATAAGCGGTTCCATAAACTGATATTCTATATAACAACAGCTGCATGGATTGTTTTCACAGCTAAATGGAAAAGTAATAGGGTACCGACCGTAAGGGAGTGGTTATATAAATTGGTAGATTGTATTAGTGCAGATAAACTCACACAATTGTTAAGGGGAGAATGTTGGGAAAGACAAAGAAAGATTTGGGAGCCCTTAGTTAAATTTTTAGAGGTTAACGACTACAAAGAGTTGGTTAAAGATTTACTTTGTTAAATGGAATATGGGGTCTTGTTGTACTTATATAAGATAATCCTGAAGTTCTTTTAGATTTAAGCTTTATTCATATTAGTTTAGTGGCACAGAGATGTTTGTATAGTGGGGTTAGAGATCCTCTCTACACTCAGGAAGTTTTTGGTTTTGTCTTTTGTATGGTTATGTTTGTTTTCATATTTGGTTTTTGTAGTTTTGTATTTTTGTACTTTTATTGTTCTGTTTTTGTGTTGTTAATGTTTGGTCATTGTCTTTTGTCTTTTTAATAATAAAAAGATTAAAAATTATTATTATTATTATTATTATTATTAAGTGGACTCAAGATGCATTATTTTTGGCAGTCTGTCAAGGCCCTTAAATTCATTTAGGTTAACTAGGTATTCATGTACTACTTCTTTACTTATTCTGTGCTGCATTTCCCTTATTGTCCTCTGCTCCATTTTTCTCAGGTTGAACACCCTTTCCCTTTTGTGAGAAAACAGAGGCAAAGAAGGTGTTGAGTAGTTCCACCTTTTTTCTGTCCCCTGTTAGAATTTTTCCATCTTATCTGCCTAGTGGCCCTACCATTTCTTTCTTCTTTCTTTTGCTACAGACATACCCCCAAAAGCCCTTTTTATTGTTCTTAAACCCTATAGAAAGCCTGAGCTCATTCTGTGCTTTGGCTTTCCTAACTTTAGCCCTACATGTACTAGCTATTTGTTTGAATTCCTCTTTAGTGATTTTGCATCTTTTCTATTTCTTATATATCTTCCATTTAAAATTTAGTTCAGTTGAAAGTTCTTTTGTCATCCAACCTGGTTTCTTGAGACATCTGCCATTTTTCCTCTGCATTGGAACTGTTTTAAATTGTGCTTTCAGTATCTCTCTTTTGAGAAACTCCCATCCATCCTGAACTCCCCCCTTTTTTTTTAGTATTCTTGAACATGGAATCACTCCCAGTGTTTTGAAATCAGCTCTCCTAAAGTCTAGAATGAGTGTCTGACTATGCCTAGCTTCCCCTTTCCACTGTACAAGAAACCCCAGGAGAGCATTGCTTGTCAGAGCAGGGGGATATTATTATTATTATTATTATTATTATTATTATCACTCCCACATAAAGATCCCACCACTTGCACCTCATTTACCAGGTCATCCCTGTTGGTTAAGATCAGATATAAAATAGCTGATCCCCTTGTTTCCTCTTCTACCTTTTGGACAAAGAAATTGTCTTTGAGGTAAGTGATGAATTTGCTAGACCTTGAATTATTGGCTGAGTTTGATTTCCAGCAAATATCAGGATAGTTCAAGTCACCCATCACTACTAGAATCATAGAATAATAGAATAATAGAATCATAGAGTTGGAAGAGACCACAAGGGCCATCCAGTCCAACCCCTGCCATGCAGGAACTCCCAATCAAAGCATCCCCGACAGATGACCATCCATCCTCTGCTTAAAGACCTCCAAGGAAGGAGACTCCACTACTCTCCGAGGGAGTGTGTTCCACTGTCGAACCGCCGTTACTGTCAGGAGGTTCCCCCTAATGTTGAGGTGGAATCTCTTTTCCTGGAGCTTACATTCATTGTTTCAGGTCCTAGTCTCTGGAGCAGCAGAAAACAAGCTTGCTCCCTCCTCGATATGACATCCCTTCAAATATTTAAACATGGCTATCATATCACCTCTCAACCTTCTCTTCTCCAGGCTGAACATCCCCAGCTCCCTAAGTCCTTCCTCATAGGGCATTATTACTTCTCTTGATCTAGACACTATACTTCTATTGATGCAGCCTAAAATTGCTTTGGCCTTTTTAGCTGCTGCATCACACTGTTGACTCATGTTCAACTTGTGGTCTACCTGGACTCCTAGATCCCTTTCACACGTTGTCTCATTCAGCCAGGTGTCCCCCATCGTATATCTGTGCTTTTTGTTTTTCCGCCCTAAGTGCGTGTTGAATTTCATTTTGTTAGCTTTCTAGTCTGTTCAAGTCATTTTGAATTTTGATCCTGTCATCTGGGGTATTACCTACTCCTCCTAATTTGGTGTCATCTGCAAATTTGATAACTATGCCCCCAATACCGTCATCCAAGTCATTAATAAATATATTGAATAGCACTGGTCCCAGGACAGAACCCTGTGGCACCCCACTGGTCACATCTTTCCAGGTTGAAAAGGAGTCATTGTTGAGCACCCTTTGGGTTCGGCCAGTCAACCAATTACAAATCCATGTAACAGTTACTTTGTCTAGCCCACATTTTACCAGCTTGTTTGCAAGAATGTCATGGGGAACCTTGTCAAAGGCCTTACTGAAATCAAGATATACTACATCTCTCCATTTTAAGTATGTGGTCATCTGTTCTAGAAAGGCATCATCCAATTCCCCAGTCTGACTTGGGAGTCTGTAGTAGACTCTCACAATAACATCCCTGTTGTTTCCATCCCCTTTAATTTTTATCCAGATGTTCTCCACCTGATTTCCAAGATTTAAGTCCTGGATCTCTTCACAAGTGTAAACATCCCTGATATATAATTCTATCCCTCCTCCTTTCCAAATGGCCTATTTCTCTTAAAAAGGTTATACCCCTCTATTCCTACATTCCAGTCATGAGACTCATCCCACCAGGTTTCAGTTATGCCTATTATATCATATTTGCTTTGTTGTGCTAGGAGTTCAAGTTCACCTTGTTTATGCCCCATGCTCTGTACATTAGTGTAGAGACATCTAAGATCATGGGTCCTCCCCACTTGCTCCTTGTGTGAGGTTTGTTTGCCTACCACTGTTGGGCCCTTGCATCATTTGCCTTGTTCCCTCTATAACACTTTGACTATTATATCCAGTCCATGATGTACTGCTGCCTTCCAAGATACCTTCCAAGTTACTTTCTCCCTCCTCCACATGACTCTGTTTTAAGCCCTCCTGATCAAATGTTTGAGACTATTGGCAAAAATGTTTCTGCCAACTGGTGTGACATGCAGCCCATCTCTTGCTAGAAGTCCACCCTCATGGAACCACAGCCCATGATCCAAGAAGCCAAATCATTCTTAGCAGCACCATATACAGAGCCAGTTATTCACATCTGCTATTTTCCTCTCCCTTCCTGGTCTGTGCCTTTCAACTGGGAGAAGAGATGAGGTAACAACCTGTGCATCCAGCTCTTTCAGTTTCCTACCCAAAGCCTCATAATCCCTTCTGATATTCTGAAAGTGATGCCTTTCAGTATCATTGGTTCCCATATGGACCAAGAGGAAGGGGTAATGGTCAGTAGGCTTGACAACTCTTGTCATCCTGACTGTCACATCATGGATTTTTGCCCCAGGGAGACAACACACTTCCCGGGACATCTTGTCAGGCCCAAAAAACACTGCTTCTGTACCCCTCAACAAGGAGTCCCCCACCACCACCACACACCTCCTCTGAAGCTTAACAGTGGCTGTTCCCTGTGGTGGACTCTCAGGGTCCCCTGCAGTGTTCCTGAGGACTGTCCCTGCTGGCCTTCCTCTTCATCCTTGATAAGGAAGAGAGCTTCAAATTGATTCTGTAGCTGCAAGCTCCCAGAACAATCCCTGGTTTCCCTACTTCTGTGTGTGACATTTCTCCAGATGTCTACCTCCCATATGCACGAAGTGACCTCCTCCCGAACAACTTCCTCTGTGTGGTCCCTGTCAAAGACTGTTTGTTCCGTTCTGTCCAGGAACACCTCCTGTTCCCTAATATGCTGAAGTGTAACTCCCTGGGCCTCCAGCTGCTGGACTTTCTCTTCCAGAAGGGCTTCCAACTCACACTTTGTGCAGATGAAGTTCCCCACATCTCTAGGCATGAAAACAAACATCCCAGAAGTGTTGCAGGTAACTGCAGCAGCTCCCTCAGTGTCCATATTGAGAAATCTTAAGTAAGCACTGAAACAGGACTGTGGGCTTCTCCCTCAAAAAGTCCCCCAGTAAAGTCCCACGTAAAGGGCCCCTGTTGGTTTGGCCTTTTCACAAGGCTCTGTCAGTGAGCTAAATCAATTGCATTTATAACTCTATAGAGCGCTACTGGATGCTATCTTATTCTGGAGGCAAGTCTCTGACTCTTTCTCTTCCAGACTACTTGTATGCATATCTATACGTGTACTCGCCAAGCTTGGTTTCTTTATTTCTTAGTAGTATGGAAATTCAATCCAGATTTAAACAAGTTTGTAATTAAACAACAATAAAATTTTATTTAAAAGATGGTTAACAATGTTTCATTTGTTATGATGTCGCATTCACTTGTTCTTGTTATACTTTGTTACACACTCTTTAACTCTAGAGAACACCAGATACTCTCATTTAGGGCCCTCACACCATCCTTATTTACTGTTATCCTTCCAACCTTATTTCTATACTAGCCCTCAGGCTAACTATATACCACAGGATATCAAATACCAGCAACTCTCTCACTTGGAGTGCTATATTCAAATTATGGGGCTAAACAGATAGCCCCTAAGGGGAGTCATCCTGCCTCCCGTTTCCTTGATGGATCAAAGCCGTGGCAACCACATACTGTGGCCCCAGTGCAGCACTTTGCTGCTCCAAAAAGAGCTGGCAAATGCCACTCATTTTTAGAGCAGCAAAAAACTGCCCTTGCTGCCATGGTGGCAGCTTTTCCACGCTCCTTTGGTGCAGCGTGTCTGAATGCTGCACCAAGGGAGCGCCCTGTCACTGGCCACCATGTGGTGGGGTGCACGGCATGATTATGGCATTGGGGCAGAGTCAGATCAGCTGCCATGCAGTCGCCATGCCCCAAGTCCACCCCCAGGCTGGCCCTTTTGGCTGGTCTATACAGGGCCCAAGTACCTCACTACTGGACTTTTCCCTCACAGTCCCTGCCTTTTGGACTGTTACACATCCAGACCCAGTCTGACTCAAACTGTCAGCAATGGAATTCTTTTTCACCTACAACCCAAAATTTTATTGGCTGTCATCAGCTCACTCCTGATTGGCTGTTGCTATGTTGGCATAATTCTGCCTGCTCTCCACACTGCCACCATCTCAGGCTCACTTGGTGAAGACAAGAGAGAGAACCTTCTTGGTGGCTGCTCCCACACTCAGGAAGACTTTTGCGGGAGGCTAAGCTGGCCTCCTCCATGCTTCCCTTCTGCCGGCAAGCAAAAAGATTTTTATTTAAGCAGGCTTTTTAAACTATAAATATGGCAGTGTGGTTTTATATGGGTTTTTTTTGTTACATTTTTAATTTTTGTATGCTTTTTGTGTTAATGTTAGTACTGTTGTATCTAGATGATACATTTTATAAATGTTATGGCAACATGTTTTTATCTTGTGAGCTACTTTGGGTCCCTTTCTGGGAGAAAGGCAGCATATAAATGAAATGAAATGAAATAAACCTTGTGATAGGGTCACCTTAGGGTTGCCATAAGTTGGAAACAAGTTGAAGACACATAACAGCAACCATTTAATTTAATTACTAGACCAATGATCAAACAGATCTGTGTGCATGGTGTGTATATGTGCATTTTTGTACTATTATTTCTAATAAATAGGAGACTTGCAAATCAAAAACTTAAAAATATTTTTGGCTCAAATAAATAAGTAAGCATTGTTTTAAGCCCTGAAGGTAATAAAATGAACTGAGCCATAATAATGAAAAATAGAGTTTATAATAGAAATAGCAAGCCAAGCCTAACTGTAAAACCATTCAGCACTAAATATAATTTGCCAATGAAAGCCCTTTCAAATTTCAAATAATCTCAGATGTCCATCTTCAGGGTGACCTGATCTTATAAAAAGATGGGTACAATTTATTTTAGTCACACTGAAATTTGTTTGCTCTGAACCATATGCTAATGTCATAGATATTTTGGGCTACACAAATGCCAAAGAAAATCTGACTTCATAATGAACTACCCAATTGTCTTGGTGACACGGAAGCCAAGATTTGCTTAGACTGCTGTCTGCTGACATTATGAATTTAACATGATATATATTATATGAAAATATTAATATTCTGCTGAAATGTATCTATCCAGATAGTCATGTAATTACAAGTCCTCTTCAATCCTTCAGTATGTATGGATAAAGAGGCTCACAAATATAAATGATCTAGGCCTGGTCTCCAGGCACCAACAGATATATTGATCCTGCCCCAATCAGTAATTAATATTATTTTGAAGGAGACTCTGTACATACATGGATATAGGCAGATTGAGCTCACTCCATTGGGATGTGAATCCTGAGGGTTTGAATTCCTAAGGGGTGTGCTCTGTGAACTCCATTAAACATTCATAGCAGTCTCATTAGACTGAAGCCATACTGATCTTTCAAGGGTTAGGTTATTATCTTTGCATTTCAGACTTTTAAAGAGACATGTCTGAAATAGGGAAAAGAAGGTAATGCCATGAAGATTGTTCCCTGTTACTAACATCAGTTCTCTTTTTCCAAAGAAGTACAAGCACATTTAGAACAAGTAGATGGTCCTTTCTCATTCACATACCCTAAATACAGTGGGTGTACAAATTATTCTGAACCAGGTTTTAGATGGGGCTCTTTGTTACATAAGAAAAATGGAATGGAGTAGTAGCTTGAGTTTTGGACTAAGATGCCTGGATTTAAATATCTCTCAGTCATGCAAATCCACAGGGCAACACACCTCAGAGGAAAGTAATGGCAAACCCTATCTGGACTTATCTTACCAAGATAACCTTGTGGTAGTATCACATTTGTTGTTATTGTGTGTTTTCAAGTCATTTCCAAGTCATCATTCCATCGGACTCCATCCCTTAGGAGATGTTAAGGTGAATCTATCAGAGAGTCTTACATTCATACTTAGTCCTCCTATGTAGCAAGGAATCACAAAATTGGGCCTAACAACAGTTTATGACTTCAAACAGATGGCCCCAAAGGGCTGCCATTGGGCTAATCCAGAGGTGATATGTGCACATGATGCATGCCCCCAGATTGCTCAGAGGCTGCACAGAGGCCATGCCATGGCTGCCTAATATGGCCCAAAACCAGCTGCAACAGGAGAGGTTTCTTACTACTCCTTTTCATGGCCCAGTTGGTACCATGGCAGTGGCTACCCTTGAGACTACAGCATCTGATTGCCACAGTCCCATGGCAGTCCTGCAACGATTGGGGCAGGAGCAGTCATTAGCCATTCCTTTTGGCCCCTCTGCTTTGCCCCTGTATTACCTTTCTCTATGGGTGTTATGATGCAGGACTAACATATTTGTTGTTGTTTCTCTGTTTTTAATGGCTTCCAAATTGTTTCCTAAATATAATTTGTTGTTGTTGTTGTGTGCCTTCAAGTTGTTTCCAACCTGTGGTGACCATAAGCCTATTATGGGGTTTTCTTGGCACGATGTGTCCAGATTATGTTTACCATTGCTTTCCCCTGAAACTGAGAGAGTGTCACTTGCTCAAGGTCACCCAGTGGATTTCATGGCCAAACAGGGAATTGAATTCTGGACTCTAGAGTATTAGGGCCAAAACAGATGCCCCTGAAAGAGTGGTGTCATGCCACCCCTTTGCTTGCTGGGTTGGGGCTGCCACAACTACCTACCACACCCCCAACCTGGCGTTTTCCTCATGCAAAATGAAGCAGCAAAAAGCCACTCCTTTTTGCACTAGGAAAAAGCTGCCTTTTCTACTGTGGTGGCAGTTTTTCTAAATGCCATGCCACCAGAGTGCCAAAAAGCTGTTGCCATGTGGTCAGCCGGCTGGCTTCCTGGCAGCTTCCTGATGTCTTGAGGGTATGTGTTGTGCATACGCCAATTCCCCAAGCTGCCAGGAAGCCAGTGTATTCTGCTGGTCTGCTTTGCCCCTCAGTCCAACACTCAAACCACTACACCACACTGGCTGTCAAGTACAATATACTTTTCTAAATATAATTGCCAGTTCTAAAATACTGATGTTGAGTGTATCTACCCTTATCTCTGTATATATACACACACTCCTCCACAGTAGACTTTAAGGTTAAATTAATTAACCTCTCCTAATGCAGGTTTTAGACATACTGACTGTAATTCCCCAATTCTTATCATAAATTGAGAGAGAGAAAAAATTACATTTCTGTCTTCTAAATGAGACAGCTTATTTTCATAAATTGGTACAGATTAAGAGAAATGAATTTTTTGACTGTATTCATTAAAATAGAAAAAAATGCACATCAAGAATTCAAAACAGAAAAGAAAAAAGAGAAGTCACAATGCAAAACAAGACTTCAGAATATCCTGAATAACCTGATCTGTTATCCAGGTTGTTGATTCACATGTTACAGGGTGATGAATCTGCTCTGGGTTTTAGTCCAAGCTTTAAAAAAGCTATTCAAAATATATTGAACTCTATATTCCAAAAATGTTAGCCACTTTAGATAGTTACATTGAAATTCAGATTAAAACCACGAGCAACTGTACCACCTGCAGACATGGAAGCCACCAGACACCACTGTATACCAGAGTTTAGAAAAGTTATATTTTGTTCCATATCTCCCATCATTCCCAAGCCAGTATGGTCAGTGGCCTTATTAGCTGAGGATTCTGGGAGCTGTGATTTAATTTCTCAAAAAAAAAAAAATTATGCTTTTTGGTATATACTGTTTCAACTGCACAATTTTTGCAAGTAGTTTTTTTAAAGATTTTTTTCCTAGTGTGGAAAGCAAATTGAGCAAGCTTTTCAAAATATAGACTTTTTATACACAGTGTTTCAATTGTATACACTGTGTCTATTTTTGTTCTTTTTCAATATATATATTTGTACATATCTCTCTGTCACCCAAATTGCATTGTAAACATCTAAAAAATACAAATTTGGACATCTAAATGTTTTCTCATTTGTCTTTGAATTTGGGGAATGTGAATCTGATAAGCTCACAAAGTACTGAACACTGAAAAAAAATCAATCTAATTAATATAGTATTGATACTTTCAAACCACATTTGTTTCAATTCGCTTACAATATGTTGTTTTTGTGCTTTCTGATTATTATTTTTTTAAATTTAGATTTAGACTGTTGAATTAACAGCCTTCAAGCCTTTGACAGGAGTTAATGTTTTGAATTGATTGTAACTGTAAAGGGCCATGTAAATTTATGGTGCTATACAAATAAACAACAACAATAATTCAAGTCAACTTTGAACTATGGTGACCCTGTGAATGAGAGAACTCCAAGCCAGACTATCCTCATAACCCTGCTCAGCTCTTACAGATTCATGGCCATGGCTTCTCTCATTGAATTTATTGATCTGGTATGCAATCTTCCTCTTTTTTTATTTCCCTCTGTATGACAATCTTAGTTTAGTTATCTTCATTTCCAGGGAGAGTCAGGCCTTTACCACAAATTATGCAGTTGAGTTTCCTGCATTTACAGACTGCCAGAAATAATGCAGCTTGAGACGATTTTAACTGCCCTGGCTCAGTGCTAGGGAATCATAGGAACTGTAGTTTATTATGGCACCAGAGCTCTCTGACAGAGAAGGCTCAATGTCTCAGAAAAAACTACAATTCCCATGATTCCCTAGCATTGAGCCAGGTCAGTTAAAGTGGTCTCAAACTGCATTATTTCTGGCAGTCTGTAAAGGCCCTTCAGGACTGATTTGCTCTGGGGCACATTTATGGGTCTTTTTAGCAGTCCACGGTAGGCATAGAATTCTTCTCCAGCAAACATCTTAAATGAGTTGATTTTCTTTGTAACAGCTTTTCTCACTGTGCAGCTTTCAGAAGCATACATGGAAATGGGAAATACTATGGGATGAATCATCTTCACTTTAGTATTCAATGATATATTTTTACATTTCAGGATCTTGTCTAGTTTCTTCATACATGCCATTCTAAAAATGCTCTGGAAGGAGGGGACATGTGCCACACAGACTGCACTTTGCCAGTTCCCTATTTAGAACCTAAAATACATTAGTTGTTTCATTCACCCCAAGTGAAAGTACAACACAGTCCTTCTTTGTTGCTGCTGCTGCGCTGTGTCCAAACGCTGGCACTGGGGGACGGAGCCCCGCCCTCCGCTGTCACAACTGTTCTCCTTAAGTCCTTCTTTGTATAGCACCCCAAGTGAAAATACAACACAGTCCTTCTTTGGAGGTCTTTAAACAGAGGCTGGAATCTGTCAGGGATGCTTTGATTTGGAGTTCCTACATGACAGGGGTTTGGACTGGATGGCCCTTGTGGTCTCTTCCAACTCTATGATTTTATGATTCTATGACAGTCAGGAAAAATAAAAAAGTGTCAGTGCCAGTCTATGTTGCTGACAAGAAAAAAAAAAGAGTGAAATAAAGAATCAAAAGAATTCTCACTAAATTTCATGGCAACCACTGTCTCCACTATGCTTGGACTGAGTAAGGAATAATGGAATAATTGGATGCAGTAGTTCTAACAGACTTTGTTTTTTTATAAATCGAGATATAGTCACTCAGGAAGAATAAAAAAAATTCTAAGGCTGAGTCCCCATGGGAACAATCTAAGAAACAAACATTGTTTATATGTATTGTTGATATAAATTTCATTTGTACTTTCAAATAGCCAATACTTTATTATATTTTGATTTAAAGACAAGATGAATTATACACTATAATATATATGTGGATAAACAAAAGACAATTTCAAAGATAAAATACAATGTATAGTTATATGATCTAATAATTATAGTGAAGATAGAATATAGGAAAAATTATAGTGGAAATATATATATAATAAACTAGTAATTATAGAGAAGATGGAAATAGTCTGTCTTCCAAATTATCTTTTAACTGCTAATCCACCCATGTATTTGCATGTTCAAGTATATGTGAGTTAGAAATATGTAAGATTTCAAAACAGCTGTTTTTGTACATTTAAATAGCAATTATGGTGTACTACATCCTTCTCAAGTGTTGTTGTTGTTGTTGTGTGCCTTCAGGTTGTTTCCTTCTTATAGCTACTCTATGGCAAACCTGTTATGGGGTTTCTGAGTTTGAGAGTATGTGATTTGCCTAAGCCCAACACTCAAACCACTACATCACACTACATGACACTTGCCATTGAGTGGGGGCAAGGCATAGAATAAACACATAACAACCAACTGGAAGGAAAAAGGCCACAACTTTATTGAATACACTTGCCATGGGGGGGGGGGGTCGCATAGAATAAGCACATAACAACCAACTGGAAAGAAAAAGGCCACTCTTTATTGAATACAGCTGACAATTAGGGTTAGCCCAAGAGCATGAGGGCTGGATCTGTCATTGACCAAACCACCTGTTGATCAATGAACCAGATTGCCTGGACATGGCCAAGCTTCGGGATGACACAGGGTAACCAATTGATCACATGTTCACATCTCAGACAATTGGTTGATTGGCATCTCATCACCTTGTTACTGGGGGATGCTGATCTGGTGGCATCTCATCACCTTGTTACTAGGGGATACTGATACCACAATGGCAACACTGCAACGCTCCCAGCACCCACCCACCCCAGGTCCTAGAGAGACTCCCGATCCAGTGCTTCACAGCACAGGAAACCATGTTCACAAGATCCAAGACCCATGCTATCGCCCCTGGAAAGCTGTGACAGCACATATCCATTTCTGATAAAGGGAGGGAAGGTGGGGTGAGCTGCATTAAAATGTCACTGGCTCCCCATGCCACAAGGCATATTATAGGCCTAACAGCCAATCAAATGGGAGTCCTGGAAATCCCACCCCTTCCAGCCTCCCCACCAATCCAGTGACATCTCTGCCCTGGCGCTGGCCAATGTGATGGTGCTTCCAGCTCCTGATGCATGCTGGGAGAGTGCCAGGGCCACGAAGCACTGGACAGTCACCCGGTTCCCCCTGCCATGGCAACTAGGCCAGTCCATTTAATTGGGCAGTCTCATTTATTAAATAACATTGTGTCTATGTACTTTCTGAATTCAAAGGCTGAATCACACATGCATGTTCATCATTTGATAGAATCATAGAGTTGGAAGAGAATACAAAGGCCATCCAGTCCAACCCCCCTGCCATGCAAGAACTCACAATCAGAACACTCTGACAGATGGTCATCCAGCTTCTGTTTAAAAACCTCCAAAGAAGGAAACTCTACCACACTTTTCGGTCTCTGACAGCTACCAACTATGAGCTTGGTACACTTACTATGTGTCGTTTGCTAATTTTAGTCATTCATTATAGCACTGTAGAAAAAAACAGTTTGGCTTTTTGAGTTCTGAAATCCACTGTGCTAAGTGCTTATCTACAATACATGCACCTGTTCATTTGTTTTCCTGGCATTTGCTAAAATAGCTTGTGATAATGTGAACTGACAGAAGTGGCTGAGCTAAAACTAGCCCTCTGGAAAGCACCTCAATAGATGCAAGTACGTTGGCCTAGTTATGGAAAATAACAAGTGGAGAGGTAAATGTTCATAGATTGTACAGATAGAGGCTTTTTGAAAACTTAAACATATATCAAAGCTAGTGGCAAGATGTGACATCTCCAGGTAATGACCAGAACTATACCAAGACTCACTAGCATCAATGCCTGTCTTGAGTTGCACTGCTTTGTCTTACAACTTGGATTTACCAACCAGCTTTGGGGGACAGTTGAAAATGAGTTGTTTTAGTTGTCATTTCCTACAGCAGTACAAATAAATGATACATCATTGTAAAAACACATTTTTCTGCCTAAGCAAAGGGCAATATGGCACTTACATCCATTCAATGTACAAAAGCTGACTCGACTTAAAGCTAAACAAGAGTTGTGATGGGTATTATCATCCATGATACTAGAGGACAGCAGGCTTATTTAAAGGGTACAAGACAAATTATATGGCACATATTTATCTGACAGAGCTCCTCTAATATTAAATAATAGTTGGATGTTAAGAGAAAGACACCCCCCTGATGAGTCGGGAGGGGTTTCTTGTTGTGCTGGCTATATAAGGACAAGAGAAGCCTAATTGGTTCAAACGCACGAGGGTTCTGAGACATCTGCACGCTTGGTCCAATCAAGGTGTTGGTATTTGCATCATTGTCTCATGGTGCCTCTAACCTCTCGTGATTTGGGATGAGAGTTTGTTCTTTATAGCTCTGTGCTGCTGCCTGGAGGCAGCCATTTTTGAGCTTGAACTGAGCGAGTAACATCGCTCTGCTCTCTGCTCTGGCTTTTGCTAGACTTCAGCCCAGTGTTTGTCTTGTGGCTTTTGCTGCAATTTTGGCTATTGAATAATTGTCTTGCTTTAACAAACGAGATTGTTCAGATCTCTCTCTGAGCAATTCAGCGGGCTAAGGGAGGCCTTCGGGCTGGTACTCTGGGCCTGTTTGGGCCTCCGCATCCCCATTTCTTGGGGGTTGTACATCCAAGGAGGGCTCTGCGGTAGGCATCTTCACCGGGTGTGTGGACTCGGTACTCGATTCCAGGCCCAGCGGTGCCCCGGCGACCCGGTCTGGTAAGGTTGGGTCATCATCGCTCATTGGGAGGGTTGATACACCTCTCCTCAGCGGTGAGTGTGGTGGAGAACAGTTGTCCTGGAACAGGGCTCCTCATAGGACCCTTGGTGGACACCCTTCCCCTTTGGTGGTTGCTTGCCAGTGATGCTTCCTGGCTGTTGGAGTCTCTTGAGAGACTTGGGGACAGGTGGCCTATCGGCCTGGTGGTAATCATCCACAGTTGGGTGATTTGGTTGGACCCGTGTTGCACATTCTGAGGGAGATATGCCCCGCAGTAAGGCTCAATCTAATAGGCGTGCAGCTTCAACTGTGCCCATCTCTGGCCACTCTGCTTCAAAGATGCCTACCCAGTCTTCCAGCAGAGATGACGAGATCACTGCCCAGTTAGCATAATTGGGCAAAACACTTCAGGCTTGTGTGGCGCTTTGTAACCAGCTTGAACAGAAAGGGATACAGGCTTCAGTCCCATTGACAGCACTTCTGGTGCTACTGACACAGAAGTGCTGCCATTGCCTTTGGCACCTGATGCTCGGGTGATGGATGCTACACTGGGTCCTTCGGCAGTTGTAGTGGTGGAGGCTGGTCACCCCACTATTGCTGATGTGTGGGACCTGTTGAAAAGGGTCCCTGGTATGGAGGCTCAGAGTGCAGCTGCCCCTGTGTCTGAGCAGCTTATGATGGTGGATCTTTATAACCTCTTAAGAGGAGTGGTTCTTCCAGGTGCCAGTGCAATGGAGCAAACCCGTGAGGTGCAAAGAGGTGACCAAGCTGCTGCTGCCTCTTCTGTGCCTAACACCCGAGCTGCTGTGGGGACACACTTTGGGGGATCAATGCGGTCAGCTGGTGATGCTTCCCAGCAAGCTTCAGTTGCAGGTTTGTCTCCTGATATTGCACATGCTAATTGGCCTACCTTGGTATGGGCTCCAGGTGGCCAGGTTGGTCAGGGTGTGGGTGTGGAATGGCCCAACCCTACGGTTGTGAATGCACCCGTGCAGGCACCTGCAGTTTCACAGGTCCCTGACACTAGGGTTCAGGAGGGTCAGCCAGTTGCAGTGGCTAATAGCACCCCAGTGGTGTCTTCTTCGTGTGCTCCTTTGCTATCTGGAGTGGCTGGGCATGTTGATTCTACCGCTTATTCTGGAATGTCTATACCCCTTGGTTCACACCTTCCTCTTTCCACCAAGGAAAGGATTTGGAAGGGAGAATACATTGACCTGTTTTCTCTTACTTTCAGGGATCCTGAGCCGAGGATCATGGTAAAAAATGGGATTTTCAGTCTTCCCAAAGAATTTCAGGCGCTCAAACACTCTAAGCTGGAGTGCAATTTTGTCAATTAGATCATGGGCTTCACCATTTACAGAGGTGTAACAGAGGAAAAAGAACCTCCTGACTTTTCTAAATATCAGGAGATCACAATAAAAGCATACACTAATTGTCATCATAACTCTAGAGGTGCAGCCTGGTTACAGTATAATGAGCAGTTTAGAATGAGAGCTGCACAGGATCGCTCCTTGCCATGGAGACACGTGCAGTTTGAACTTTGGGCTGATGTTATGGTGGGGGCCTCCCCCTCGAGCAGGTGTGACAATGGGTACATCTCCATGGTTACCATGCTGAGAGGGCTGAATGCGAGGCCTGCCACGGGTGAGAAAAAGCAATTGGGCTTATGCTGGGACTTTAATGCAGGCAAGTGTAGAAGGCAATCTTGCAGGTTTGAGCATAAGGGCAACACCTGTGGGGACAGGCACCCCAGTGCTTTATGTAACAGAGGTAAGCAGCCTGGAGGGAGTAGTGCCCCAAGGCCTGTATCGCCTGGAGGAAAAGGCTCCATCACCAATTAAGTTAGACACTATGACGGAGTGGCTGAACGTATACCCCAACAAAGAAGCTGCTTCTTATTTATTTTATGGTTTTTCCTTTGGTTTTCGCATCCCTTATACAGGTCCTAGAGTACATAGTTTTGCGCCCAATGCTCGTTCCGTGAGGGATCTGCCGAACATCGTGATGGACAAATTAGCGAAGGAAATAGCTGCAGGAAGGATTTCAGGACCTTATGACCAACTGCCTATTCCCATGCTCTGCCTGTCTCCGTTGGGTGTAGTTCCTAAAAAAGCCCCTGGGGAAGTTAGATGATTCACAATTTATCCTACCCAAAGGGTGATTCTGTGAACAATGCTATAGACCCTGGGCTTACTTCTGTTAAGTATGCATTGTTTGATTCTGCAGTTAAGATGATTAGGAATTTAGGAAAGGGGGCACTCTTAGCTAAGTGCAACATTAAGTCAGCATTCAGACTTCTACCTGTTCACCCAGACGATTTTGATCTTCTGGGTTTCCAGTTTGAGGGAAAGTACTTTTTTGACAAGGCAATGCCAATGGGTCGCTCGATTTCTTGTTCAGCTTTCGAGACATTCAGCACTTTTCTTCATTGGTATGCAGTTAAACGCACAGGGAATAGAGCGATAGCTCACTATTTAGATGATGTCTTGATTGCTGGGAGTCCCAGTTCTTCACAATGTAAGGATTCCTTAGCCCAATTTCAGGAATTGATGTGTGAGTTGGGTGTTCCTTTCGTGGAGGAAAAGAGCGAGTGTCCAGATACATGCCTTACTTTTCTGGGTATCGAGATTGACACCATGGCTGGGGTTTCTCGATTACCGAATGATAAAATGGTGGCTATGAGGCAGCAGGTCAAGGCCATGTTGGAAGAGCAAAAAACTACACTTCACAAGTTTCAATCCCTTACAGGACTCTTAAATTTTGCCTGTAGGGTCGTAGTTCTGGGATGAGCATTCTGTGCTACAACAGGAATTGTAGCTAAGCACCATCACTTTAGGATCACAAGGGGCATTTGTGAGGATCTGAAAGTGTGGTACTCCTTCTTGGAGCATTTCAATGGCATATCCTTCTGGAGATCTGAAACTCTGTTGAGGGCAGACTTTCAGGTGCATTCTGATGCTGCTAGCGCCCATGGTTTTGGTGTTTATTGGAATGGCCAGTGGGCAGCAGAAGCATGGTCTTCGGCATGGATTGAATGAGGTCTGATGAAAGACCTGACGTTTTTGGAACTTTTTCCGATTGTGGTGGCTGTGCATTTGTGGGCAAGCCAGTTTGCTAATAGGACCATCTGGTTCTGGTGTGACAACCAGGCAGTTGTTCATGTTGTAAATTCTCAGTCTTCAAAGTCCCCTAGAGTCATGGGTTTGGTGAGAGTGATGGTCATGCAGTGCTTAAAATTTAACGTGCTATTTCAAGCTCAGCATGCTCCTGGTGTGTTTAACCCTTTGGCGGACACCCTTTCTCATTTTCAGCTCTCCAGATTCCGGCAGTCGAGGCGTCAACACACCCATTGGAGGTACCGGCTTTGCTTTGGAGCCTTGGAGACTAGAAATTCACAGGGCAATACTGAACCCCATCGCCCCATCTACACGCAAGTCATACCAAACAGCTTTAAATTCGTTTAATCAATTTTTATTAGAAATTGGGGAGGATCACATTTGGCCGATAAGGGTTGACCTGATCCTTCATTATATAGTTTCCCTTAGGCATGCTGGCCTTTCACCTGTTACTATCAGGGGAAGGCTGGTTGCTCTGGCATTTCACTCTAGGGCAAGAGGTTTCTTTGATCCAACCACTGATTTTAGGATTAAAAGGGCTGTGGAAGGGTGGTCCAGAGAATCCCTGGTGATAAAAGGACTCATGTAGGCCAATAACAGGTGAAATTTTGGCCAGGTTATGGGGACAATTAGCTGATACAAGTTACTCACATGAGGAGGCGGCTTTATTTAAGGCAGTATTTGCCATTGCCTTCTTCGCTGAATTAAGAATCAGTGAGATTGTGCCTGGATTTTGTAATGATCAATCTGGCAGGGCACTTCTAATTTCAGATGTTATTTTATTAGAACAAGGAATCCAGATCTGTGTGCAACGCTCTAAGACTGACCAGTTGGCAAAGGGCCAGTCTATCTTCTTAGCTAAAGCACCTGTTGGTCAAATTTGCCCAGTAATAGCAATGGCAAATTATTTAAGGATTAGGCCCAAAGTGGAGGGCTATATTTTCTTACATTTGTCAGGCATGCCCTTAATTCAATTTCAGTTTAGGGCAATGTTGAAGGAGATGCTAAAGCAGGCAAAGCTGCCCCAGGCTTATTTTTCTTCGCACTCCCGTATTGGAGTAGCAACAGCTGCGGCCATGCATGGTTTGAGTGAGGCTGATATTTGCAGAATTGCCAGGTGGCGTTCTAAAGCCTTCAAGGCTTATGTCAGGCCATCAGGGAATGTGACTCCTGATTAGCCTTGCTAATTTGTTTTATTTCTTTCAGCTGGCTTTTACCATGGCACAATATGGATTGTGGGCCACAGTTTGGTATTCTGGGCTGAACGCCACCTGGTGGAGCATCGGCAAGACACTTCTTTGGGATTGTCCCACATTGGCACCACTCAGTGGTTTGGTCGAAGGGGCATGATGTGGGCTCCTCCCATGGATTATGGAACTGGCTAGAACATGTCCTCAACCCCGTGTTTTGGTGGTACACCTGAGGGAAAATGACTTGGTCAAAGTCCCTTGCTTGCACCTGGCTAAGCAGATTGTGAGGGATCTACAGGAAATCCAGAAGATCCTCTCTGGAACAGTGATTTAGTGGACTAAACTTGTGTCAAGGTGCAGCTGGCCTGGAGCACATAAGGACTCTGCAGTTAATAATGCTAGGTGATGGCTGAATCATTATGTCGCTAAGCAGCTTGCTAAATTGGGTATTTTTCCTGGTTGAACACCAAATTAAATTAGACCAGCCGCAGCTGTACAGGGGGGATGGGGTGCACCTCTCTCCTGAGGGTTCGGAGTTATATGTTTCTGCTCTCTCTGAACAAATTGTGAAGGCAATCCGTGTGTGTGTGGGGGGGGGAGAGGGGATGCCTAGCGAGGCTGGTCCCCTCTTGTGGTGGGTAATGACCCCCACCCCACAGGAAAATAAATCTGGTTATTAAATTAAATGGGGTAAAAAATTGGATAATGACAAATTAAAGGAAATTATGATTACATTTAAATGCATGATGTCATAAAGTACATGATGTCATATGAAGTAATATGATATCATTTCCGGTGGGGGAGGGGTTTTAATTTGTTGTTTTATTTGTTATCCTTTTGCCACATGCACTGAAGGACCAACCATCCGGGGGGTTACACCTTCATTTACACATGTGGCAAACATGTTTGAAGTTTATACCTTGTAAATAGACCCTGTACAGCAAAATAAAAGTTGTGGCCTGTTTTAAACCCAAAAGAGGCTTCTCGTGTCCTTTGTGCCAGTGCAAAGAGCTAGGGAGCTACTACCACTGTTCTCTAGCATTATTATTTTATTTTTATACCACTTTTCTCCTAGACTTGGACTCAAATGGATGACAATGTGATTAAGGACAGGTAACAAGAATACATTATCATATTAACAAATTATTACAATAATAAAACATAATTACATATATAAAACACAGCAATGAAAAAAACATTTTAAAAAATATCTTTAAAAATTGCTGCAACAATCATCTACTAAAATCCTTCCCCAGCAGACAATCAGATACCAAAAACATACTGCCTAAGATGTTTTTCACCTAGTGGTAGAAGGCAACAGGGATGTTGCTAACTGACATCCTCTCAGGACCATCATCTTTACCTGTGGAACACAGGGAAACTTTCTTCTGGTATTATGGGTGGAATAGGCAAGCCCACTTTTTTTCTTTTCTTTAATATGAACAAAAAAGGAGAAACTGTGTACTCCTTGGCAGAAGGCTAGCTAGCAGGGGCAGCTGATTTGCCTCAGGTCAGTGCACCCTTTTTGCATGTAGACACTTTTCTGAGGAATAATCGCTTACAATAACATTGCAAGATCTTGATGAGGACTATAGGAAACCACTGCTGATGAAATGTAAGTGCACACACACACACTCACACACATACATGCACACACATAGAATGATCTAGAGCTATATGGTGTTAGAACATGTGACAGAAAGTACTGGCTCCCTCAAGCAGAATCATCAAATTGGCAAGGCAGAAGCAACACAACAACCAGTCCCACATCCACCTACAAATACATGGGGTCTAGGAAAGGAAAAGCAATAAGCGTAGTATTCTTTGTAAGAGACATAAATTAGTTTTACTTACAAACTACTTGCATAAAATCAAACATTTGGCCTAATGTAGGAGACAGGGAGAAGAAAATATATTTGCAGGTTAGAGTGGCACATAAAATAAATGGATGTAGATAAGTAAATAAACAGCAAGTCACCATAAATATATGCTGAACCTAAACAGCTATAGAGTATCATGCTAACTAGCAATTAGTGAGTATTCACACAAATTTCCTAAAACATTCATGGATGTGTGCACATATTACCCAAGTTGCAAACAAAATAAAGTTTTTAGGATTTTTTGTTTTATATATTTGTTGTTGTTTCTTAATTGCAAATATGCTTAACTGCCTCTCTGCAGGAGTCTGGCATTGTTTGCTTCCTTAAAAAATGGCTGATGTGAATAATAGCACTGTTCTGATAGGGCACTCTGGATTGCCTTGCAACAGCAGTTTAACAAAGAAAACAAAAATCTCTCAACATTTTGTAATTTCTTTGATAATAAGGTATGACATCTTGACAGAATGGTCTTAAGACTTGTATTGTCCCTCCCATTCCTATGAAAGTCTCCCCATATGTTTCTGGGTTGAATGGACCCACAAAAGTGTATGTGTGTGTGTTTTTTCAGTATGGTTTATCCTGAACAATAAATAACACATTAAGGCTCTCAGTTGAGGATTCAAAACTGATCATATGACAACAGTGTATCCCCCACTTGGAGTGTGCTGAGATACAACACAAGAACATGACTGAAT
Source organism: Phrynosoma blainvillii (assembly GCA_026167975.1). Lineage (NCBI taxonomy): Eukaryota > Metazoa > Chordata > Lepidosauria > Squamata > Phrynosomatidae > Phrynosoma > Phrynosoma blainvillii. The sequence continues at coordinate 43,431,055 of JANUYF010000003.1, forward strand.
GGTTTTGCTTCAGAAGCAGAGGAAGAACAAGCTATTCCATATGCAAAACCTATTACTGCTGCAATCATCAGTTCACATACCCTGGAACCTGTCTTACTTGACATAGTGGGAGAACTATTTTTTAAAAAAAACCTGTAACCATAGCAATGTACAGTTCATTCCTAATACAGCATTATGTGGGCTAAAGCAGTCATGTTATTGCCTAAGTGAAATAAAGAATTGAAGGTGAAACAAAGATATTAGACTATATTTCCAGGCTTTCCAACTCAGCCAAACTATTCAATTAATTAAGGACAACAGTGCTACCAGATGGGTAAATCTAGAAGTTTGTAACATGAAGTCCACTAAATTTATTTGCCTCTACATTAAAACTTCAAAACGGAAGCTTAGTAGGTTATCAAATCCATTTTTATCTAGCTTCCTACTCATCTAGCATAAATGGAAACAGATACTAGCTCCAGATACCTCTCCCATTACCCCCCTTTTTTTTGTATCCTCTTTCTCACTTAGATGACCAATTCCCACTAATAAGGTTATTGAAAAGATGTGGACTTTACCACACCTCAGACCTGTTCTCTGGTGGATTACCAAAGCTCACCAACACCATAAAAACTTCCCTACAACAGACTAACATTATCTGGCTTCAAGTACACCAAATTGCTTCCTTTGCATCACACCTAGCCACAGCAGGAGAATCTCCATGTCCACTCTTCCTTTTTGAAAACTTTTGTTTGAATTCTGCTTCTCATACTAAAGGGATGGGGGCAGCTATCTACAAACATCTTCTGGAACACGCATGTGGGAAAGGCCAATATATGCACTCATTTTGGCAAGAAGAATTAAAAACCATGATTTCAGATACTACATGGGCTCATATTTGGTTTTCACTCCCATACAAATCCAGTTCAGTATCTGTGAGGGAGAATACTTTGAAAACCATCCATAGGTGGTACCTCACACCTGTAAAGCTGTCTAAAAATGGTTAAAATTCTCTTTCCAGATTGCTAGGGGGGTTTTAAATCTAGAGGCTCTTATATTCATATGTGGATTGAATGTCTTCAAGTGAGAAAATTCTGGGATGCAGTTATCTATCAAATTTCATGTATCACTGATCAAACTGTAAATTTCTGTCCAATTTTGCTTTTGCTTTCTATTTTTGTTAAAAGTAATTCTAACTTGAAACATAGGAAGCTGATAGTTTTTCTTATCACTGCTGCCAGATTAGAAGTAGTCAAATGTTGGAAGTCAGGTGACCTCCCTATTGAGAACTGGTGGTCTAGAATTTGGGATATGTGGTTGATGGAGAAACCATCTGCTCTGACATTGTTTTGCATTGGCCACAAAAGGACTGACACTTTTCAAGAAGATTGGATGAACTTTATTGACTTAGGCCAGGGGCAGGCAACCTAAGGCCCGGAGGCTGGATGTGCCCCCCCGAGGCCTTTGGACTGGCCCCAGGCCAGTCCTGCCATTGCCGCCGCCGCCGCCCCCCCCACCACCGCTGCTGCCGTCATCTGCCATGATGATATTGATTATTGTTATTACTTGTTCTTTGGGTTTTCTTGGCAAAATCTCCACAAGGGTTTTGCCATGGCTTTTCTGGGGCTGAGAGAGTGTGCATGCATATTTTTTTTTATTTTTTAAAAATATTTTTATTTATTTTTATTTACTTATTTTTGGTGCTCCCCCCCCCCCATTGTCTGAGGGACAGCAACCCAGCCCCCGGCTCAAAAAGTTTGCCGACCCCTGACTTAGGGGCTATGCAGATGGGTGGCTCTGGGCTACCCCTGACTTAGGGGCTATGCAGATGGGTGGCTCTGGGCTGCCCCTGCTAGCAGTGGATCGGGGCCATGGCAACCACATGCTGCAGCCCCAGTCTTCCCTTTTGCATCCCCTAAAAGAGCGGCAAAATGCCGCTCCTTTTAGGGGTGACAAAAGGCCACCCTAAGAGCCAGTGCCATGGCTCTTCCACACCCTTTTAGTACAGTGTGTCTACATGCTGTGACGGGAGGGTGTCTTGATGCCGCACGCCATGAGTGTGATGAATGAGTGGGTTCCGGTTGAAAGTGTATGGTCCAAAGAACCAAAGAAAATGTTTGCCACACAAAGGACTGCAGAAGGAGGAACTTGGATGGTAGAAGCAAGGAATGAGAGAAACCTGGACTCTGAAGTGAAGATGCTGACCAAGCATAACCAAGACAATGCAATCTGTCGAACATGAATGAAATACGCCAGAACGGCCAAGAAAGGTTCTGTACAAACAAAATTTGCTTAGAATTGCCTATAGAATAAGGAACTGAACTGTTTTGGAACCATGGTAACCAGAAAAACATGTTTGTATCAAGAAAAAAGATGAGGAAGGTATAAAAGGAGGGACCATCCAGTCTCAAACTTGTGGTTCCTGATCCGCAGCAACAGGGGCCATTCAACCTTCATGGATGTCTGATCAACATTCAGTGGAGGACTGTTTGTGAGTATGTTGTGTGAATGTGTGTGTAAGAGCTCTTGATACTTAAGTGATTGTCTTATTTGTTATGTCTTAATAAATGTCTAAACCCAGATCTGGCTTCCTTTGTGTCTTTGTTGAAAATCTTATAGTCTAGGGTGGCTGAATTTCTCTCTGGATCAAAAAAACAAAAGAGAACCTCAGTTCATGACATGTGTATGGACGTGTGGTATCAGGATGGCATCGGACTGGGTTTGGGGTAGCTGGTGTGTGGCTGTCCAGCCCAACTCCACCCCTAGGCTGGCCCTTTAGGTCGGTCTGCAATGCCCCTATGTTAATCATCACTTCCACTGGATCCAACTTCCTACTTCACAGATGGATCTTTGGACAGATACTCTACACCTTAACAAGCCAGACTCTGGCTCTTGCTGAGAACTAATTTTTTGATTCTGCTGCAGAATAATTACTCATCAGATACATACCTTGCCCTTTGTAGTTAATTGTTGTTGTTGTTGTTGTTGTAATTGTTCTACAGACTTTATATGTTTTATTGTAAAAACTCAATTTAATTTTAATTAGAAAAAACAAAAAACAAAGATAAAGCCTAAAGACTTCCAAAACCCAAAAATTTCACCAAACAACAAGTTTAGAGACAAATGTACAGACTTTAGTAGCAATAAATAACAGATCTTGACTCTCAAAACCTGTTGTAGCATTGAAAGATAGCCAAATGAAGTCTAATAGTGTTGACGAGTCTTCTTAATCAAAGCAGCAGATGTTTGCCTTTTCTGAGGCAACATGCCACCAAAACAGGGGGGGACACCCTATGCCTCAATCAGTGATGTGTTCAAAAGGTGCAGTTATAGCCATTTAATTCATCTGACATGAACACATCTGCAAGGCCAACACTCTCACAGATAGTGTCACCTAATCTATCAGCAGCAATATTGGCATTTTGTAGCAGCTGTGTTCTGGAGATTAAGATGAAACAAAATTTGAATTGATTACAACACATGAAAAAGTTGATTAATTGGATCCCTGCTATGGTGGCTGCCATTTAAGAACAGCAGGTTTAATTTGATTGTCAACTAAGTTTCTCATGTCAATTTTACATTTTGATGAGGAAGCTCATATTCTACTTACTGAATGCAGTTCAAAAAAGAAGAGTAAATATTTAGCCATGCACACACACACTACTATTTTAACCTCCCAGGAAGTTTGGACTGGACTATATGCCATATAATTCTCCTTACAACAACTCAATGAAGTAGCTTAGGTTGACAGAGGGGGGTTGCAGACTGCCAGAAATAGTGCAAATTGAGTCCACTTTTAGGGTTAGGGTTAGGGTTAGGGTTAGGGAATCATGGGAACTGTATTTTATTGTGGCACCAGAGCTCTCTGACAGAGAAGACTCAATGTCTCAGAAAAAAAAAACCAATTCCCATGATTCCCTAGCACTAACCCTAACCCTAAAAGTGGACTCAATTTACATTATTTCTGGCACTCTGCAACCCCCCAGAGTGCCTAGTCCAGAGTCACCGAGATAAGGCTGAAGACTGAACCCTGATAATGTGCTTCTAATGTGCTTCTATAGAAAAAAGCACCTGTGCTTTCAGTTTGAGAGGGGAAAATATAATTTATGGCAAATAATCAATACAGTAGGTCCTTGGTATCCATGGGGGGTGGGGGGTGGTGGTTCCAACCTCCCCCCCCCCATAGATATAAAAATCTATGGATGTTCAACTCCCATTAAATAAAGTGGCATAGTAAAAGGGTATCCCTTATATAAAATGGCAAAATTAAGGTTTTCTTTCTGGAATATATATATATATATATATATTGATTATATATGGATTCAACCACCCATGGCTTGAGAATATATATATATATGTACACATACAACAGTATGAAAAACCAAAGGAGTATGCAGAGCATGCACATACAAAAGTAGGATTAAGCTATTGGTTTTGAACTTGGTTTTCTCACACTTAGAGTATATATATATATATATATATATATATATATATCAAGCCATGGGTGGTTGAATCCATAGATAATCAATCTGTGGACAAGGAGGGCCAACTATACTGACGTAAAGAAAATAAAAGAATTGTTAGGACTTTCCATACCTCCACAAACATAGCAAGTAACTCAAGACATCAAAAGAAACAGAAAGCTATTTCTGATTATGCTTACTACCAGCATAGAAAACTATCCCAGTTAGCTGCATGGATTTACATACAAGTTACATACAACAGTAGGACTAAGCTATTGGTTCTGAACTTGGTTTTCTCACCCTTAAGAGCATTATTGAAAAACGGAGCATGCAGAGTTCTTTTGAATGTATCTGTGTATATGTGCACCACCAACCAACCCTAAACATACCTAGTCCTGTCTGATGCTGAACATGGTCAGGCCTGCTTGGATGTGAAGTGACCATAGAATACTATGAATTTTCAGATAGGTCTAGAAATGAATCCTACCTGAAACCACAAAGAGCTCTTTCCAATCAAGAGTTTGCAATCCTCGGCGGGATGGACCAGTGGTCTGAAGCAGTATAAAGTGACTCCAGTGTTCCTAGGACTATACATATAATGCTAGGCTGTAAGTAAAAACCATATAAGTAAGTGTGGTGAACAGAGGTCCAGCTGGCCAATCAGGAGGCAGATGAGAGCCAGCCAACGGGAGTTCAGCTGGGAGTAGTATAAAAGCCCAGGCTGTCAGTTAGAGTGAAGAAGAAGATTTGGGTTAGAGGGTGTCTTGGGGAAGGTAAGGTAGTGAGAGGGCTGTGTTTAAAGTGTTCCTGAGGGAAATGAATTTTAGGGAGATAGAGTTTAGAAAGGGTAAACTCTAAACACACACAGAGCTCTGGAAGAGAGAGTTACTGTGGTGTTCTCGCTAGTTAGATATTATCAGCCAGTGGGACTGATGTACTGTGATTGAATGTTTAGCATATGTTATAAGTCTGTAACTAAGAAAGATTATAATAGCAGGTCCTGAAACAAGTTACATTTATTGCATGTTGATGTAAAATAAACTTTTCTTTTTTTATTCCAACATCACTTGGCCTCTGTTTTAGTTACAAAACATGCTACCAATATTTTGTTATTCTGGAGGTGGGACTACACCAAAACGACAGTGTGAGTCCCTGGGGATAACAAGCTCCCAAAGTACAGCTAGCTAGAATTAAAGTGTAAAAGTAGGAAGGTGGCAGTAGTGTGCGCCACATAAGTTAGGCAGCAGCGCCAGGATACAAAAAGATCCAGAGGCTAATAGCGTGTTAGCATTGGGATTTCACAAATCCAATAAGCAAAAGTGTGTTTGAAGGAGTCTGAGTTTGAGGAACCAGAAGCCCTAGATTTGTTCTGAACTTGAGAGAGGAAAGTTCAGAGGTTTGTCTCTGAGGTAATTGTGAAAGGGTATTTGTAAGAGATTACTTGGAAACTGACGACACTGGAGAAAAAAAGAATTATTGCCAGTCCCTGAGGTAATTTGCTGAGGTAATTGTAGGGGACTGTGGAAGAAAAGTGATAAAAGCACAAACACACTTAGTGATTCCTGAGGAATAAGTTGTGGTAAAGTAAGGAATCACTACTCTAACTTCAAGAAACAAGTGTTGCTTTTGAGTTCAGTTGAGGCACTGACATTTTAGAAGTATTTCCTGAGGTAAAAGCTGTGGGTAATTGTAGGGAAATACTATTAACATGCCTCCTAAGAAGGTTAAAGTGCCAGCAGTGGCTGGATTGATAGAGGAAGAGGAGGTTAGAGAGGAAATGGAGGATAGTCTTGACACTGCTCTTTCTGAACCTCAAGAAAGTTTAGAGATTTGGAAAATAAAAGAAAGAATAGAAATGGCCAGGATAAAAGAAAAAGAAAGCAAAAACGAGATTGAAAAGGAACAGCAAATTCAAATAGAAAGACTGAGGGTAAGACAAGCTGAAATGGATTTCCAACTTAGGATGAGAAGTCTAGATCAGGGAATTCCTCAAACTCAGATGGTGGCTGAGGTAAATAGAGTACCTCAGATTGATATGAAGAGATTCCCCAGATATTATAAAGGGGACAATATTGATTCTTTCTTCACCAATTTTGAGATGACTTGTGAGGAATTAAAAATAAAAAAAGAAGAAAGAATGAGTTATATAAGATCCCAAATTTGTGGGGGTCTAACAGAAATTTATGCTGAGATGAGAGCTGAGGAAGCTCAGAACTATGAGTTATTTAAAGAGATGGTGAAGCTAAGATTTGGCTTAACTCCAGAACACCACAGAAGGGAGTTTAGAAAGATAAAGAAAAGACCTGAGGAAACTTTTTCTCAATTAGCGTGTAGGCTAGATTATTATTTAAAGAGCTGGATAGATGGTTATAAAGTGACGTCCAAAGAAGAATTACAAAGCTTAATAGGATTGGAGCAATTTTATAATGTAATTCCCCAAGAATATAAATGGCTAGTTCAAGAGAAAAGGGCCAAAACATTAGCAGAAGCTGCTAGAATGGTTGATGAACTACTATTAATCAGAGGAGAGGACAGGGGATTGGCAAAAAATAAGGAAGGGTCTCAGTGGAAAGACAAAAAGGACCCCCAAAATTGGCAAGCCCCAAAAGAAAGGAAAAGTGAGAGAAAAACTTATAAACCCAGGCATCAAGGGAGAACACCAGAATCTGAGAGAAAAAGTTTTGGTTTGAGAGAATGTGCCCTTGAAAACCAGAAGAGGGATAGATGGTCGACAGAAAATCTGTCCAAACCAAACCAGATTTTTTTTTATCAATGTGGGCAGATAGGGCATTTGAAATCAAACTGTCCAAAAATTTATCATAAGAATTTAAAATCACCTATTAAGCCAGCATATTATGTGACAGCAGTGAACCAGTCAGACAAACAAAGTTGCAATAGGGAAGCTGAGGTTGCCATGGAAATGACAGTGAATGAAGCCACTGCTAGAATGTGCCTGTTTGTAACTGCTTTGCTTGAGGGACTCAGTTTTAAGGGACGTAGGGAATTAATACAGATAGATGGAACCTGGTTGTGGGGTTTCCGTGACTCTGGATCTGAAGTGTGTATAATTAAACTACACTTAGTAAACTCTCAAAACATATGCCCAGAAGAAACACTGACTTTAAAGGGTTTAGAGGGTTTATTTCCATTTATTTGGAATATATTCCATTTATTCCATTATTTATCCATTTATAACCCCAGTAGCAAAGCTAGACATTTCCTTCAGAGGACACAAACTGCAGTGGAAATTTGCCTTCTGGGATGACATTCCTGTTCCATGTATAATTGGAAATGATTTGGACAGATATCTTAGGTTTGCATTAGTGATCACCAGACAACAGAAACAGGAAAAAGGTTCCAAACAAGTTAATCCCATAACTGAAAAACAAACTGAACCAGATGTCACTAGTGATGAGTGGTATATCTGAGATAAAAGATAAGGAGAGTTGTGAGGAGATTCAACTTGAGAACCAAGCAGAATTTGGTCAGGAACAAAAGAGAGATGAAAGTTTTGGTTGGCATGCTTATCTTTCTTACGATAAGGTGAAGGCCAACAGGAGTTTTTTAGATCACCTTGTAAGAAAAGCCTTATTTAGAGTTTTGGGGAAATATAGAAGATGGATAATAGATTGTTTTCCATTATGGTTATCCCCGACAGAAGATTTCCATTGGACGGAAACTATAACAGATGGGAACTGGCTGAAGTACAGAGATATATTGAAAATAGATAAGGGAAAAGTAAGTATGAAATCTCAGGAAGAACTTAAAGAGGAAGGGATCAAAATCTCATGGTTTGCATACCTCCAATTAAAAGAAAGGTTTAAGATTGATAAAAGGAAAGAATGTTTTGTAATATCAAAAACAGATTTAGAAAGTATTCTGATGGAAAAGAAAGACCACATAATCTCGAGGATTTACAAAAAATTACAAGATACTGAAACAAAATATGAACAGATCAATGACTGTATGATCAAATGGGGCCAGGACATAGGAGAAAACATCAAATTAGAGGAATGGGAGCAAAACTGGAAAAAAAGGTTAAAACATACCCTCTCGGCAGATGTAAAAGAAAACTTTTACAAGATCCAATACCGATGGTATATGACCCCCGTAAAGATTAATAAAATTGACACGACAGCATCAAATAGATGCTGGAAATGTGGGAAAGAGAAGGGTACCATGTTTCACATGTGGTGGACATGTAAGAGAGTGAAAGAATGGTGGAAAAATATTAACAAAACAATCAATGAAATCTTACAGATTAATCTGGAGTTTAACCCTAAATTTTTCTTGTTAGGTATGGTAGATGACAAGTGTGAAAGACAGTACGGGAAAGTTTTATTTTACTTAATAACGGCAGCAAGGGTGGTGTACACAAAAAAATGGAAAGAAAGAATAATACTAGACCTTTCGGACTGGGTCCTTAAAGTCATTGAATATATGGAAAATGACAAGTTAACTATGCTTTTAAGAGATTCCCCCAAAGGGAAGTATGAGGAAGATTGGGAAAAGGTCAGTATGCATGTTAAGAGGCAAATATGATACTGATAAAACAATGAAATATATGTACATATATAACGACTGTATATAAGATAGGATAGAGTAATAAAGTACTGAAGGTAGAGATTTCTCCAAACATGTATGAAGCAAACCAAACAAGGCTCGCCCTAGCACTAAACCTAGTTAGAAGAAGGTGGAGTTGCAAACAATGGTAAATAACGAATTGTAAATTAAAAAATACAATATTTTTGTGCTTTTTTTAATAAACCAAGCAGAGAGGAGAATTTAGATGGGAAGATAGACTACCTGAAATGTGGATGAGGAAGGAGTATTTGTTAGTTAGTTTTATGTAATGTTTTGTCATTGTTTGGTGTTGTGTATATATGTATATGGGTAAATGTTGGTTTGTCAATGTTAAAAAAAAAGGAAAGTTTAAAACCTTTGTTTGCTTTTGATAAAGAAGAGGTTGATGTAGTGCGAATCACCCTAGAGTTTAGAAAGGGTAAACTCTGAACACACACAGAGCTCTGGAAGAGAGAGTTACTGTGGTGTTCACAATCCTGGGCGGGATGGACCAGTGATCTGAAGCAGTATAAAGTGACTCCAGTGTTCCTAGGACTATACATATAATGCTAGGCTGTAAGTAAAAACCATATAAGTAAGTGTGGTGAACAGAGGTCCAGCTGGCCAATCAGGAGGCAGATGAGAGCCAGCCAATGGGAGTTCAGCTGGGAGTAGTATAAAAGCCCAGGCTGTCAGTTAGAGAGAAGAAGAAGATTTGGGTTAGTGGGTTTGTTGGGGAAATTAAGCCAGTGAGAGGGCTGTGTTTAAAGTGTTCCTGAGGGAAATGACTGTTAGGGAGATAGAGGGCCTAAGCCAGGGGTAGGCAACCTTTCCCCTTTAAGAGCTGAGGGACTTCAGCTCCCAGAATCCCAGGAGCTATTGGCCAACATGGGACTATTGGCCAACATGGCTGAGGCTTCTGGGAGCTGAAGTCCCTCGGCCCTTAAAGGGGAAAGGTTGCCTACCCCTGGCCTAAGCAGATGGCTTAAAAGGCCATCTTGGGTGCAGGGAAGGGGAGGGGTGGCCACACGCTCGGCGCCCCCTCCCCCTCCCGAGGTCATCCTCTGAGCAGCCGGCCCTCCACACGGCCGGATCTCTGAGGAGGACCTCCCGCCACAGCGTTCGTAAACGCTGCGGTGGGAAAGTTGCCGAAAGTGTGCCGCAGCCTTTTGCGGCGCACTTTCACTGACTTGTGAAAGGAGCACTAATTTAATGCTCCTTTCAGGGGCGGTGAAGGTGTGCCACAGGATCGAGGCATGGGGATGCCTTGGTCTCGCGGCCCAGCTTCCCAGGGCGGCCCATGGCCGCCCGTCTGCTTAGCCCCAGAGTTTAGAAAGGATAAACTCTAAACACACACAGAGCTCTGGAAGAGAGAGTTGCTGTGGTGTTCTCTCCAGTTAGATGTTATCAGCCAGTGGGGCTGAGGTACTGTGATTGAATTTGTAACATATGTTATAAGTCTGTAACTAAGAAAGATTATAATAGCAAGTCCTGAAAGAAGTTACTTTTATTGCATGTTGATGTAAAATAAACTTTTCTTTTTTTTTTATTCCAACATCACTTGGCCTCTGTTTTAGTTACAAAACACTCTACCAATATTTTATTATTCTGGAGGTGGGGCTACACTAAAAAGACAGTGTGAGTCCCTGACACTTTATTAGGTGGTAGAGGTGGGGATAACAAGTTCCCAAAGTACAGCTAGCTAGAATTAAAGTGTAAAAGTAGGAAGGTGGCAGTGGTGTGTGCCAAAGTAAGGAACTGAACATGCTGTGAGGAATATTGCTAGGATTATTAGAATAGTGGTGGAGGAAGGTTTATCTCTAGGATATATTACAGAAAAAGAAAGGAACTTTCTAATAAAAACCAATCCTAGGACCCCACTATTATACACCCTATCAATAATCCATAAAGGTACATATCCTCCCCCTAGTAGACCTGCGACATAACTGCACTACAGTCTTATAGTGCTGCTATGCCACTTTTACTGCTCTGGTTGCCTCCTCTTGCATTCTGCAGCTTGTAGTTCAGTGAGGCCTAAAAGCTCCCGGGCTCAGAATTCTAAATGCCCCTCCTTAAATTGCAAATCCCAGAATGCAACAGAAGGCAACCAGAGCACTTAAAGTGGAAGAGCAGTGCTATGAGTCTGTAGTGCAGTAATCTAGCTATTATTTCAGGTTGTGGGTCTATTCTGGAACCTTTAGTACAATTTGTGGATTATTTTTTGAAACCTTTTATATCCTCTATACAAACCTAGATAATGGATAATACAGACCTCATTAAAAATAATACCTCTAAGGATAAGTGAGAATGACATTTTGAGGTCCATGGATGTGTGATCCCTTTATACCAACATATCCCAGGATGAAGCCCTCAACATTTAAGGAGGGAGGTCAAACATCCCCCAACCCATTTTTTTACTCTCCCTGGCTGAAATATCTCCAACAAGAATCTATTCCAGATTTGAAAAAAAAGTGTTATTGGAAAATTAAGGGAGTGGCTATGGGGTCCCCAATTTTACCTCAGGTGGCCAATCTTTATATGGAGGAATTTTAAAAAACAACAGTTCACCTTAATAGCATATATGAGGAGAAACTCATATTTTGGGCTAGATATTTGGATGACATATTTTATATCTGGAAAGGTGATAATAAAGACCTAAAATAGTTCTGTGCAACAATTAATAACATCCACAGACATATTAAATTTGATTTTAATTACAGTATGATAGATTCACTTTTCGGATCTGACAATAAAAAAAGAGGGAGACTATCTCACTACCTCATTATATAAAATGCCTTTGCTTTCTAATGGTTCAATGCACACAAATTTTTGTTTCACTCACAAAATTATTTAAAATGCTGCATAAAAGTACCTTCAGGCTATGTTTATAAGGTGTATATGAAACATAAATAAATTTTGTGTTTAGGCCCATCTCCAAGATGTACATATATGCAAATACAGATGATGCAAAATTCAAAACACTTCAGATCCCAAGCACTTCATATAAGGGAGACATAACATGTATACATATTATAAAAATTTGTAAGCCCAGATAGCCTGCAAAATTGTTTTAGGAACATAAGCTAAAAATGTTAATGTCTGCTATTCTTCTTGAATAGAAGCTTGTGTCTTTGTTGATATTGCTTGAAAACATCTTTTCCCTTCTACTTTGTCATAATAGGTCCTTTCTGATATGCAGAGGAGCAAAAACTGTTGAAATATAAGGACAGATGGACAGATACTACTGAACTCAACTAATACTACTGAACTAATCCTATTGGCCACAATGGGATGTTTGTTGAACTCTTAAGATATTTATGAACATTCCTCACCAAAAGATAATTAGACAGGGAACAAAAATAGTCAAACAACTACAAAACCAAGTAAAAGCAATGCAATCATAAAACACCATTAAAAATCAGTATAAATACTGTAGGATAGATTACCCAATTTGGAACATCCAGGAAAAAATGGCTTTGTGCTTAAACTGTTGCAAGACTTGCACCAGTCATACCTCATTGGGGATGATGTTCAATAAACACATTTTATTTGTAATATTTTACTCTTGGTCCTACCCACCCAGATTACCCTATTTTTGGAAGGAATTGAGATGGAAGGAATAAACCTCTCTCCCCTGTGTGCTATGCCTCCTACTCCAAATTTACCCCTACGTTGTAATTATTTAAAGAAGACTAGTTCGACCCAATTAATAAAACTGGTTAAAAAAGTAGAAGTACTCCTGATGATCTGGTCAGACCACAGTCCAGTCTCATTGGTCATTGGTAAAAGAGAAAATTCATATCGATGGCAATTAAATATGGCTTTGCTGAACAATGAGAAAGTAGTAGAAGAGGCCAAAAAACAGCTAAATTTTTCATAGAAAATTTAAACAAAGGAACAGATGCACATATAGTGTGGGATATGGCCAAGGCATATATTAGAGGGGTTTTTTTTATGGAAAAAAAATTTTTGAATGGAAAAAGAGAATAAATGAAAAAATTCAAAAATTAGAAAAAGAGATAAAACATAAAGAAATGCAATTGAAGACAAAGATAGATGATAAAGATAAAGATAATTGGAAGGAGATTCAAATGTTACAAAAACAAATATCAATAATAACCATGGAAGAATTGGAAAAAAACCTGAGATTTAATAAACAAAGAATATTTGAAAAAGCAAATAAACCAGGAAAATTTTTGGTATATAAACTAAGAAAAGAAAAGAAAATTAATCAGTTAAGAGTTGAAGATAAGTTATCACGAATCAAAATGAAATAAAATATACATTCTTAAAATATTTTTCTAAATTATCTGAGGAAGATAAAGTTAAAGGTAAATTGATGGAGAAATATCTGGAATCACAATCTATTGGTAAAATAACAGAAGAAGAAAGGAAACATTTAAACAAGGAAATAATGATAGAAGAGATAAAAGAAGCAATAAGCAGAGCTCAATCCGGGAAATATCTTGCCAAGAATCTCTTCAGATCATAACCCCATAATAATGGAAATTAAAATCAGGAAAAAGGAATTTAATTGGAAATTAAATGAATCACTCCTGAAAGATGAAGAAATCATCAAACAAGCACGGGAAAATTTAGATCAATTTTTTCTAGAGAACATAAATAAAGAAATGAGAATACAGACTGTATGGGACACCTCGAAGGCAGTAATGAGAGGTTTTTTCATTCAAAAATGTGCACAAAAGAAGAAGAAGAAAGGGTTGAAAATGGATCAATTATTGTCGGAGATTAAAGGTAAAGAAGGACAATTAAAAAGAAACCCAGAGAATAAACAATTAAAATTAGAAATTCAAATATTACAAAAACAAATTTCTATATTGATGGTAGAAGAAAATCAAATTTACTAAGCAGAAATTTTTTGAGTTTGCCAACAAACCAGGAAAATGGTTAGCATGGAAACTGAGAAAAAATCGACAAAAGAAGAAGATTTGGCAGATAAAGGAAGGTACAACAATATATACTGAACAAACTCAATTGAAAAAACTGTTTCATAAATATTTCAAAGAATTATTTACAAAGAGAAATACGAATAAAAAAGAGAGAGAAAGATATATAGAAACATTACCAATAAGAATGATGATTGAAGAACAGAGATTAGAATTAAATAGGAAGATTACAATAACTGAAATAATAAATGCAATACAGAGATTGAAGAATGGCAAAACTCCAGGTCCAGATGGCTTCACGGCGCTTTATTATAAGACTTTTGTTAACCAACTCGCTAACCCATTACAGAAGACAATGAATTCTATACTTGAAGGAGAAATCCCAGATACGTGAAGGTCCTCATATATTATGCTGATACCAAAAGAAGAAAAAGAAATTCAAGAAGTGAGAAATTATAGACCAATTACATTACTGAATAATGACTATAAAATATTTACATTAATTTTGGCAGAAAGATTTTTTTTTTTTTGAGTAACTGGATAAATACAGATCAATCAGGCTTCCTACCAAATAGACATATGAAAGAAAATCTATCTTTGGCTTTTCTTCGCAAACGAAGATTCAGGAAGGACTCATCCAACGCTTTTTGCAAGCGCGCTGATGACTAAAAACGCCAATCTGAGATAAACAAGTCCGGTTGCAGAAAGCACAGCAGAAGATCTCCTTGGGTGATGTTTCCAGGTTGTGGTTCTTTCTGCGTTGTCGTTTCTCTTCGAGACTTGTTTGGCGTGACTTCTCAAATAAGGCTGCAGCATTGTGGATAGTGCATCTCCATGCCTCCCGATGTGAGGCCAGGGTGGACCATTGTTGGTGATCACCATTGTTGGCCAAGCCTGAGATGTTGTTTCAGGGAGTCCTTGTATCACTTTTTTGGAGCGCCCCTCTTACGCTGACCCGTGGCAAGTTCACCGTAGAGTACTATTTTTGGGAGGTGATGGTCCTCCATCCTAGAAATGTGCCCTGCTCAGTGCAGCTGCGTTTTCAATAGCATGGCCTCAATGCTGGTGATCCCTGCTTGCTCAAGGACAGCAACATTCATCACATAGTCAGTCCAGTGTATATTTAGGATTGTGTGTATACAGCGCTGATGAAAGCGTTCGAGGAGTTGTAAGTGTTGGCGATAGGTGACCCATGTTGCAGACCCATAAAGGAGAATAGACAGTACAATGGCTCTATACACACTGATTTTTGTGCTCCGCCTCAGGTGTTTGTTACTCCAGACTCTTTTGTAAAGTCTTCCAAATGCACTATATGCCTTTGCTAATCTGTGATCGATCTCTTTGTCAATCTTGGCATCTGAGGAGATGATGCTTCCCAGGTAGGTGAACTGCTGAACGGACTTAAGCACAGATTTGCCTACAGCGATGTGGGGATCATGGTGTTTGTCCTGTGGTGCAGGCTGGTAGAGAACTTCCGTTTTCTACAGGTTGATTTCCAGCCCAAACAGCTCTGCAGCTGTTGCGAAGCAAGTTGTTAGGCGCTGCAGAGCTGCTTCTGTGTGGGCAACAAGGGCAGCCTCGTCAGCGAACAGCAGCTCACGGACTAGATAGTTTAGAGTCTTAGTGTGAGTCCTCAGATGGCTTAAGTTAAACAAGCTACCATCAACACAATAATGTATATAGATGCTGTCTTCTTCGAGCTCTGCTGCAGCCCTTTGGAGCATCATGCTGAAGAAGATTGTAAATAAAGTTGGACCAAGAACACAACCTTGCTTCACTCCATTAGTTATTAAAAAAGGCTCTGAAAGAACATCGCCGTATTTGACTTGACCATGCTGGCCCTCATGTAGCAAGATAATCATTTTGAGGAATTTTGGGGGGCATCCTAGTCTTTCCAGGATCTGCCATAGACCTTTTCTACTCACAGTGTCGAAGGCTTTGGTGAGGTCAACAAATGTTACATAGAGTCCCTTGTTCTGCTCTCTACATTTCTCTTGCAGTTGTCTAAGGGCAAATACCATATCTGTAGTACTCCTATTGGCTCTGAAGCCACACTGGCTTTCAGGAAGGAGTTCTTCTGCAATAGCAGGAACTAATCTGTTCAGGACTATCCTTGCAAGGATTTTTCCAGCAATAGAGAGCAGTGTTATACCTCAATAGTTTGAGCAATCGGATTTTGCTCATTTTTTCTTGTACAGGGTGATGATGACTGCATCTCGGAGATCTGATGGCAGCAATTCACAAGGAGTTTGTGGAATTTAGCATGGAGTACATGACCTCCGTGTTTCCAAACTTCAGGTGGGATTCCATCAATCCCAGCTGCCTTGCCGTTTTTCATCTGCTGTATGGCCTTAAGGGTCTCTTCCAAAGTGGGAGCTATGTCCAGTTCGTTTTTCATCGGTTTTTGTACCATATGTTCGATAGCTGAGCATTGGACTACTCGTTTGGTACTGAAGAGACTTTGAAAATGTTCAGCCCATTGATTCAGGATGGAGGCTTTATCAGTAATTATTGTTTGACCATCTGTACTGTATAAGGAGCTTTGGACCTGATAAGTCCAATTTTCAATGAAAGAAAATATAAGAAATATAATTGATATAATTGAATTACATGAAAAAAGACCAGACAAAAAAAAGCAGCACTGATATTCTTGGATGCTAAAAAAGTGTTTGATAATGTTCACTGGGATTTTCTATTGAAAATTTTGAAGAAGATAGAAATTGGAAGCAATATGATAAAATTGATTGAGGAAATATACAAGAAACTCGAATATTGGTCAATGGAGAGAAAACTGCATGCTGCCAGATTGAGAAAGGAATGAGAGAAGGATGTCTGCTATCTCCTTTACTGTTTATAATGACTTTAGAACCATTATTGAAAATATTAGAAGAAACGACTTAATTAAAGGAATAAAGACTGGTAGACGTGAACATAAGGTGAGGGCATATGCAGATGACTTGGTTATAACATTATCTGATCCTTCAGAATATATTCACCCACTAATGGAAACAATCAGAGAATATGGAAGACATGCTGGATTTAAAATAAATGTTAGAAAAACAAATATGTTGTTAATGAACATTAATAAGACAGAGATTGAACAACTTCAGCATGTATCTCAATTTGAGGTAAAGAAAAAATAAAATATTTAGGAATTTATCTTACAAATAGAAATTCAGATCTATTCAAGAATAATTATGAAAAGACTTGGCAAGAAATTTGGAAGGATTTACAAAGATGGTAAAAAATGAATTTATCATGGATCGGGAGGATTTCTACAATCAAAATGAATGTAACTTAAAAATGATGTTTCTCTTTCAAATGCTTCCTATTATAACTAATGACAAACCATTTAAAGAATGGAAAAAAGACCTTTCAGATTTTATTTGGAATAAGAAAAAAGTGAGGATAAAGATGAAGATACTTCAAGATAATAAAGAAAGAGGAGGTATGAGTATGCCAAATTTCAAATTATATCATCATGCAGCTTGTCTTGAATGGTTGAAAGAGTGGGTGAATATTAATGATGATAGAACACTACAATTGGAAAGGTCAGATTTGCCTTTTGGATGGCATGCATATCTGATCTATGATAAAGACAAGGTTAATTGAGAATTCAATAATCATATAATAAGGAAACCATTGCTAAGAGTGTGGAAAAAATATAGATACATTTTTATAAAGAAAATTCCCAGATGGACTTCGATAAATGAAGCTTTTTATAGAAGAGAGAGAATGAAAGAAGGAAAATGGATAACTTATAGAGACTTATTAGTTTGGGAAACAGATAAACCAAGAATTAAAACTATAGAAGAACTATTAAAGGAAGGATACACGTGTAATTGGTTCTTATATAGACAAATTAATGAAAGATTTGAAATGGATCAAAAAACAGTACAAGTACAAAAAGAACAATTAGAATTTGAAAAACTCCTGACACAAGAAACTCATCACAAGATATCAAAGCTATACAAATTGTTACTGAAAGTAGAGATGGAGACAGAAATGGTTAAACAATATATGATAAAATGGGCCCAAGATGTGAAAAAACCTATAATGATGGAACAGTGGGAAAAGAACTGGAATAAAAGATTGAATTATACACTTAGTTATGAAGTAAAAGAGAATTATTTAAAGACACAATATAGGTGGTACTTAACGCCAGAGAAGATATCAAAGATCTATCAGAAAAATAGTGGTGATTGTTGGATCTGTTCGAAGTCTAGAGGTACCTATATGCATATGTGGTGGGAATGTGGAAGAACCGAGAAATTTTGGACAATGATACATGCAGAAATAGAAAAAATAAATAAATATTAAGATAAACAAGCAACCCATAACTTTGCTATTAGGTATGCTAGATGAGAATATAGAAAAAATATTTGGGAAAATCATATTTTATATGTTATATGCAGTGAGAAATACTCTGGCGAGAAAGTGGAAAAGCAAAGAAATTCCCACGTTGCAAGAGTGGCAGTATAAATTATATGTTACAATGGAAACAGATAAACTGACAAGTCTCCTAAAAGGATATACAAAGAATAAATAAGAAAGAGACTGGGCACCGGTAATAAATTATTTTAAGGATATATGGGGTGAAAATAGCGTGATTGCTCTGAAAGATTGAAAGATTAATATAATGATTTGCTGATAAATTATATGAACATTTTAAATGGGTGAGGAAATAAGTAAAGTATATAATATATTGTGGATTATAGTAAATAATTACAATCCTGGTCTTTAGAAATGGGTGGCCATAACAAAAATGATGATAAGTTGTGAATTTGAAAACTGATAAAGTTATAGTATAAAGTAAGATACAGATTAATAGTATTTGAGAACAATTGTAAGTTGAGAAGAGAAAAATCTAAAAGTTGTTTCATAATAGAAGATATTCTTAGTAAAGGAAGGGAAGGGTTTTTTTATATGTGAATTTGTTTATGTGATATTCGTTAGTATTAGATGTATGTGTGTATGTACAATTATATGTATATATTATGTCTAGTGTTTGTATATATTTTAATATGTGGAAAATAAAACTTAAAAAAATGTATAGATAAAAAATTAGCTTTACTGTTTATAGATGCAGAGAAAGCCTTTGATAAAGTTAGTTGGAAATTTATGTTCAAAATTCTAGAAAAAATCTTGGGGAAAACTTTATAAATTGGATTCAAAACATATATAAAGATCAAGAGGCAGCATTAGTGATTATTGGGGAATTGACAAAAAATTATAAAATACAAAGAGGAGTAAGACAGGGTTGTCCCTTATATCCACTCTTGTTTATAACTACACTAGAAATATTGAATAATGCAATTAAAAGAAATTCAAAAATTGAAGGAGTTAAAATTAAAAGTTATGATTTTAAATTACGAGCATTTACCTTATGATTTCTCTCACAAAACCATTGGAAAATATAGATGAATTGTTGATGACACTGCAGAATTATGGTAAAGTTTCTGGACTTACAATTAACAAAGAAAAAACAAACATGTTGATTTTCAATATGACTGAAAAAGAAAAACAAATGTTAAAAACAAAAGTGAATTTTCAACAAGCTAAAAAGGTAAGATATTTAGGAATCTACATAACCACAAAAAATTTGGATCTATTTAAAAACAATTATGAAACAAAATGGAGAGAAATAAAAAAAAGAGTTACAAAGATGGGATAATTTGGATCTATCTTGGATGGGGAAAATAGCAGCAATCAAAATGAATTTACTACCAAAGATGATTTTTTTATACCAAAATTTACCAATTATCACAAATGACAAACCATTTCAAAATTGGAATAAAGATATAATTAAATTTTTGTGGTCAGGGAAAAAACTGAGAATCAGATTCAAAATTTTACAAGACGAAATCAAAAGAGGGGGATTAGCAGTACCAAATTTAAAAATTTACTATTATGCAAGTACAATGGATTGGATTATGGATTATGGATTATGGATTGGTTAAAATTAGAAAATGAAAGACAGTTAAAACTAGAAGGAGCAGATTTAAGATTTGGTTGGCATGGGTATTTACTTTATGATAAAACAAAAGCAAATAAGAATTTTAATTATCATTATATTAGGACGGGGTAGGCAACCTTTCCCCTTTAAGGGCCGAGGGACTTCAGCTCCCAGAATCCCAGGAGCTATTGACCAACATGGGACTATTGGCCAACATGGCTGAGGCTTCTGGGAGCTGAAGTCTCTCGGCCCTTAAAGGGGAAAGGTTGCCTAACCCTGTATTAGGAGGTCTCTGCTACAAATATGGATAAAATTAAAACCAAGAATATGTCCAGGTATTAAGATGGGTGTCAATAAATGAAGCTTTTTTCAGAATAACCCCTCTTAAAGAATTAAATTGGGCTACGTACAAAGATTTATTGATTAAAAATGGAACAAAACTGAAAACCCTGGAACAGCTAAGAGAAGAAGGTATACCTGGTTTACATACTGGCAAATAAGGGAATGAGTATTAATTGATCTAAAACTAAACAACATTAAGGAAGCAGATCCAAGATTTGAGAAAATAATAAAAGAAGTAGAAAACCACAGAATTAAAAAATTATATAAACTTTTATTAGAAATTTATATGGAAGAAGAACAGGTGAAATCATATATGATTAAATGGGCCCAGAATATTGGGAAACCAATACCATTAATACAATGGGGGAAAAACATGGTTAATAAGAGTGAAATATACTGTAAACAGTGATATGAAAGAGAACGTATATAAAATGTTTTTTAGATGGCACCTCACTCCATATAAATTGTCAAAAATATATAAAACAGAGGTAAACACTTGCTGGAAATGCAAAAGGGAATTAGGAACATACTACCATAAGTGGTGAGAGTGCAAACAGGCAAAAATAATTCTGGACTGAAATTCATGAAGAAATAAAAACAATTATAGAACAACCATTAATAAAAGACCCAAAAATATATTTATTATGTATAAATGAAGAAGAGAAAATAGAGAAAGAACATGGTAGACTTTTATTTTATATGACGACTGCCGCTAGAATTATATATGCTGCTAATTGGGGGAAAAATGATACCTAAAATTGATGAATGAATATGGAAGGTATATGAATTAATGGAAAATGATAAGCTAACACAATTGCTACAAAAAAAAAAAAAAAACCAAAAAAAAAAACAAACAAAAAACCATCAGAGTATTTTGATCAAGTTTGGAAACCATTTATTAAATATATCAGAACAAAATGGGGTGAATTATGGACAATAGGTTTGGAATAAAGTTTACAGGTAGATATATGGAAGACAGGAGTTATATAGATCAGAATTAGATATACCAGAGATAGTCAATGAGGACAAAAGAAAGGTTTAATGATAATGGGAAAATGTAATAAGAATTTGTTCTACCTTTGTATGGATAGAAAAAACAATTTTTGGTTTAGATGAAATAAGAACGAATAAGCAAGATTTAATAGATACTTTAAGTATCAATTCACTTATTGAGAGAAAACTTTAATATAATCAATGTACTAATCAGTAGAAGTTAAAGGAAGTCAAATGTGTTGATTGTGACTGATGATAGAAAGAATGGATAATGTATGGGGTATGGGTGGTGGGGGTGATATGGTATGGGGTGAGAGGTGGGATTGTATCGTGTTCATTTTGTGTGTCATGTGTGTTTTTATTGATTATAACAAAATTTAAAAAAAAATAAAGAAGACTGGGAGGTGAGGCTGAAATCTGCATAAATACAATGTGTAGCTTTTAGTCCTAAGTGCTTTACATATAAAACTATTAATTGGAGAAGACCCAAACCTGTAGGTCTGAAAACTGTAGTATATTAATCTAATTGTCTGGATAATCAAATTCAGTACACTGAATTTAAAATCTATATTGACCAATATCAGTAAAAATGAATGCTTAAAATAAGGTTAATGAATTGGAACTTAGTCCTTGATTTTTGTAAACTAATCAGAAGAAGCTGGGTCTCTTTTGTTCCCTTCCCTACCATAATCATCTTTGTGAATGGGATGCCTGCCATTTTAAAAGGAGCAGTGTGCTCACACACTACCACTTGGCACTGAGGGGGATTGCAGACTGCCAGAAATAGTGCAAATTGAGTCCACTTTAAGGGTTAGGGTTAGGGTTAGGGAATCATGGGAACTGTATTTTATTGTGGCACCAGAGCTCTCTGACAGAAAAGGCTCAATGTCTCAGGAAAAAAAATTCCCTTGATTCCCTAGCACTAACCCTAACCCTAAAAGTGGACTCAGTTTGCACTATTTCTGGCAGTCTGCAATCCCTATGAGTTAACCTGCCCCAAATCTAATCTCTCATGGCAAGTAAATGATTATTTAATTACATGCTAACTCTGTGATAATTCTGCTATTATCAGTGGCTGGATTTCTTAATATCTCCCAGTTTGATTTCTGAGGTGTTAAAGATTAAAAAAAAAAAGCTAAAATCAATGATCACACTATATCTTGGGAGCAGCATTTCAAACTGATAATAAATTCAGAATTCCTATTGGGAGACACACAGCCACTTGGAAGAGACTGCCTTGGTGATGGAACAGATGTTATGAGATGGAGTTAAAGCCTCCAGTCTCAGACTCTAGAAAGCCACTGCCAGTACGGATGCACAGTAGTGAGCTAGATACACAAACAAGCTTATCTAAGCCAGCTTCTATTATTTAAGAATAGCCCCGGATTTTAGTAGAAAACTTTGAAAAATATGGTGATTGAAGACTATAGTCCAGCTAGTGTACCTTGAATATTAGTTTACTCTTTCTTTACACCTCTAAGTGAAAAAAAAAATTGATCTAGGATCTGCATCATGGTATCAGTGTATTGGAAATGGTTAAACCCTCTTTTTCCCAGACCTGTTCCAAATGATTTCCTTTTGGGGGGGGGGGAGTAGGGAGAGGGGAAAAACAAACAAACCTCTGAACCTGTTGCACACTTGAGGATGAAAGTAAGCTTATCTAATGGCATCTGGTGGCTCCCACTGAGATGGTGAATTTGCTCTGAATTTTAGCTTGAATGTTAATAGAGCAATCTAGGGTGCTGTATCCTATCTAAAGTGCTATCACGGTGATGACTTTTCTTTCCAGAGGTTCAGAACCATGAAAGGCACCTCTAAAATTTTGACTAATACCTGGAATGGATTCATAGTGAACTGAATGGAAGCCACCTGACCAAATGATCTTATATTGAATCACTATATGTGTTTTGTTTGCAGAATACCACTTGCTCCCATCCATTGTCACTTAGTTCTTAGTGTTTGGTGAAGATATGTGTGCATATATACATTCCTTAAGCTAAAAATAAATTTAATTTACCTTTTTTATTTTTGATAGAAAGTCATTCATAGGAATGAAAAGCCACACATATTTGGGCTGCTGAAAGGGTTATATAATTGCCTGTACTTACAGGAAAATCACTGATTTTCCATCCATTTGTTTGAATATGAATGAAAATATCTGGAAATGTGACACCCTGAGGTGGTGAGGAAGAATCCTTTGATCATTTAGTGACTGCTGAAGTTCTGCAGGATTTCATTCTGTCCTTGCATCTGTTCAATATATATGTACATTCCTCTGACGAGGTCTTTAAGAATGTAGTGCACATAGATAATGTTCAGTTCTATTCTGTCTTTCTGTCTGATCAAGATTAGTCACTGCAGTCCTTTGTCAATATTTCTTCTTATTTTTTGTGGCTGTGTCAAAACAGTCTAGAATTGTTCCTTGAAAATTTGAAATAATAGTTGGTTGGATCATACAAAACTGTCAGATGCACAAGTCAGATCATTGGTTTATCTATCTCAATAATGTCAACACTGATTTTCAAGTGTTTTCAGATCTAGAAAAGCATGAAAGCTTCATGTATGCAAATAAAAAACTCTGTCACTGAACAGAGTCCAGCAAGTGTGTAGTATTGGTTCTCAAATAATTTCCCCAAAATTTCAGTTGTCTCTCCAATGAGGCACATAGAGATTTTAATTTGAGTAGCCACTGGATATTTTGTTACGCCAAGCATACCTTTTGTCAGCCACATCTGGGAAAGGAATAATGAAAATTTATAACAGGTATTTTAAGTTAGCATATGGAACCAGCATTATAAGCAGAGTTTGCTAAAATAACATTTTTTAAAATATATATATATACTATTACAAAGTAACCAATTGTAATTGTTCACTGCAGGTTTAATAGGCTAACTTGAAATTTTGTTGTATTGTTTGTTGTTATTATTATTATTTTACTTCTTGTGCATTCTGAAAGGTATGTCCTTAGGACTGATAAGAGGATGTCATAAAATGCAGGACTATTTGAGGTGTTGGGGAGAAAATAAGACAAAAATAAGGAAGATGAGATCAGGACAAAGAAAGAGGGCCAGAACCATACTTGTTGGTTATGTTTCTTGTCTTTCTCAATAATATCAGTTCTTGTTGACACCATTGTAAAGTCAGAGAACTTCAATAAATAAATAAATAAATAAATAAATAAATAAAGATATCCAGAAATCTGGATTGAAAAATGTTCAAGATTTTCAGCCAGTCCATTCTTGCTGCAAGACTGGGGCCCAAATGAGGGAAAGGAAGAAAAAGTCATAGAGTGAAAAAAGGAAATGAAAAAAGGGAAAGGACCAATCTGCCTTGCAGAAATAATCTAGTTTGACACTCAAAACACCAATAGTAGTTTTGTAAGACGTTTAGCCTTCCTCTGTCAGAGAGCTCTGATGCCACAATAAACCACAATTCCCAGGATTCCTAGCCAGTGCTAGGGAATCATGGGAATTGTATTTTTTTCTGGGACATTGAACCTTCTCTGACAGAGAGCTCTGGTTCCACAATGAACTACAGTTCCCATGATTCCTTAGCACTGAGCCAGGAGAGTTAAAGTGGCCTCAATTTGCACTATTCCTGGCAGTCTGTAAAGGCCCTGGATTAAACTGGATTGTATGTGCCTCATTCACACTCAAGCCAATTTCAAACCCAATTGTGTTTGGGCTGAATTGGGGTGAATCGGCACAAGTCCTCCTGAACAGATTTTTTTGAAGATGAATCCTTTAGCATTTCTTTTGAAAAGAATCAGTTCGCAACAGTGCTGAACAAATGTGAACATGCTTCTGATCACATTCAGGGAACCCAGGAGGGAGGGGAAGTGGGCAGAGGGTGGGCACAGGGGTAGTACCCATACCACCACCAAGGTCTTGGCAAACCACCATTTCTTCCCCTCTCAGCACTGCTGTGGGGTTGTCAGGTGACTTTCATGGGGTTGTGGATTTTGATTTCCCATGCTGCCAAGTGTTCCCTTTAAATCACTCTGTGCATTTGTTTGCCATTTCTGCCATGGTTCCTTGGGGGCGGAGCATGGTGTTTGTTTTTTTGTTTTGTTTTTTTGTTGTTGTTTTTTTTACCGTTTCTATGAACTGTCGCATTTGCATCAGTTCACAGGAGGGAGTCACAGGTGCTGTGGTGGGAATTCTCCCCTGGCATGAGTGGAGCCAAAGGTTCCATGGGGGATACTCTCCTGGGATGCATGGGTCCATGGGTTCCATGGGGAATATTCCGCTGGGATGCATGGATCCTTGGGTGCCTTGAGGGATACTCTCCTGGGATGCATGGATCCATGGATGCCATGGGGGATTATTCCCTGGGATGTGTAGACCCATGAGTGCATGGGGGATTCTCCCCTGGGATGCATAGCAACAGCTGATGCACATGACTACACCTCCGAGTGCTTGCGTAACTGGAAACATGCACATGCGCATCATATGTGGGGTGTAATTTTGTTTTCCCAGGGTGTTAACCCTTTTAAAGGAAACAAAAAATATGCAAGTATGAAAGTTACACTTGTTAGAGTCCACAACAGAATTGCGAGCCTAACTAAATTATTCTTAATATGCTTTCCCAAAGAATAAAGACTAACTCAGAAAAACAATAAATATGCAGCTTGTAGTCTAAAACCAAACAATAATGGCTTTAATAAATATTTACATAAAAGAACTAAAACCTAATCTAACTGGAGATGGTTTGGTTGAGGAGAAATAAATCTCACCATCTTTATATAGCAGGAAGATGGGACAAGCTACTGCTTACTGACTGCTGGTGGGGGGAGGGTATTGGGATGTATTATATAATTTGTAATTTTAACTTTTGTTAGCCGTCTTGATTGTGCTCAGAGGGGCGGGGTAAAAGTAAAATTTATTTATTTATTTATTTATTTATTATGACTGTAGCTACTAGCAGTTTAGAACCTTCAGAGAGAGCTGTTAAACTGCCTCCAAGATTAAGTGACCAAAGTCACATTACAGTTAGAATGAGAGAGAGAGAGAGAAAGAGAGAGAGAGAGAAACCTGTTTAACTAAAGAGGGACAAGAGAATGCAATGCATAATTCTTCCAAAAATCCCTTTCTCATTCTCTTGGGCCAATACTGGACCTTAGTAGAAGATATAAAATAATACAGAAGGAAGGAGTTTGGTGGGCTGTAGATGATGATGAAAACTACAGCTGGATTGTTCCCACAGACACCTGAGGTGATTTAATCCAGTTCATCCATAAGGGTGGACACAGGAGATGTCAATCTATGTATGAGAGGGTGAGAGAGAGACTTATAGTTTCTGGGATGTTTTCTACCCTTGACGCAGCTTCCTTTGCTAGCCCGTCTGCACAGTTGTTCCAGTGAGCTTCTTTGCTATTTCCTTTTTGTGTCCTTTGACACATGAAACCCAAGTAGTGGCTGTTCTGTCCTGCAGCATTTGTCTGCATGAGCTACCTCTTTGCCATCGCTTGCCTTCCAGTCCCTTTCTAACCAAATTGGAAGCCAATCTGTAGCAGCATTGACTGTCCATTGTGAATCTGTATAAATAGCTAGAGGCACATCAGGGCTCTCAAATTCTAACACAGTGTGGAGGGCTTCCACCTCAGCAGCTTGACTTGAGTGTGACCAATCCATTCCTCGCAGCGACTGGCCATCATTCACCTGGATGGCTCCATATCCCATTAAGCGGGTCCCTTCAGGAACCAACACAAAACCAGCATGCAAAGCCTTGCAAAAGTGCTTCCTCCAGTGACTCTCCTGCTTTAACTGGCCATCTATTTTCCTTGATGGGAGGAAGAGGACGCTCATGAGCAGATCCAGTGACAATTAAGCCATAGGAAGTTGCTGACTCATTGGACTATCTCTGATAGCCTACACCTCATTCTAAGGTCCATTTTGCTATTGTCACATTGTGGACTTGACTATCTTGTATTTTTCCTGAAATAATAAACTTCAAAGGCATGTGGGGTGTCTGCACAATAACTTTTGCTCCTCCTCCAATGAAGTCCCATTTAGTCAATGCCCAAACCAAAGCAAGGCAATTTTTCTCACAGAGATTGTACTTGATTCCTGTGTGGGAGAGGTTCTTGGATGCATAGGCTACTACTCTTTGTGTTCCATTTCTGAGCTGGGAAAGGGTGCTCCTAAATGGCCATCTGAAATGGCGAGCTGAATGTAAAAGGGCTTCTGAGTGTCTGGGTGAATCAGTGCAGGCGCTTGTGCTTTGATCCCCATTCCCAAGTAACTCCTTTCTTCAACAAATCATACAACGGCTTGGCTTTACTGGCAAATGCTTCTATGAACTCCAGGGAGAAGTTAAAAGTGCCTAACAATGCTCTTAAAGAAGCCACATCAGGGGGTTCTGCAGTCCATTTGTAGGTTTAATCCCAACTACTTTACTTGCGTTTGGACTAGCTGTGCCTTGTCTCAGTTTGCCTTGAAACCAATGTCTCTAATCAGGTCCAAGACCTCTTGGGTGATTTGCTAGGTCTATGGTGAGCCTGTTGTTGCATAGAAATTTAACTCCCATAATGCCATCATCCTCCCTCTGATTTTGCATACCTGGATGAGATCTAGAATGGGACTAATCTGCAGTGGAATTTCCTTCACTAGTTCTATACTGTCTCTAGTTTTGACTCCTGTTCTGGCTAAATCTGGGCGCAATGTGTTGACTACTGCTCTTCAGTCTACCAAACGTTTTGCCAGTTTCTGATTTGGATTTTGTCTCATTTGAGCATCTACCATGGGGTGTCTCTATGAATCTGGAGTTAGGGTAGCTATCACTTGTGGGCACTGGTGAAGGGATCTAGGAGTGGGAGGAGGAGTGGTGATGAGTTTCAGCTCTGAAAGAAACTTTTTTAGGGGCAGGAGGCTTCTTAGCCTGAGGAATCCATGAACCTGCCTGTGTCCTCAGTGATTGAGGGGATCCCAGTCCTAATCTGTTCCAGTGGCATTGGGGGGAGCAGTGGAAGTCTGGTATTTGCCTTCCAAAACATCACCCAAGACTCACAACAATTCTTCAGTCAGTTTTCCATCTAAGGATTTCATGAATACTCACATTTCCCTGAGTTGTCTCCATGTACTCCTTCTAAGTTCATCTTCCTTTTGTGGCACATTTACAGGAGTCCTGGGTCTGTACCCCCTTCTTCTTTGATCTTCCTGAAATGGTTTGGAATGGAGACCATAGCTCCTATATGTTACTGGGTACGCTGGATCCCCTTCTTTATCACCCTTTTTCCCTCCAGATTTTACAGTTCTGCTGAATGAGGTTGTAGGCACTTCCTTTCTAGCTTTCCACATTCAGTGAACTTCAGAGGCTAGTATAATATGCTCCATGAATCCGTTCCAATCTACAGTCAAGAGCCTTCTGGCTTCTGTACCCAAGTAAGTCTTAGCTTACTCATTAAGTCCCTCGTGGACCTCCATGATTATTTCTGTTTTATTTAACAATGGCTGTCCCTTGGTATTGAGTGGATGAGTGGAAGCATCTTTCTCCTTGCTACATAGGTGTCTGGAGACTCATCTGGCCCTTGCATTTCATTCTAATATTTTCTTCTTAATATGGTTCCTGGTCACAAAATTTGAACTATCTTGCCTAGCCAATCCTTAAGTTCTGCTGCAGCTATGTTGTGGTTGGACACAGATGCTTCAACTGCCCCAGAGAAGGCTGGATCTATGCATAATCTAGCTACTTATGTTAAATCCTGTCTTTTAGCTTTTGGATATGCCAGGAGCATGGTGGAAATCCATGTCACTCTGGTTTGAGGATTAAGCCTTCCTAGCTGGTCCGCTACAGCTTTAACTTCAGCCAGTGTCCATTGGGCTGTCTTAACTAAAATCTTAGTGACAGTACCATCTTTGTCTGCCTTCTTAGTTTCTACCATGCTTCTAGTTTGCACAGGATCAACTGGGAGAGGTGGATATAGGGTTGGTACTTGTGTTGTTCCTTTTCTGGTGTTCCATAGTGGGTTATAGGGTGTTGGAATATGGATGGGTTATACAGTCAAAGGTGAAATGTAAAGATGTGTGTGTGGAATTTTCCTCATGGGAACAACATCTAGACAAACAAAGACAACTCGGTCCAGATGGCCAGAGAAGAGTCATACATGAGTAGATTGAGCTGGGAAAACAGATAGTGAAATTCAAACAATATGAGATCATGAGAAAGGAGTCACATGGGTGGATGATGGACAGCAAGGGGCTGGGTTAAAACACATCATACAGGCAACATCTAATCAGCATAAGGTTAACACCCAGAAGATGGAGTAAGGGCAGGGCCAGGAAATCTCTTTGTCTAGAATTGTTTATATTTCATGCATTCTTCTTGTGTGTGTGTGTGATCACAATGGATTTAACCATGGAGTTAATTTCTGGACTATAATATGCTTATATTGCTTTTACAATGTAACTTCTGGATCTGGAAATATGGATCTGTAACTTTTCTTTTCAACCACATCAGCAAGATGTGATCCTATGATGGACTGTATATTTTTCTTTGCTTATTTTTATTTTATGGAACAATAAAGCTCTACTTTAGATCTACATGATTTGTTTGCATACTTTCAGCATGAGAAGGCTGATGAAGGATGCTGGTTTCCTAGCTCTGCTGCATTTCAAGCACACCACAACAATTAATCAACATGGGGAGTGGGGTGGCCCTGGCGTCTTCTGGCAAAGGCTCCTGAGGAATCCTGGCTTGGTCTGCCAACTCAAGAATCTCTGGGTGTACTGTGGCCACAATAGCAGTATTTAGGTCAACCTTAGCCTCCAACTCCCTAATGCATTTTCCACAGGTGGTGTAGTCAGCATGTATTACTTCCTTTGTGCTTTTGGACAGTAAGAAGTCCACAGCTTGCTTTGCTTTCCAGAATCTCAATGCTGCTACGCAAAGAGACATTCTCTTTTTCTGCTTTTTCTGTTCTTTGGATGGTGGTGTGGGCATTATAGATTGCCACTGGGTTTTCCACTACTTTCCCCCTC
Source organism: Phrynosoma blainvillii (assembly GCA_026167975.1). Taxonomy (NCBI): domain Eukaryota; kingdom Metazoa; phylum Chordata; class Lepidosauria; order Squamata; family Phrynosomatidae; genus Phrynosoma; species Phrynosoma blainvillii. The sequence continues at coordinate 43,461,236 of JANUYF010000003.1, forward strand.
ACTGGTGTTACTAGATCTATTTGTCCTTTTAGCGTGTCTGAATCCAATTTTACCTTTTGGAACTCTTGGATGGCTTCATGGTCTAACATCCAAATTCCCCATGATGTCCATCTGTCTTTTACTGTTGGAGGTACTCCTTTTAACTCAGTTTTAGTTGTCTTTGAGTTATACACTTCTAGCAATGTTGCAAAAGGATCTTCAGTGAGAAAGTCTCCTGCTTTATAGGGATTAGGTTCGTTCTTTGAAATCCATTTCTCTAATCGATCTCTAGGCTGCTCCTCCTTAAATAGTCTGGCTGCTACTGATGACATCACTTCCTTTGTTCCTTTGTCCATTTATCTTACTTCTTCTTTCATTCTGGCTCTCCCTTTAGAGCTTTAGGGACCCCCTTGTTCCCTTTTTACCTGCGGTTGGAGATGAAATCTTTATCACCCTTTTGCTGGGGGAACCTGATCGTCTCTGCAGAAAATGGCCTTCTAGGCTTGTCCCTCAGCTAGACCAGGCCCCAGAAATTTCACTAGAGAACTCTTAGCATCTGTGCCCCACTGGAGAGACCAGTGGCTGACTTAAACAGACACCAAGGGCTTGAATCCCCAGCTAAGGTCCTACCTTGGGTTTTTCCTTCCTACAGCCTTGCACAAGGACTTAAAGCCACAACAAGAGATCTTTCTCCTGCTGTACCTGCCTGTGCCCATCCAAGGCTTTTTCCAGCCACCTTGCATAAGGATTTATGTCCACATTCAGAGATGTCTTCTGCTGTACTTGCCCGTGTCTGTCCAAGGCGGTGCACACTCACTCTCTTTACCTTGTGCTAGAACTTAAAGCCACAGTAGGAAACATCTTTCCTATTGTACCTGCCTGAGCTTGTCCCAGGCCATGCCCACTCACACTAAATGCTGCCCGAGGTTTGAGTTATGGATGGTCCTGAATGTGTGATGTGGGAGGGAAAAGGAACCTGATGGAACCTAACACTGGTTCCCAACCCACGATAGATGAAAATAAAAGGCTTCAGGAAACTGCTCTGACTCCACACCCAAGGACAGCTGGAAGTCCACAACTGGATGGCCCAATCTCTGTAGCCAGAGTCAGTGTGCAGAATAACCAACCAAATAGATGAAACAGGTTCAGCCTACCCCGATAGTCCCAAGCCCTTGCGGCCACTCACACAGAATAACATACACACGTAATTCCTGGCTTTTGTGTCTATTCAGTCTCAATCCCTTTTAACCTCTACAACCGGAGTGTACACAGTCCAACCAGCCAAATTGGAATGTCCAGACTTCGGGGATTTGCCTGCATTCTCCACCAAAAATGTAAGAAGAATTACTAAAGTCCAAGTCTCCAATGGGATCTTTTATCCTATGTTTACGTAGGTGGCTAGGCAATAGACTGATAGAGCCAAAGCTTTCCAATGAACTTGTGATTTATTGGGGGATTCAAACATACAGACACTCTAGCATTCATTCATACACACAAGAACTCAGGAATAAAGTAGTTAGCTTAGATAGGGAATAGAAGGCTTTCTAATAGTGATAATTACCTGGAGGAGGCTGCTCATCTGTTATGAAAGGGAAAAGACAACAGGACCCAAGTCAGGGTTCACAGTGGTGCAGTGTCACCATGAAATCTAACCAGACCTAATGTACCTGAGATTTTGGGGCTCTTTTATACTCTTAAACCTAGCTTGAGGCGAAGAGTTGCTATGGTATATCAAAGGATTCCAGACTACTACTCTTTGAAGTAAACAATGTCAGAGGAGAGGAGATGGGATATTAATGTTATCTCATTGTCAGCCAGACACATCCTGGCTTGGGCTAATAAATCTCTTAGGTGTGAATGTCCTGCTTTGCAGCTCCTAAGCCTGGCCCCTTTGATCTGCAAATTGTTGTAGATGCAGACATGACCATTCAGATGCCTACATGAGGTGCTCACTTTGGATCCATGGTGGTTTGACTTCTCCAGTCTAGGGCCATGGCAGGAGACCCACAAAAAGTTTTTTAAAAAAAAAAAAACGTTAAAACAATTATTATAACAGATAGAAGTGTGCTGGCAGTTGTAAAAGGCACAAATGCAATATGCCTATAGTAGCCCACCTCTATTACATTCTGCCCTTCTGAATGTACCTTCAGAAAGAGCACGCTGAAGTAATCTACACCAGTGCTTCTCAGTATGTATTTGTTCATCTCCCAGAATTCCTGACCATTGGCCATGCTGGCTGGGGCTTCAGGAGTTGAAATCAAAAGTATCTAGAGATCCAAATGTTCAAAACGGCCACATTTCCTCACAAATAGTGACACCAAAGTGACTTTGTTGATTCTGCTGTTGCATTTGCTTATAAATAAGTGGTACATTGTCGTCTCTGAATCCCCTTGAATAGTTCCAGCATCCCCATGTGTAAATTAAAAAGTCAGAATCCATTTCATTCTGTCAAATGGCTCTTTAGCAACCGGAATTTCTTTCTATATTACTGCACTGAATAAGCAGGGAGTAATGAAGCTTTCTTTCCATAAATTAAATGGAAAGATTATTGTTTTTGCCTTAAGCAGATATTATAGAACATGCTCTAGAAGATAAATGCAGGAAGCAAAATACATACAGCAAAAGAGTGAGCACTTGTCAAAATCAAATTGAAGGCAGTAGGCAGTAAATTGGATTTTCTTTTACAACTGAAGGCAACTTTCTTCAATTCTCTGCAATAATGAATATTGCAGTGTATGTTTTCTAATATAATATCAATAATCCATTCTTCTGACTATTCCTTAATCCTAAAATTTATGAGATTCCCAGTCCTATATTGTGCCTGAGTACATAAGCATATTTGTTTACAGCATAGCCCATAAAGATACATTTTATTAGAAGTGAAATAAAAAAACTCTCAAATGTTGCTTTTTCTCCACTATAGTAGTAAACAGCCTATTTATATGTACACTAAATCAAATGCCTACATGCATGTAAAATCAAAGCTGTATAAAATAAGTGGGTTGTAACAAAGAGCTGTGTTCAAATGGCCTCTTAAAATTCTCCATCCTGTTTGTACAGAGAGAAAATATGGGTAGATATTGTCACCCATTCCATCTCGGGGAAGAGAAATTCTCCAACAGTTTTGGAAGGACACGAATCATAACACCAATAGCAAAAAATAGTTCTCTCTCACTGACCTCATTTTTCTTTCATTCCCCCCCCCCCCCGGCAGCTTCATCAAAAATAACATAATAATAATAATAATAATAATAATAATAATAATAATATTTTTTATCCCGCCCCTCTACAGAGCAATCGGGGCGGCTTACAACATTAAAATTTCCATACAGATATATTAATACAATCTAAATAGAACATAAAAATCCTAAATCTCACTCGTCCTTTAAGAAGTAAGGGTTCTTATTCCAGGCCTGATGGTGCTGGGCCTAATCTCTTTCCCCCAGATGACATCGGATGGAATAGAGGGAGGGCTCTTCTTATTATTTCAGGCCCAATGGTGCTGGGCCTAGTGTCTCTCCCCCAGATAACATCGGATGGAATGGAGGGAGGGCTCTTCTTCTTATTCCAGGCCGGATGGTACTGGGCCTAGTGTCTCTCCCCCAGATGACATCGGATGGAATGGAGGGAGGGCTCTTCTTCTTAGTCTAGGCCCGATGGTGCTGTGCCTAGTGTCTCTCCCCCAGATGACATCAGATGGAATGGAGGGAGGGCTCCTCTTCTTATTCCAGGCCCAATGGTGCTGGGCCTAGTGTCTCTCCCCCAGATGACATCGGATGGAATGGAGGGAGGGCTTAGTACATCAATGGCTTAGTAACCTGATCAACATTTTACATCCTCCCAATGCCCCAGTACTAGTATCATCCCATGACAGCTGCTACCACATGTTCAATATTAAAAGAAAATTGAAAACAAAGGAAATTCTCAGATTCAACCTTTCTCATACCATAATTTCAGCTTATTTCTATTTGTGAGAAGTCATTTTAGGATGCCACAATGAAAAATGAATGGAACAGGGATCCCTTCACACTACACTATTATAGCGCTATGATTCTACTTTAACTGCCATGGATAAATCTACAGAATCCTGGGGTTTGCAGTTTGGTGAGACACTAGAGGCCTCTGACTGAGAATTCTAGGTATCACTTTCTAAAATAAAAATTTAAGAATTATGTGGGACTGAACCACAACAGTTAAAGTAGAATCATAGTGCTATATTTGAGTAGTGTGAAAGGCCCTCTAAAGGAGTAAGGTGGTCTACTTCTGCCTCCCTTTTTTGTCATCCCCACAGGAAGTTTGCCTTGGAGGATAGACAGGTAACTATTTCAGCAATACAATCATTTATGTGGCAGGAGGACTCTATCTGACTTGTATTTATTTACTAAATTTATACCCAGCATATCTATGTCAAATGTGGTTAACACAAAAACAAGGGTCATCCTCAAAATGTGTGTGTGTGAATCAATTCACATAGCACCATAAACAACATGAGATCCCCATCTTATGGCACTTCCTTTACAAGTGGATGAGATGATTCCATTCTCCCTTGAGAGTGTTGCCAGTTGAAGCTTGGGTTAGCTGCCCACTGACTGTTTTGTCCCATTTTTTTTAGTTAAAAAGCAAAAAAGAAATAAGCTTGGTGTTTAAAGTGGAATCATATTTATATTATATACTGTACTTTTTCTGTTTAGAACTAATTTTTTGTCTAGGCTATATGTCCAACTTTTGGGGCTCAGAGAGCACATTTGTTCATCCCACACCATCAGAGGTAGCATTGTTGCAACTGAAATTCAGTGCTCCTGCACCACAGAGAAATTTCAGTGTATAGAACACAGCATCTCCCTTCCTTCACAGCAGTACTTCATTTTGCAGTACTAGATAGCACAGTGAGTTGGTGAGGGGAACATGGGCTGAGAAACTGGCCAACGGCTGCCACATGTGGCCCATGAGCTCCATGTTGCCCACTCTTGTTCTGGGCTTTTAATCCTATCTCCAACTAGCTGGTAGGAAGTCTAGTGAGTTACAATGTAACTCACTAGACATGCATTGGACTGTTAGTTCTTCATTACAGATTGCATTGTTAGGCTGCTGCCACATTGCAGAGTTAATGTGGTTTGACACTGCTTTAACTGTAATGACTCCATCCTATGGAATCCTGGGATTTGCATTATATTGTGGCACCAAAGCTCTCTGACAGAGAAGGCTAAATATCTCACAAAACTTTAAATCCTAGAATTCCATAGCATTGAGCCATAGCAGTTAATGTGGTGCCAAGCTGAGTTAATTTTGTAGTGTTGATGCAGGTTTAGTCCTGCCATTTATATGGTTCCTAGCCATAAGTCTTTTCCTATCACCACAGTTTATATATTTATAATAAGACAACCTTGGCCTGAATCCTGTTGGTTAGTCCCAGTTAGAATAGACCCCAAATGAATTGCTTATTGAATGGTTAGTCAAAACATATAAATTCCAGTGATTTGATGGATCCAATTCTAGTTGGCTCTTTCAAAAAGATTAAAACCTTTATTCATTAATCAGATTTTGGACTATCAAACCCTGACTGAAATCCCTTTAGCATCTTACACTACCATACTTAGTCTTATGCCAGTGTAACTACTTTGCTGGGTAACATTGCAGAAGAGGTACTCAATATCTCCTTGAGTAATAGCTTTCAGCAGGTTATGGAACAGTTCCAGGATGGTGCAGCTCAGCCCTCAACCCAAACAGTAACTTATAGGCTCAGGGTAGATATATGCTGGCAGAGACATGTCAAACTCTTGCCCTCCCGAACTTTCTGTGTAAGTATTCTGACAGAACATTATGCTTCACCAGTGTCAAACAGAATCTCAAGCAGCTAAAAAGGCAATATACCATTACAACTATCCGATCAACTATGGAGACAAATGGCTCCAAAAACTAGGTTTTTGTTTTGTTTTTATTCTGCAGTAACCCATTCTCAATTTTTCTGTTTTTACATTCCTCCCCACCCTGCAGGAAATACTGAAAATGCTGACTATCAAATAGAGACAAAATGCGTATGGCATTTGGCCTGGGGGAATACTGTGTATGTTCCATCTCAGATAATAGCTTCAAATGAACTGAATTCTGTGCTATACAAATTTTATTCAAATAATGGAGCCCAGGGAGCTGGCATGTACCTTGGAGTCAATAAGAGTGATGTTCATGGCTTTTGGCTCTCTATAAAGTACAGCTAGTGCAGCAAGAAAGAGGGAGCTCAGCTTTAAGATTTCAATCAGCTTGCACATGCAGGCTTTTTCAGAAGGAAGCAGAAATAGCCCACAAAGATTTTTCTCCCTTCCTTCAGAAGATAATCAATATGATACTTAAGATTTTTCTTGCTACAAGTATATTTTAAGATTTATTTTAAAAAGAAAACAAAAATACCTGTCCTGGATAAGTGATTTTTTCTTTTTCCAGATGCACTTTTTGAACTTGGTAACAAAATCAAAAGATTATGATAGACATGGTATTTATAGTGCATTCTTTCAGGGAATCACAAATGTTTGAACAGGGGTGGGATGTCCATATGAGTGCATAACTCAAAGGCTTTTAGTGGTATCTGTATCTTTGTTGAAAACTAAGAGTCATCAACACTTATATAAAGTGATTGGTGGCAGTGGCATCCCTAGGGTTGGTGTCACCCAGTGCGGTAACCCATGGTGTCACCCCCCTTATTGACCGTCTCCTCAGATTTCACACCATACAGAATTCTTAGTAAAATAATTTGCACTAATGTTACTCGTAAACCAGATTTCCATATACCACTGAATCTAATGCTAATAGTTGTGACATAAATACCTAGCAAAATTAAAATTGTACCTTCAAATGATAATATCATATGTATAACCTAAATATATTTACTTATATATAGTAAATATTTGGTTAAAATGTAATGTTTTTTAAAGAAAATTTAAAAGGAATATTTATTATTATTTTTTTTTAAAAAAAAAATAAATATTTAATTTTAAAAAATTCAGGGGGCCCTCCTTTCTTCTCCCACAGAGGTTCACCTCACTCCCACCATCTCTTAAAGCATTTTAAAGAGATATAGGCAAATACCACAATGTTTCTGACAAGATACAGGAATCTGAGCAGAAGTGGTGTCACCCCTCCCTTATGGTGTCACCTGATGCAGTCTGACACCCCCCCACACACACCCCTAGTGACACCACTGATTGATGGGAGGAGGGAGTCTAGACAATGCCTGATTTTACTGTACCTTTCTTTGGTTTATATGCTCAATCCTATTGCTTCCTTCTTACCTTCTGAGGTCACTTTTAGGGATGTAATTTTTCACTAATTTTCTTCTTGAAGAAAATAATGAGCAATTTTATCAATCTTCCCATTTTGAAAACTACACAGTGTTCAAAGCCTGCCTGCAATTCAGGACTTATACTTTGCAATAATCATAAATGGTTGTTTTGTGCAGAAAAAGGATAAATATTATTATTATTTTCATGTAAAATCTGTATCTTGTACAGAAAATGCTGTTTTCTGCAGAAATTAATGACATGCAATTTTTGCACAAAATAAATTTCAAACTTTGAAGACTTTCATGCATCAGGACTGATCTTGTCAGTGTTCCTCAATACTCAAAAAAACATGTTTTCATCATTTTTGCATATTTTCTAATACTCTTTCCATCTCTAGTCACTTCCTTTTCTTAAAGATGTTAGTCTCTTTGTTTTCTTTGTCTGGGAGGGGAACAGCTATGTGGCTCCAACCCCATATGACAACCAGCCTTCAGTGGCTTTTGTAACCAAGTATAAAGTAAACTAATTTTGTCTATCTCTTTTCCTATGCCAAGATGTTTTTCCTGAGACCACTATGGATGAACTTCTTCACTAATTTCATTCTTTAAGGAAGCAATGACTAATTTCACAATTTTCTTCCTGTTATGTGAAACTCTTTGAAAACTTTTTTTGAAACCTATTTCTAATTCTTATTCTGCACAAAATTTGCATATGGCATTATTACTTTACTTTAATTGCCATGGCAATATCCTGTGAAATCCTGGGATTTGAAGTTTAGGGGAAGGAATATTTAGAATTCTCAACCAATGAGCTCAAGTGCCTTACTAAACTACCATACCTAGGATTCCATAGGATGTTGTGATGGTAGTTAAAATGATTTATCTACAGCTATAAGAGAATTTGAGGTTCTTCTTCTTGTTGTGTGCCTCCAAGTTGTTTGGACTTATGTTGACACTAAGGTGAACTTACCATAGAATTTGTGGTGTTTCTTCAATTAATTGTCTTCTCTTTAGTGCCTGCTCCTACATCAATAAATCAATGTGGAATATGATATGACTGAACTGGATTTAAATTGTTCTCAATTACTGGCTGACAGTAATACACAGTGCATTTTTTTCTGATCAAATTAAAGTACACATAGAAATTTTATAGACATTCAAAACTAGGCCAAACTGTTTCAGAGGAAGGTGGATGCAGAAGGAGAATATGAAAGGTGGCCAGGAACTATTAATTACTCCCACATCTGCCATGCTAGATTGCTACAGCTTTTCAAAAGGAATGGTTCAAACTTAACCTACTTATGATAACCCTTGGACAGGAAGGAGTATAAAATGTCATCTTGTTACAATGCTATTCTGTATGAGTAAGAAGGGCTATGTCATATCTGGGCTGTTTTGCATTGTACAGTCATAACCTTTACAAGAGCTTGGAAAGTTTCTTTAAAATTAATCACAGCATTCCAAGTTCCAGCATGCCATTATAGTTCCCTTTATACCATCATTACAATACATTTTTCTTGAAACAAATAAACAAAGCACTCTTTTCAGGTTTCCAACCCCCCCCCCAAAAAAAAATCCACACCCTAAAATAGAAATAAATGCAAGTAACTTGCCATTTATAACTAATTACCTTCCCAAATGCTGTTCTTTGGCTCTGATTTCTGAGTTTCTCTCCCCCCCCCCCCCCCCAATCCTGTTTTCTGGTTTGCCCTCTGATCCTGATCACACTTCAGTCCTCACAGTTGCCAGCTTCTGATTCACTCCAGACTGTTGACCATGGTCCAGTCCTACTAGAGGTGATGCATGAATTGTTTATGTATCTAAACAAAAGTCAGTAGCAGAACTTTATCTTTCATTCCATTTTCCACTCTGAACAATGAAACACAAATTCAGTACAGGCTTGGTTTTGAAGCTTGATATTAGGCATCCAATTCATGGAACCCTTAGAAAGGTTGTGAGATAAGATCTCACAAAAGGTTATGATATTAAAAAAACTCCAGCTGTATAATAATAATAATAATAATAATAATAATAATAATAATAAATTTTATTTGTACCCGGCCCCTCTGTCAAACAATCAGGGTGGCTCCCATCAGTTAAAACTCCATATAATATTAAAATACAATCCAAGATCCCACAACCCTCCCACCCCTTAAAAAAGAATTAAACTAGTAATAACATTAAAACATAATAATTAAAACATTAAATCAAATTAAACAATCCTAGGACAGACAGACAAATAATAGGCAGAGCAGTGATTGCATCCAAGATAGAATAAGGGATAAGGGGACTCCTGAGGCTGGGAAATCTAATTGGGGAAGGCCTGCCGGAAGAGATCTGTCTTAACCGCCTTTTTTAAAAGCTGTTTAAGATTGTAATCTGACGGATCTCATCCAGCAGGCCATTCCATAGTCTAGGAGCGGTTACCAAGAAGGCCCTATGGGAGATTGCCAACAGCTTGGTTTTCATCGGCCTTAGCAAATTCCTCCCAGAGGACCAGAGTACGTGGGGAGGAGGTGGTCCCAAAGATAGGTTGGACCCAAGCCATTTAGGGCTTTAAAGGTCATAAGCAACACCTTATACTGGGCCCAGAAACTAATAGGCAGACAGTGAAGAGACTTCAATACCAGTGTTATGTGGTCTGTCCTAGATGTTCCCGAGACCACTCTGGCTGCTATGTTCTGTACCAACTGAAGTTTCCAGACCAAGTACGAGGGTAGCCCCATGTACAGTGCATTACAGAAATCCAGACGGGAGGTTACCAGTGCGTGCACCACTGTCTCAAGGCCCCTTACTTCCAGGAAAGGGTGCAGCTGCCATATCAGCCGAAGCTGATAACAGGCGTTCCTGACCGTCATGTTCACCTGACTAGTCATCTGAAGCGACAGATCTAGGAGCACCCCCAGACTGTGAACACAGTCCTTCATGGAGAGTGTGACCCCTATCCAGGACAAGAGGTTGTAACCCAATTCCTCTACTGTGAGCACCTCCGTTTTGTCTGGATTCAATCTCAATCTGTTTTTCCTCATCCAGTCCATTACTGCCCTAAGACAGTCATTGAGAGGAGAGATGCCATCAGGAGCTGAGGTCGACGATCGGCACATGGAGAAATAGGTCTGGGTGTCATCAGTGTACTGATAACACCCAGCCCCATGTCTCCAAATGATATCTCCCAGCAGCTTCATATATATGTTAAACAACATTGGGGATAGGATGGCACCTTGAGGAATGCTACAGCTGAGATCTTTTTTTGCAGAACAACTGTCCTTGAGTGACATCCTCTGGGATCTGCCTGAGAGGAAGGAACAGAACCACTGCAACACAGTGCACCCAATTCCTATCCCACCCAGGCAACCCAAGACGATGCCATGATCTATTGTATCAAAAGCCGCTGAGAAGTCTAAAAGCACCAACAGGGTCACACTACCCCTATCTATGCTTAGACGAAGGTCATTAATCAAGGCAACAATAGCGGTCTCCACTCCAAATCCCATCTTAAATCCAGTTTGAAATGGATCTAGATAATTGGTTTCATCCAAGACAGCTTGGAGTTGAAGATCAACTGCCCTCTCGATTACCTTGCTCAGGAATGGTAATAAAGAAACTGGTCTATAGTTGTTCATATCCAGGGGGTCCAGGGAAGTTTTTTTCTGAAACAGCCTAACTGCTGCTTCCTTCAAACAAGATGGAATATGACCTTCCCTGAGGGATACATTGATGATGTCTGTAAGGAACATCCTCAATGCACACACCACCACCCCCGGATGACCAGCCATGATGGGCAAGGATTGTTTTCCTCACTCTGCCAAGGAGGTCATTTTCCTCACTCTGCTTGTCCATGTCATTGATACTCACAGATTGGAAGTGATCCAGAATAATTTCATTAATGGAGTTGCTGGACACCTCGTCAGTTGTTTCTGTCAAAAAACTGGCGTCTAAGTCGGCTCTTATCTGAGAGATTTTATCTGCAAAAAAGTTGTTAAATGCATCACAGCAGGCCGTTGTTGAGTTAAGTAGTGGGTTCTGTGCAGGTGGGACCTGCGTCAACTCCTCTACCATCCTAAACAGCTCTCCTGGACAAGACTCTGCAGATGCAATACGTGCAGAACAAAAGGATCTCTGCGCAGCACGTATTGCCTCTAGATAGGACCAAAGAAAGTTCCTATGCCAAGTCTTGTCAGATATGAGTCGAGTTTTCCACCAAGTGTGCTATAGTCGTCGTCCAACCAGCTTCATTTTCCTAAGATCAGCTGTATACCATGGCTTCCGGTTAGAAGCAGATTGGAAAGGACGTTTGGGAGCAATCGTGTCAATAGCCCTGGTAAGATCGGTGTTCCAGGCATTAACCAAAGCTTTGAAAAATCACCGGCATTACCAACCATTAAACCCTCCAAGGCTTTCTGGAATCCCATTGGTTCCATTAGCCTTCGAGCGTGAACCATTCTAATTGGACTGTGGCTCTTAGTTCAGTCTTGAGCAGGAAATGATCTGTCCATGACAATGCAGTGGTTTTAATAACCTCCACCCATGGATATTCCTGTTCCGTACTAAAGACCACATCAAGGGTATGAGCTGCACAGTCTGTAGGCCCGATGGCCAATTGGGATAGGCCCATGTTTGTCATTGATTCCATGAACTCCCGAGCCACACCTGTTACATTTGATAAGTTGGTCTCAAGTGGGATGTTGAAGTCACCCAGAACTAAAAGTCTGGGCAACTCCAACAGCAAATCTGAGACCAGCTATGTCAGCTCGGTTAGGGAGTCTGCTAGACAACGGGGTGGTCGGTATACTAACAGAATCACCAAACTATCCTTGGTCCTCAGGCTCAGGTGCATATACTCAAAGTGGACCATGTTCCGGACAGGTATCCTGGTCAAGATCAGGTTGTTCTTATGAACCAGGGCCACTCCACCCCCTCCCCCTTTCCCTTACCTGCTCTCTGAAAGAATACCGGCAGGGAGGGCCTGCATCAAGTTATGGTGCTATCCTCTCCCAGCCAGGTTTTTGTAAAGCAAGCCAGGTCGGCATCCTCATCTAAGAGGAGATTGTGTATAATATGAGTCTAATTTTTGACTGACCTGGCATTGCAATGAAGCAAGGTAATATTCTGTGGAATGGTTGGTGTGCTCTCCAAACCATTCCGGGAAACAGAGTGAACTGAAGGTGGGATAGTTTTCAAACAGCGATCCTGCCTTCTTTTGTAACATCTGTTCACTCTGTATCCACCATACCTCCCTTTCCCCTGCACAACCCCAATTTCCGCTTCCAGGTCATTCCCAGCCTCTATTGGTAAAGGAGTCTAAGAAAGTAAATAACCCTCCCCACCATGCTGTTGCTGTGGGTGCCCCAGGTAATAGGAGGACAGGATGGGCCAAACATAAAAAAGACCCTGCCTAAGTCCTACTCATGGCATTGTTGCCTCTGCAATGTCTCAGATGGTAATACAGGGTGGCCTAGCCAGTGCTGCCACTAAAGGAAGGGGAAAAGAAATGGGCAGGTTAGATAACCCTTCGGCCCAGTTCCTGGACTTGCTGCCACAGGCGTGGGGCCCCAGATGGTAGTGGTGAAGGGCTGGGTGGGCTAGTTGGGAAATCTCCTAAAGCCCGACATTCAGCCTCACCTCCAAGTTTCTCTTAGCTCCACTGCCACTGTTGCCGCTGCGCTGCCAGAGATGGTAATGTTTGGGCGGGCTCTTGGGCCTCCTCCCTACCTTCCCACAGTCTCACTGCTGCTGCTTCTGCTGCGCTAGTGGGGGGGATGGTGCTGGGTGGGCTTTTATACTCCCGCCCAGGGCCTCTCAGCAGCCTCACTGCTGCTGCTGCTGCCATGCCACCAGAGTTGGGGCAGGCTCTTGGGCCTCTGCCGGACCTTCCCGTGGCCCTGCTGCTGCCGCCGCCATCACACTGCTGGAGGGGATGGTGCTGGGTGGGTTTTTATACTCCTACCCAGGGTCTCTCAGCAGCCTTGCCGCTGCTATCACCGCTGCACAGCAAGAGGTGGTGGAGTTTGGGTGGGCTCTTGGGCCTCTGCCCACCCTTCCGCCAGCCCTGTTGCTGTTGCTGCCACCACCATGCTAGTGGAGGAGATGGTGCTGGGTGGACTTTTTTTTTTTAAATTGAATTTAGACTTTTATACTCCTGCCCAGGGCTGCCACGCCGCCAGAGGTGGTGGAATTTGGGCGGGCTCTTGGGTCTCCGCCCGATCTTCCCATGGCCCCGCTGCCACTGCTGCCACCACGCTGCTCCACTGATGCTCCACTGATATCAATAGATCATCCTAAGTAAGAATATGTCTTTCAGTGTCTCCTCAAAAATATGTAAATGTACATAGGTCATAGATAAAAATTAACAGTTGGGATACCTCTCTCCCCAACTCTGAAATTAATTAGTCTGTAACTGGAACCTAGGAGACTGGTTATCCTTGCATGTTTACAGATTTGCAGTTCCATACTTGTGCTCCAGTTAACTTTTGTGTTTTGCTATTGATAGAGTTAGCTCATTATATTTTCTGTATTTAGGCAATTCTGAATGGCTAAGCTTCCAAACTCCATAATTTTTTGCAAAAGCTCAAATACTGATTGCTGAGAATGTAGTGCCTGTAGTAACAGGTCATATGAGAAGAATCCAACATGGTGAGCCAAGGAGAAAATAGTTTTGTATAATTTGAGCCATATACCTATAATGCCTATATTGTCCCAAATGTGCAAAAATAATATTAAAACCATGTAACAACTAAGACTGGCATAAGAACTGCAGTTATGGATATCTAACTTAGAATTACAGATTTATAACTGCTCTATATGCAGTAATACTGTATATTCAGAATCGTGAGATTATTGCCACAATTGTAAATGTTCCTTCTGACATTTAACAGCCAGTAGCTGCATCAAGTGATAGAGATCAGTCTGTCTTATGCCAATGAGGGCACAGCAGGAGGATGCTTCCAGCCCTTCCTGCTAGTGAGTGAAGCTGTGACAATCAGAAACAAAACCCTTGTTGTAATTCCTAGTTGTATCCTCATTTGTTGGCAGGAGAGGTCTGGAAACATCCTCCTCCTTCAGCCAAACAGACACCCATGGCACAATGTAGCTACTGGCTGTTAAGGTAGGTTTGGGAGGTCAGGTCAGGAAGTAGGGGTTAAACAGACTGCACTGATAGAGCGGTGTCTGGCTGCCCATTTGCTTGCCAGATTGGGGCCGCGTCAACTGCATGCCATGGCCCCAAATCTAGCATTTTTCTGCACCAAAAAGAAGCAGCAAAATGCCACTCCTTTTTAAAATGGAGAAAGGGCATCTTTGCTGCCACTTTTCACTTTTCAGGGGTCCTTTTGACATTTGGTGTGCAGTTGCTGTGCCAAAGGAGCTCTGTAATGCTGCTCACCATTTGGTTGGTTGGTTGGTGTTATGCCGGCATTGGGGTGGAGTCGGGGTGTGTGGCGTGTGGTTGCCACACTCCCACTCTACCCTGATGCCGGCACTTTTCACCAGTCTGTTCAGGCCCTAAGTTATAGATTTGTAACTAAGTAGGCAATGTAGAATATTGGAGTTTGATAATGTTGGATTGATTAGAACATCATGAATTATGAAAAGGTCAATACATCTATCATTAATTAACAATTAAAAATCTAGGAAATAAAGACAAAATCAACAAATGCCATAAAAATTAAGGCCAAATGATCATCCATGAAATATTTTTCATTTGCTGCCTACCAGAACTCAGACTTTGCACAAAACATTTATTGTGTTCTTATTTGGCCTAAATATGTATTCTCTATGTATGTTCTATATTCTAACATATTTATCAGTGAACAGTTGGTCCATTCCTTCAGTGTTCTACATATTTTAATATGAAGCATAAATAGGAAAGTCAATATCCATTCACTTGGACTCTATTAGTCTGTCTAACTGAATGCACCATTTCATTTACTTCATTTTATTTGAAGCGCTTATCCTTACATTCATGATAAAAGGCCCTAAGTAAAAGACCAGGGCTAATACCTGGCATGAGGTTGCCAGACCAGAGGATAGGTTTTCATTTCATTTCAAATGGAAGTGTGTTAATCAATATTTATTTTATATACTTAAGGCTATATTCTAGCATCTTATAAATATATCAGTGTGACTAACAAAACTAGACAAGATTTAAAGTAATAAAACATATAATGGAATAATTGATTGGCATTGGCTCTTGGAAAAGTAATGCAGTTACCTTGCTGGTACTGAGTGAGATGCTTATAAATTGTCAGCCAGATTTTCACTTGTCCCCTTCTACTAAGGGGATAAAAGCTGGGTCTTTGAGCCAACCTGAGGGAAGATAGCACAAGGAAGGAGAAGCAGCATCATCTCCTGAGAAGACAGAGGCTCTTCAGCTGTCTGATGCTGCCTGTTCCTCCTGCCTTCTGCTACCTGTCCCATGGTTGGACAGCTGCCTAGAATCATAGAATAGAACCACAGAATCATAGAGTTGGAAGAGACCACAAGGGCCATCCAGTCCAACCCCCTGCCATGCAGGAACACAGAATCAAAGCAGTCCCAACAGATGGCCATCCAGCCTCTGTTTAAAAACCTCCAATGAAGGAGACTCCACCACAATTTGAAGAAGTGCATTCCACTGTTGAACAGCTCTTACTGTCAGGAACTTCTTCCTAAAGTTGACGTGGAATCTCTTTTCCTGTAGTTTGAAACCATTGCTAATGGAGCAATGCCTGTTTCAGCTATCCTCTCCAGGACTGAGACCCTTCAGCTACTGAGCCAAGTGCCATCCATACTTCCACTTTACTCTAAGGGGATCAAAGCTGGCTGCCTGAGATGTGAGAAGGGGTCACCTCTGGTGGGGGGACCTCAAAGTGGGAAATTTGGCCCTTTGAGGGAGTTGCTTTGGGGATGGAGTGAGGGCCTGATGGAAAAGTTGATGGGGGGGAGGTTCTTCATTATATTTATTAAGCTTCATCTTTACCGACTTGGCCTGCTGGCAGATACAATGTCTCATACAGAGAGGGGGACACGCAAAATGAATACCAGTCATAGATATTGTAATGGGTAGTGGGAGATATGAGATGGAGAGACAGCTATATTAACATAAGAGAGGCAAAAGCCACAGAGTGCTAGTTGTCCCTAAAAGTGTCACAATTTCAAATAGCCTGGATAATCTTGGCAATAGGCTTTCTGGCCTGAAAATGCTGCTGCTCAATGCCAGATTGTAAATGGGAAAACACAGTTGATCCTGGCCTGCATTACAGATAACTGGCTGGATGAAGCTGAGGTGTGTGTGTGTTAATCTTTCTCAGCTTTGTCCATGTGGCTTCTCTGTACAGCAGTAGGCAAGGCCTGGGAGAGGGCAGTGGAGTTGTGGTGGTCTGTTGGGATTAAGGGCCTTTGCAGACTGCCAGAAGAGTGCAAATTGAGTCCACTTTAGCTCTGGTGCCACAATAAATTACAGTTCCCATGATTCCCTACCACTGAGTCAGAGCAGTTAAAGTGGACTCAATTTGCACTATTTCTGGCAGTCTGCAAAGGCCCTGAGTCTATCCATCTGGAATGTACTCTTCCTCTTTTCCCACTCCCTTTTACTTTACAAAGCATTTTCCTAGGGCCAAAACACACTGCAGAAATAATCCAGGTTGAGACCACTTTAACTGCCCTGGCTAAGTGGTAGGGAATCATGGGAAATGTAGTTTATTGTGGCACCAGAGCTCTCAACGTCTCAGAAAAAATACAATTCCCATGATTCCCTAGCACTGAGCCAGTCAATTTGCACTATTTCTAGCAATCTGCAAAGGCCCTCAGTCTCCCTTATTAGGTGCTCAGTCCTTTTGAGTGTGTGCATTTGAAGGTCAGTAGCCAGAACAGAATAGGCATTCTTTGCTAAATCATATGCATTTCCCCATTTATTGATCCAGCACTGAGCAGCAACATTTTCAGCTCAGGCCAAGGCTATCCAGGCTATTTGAAGTAGAAGGTTCTTTGGCATCTACTATAAGACTTGGTTCTCCCCTCCCCCCCCCCCCCCAATAATAACATGGACTCTACACTCTGTATCTCCACCTACTCATTGTTTTTTTTTCATTAACTTTTCCCTTGCTCTCTATATGCTATCTCATTTTTTTTCTTTTGCCAACAGGAAGATTGTTTTAAAAGAGCTAAAGTATACAAAACACATACACACACACAAAACAACAAAACATCCTCCTCCCCCACTTCCAAACAGGAAAAAGTGGCACTTTCCCCTTCTCCATTTCTGAGGACGTTTTCACACGGGGCTCCCTAAAGCCGGCTGGAGCCCTTCCCCTAAAGCCGGCTGGACCCCATGCTGCTGACACCGGAATGACTCCGGTGGCAGCAGGCTAATTCCTTTTGCCACCCGGAATTACCTGAAGCCGGAGTTAGCCAGGAATTAGCCTGCCGCTGCCGGAGTGAGGCCGGACTTAGGGCTCCGTGTGTTTGAACACACGGAGCGAAAAGCCGGCCGGACACAGGAATGACACCGGAAGGGGCGGGGTTTGCCACCGCGTGTGTGTGAACACACGGGAAATGGGGCCGGAGTGAGGCCGGCGGGAGGCCGGCTAGCGTCCTCCTTTTGCCCCGTGTGAAAACTACCTATGGCAGCTCCCCCAACCAAGATAGCAATGGAACCTCTGCCCCAGGCAGGCAGCTTGTGTTCACCAAAGAAAAGTAATAGGAATCAGTCTCACAGGTTCACCAGGGAAGAACTAGTCAGGTAAGAACCAGTGATTTTGTCTAGCCAATTGCTGGATGGGGGAAAGGTTGGGATCCTCATGTGATATTGTCTTGAGTTTTATGATGGAAAAAGGAACAGCATAAATGGAATAAAAATTGAATTAAAATAATAATAGAAAACAGCAGGGAAAGTAAAATAATATATAACAACAATAACTAATGAATTAAATGAATAAACAAATATAACCTTTAAAATGAGGATACAAGTTTAAAAAGGAACCAATAAATATTTGAGTATTGAAAGAATTGTCTCCTTCTGTAGGTCATGCCCAAGCCTTTAGAGGCGCCACCTTTTCAGAAAAATAAATGACCTTTTGTAACATTTATCATAATTTCTCTTCTTAATTGGGAATGTTCTGAACAACCACCAAAGGGCAGAATCCTTTCTTCTAGTTAACAGTCTGACAAATGCTACGTTCCTGAAAAGAATGAAGAACATGAAGACATTTTGAGGAAGGGAACTTATTAAAATATTCACACAAAATAACCATTTCCTCATCTGTACTTTCTTCAGCAGATTAGGACTGATATCATGTTATGTAGCTATAATGTGTTTGGGGGGTGTGTGTGGATGAAGGCATTGGACAAATTAAGAGGTGGGGTTTTAATTCATCCCTGCTGTAATGCTGAAGGTTTTGTCTCTTTTCTCTGTGCAGTAGCAGTTTGGAAATTTAGGGGAAGATAGTAAAGGTCTTTTCCAGTTATTTTTCTTTGGTCTTTAAATTTCTAGCATTGCACAGTGTGAGAATCTGAAAATCAGGCTGTTGTTGTTGTTGTTGTTGTTGTTGTGTGCCTTCAAGTCATTTCCACTTTATGACAACCCCAAGGCAAATATATTACAGAATTTTCTTGGCAAAATTTGTTCAGAGGAGGTTTGCCAGTGTTTTCCTCTGAGTCTGAGAGCATATGACTTGCTCAAGGTCACCCAGAGGGTTTCATGGTCTAGTGGGGAATCAAATCCTGGTCTCCAGAGTCACAGTCCAACACTCAAATCATTACACCATGCCTGACTCTCTCTGGGAATCATGTACACCTTGAATACTTATATCTACTGTGTTTGCTTTCCCTTGGTGACTTTGCCACCCCTTTTCTACAGATGCTGAAACTGTATTTTCAAATGATCAACTGAAATTTAAATTTTGGCAATGCTAGAAATTTTGTGACTGAAGGAGAATTTCATTTTGAAGTAGAATTCTATTGGCTGAAGCAATGCCTTCATTTTACTAAAAACCTGATTAGACCCATTCTATCAAATGTTGAATGGAGAGTTTACACATACCTAAATCCAATTGATTCAGCACTTCTATTCCAGTTAGGATAGACAAATACTTCAAAGGCAGTTTGGAACAGAGAGTATGATTAGATACCTCAGATATCAATGAGATTTCAGTCACATAACCAGACTGGAGAGGGAGTATTATTTTAGTGGGAGAGGGAAGAACCAAGTGTTCTGGTAGCTGCCAGAGTGTTTCAGGCTGAGTCTGAATTCCTTTAAAAAAAGGATAATTTGATTGACTTCATTATAATTATTGATTGAATTCATTATGATTTTTTTTAAAGTGTTATTGATAGGTCCTCAAGAATCTCCTCACCTACAGCAAATCAAGCCTGAACTCTGTTTAAAAGACAAGATGGCTAAATAAAAGTCATCTTAATTTGGCCATATTGTGAGAAGACATGACTTGCTGGGGTCCAAAACATATTTTAGCCATCTCTGTCAGAGTGCTATGGTGCCACAATAAACTACAATTCCCAAAACTCCCTAGCACTTAGCCAGGGCAGTTAAAGTGGTCTCAACCTGGATTATTTCTGCAGTGTGTTTTGGCCCTAGGAAAATGCTTTGTAAATTTTAAGGGAGTGGGAAAAGAGGAAGAGTACATTCCAGATGGATAGACTCAGGGCCTTTGCAGACTGCCAGAAATAGTGCAAATTGAGTCCACTTTAACTGCCCTGACTCAGTGGTAGGGAATCATGGGAACTGTAGTTTATTGTGGCACCAGAGCTCTCTGACAGAGAAGGCTCAATGTCTCAGAAAAAAATATACAATTCCCAGGGCAGTTAAAGTGTCCTCAATTTGCACTATTTCTAGCAGTCTGCAAAGGCCTTCAATCAAGGAAGCCATGGTCCTGAATTTACAAGACCAGAGCAGTATTGTTGATGGTAGTGTGACTTGGAAGTCTCTAATTCATTAGCTCATCATAAGACAGAGCTGACTTGACTCCAATGGAGGCTTCCCATCATCTAATGATCATTGCTGCTAAATAATGGCTACCAGGTTTCACCTGGCAGAAGATATTACTCTATACAGGTGGGGTTTTAATCCATCCCTACTGTAATGCTGAAGGTTTTGTCTCTTTTCTCTGTGCAGTAGCAGTTTGGAAATTTAGGGGAAGATAGTAAAGGTTTTTTTCCAGTTATCAGTTGTCTTAGCTACTACACTTTCTTGCCTTTGACATACATTTTGTGCAATATATTGGGGCAATTCATTGCAATATATTTCCATGTAAAAACATTAAATAATCACTCAGGCTTTATAAATAGTAAAAAAACAAAGTATATTTCTATGGGATTTTGTGTTTTTTTTTCTGGCTGTCAGGCCGTGTTCTAGAAGAATTTATTCCTGACATTTTGTCTGCATCTGTGGCTGGCATCTTCAGAGAATGGTGCCATGGAGATGTGTGGGGTATATATACTATGTGACCCTTGGTTGAGAGGAGTGATTTATATGTTAATCTGTGTATTGGTCTGTTGGTGAATAGCAAGGCCTCAGGGTGGGAGGATATGTGAGGAGGATTTGTGTCTACTTAATTAATGATCCATTGTCTGGTGGGAAACCCCCTGCAAATTAACTTCATCCAGGGTCAGGGGGTTTCCCAGCAGACAGTGAATCACCAATTAAATAGACACAAATCCTCCTCAACATATCCTCCCACCCTAAGGCCTTGCTATTCACCTACAGATCAATACACAGATTAACATATAAATCACTCCTCTCAACCAAGGGTAACATAGTATATATACCCCACACATCTCCATGGCACCATTCTCTGAAGATGCCAGCCACAGAGGCAGGCAAAACATCAGGAATAAATTCTTCTAGAACATAGCCTCACAGCCTGAAAAACCCACAAAAACCTATGGATGCCAGCCATGACAACCTTCAACCTCACATACAGTATATTTCCTTTAAATATGCTTGGAAGAATTGCTAGTGAGTGATGTATACTGTACAATATAATGAGATCAAACTTTTATTTGCCTGGAGCATTCCTTCACTACCATATCTGAGTGACACAGTGATAAAACTGCTCTAAATGATAGGCTATTCAATTAGTATTTGTCAGGGTGGGGTGGGAGAGAAGTACTTTGAGAGAGGCCATTGCTGACTTCTAAGTCTTTCACAGAGACAAGGTCTTATGAAACACCGCCATGGGTTTGATAAATAAGTCACCTAACATTTCAGTTGACAAACTGATTGTGTGAAAATGTCAGAAAAAAAATCTGAAGTAATCTAGGAGGAGGCCAAAATAATGAAATGTCTTCAGTCATCACTAGCAAAGCTGAAATATTTTCAGTTTCAGCCTGCAGCATTTTCTGTGGCTACTAGCAGCAATAACTGGATTTTAACACCTTAGCTTAATAGGGTCACTTTCTGACATTTTCTGACATACACACACACATCAGAAGCATGGATACAGAGATAAATCTAAGAAGGATGTATGCCAGTATACAGTGGTTTTTCAGTAATGTATTTTCCTTTCAGGCATAGCATGTGTAAAACTTCAGTTTTGGGCTACAGCTCCAAGAATCCCTTACTGTGCATGGCAAGTTAATCCAAAAGCAACATTTCCAAGCTCTAGTCAGACCATATTCCAGCAGTGTGAAGAAAATGGAAGGTAAGTCACACAATGGCCTCCCAATTTCAGAAATCAGCATAACCATTAATATACCTACTTACTAGGGAAAATTCCAACTGTATTTGGAAAATCATTTGCTATTTTGTCTTCTATCACTATTTTTTTTATCTTTATCTTTTCAGAAGCTATAGGGATGATAATATTTCTGAAAATGTTTTTGAACTATAAACCTATACTCAGTTACATGGGAGTACATCTCATAGAACTTAGTGGGATTCTGTTCTGAATAGATAAAATTGCATTGTGTGTGTTGCAATACAATCTTTAGTGTTCAAAAGTCTGCAGAGAAGGGGTGGGAGTAGGGGGGGGGGGGATGATGACATTGTTTCCCCAAATAAGATTTCTTGCCTACCAAAGATTTTTACCTTCAGTTTCTAAATTTCTAGCATTTTATACAGTGAGACACTGAAAATCATTCACACTTAGAATACTTCTGTGCACTGACTTTATAATCCCTAGATATCTTTGCCTGCCCATTTTCTTTGGATGTTTAAACTGTATTTCTAAATGTTCAGGCGAGTTTTATGTTACTGCAATGGTAGACATTTGGAGAGGAAAAAATTATTTTAGGAGCACACTTCATATTTGGGAAGCAAAGCCTCATTTTGATCACTCCCCACAATTAAAGAATTTCTAGAAGCTGCAGAATCTCCAGAAGCTGATTCTGAGTAGGGAAAAATAGATATAGCTGATCACTCATGCACATCTTTGAAAATGCTTGCACATGAAGACTGAAACACCATACAACACACTGCATGCCAATTTGGGGCAGGCAAGACTTTATTTTCATTTTCTGAAAACAAACCAACATATTAATCTAAAGAACAAATAGCAAGCAAAGTATTCTCTGTCAGGAGGTGGGAAGAGGTAAATGTGAAGGTGGAATTCATGGAAGATCTAAAAGTGAGCTCACATTGGAGGGGGGAAAGGGAGAGAAGAGAGGTATTTTTCTTCAGCTCCCTATTTTTTTCATGTTTTAACAATTCCCTCCCATTTATTACAGCTGCTTGCAACATTTCAGAATGGATGAAAATAATATTTAAAAATATTCAAAAACTGGCCAAGAACCACATTTATGAATGTTGTGTAGCCCTGACACTGGACTGATGAAAATCTTCATTGTTTGGGACTTATTCTGCCCAAAATGTGGTTGTAGTTGTTTTCCAAAGAAAGCAGCATTCTCTGTGCAGAAATATTAGTTTGTTTGCAGAAAATGCTGTGTCCTGCACATAAAAAGTTCTATTTTCAGTGATAAACAATCACATCCAAATTCTGCATAGAATAAGTCCTGAATTGCAAATAGGCTTTGAAAATTGTGTGGTTTTCAAAGACTTCTCACAGTAGGAAGAAAATTGCTGAAGTTATTTGTTGTATCCTTTGAGCAGAAAATTAGTGAAAACTTCTATCCTTTTTTTCCAGGGGCATGTTGGGAGAATAATAAGGCCGTAGATCATGGGTAGGCAACCTTTCCCCTTTAAGGGCCAAGGGACTTCAGCTCCCAGAAACCCAGGAGCTATTGGCCAACATGGGACTATTGGCCAACATGGTTGAGGCTTCTGGGAGCTGAAGTCCCTCGGCCCTTAAAGGGGAAAGGTTGCCTACCCCTGCCATAGATGAAGTGAAATCAGGCCATGATTTGGCCAAGCCTGCTGATTGTCTATCAGTATATTGGGGATGAACAACACACAGTTTATGGATTCATTTACACACACTTGGCCTATTCTGCAATCCCCACTTAGGGAAATACAGATGGCAATCTCATGATCAGGAATACTAATAGACAAAGGGGCTGATAAGGGATGGGAGTTTCTTAAAAGTAAAATATTGAAGGGAAGAGTTTTCTGTGATGTCTTATTGATATTATTTGGTCAGACAACATTATATTCTTTTGCTGCTTTTGCTACATCTCTCCACGCTATTAATATGGCCCCATTTCTTCTTAGATTTTCATTTCCTGAACACTCCAGAATTATCTGTAATTATGAGTCAAAAGACTTATTCCTGTCCACTTTAGCTTGCTTACCCCAAGTATTGCAATGGTTATATATTCTATTTCTTATTTTCCTATGTCTAACTTCCCCTGGTTCATGCTTCTCACACTCCATGTTCCTACAGCTTCAGACTTGTTCTTCTGAACACATCAACAATTGTAGTCCTTTCAAGTTTCAATCAGTTGCTTCAGTAGATGCAGAGTTACTTATACATGTCTTCTGTTCTTTCCCAGTAGCTCATTGAGTGTCTTCTATCTTCTGAAAGTCTCATCTTTTGGTGCTGTCTCTTGTTTCATTTTGGATTGCCTCAACATAGAGTTTTTGCAGCAAAAGATCTTCAAAAGCAAGTTTACCATTGTCTTCCTCTGCACAGTACTAACAAGAGTTAGCTATGATGCCACTGCCATTGTCTCTGAGAGATTCTCCACCAGTATCACACACACACACATCTGTGCTACTGCTGCTGCCTATTAGCTGTTTGGCACATTTAGCTAGCTCTTCGGTAAAAGCTTGTCTGACATAGGAGACCCTATCAGCAGCAGTTCAACCAGCAGCATACCCTATTGCTTCACATGAACATGCAATGCCACCAATGTGAAAAGATACTGCTGCTATTTTGTTTTATTAGTGTGTCTGTCTGTGTGTGTGTGTGTGTGCGTGTGTGTGCAGGGGGCAATATAAATTGGATGAGTGGCTTGATTTTAATTAGGACCAATCAACATGAAAAGTGTAATTTTAATCCTTTCCTCTATAGCCACAATTATGATGAAAATTCCCACAGAAAGAGAAATTATAGCATCTTATTTTCACTAATATCAAAGCTGGAGCTCCCAAAGAAAAGGTTAAACCTCTTCCTGTGTGCATTGTGGCCCTAATGGAAATCCTTTCTTCTATTATATTTCATGATAATGACATACTTACATTTAATATCACATGTAACTTGGCCCCTAGGTTTAGAACACATTTCCTACACAGAGAGAAGACTTTGAAACATTCACCAGTAGGGGTAGCCATCCTTTTGTACCCAGAATGCCCTGGGAACAATGATTTGTCATGATGTATCAAAAGTCAAATTAGCCATGCTCAAGAGTGGAGATAACAAGTGAACTCAAGAGTGAATTGTGCAGTTCCTTTCCATTGCTCTTCTAATGCTGCATGAAGCAGATGCCAAGATTTTTATAAACATTAAATGCAAGACTAAATATGACTGACTGCTGCCTCTTATGTACCAGGTAATTCCCTCCTACTCATTCACAACAAAACCTGCCCCCCTGAAAATGTCAGAAAACAACTACTTCCCCTTTTGAATATAAATGGAAAAGGTAGAATTCTGAGCCAAGCTTTGAATAAAACATGCCTGGGGTTACACATCTTCTCACAATGCCAGAAACATGCAGATTTAACTGGCTTGAAAACTTTCCTGGAAGTTTTCACTTTGATTTCTGTAAAAATATTGGCCAAAATCCTATTTGTGCATTATTTTATTACTTGTAGAGTGGAGGTAGACATATTATTTCTCCACCTATGCCAGCCTAGTTATACTAGCATAGTCCATCAATTGACCATTCCTTCATATGTCTGAAGGTAGTCATCATACTGCTTCTTGATTGTCTTTTCCCCTAGGCTGTTAAGTTCTAAATAAAACCAGCATTGTCAGAATAAGAAAATGCCCTTAGTTTTAAATGCTAGTTGAAGCTTTGGAAATATACTTTCACTATATTTCACCAATTCATCCCATCTGATGTTCCATACCAAGAGGTGGCTGCTACAGCTGATCAAGCTACCAACTGAATATCCATGGGGTGTCCAGGTACCTACATACTGCGTTAAATACTGGATCCTTGCATACTGCATCCTTGCAAGAAGAAAGGCTACTTCTCTGCAGCCATTTTGGTTGAGTGAGTCCTTAAACTTTTTAAAACTGTGTCACTTCTGTGGGTCATTGGGGAGCAGAGCTTGAAGCCTAATTCTATATAACTGCTGGGAGAGGTGTGCACCAAATGGTGCATGAATTCTTACAGTTAAAGAAGATTTAGAATACAGAGGAGAAGGTGACCTAGGAGCAATATTTGAGGATATTTTCTTTAATTTTTCACTTTCTCTTATACACTTTTTTCCTTAAGGGGCTCATGGGGACTTTTGCTCAGAGGAAGTGAGTCAGAGACTTTCCTCCAGAACAAGCAAGCTCTATAGAGTTAAAACCCCAGTTGAGCTCACTGACTGAGCTTGGGGACAAAGTCCAAACCAAAAGGGGTCGTGCACGTGGGTGTTTAACAAGAGATCTTTCGAGTGAGAAGCCCATATCTCTTGTTTCAGTTACTACTTAAGATTTCTCAGTATGGACATTGAGGTACCTGCTGCAGTCATCTGAAACACTTGTGGGAAGTTTGTCTTCTTCCCTATGGATGTGGGGAACTTCACCTGCACGAAGTGCAAGTTAGTAGCCCTGTTGGAAGAGAAAGTCCAGGAGCTGGAGAGCCAGGTATCTACACTTCAGCATCTTAGGCAGCAAGAGGTTTTCCTTGGCAAAATTGGCTGGATGGTCTTGGACAGGAAACACAAAGAGGAAGTTGCTGGAGAAGAAGTCATTGCACATACACAGGAGGTAGATGGTTGGAGGAATGTCACACACAGAAGTAGGGAAACCAGGGATCATTCTGGGAGCTTGAAGCTACAAAATCAATTTGAAACTCTCTCCCTAATCAGGGATGATTAGGAAGAGCAGTAGGGACAGACTTCAGGGAAGCCTGAGAATACGACCAAAGGGAACAGCCACTGCTAATCCTCGGAAGAGGCTTGTGGTGGTGGTGGACTTCTTGCTGAGAGGTACAGAAGCCATGGTTTGTAGGACTGACAAGATGTCATGGGAGGTGTGTTGTCTCCCTGGGGCAAAAATCTGTGATGTGACAGTCAGGCTGACAAGACTTGTCAATCCTACTTACCATTACCTCTTCCTTTTGGTCCATGTGGGAACCAATGATACTGCAAGGCATAACCTTCAGAACATCAGAATGGATTATGAAGCTTTGGGTAGGAAGCTGAAAGAGCTGGATATACAGGTTGTCATCTCATCTCTTCTCCCAGTTGAAGGGTATGGTCCAAGAAGGGAGAGGAAAATAGCAGATGTGAATAACTGGCTTTGCAGATGTGAATAACTGACTCCGCCACCAAGAACAGTTTGGATTCTTGGATCATGGGCTGTGGTTCCATGAAGGTGGACTTCTGGCAAGAGATGGGTTGCATCTCACATCAGTTAGAAGAAACATTTTTGCTAATAGTCTCAAAAATTTGATTCGGAGCAATTTAAACAGAGTTATGTCAGGAAGGGAAACAGTATTCTAGAAGGTAAAAGGGCTGGAGAAAATAGTCAAACTGTCATAGAGGGAATAAGGCAAACAGTGCAAGGACCCAACAGTTGGAGGCAAAAAAAACATGCACAGTCAGCAAGTAAAGGGGACACATGGTCATAGATGTCTCTACACTAATGCCCAGAGCATGGGAAATAACCAAGATGATCTTGAACTCCTAGCACATTCCCCCAATGATATAATAGGCATCACTGAAACCTGATGGGGTGAATCTCATGATTGGAATGTAGTAATAGAGGGGTATAACTTTTAAAGAGAAATAGGTCAAACAGGAAAGGAGGAGGAATAGCATTATATGTCCAAAACTTCAATCCTGGAAACCAGGTGGAGAGTATCTGGATCAAAATTAAAGGGGTGGGAAACAACAGGGATGTTATTGTGGGAGTCTACTACAGACCCCCAAGTCAGATGGAGGAACTGGATGATACCTTTATAAAAGAGATGACCACAAACTCAGAAAGGAAAATGTAGTAATGATGGGGGACTTCAACTATCCTGATATTTGCTGAAAGTCAAACTCAGCCAAAATTTTAAGGTCTAGCAAATTCCTCACTTGCCTCAAAGACAATTTCATTGTCCAAAAGGTGGAAGAGGCAATAGGAGGATCCACTGTTTTAGATCTGATCCTAACCAACAGGGATGACATGGTAAATGGAGTGCAAGAGGTGGGATCCTTAGGTGGGAGTGATCATATTCTCCTGGAGTTTCTTATACAGTGGAAAAGAGAAGCCAAGCATAACCAGACGTGCATTCTAGACTTTAAGAGAGCAGATATCAGCAAGCCTAGGGAAATACTGGGGGTGGTCCCATGGTCAGGAATACTAAAAGAGAATGGAGTTCAGGATGGATGGGAGTTTCTCAAAAGGGAGATACTGAAGACACAACAGTTCCAATGAGGAGGAGGAATGGGAGGTGTCTCAAGAAATCAGAATGGATGACTAAAGAAGTTACAACTGAGCTAAATTTTAAAGGGAACACGTATAAGAAATGGAAAAAAGGGGAAATCACGAAAGAGTGTGTTTCCTGACATTGATGATTGCTGGGAGGGGGCCCCACCTCCTGCTTTCTTACCTTTAAGGCATGCTGACCCTGGATGGTTTCCTCTGCAGGCATTACATTTATGGTCAAACCTCCAGGGCTGCCTCCTGCACCTACCTGTATTGAAGTCTCAACACAGTCCGAATTGTTTTCTCTCTCCCATGCCAGGCCTCGTATTTTGCCCTCTCGGCTGCGTGACCATAGGTACAAACCCATTGTCACATCGGCTCGAAGGGGAGGCCCCCATCATAACATCTGCCCACAATTCGGACTGCACGTGACGCCAGGATAAAGAGCGCTCTAATTCCGCCCTCATCCTGAATTGTTCATTGTATTGAAGCCAAGCTGACCCCCTAGAATTAAAATGGCAATTGGTATAAGTCTTGATCATTATCTCCTGATATTTGGAGAATTAAGGGGATCTAGCAGGGTCCTTTTCCTCAATAACGCCCCTAAATATTGTAAAGCCCATGATCCAATTTACAAAATTTCTTTCTAACTTAGGGTGTTTGTGTGACTGAAACTCTTTTGGAAGGGTAAAAACCACTCCATCCTTTACCATGATCCTCGGCTCGGAGTCACGGAATGTGAGTGAAAACAAATTAATATACTCACCTTTCCATATTCTCTCTTTGGTAGCCAGGGGAAGGTGTTACCACAGGGGCGTGGACATCCCTGCATATGGATTGCAGTCAAACGTCCTGTTCGCCCCAGAAATGCCCAATGCTCCTACCACAGCCGTTCCCCTTACCTCACCTACCGTGTTATTCACATTTGTGTTATGCTGCACCTTTGAGTCCATAACCTGAGCAAGCCCAATATTAGTCAGAGGTGCAGTCACCATTGTAGGCGCTCACTCACAGAGCTCAACCCTGTCTGCCCACTTGTAGCCCATACAGATGAAGGCCATGATGCCTGCATATTGGCAGCATAAGACAAACCTGAGCTCGTTGCTTGACTTGAAGCATCCACCGATGCTTGCTGAGCTCCCACCAAGAGCATCGCCGAAACTGCTTGGGTGTTGTGTTGTCCCCCATAAGCACTTGGTATATCTCTGCTGTAAGCCACCGCTGTCTCAGGAGTCAGCACATTGCTCTGACCTGAAACAACCACTCCTTGAAGAAAGTTAAACAGATCAGCCAAAGTGGCTTGATTAGACACAGGGGCAGCCGCACCCTGTTGTCCCACACCAGGAACTTTTTTCAAAAGCTCCATTACATCAGCTACGGTTGGATGCCCAACCTCCATAGCTGATGTACCTGGGGAAGTACGTGCCGTGTCTGGTAATGAAAGTGAATTGTCAATAGCCTGTTGTACTGTATTCTGCTCTACACTTATATTCAGATTTAAAGTTGCAGAGGTACCCACTTGCACCCCCAAGTTGTCCTTCTGCAAATGGTGTTGAGCCAACTGCTCACACACTGCTGCACATGCCTGCATTGTGCGACCTATCTGAGCCAAATGTGTAGTAATGTCATCCTTCCTATTTTGAGCATTAATGGTCCGCTTAGGCACTGGCTGGCTAGCTTTAGTGCCAACTGAGGTCGCACGACATTTGGACTGGGCCTTACTTCGTGGCATGATTGCTGAAACTATAACAATGGTAATTCAAACTACTTGGTATAGGATATAGTGTTCCTGTTAAGGCTATACCTGTGTCACCAATCTACAATGAAAAGTAGTCAATTAATAACTAATAAGCTAAATCAGCAACCTTGGAACTGTATTTTATTTATTTATTTATTTATTTATTTATTTCAGTCCTATATATATATATATATATATATATACCAATTCCCCTTATGTGTAAATTGCAGTTACCTACAGCATGTGTCCCCAATCAGAAAATGCCACCTGAATTCAGGTTAGCCACCAAACCAGAGGAGGCCCTTATTCCAGAATCTCACTCCCCCCCCCATTTTTTTCTAATATAATTATGGCTGGGCCAAGTTTGCCTGGTTAGCCCCCAAGGCCTGATTAATGTGCCAGCGAGTGGAGATAGAAAGGAAGGGGGGGGCGTCACTTCCCACCACCTCCCACCTCTAAATGTATTAACTTTACCAATGGGGGGGAAGGAGCGGACCCCGAATCCCAAGGCCGTCTGCTCCACCCAGGGCCTGTCCCTCTTATGCAAATTATTATTATGCCATGAGCTTAATAGCGCCACACCACCGCCCTAATCGGCCACCCAGACTTAAGGCCAGCAGCCACTCCAGGCCGCGACTAGGCCTTAACCTAGCGGAGGAGCCATGGCTTTTTTTTTTATCTGCCACGCTCCACTCTGTTTACAATCCCAGTCCTCAGGCTCCCCTGAGGAGGGCTAGGCTGACACTTCCCCCAGCCTGCAAAAGGAGCAGCAGCCCGGACTCCACGGCTGCGCTCAGATCCTCTTCATGGGGAACACAGTGTCATGTGGCTCGGCTTGCCCAAGCTGCGCTTGTTCCCCGCTCCTCCGGCTCCTCTCTAGCAAGAGCTAGGCTGCTCAAAGGCCTGAAAAAGCCCCAGAGCCAAGACGAGCAAAGGTGCTCCTTGCTCGTCCAGAAATAAAATGGCTGCCAACACGTGGCAGCGTGGGGCTAAATAGCTCCAAAAATCTCACTCTTAGTCTCGTGAGATTTAAACTCTCGCGAGACCAAGGAACGAGACCTCCCTCTAATTGGCCAAGCAGACCGGTGAGGGCGGGCCTTCCGGTCTGCTTAGCCAATCCCACATTGATGCCCTTATTTGGGCCGATGCAACAGAAGGCTCCTCCCGACTTGTTGGGGGGGTGTCTATCTGAGGAAAATGGAGCAGAGGACACAATAGGGGAAATGCAGCACAGAATAAGTAAAGAGGTAATACAGGAATACCTGGTTAATCTAAATGAATATAAGCCTCCAGGACGAGATGAACTGCATCCAAAGATGTTAAAAGAGCTGGCAAATGTAATCTCAGAGCCACTGGCAATAATTTTTGGTAGGTGCAGGAGGCAGACTGGAGGAGGGCAAGCATTGTCTCCATCTTCAAAAAGGGGGAAAAAGAGGATCCCAACAACTGTCCTCCATCAATACCAGGAAAGATTCTAGAGCAGATCACAGACAAATCTGATCTCTCTCTCTCTCTTTTTTTATAGAATTACCAGCTTTGTAGATGAAGGGACTGCTGTGGGTATAGAATATCTTGATTTCAGTAAGGCCTTTGACAAGGTTTCCTATGACATTCTGGCAAACAAAATATTAAAATGTGGGCTAGACAAGGTAACTGTTACATGGATTTGTAATTGATTGCCTGGCTGACCCCAAAGAGTGCTCAACAATGGCTCCTTTTCATGCTGAAGAGAAGTGACCAATGGGATGCCACAGGGTTCTGTCCTGGGACCAGTGCTATTCAATATCTTCCTCAATGACTTAGATGAAAGAATAGGGGGCATACGTATCAAATTAGTGAACTACACCAAATTAGGAGGAGTAGCTAATACCTCAGAGGACAGGATGAAAATTCAAAATGACCTCAATAGATTACAAAGGTGGGCCAGTATTAACAAAATGAAATTCAACATGGAGAAATGTAAGGGATTGCACTTAGGTTGGAAAAATCAAATGCCTAGATATAGGATGGGAGACACCTGGCTTAACACGACTTCATGTGAAAGGGGTCTAGGAGTAGACCACAAATTGAACATGAGTCAACAGTGTGATGCAGCAGCTAAAAAGGCCAATGCGATTTTAGGCTGCCTCAATGGAAGTATAGTGTCTTTATCAAGGGAAGTAATAGTGCCACTGTATTCCACTTTGGTCAGGCCTCAGCTGGAATACTTTGTACTGTTCTGGGCACTACAATTCAAAAAGGATGTTGAGAAAGTGGAACATGTCCAAAGGAGGGCGACTAAAATGGTAAAGGAATGACTTGAGGAACTGGGTGTGTTTAGCCTGGAAAACAGATGGTTAAAAGGTGATATGATAGCCCTGTTTAAATATTTGAAAAGATGTCATATTGAGGGGGAGCAAGCTTGTTTTCTGCTATTCCAGAGAACAGGACTCAGAGCAATGGATGAAAGCTAAAGGAAAAGTGATTCCACCTCAACTTTAAGAGGCACTTTCTGACAGTAAGGGCTGTTCGACCATGGAACACTCTCCCTCGGAGAGTGGTGGAGTCTCCTTCTTTGGAGGTTTGTAAACAGAGGCTGGATGGTCATCTATCGGGTTGCTTCGATTGAGAGTTCCTGCATGGCAGGCGGTTGGACTGGATGGCCATTGTGGGCTCTTTCAACTCTATGATTCTATGAAATATCCTAAAATGTTAAATACAAAAAAGAAAAGTAGAAATTACCAGACGTCCACTTTTGATGTTAAAGTGCTTATGCTTTTATTTATTTGGTGTTAAACAGATAGTGGACTTCAACCAATTTAAAGGTGAATTCCCTCTCTTGGAACCACATATCCACATTTTGTGCCTATTCCTGTTCTAGATTCTCCTTTATCCTTGCTTGAACTAGGTCATTATCAGTGCGTCAGATCCATTTGAGGCAGATGGCTAAAAATTCATCACGACATCCAAGGTGACTGTATAAATGGACATCATCTGATGGCAGATATAGAAATCAAATAGACCATATAATTAGAACCAGAATATGGAGTCCATTTGAGACTCTGTTATCCCCAATGGGTGCCTTGTTCTGACTTCAGAGCAAAGTGACCAGCAGCAGCAGTGGACATGCCTGACTGGCAACAGCTGCCTGGCATTAGAATGGAAGGCGAGGTAACTGTGGAAGGTTGGGTCAGGTCCAAGATACTTTCGGCTGCCCCTAGCATATCTTTGCTACTGAAAACAGGGCTCTTATCATTTATATTCTGAGGATATACATTTATGTTAAGTGCTGTCATATAGATACTGATAAAATTGAATAGCCATGGTAGGGCTAATAGCTTCAGAATTGAGATTTGGTTTTGGGAAACACACATTGTATTTATGTTAGTGGTTTTGCTTCTTTCAGTTGGTTTGTTGTTGTTGCTGTTGTTAGCTGCCCTGAGTCAACCGTGACTCATTGTGACTCTGTGGATGAGACATCTCCAAGATCCCCTGTCTTCAGCCTCTCTGTTCAGGTCCTGCAGGTTCAGGCCCATAGGCTCCTTGACTGAGTCTAGCCATTTGGCTTGTGGTCTTCCTCTCTTTGTGCTGCCTTCCACTTTTCCTGGTATCATTGCCTTTTCTAATGTTTTTTTCCATATCATGATGTGTCCAAAGTATGACAAGCTCAGTTTAGTTAATTTAAGGGGCTATGCAGACGGACCTAAAAGGCTGGCTTGGGGTTGGAGTTTAGGTGGGGAAGCCACATGCCGGCCACCCCAACTCAACCCCGATGCCATCCTGACACCACACACCTGTCTGCATGGTGCATGGTGTCAGGACTTTCTCCCGGTGCAGCGTGTCCACATGCTGCGCCAAAAGAGCGTGGAAGAGCCACAGTGTCAGCTTTTAGGGAAGCCTTTTGAGTTTAGTCTTTATTTCTTCTATGACTCATTTGTCTTTTTGACTGTCCATGTTATCCTCAGCACTCTTCTCCAGCACCATATCTCAAAGGAGTTGATTTTCTTTCTATCTGTTCTCTTTACTGTACTGATTTTATCACGCCAGCAAAAGGTTCTTTTAGGATTAGGAAGTGTTTAAGGATTTCAGAGTGGGTGACAAGCAAAAAGGCACAGAGAGACCAAATTTGGCTTTTAGACACTATTCATGTAACATTTATAAACACATATACAAAACATACAATCACTTTAAATATCAAGAGCTCTTACACCAACCACTACTCACACGACCCTCCACTTCAACGTTGATCAGGCGCTCAATAGAGATTTGGATGACTCATTGCTGTGGTTCCAGAATCATGGCATCAAGCTGTAAATCCCCCAGTCTTTTTAGTCAGTACATTACTCTTTTCTGGGTAATCATATTTTGATGGTTTCCATGGTATCATACTTGCTTTGTTTTTTCCTGTTCTTATCAGCGTGGCCTGGGATATGACCAGGCTCTCCTAGGATATGTCTTGTTTCTGCTGCACCCATCTAGCCATGTCTGCATTCTTTAGTAATTCCTTGCTTCATCTGCCAAGTTCCTTCTTCAAATAAGTCTCTGCATGGCAGCCATCTTCTTTGGTTCTTCAGGTCACTTCTACATGCACACCTAGCCAGTCTCTCACAATCTCACATATGTACATAGTGATAGGGGACACAATGGCTTGGACCAGTAATTTCTAAACTTTGGTCCTCCAGGTGTTTTGCACTTCACTTCCCAAAAGCCCCCGCTACCTTGACCAATAGGCAGGAATTCTGGGAGTTGAAGTCCAAGACACCTGAAGGATGAAGGTTTGGGAACCACTGACTTTGATGATCTAACTTTACTATTCAGTGTTATGTCTTTACATTTTTAGGGTCTTGTCTAGTTCTTTCATAGTTGCCCTTCCCATTCTTCCCTAGTCTTCTTCTGATTTCTTGACTGCAGTCTCCAATTTGATCAGTGTTTGATCTAATGTATGGGAATTATTTGACATTTTTATTTTGTTATTGTCTAGGATGAATACATATAGTTCTTCTGTAGTCATTATTTTTGTTTCCAATTGGTACTTCATTTTAACTGCCAGAAAGTAATTTTTAGGTCAATTTTAACTTGAGATTGTAGAAGGATAGAGAGGATCCAAACTGTGACTCTTACTGGGGGAACTGCCAACATTACATGACAGCTGACTGGTGAAAAATGTCTGTGGGGAGGGATTGGAATGTTTTTAACATTCCAGGAATATGTCCAGTTTCAATGTATCCTGATGATCAGTCTAAAGCCCAGTTCCAGCCTGTTCTAATTATTTGATATCATTTTACACTTGAATAGGTTTGCCATAAGTCCCAGAAAAGTGGGACAATCCCAATCTAATTGGAGAGTCTAGTGTCCCGGTCCAGTTGGGCATTTTTGACCCTCCAATCCCGGATTCCTGCTTTGTTCCAGGCCACAGTTTGTCAATCTCCAGTCACGTCTCCTGCTCAGCCAGGACCTCAAGTGGTGGTCAAGTTGGTGGCTGCTATGGTGCCGGGCAGTGGGAAGTGCTGCCAGTGGCTGAAGCCAGCCCTGAGCACTGAGCTGGAGGAGGCCAGGAGAGAGGTCTGATGGCAGGGGTTTTGTAGTGTGGCAGCCTCTCATTCTTAAAGCCTGCCTCACTGCCCCCAGCCTTCCTCCTCCTCCTCCTCCTGGGGTGTGGGGAGCTGAGCCTCAGTGTCCCAAACCAAGCTCCTTCTCCTTCTCCTCCTCTCCTTCAGAGGAGGAACACATGGATGGAAGCCAGAGGCTCCCTGGACCACTAGGAGGGTGACCATGCTGCCAAGGGTGAGGCCCTTTCGTTTGGGTTGGTGGAGAAAGGGACCAAGTTTGGGTCCTCTTTTGCAAGCTTGTTTTGGGAAGGAGCATAGGGGAAGACCTCTGAGGCTGAGAGAGTGTGATTTACCCAAAGGGTTCTTGTGTGCCTTCAAGGCATTGCTGATTTTTATGGCAACCCTCTCCTGAGGTTTTCTTGGCAAGTTTCTTCAGAGGGGATTTGCCATAGCTATCCTGTGAGGCTGAGAGAATGTGATTTGCCCAAAGCATTGCACAACTTATGCCCCCCACCATCAATAGTGGTTGGTATCAGGTGGGATAAAGCAAAAATTCCCCCTATCCAGAGAGAGGGATAAAACACCACCCCATGGGGAGGCTTGTAAAGTTGTTTTTGTTGTTATGTGCCTTCAAATCTTTTCCAGTCTATGGCTACCCTGAGATGGGGGAGGGGCAATCTGTGCATGCTGAGAAATGTGGTGTTAACCCAGGATGGAGCCCTGACTTCTTTCTATAAGCTCTTTAGATAGAACTTTTTTGTAATTGGGTGCCCTCAAGTCATTTCTAAATGACAGCATCTCCAAGGCGAATCTATCATGGGCGGTTCTTGTTAGGTTTCATTAGAGGGAGTTTGCCATTGCCTTTTCCAACCACTACCCTGGTCTCCCATTGACTTAGTGCAATACTCATATTACTGCACCATGCTGGGCCCTCCACTGTACTTAAAAGTACAGTATTCAATTATTTTTATCTGTTGCGTACCTTCAAGTTGTTTTCTGACTTATGAAAACTCTAAAGTGAACCTATCCTGGGGTTTTCTTGGCAAGATTTGTTCAGAGGAGGCTTTCCATGGCCTTTCACTGAGGAGGCTGAGAGAATTTGATTTGCCTAAGGTCACCCAATAGGCAGGGAATAGAACCCTTGTCTCCAGAATCCTAGTCTAACATACAAACCACACAAAGTTACATCCCAATCTTCTATCCAGGGAGGATGTCAAAATGTCCTCCTTTTTGAGCATGACTGAGAAGCATGAATTTATATTAATGTTTTTATTTTATTAATGTTTTTCAGTTATAGTTGGTCGTGTCCTCCATTTTTCTTGAATGTCCTATATTTGGTTCTACATTTTTTCCTACATTTTTTCCTGGTTTTGTGGAAGAGAATTATGGCAACCCTACAGCTGAACAATTTCCACACCAATGAACTTTTTGTTTACTTCCTTCCTCCTAATACTGTACTTTACAACAAATCAATATGTACTTTTTGACACTTTTTTTCTTTTGAGGAATCCTCAGGTGGCAAAGAAAATGGATTTCATTTTCATGATGATACAACAAATTAATTGCCTGCTGCAGCTGTTTTTATTGGCATTTCTTAGCCTCCTTTGCAAAATCTGCATTAATGGTTAAAAAGTGTGTGGACGAGAACCAGCGAGTGCCTCCAATGTGCAGATAGGAGAGCTTTTGACTCTTTGCTCCAAGGTCATTTTGCTTTGAAGGCAGCCAGTGGTATTTCTCAGTTCATCAAACAAAATGAACATCTGTTCTTTCATGTGCAAAGACGACCAAGGGGACTAAGGAATATTTTGCTGACAAGCACTTTCTTAAGACATCTTGGAAACAATGTTTAAATAACACTGTAAAATGCCGTACTTCGACATAGATTGCATTGAAAGCATGAATATACATCCATTATAAATAACAACAGCAAAAATTGGAAATATTGTTGATTTGCACAAATGCCATCATTTCTATGGCCTTGGATACATTGACATTGAGAAATCAATATTCTTACCCTATCCTTTCCTTTTTAACTCTTTCTTCCCTTTTATAACATTCTGACATTTTCCTTATCTTCTTTTACATCTGT
The DNA here is from genome assembly GCA_026167975.1 of Phrynosoma blainvillii. Taxonomy (NCBI): domain Eukaryota; kingdom Metazoa; phylum Chordata; class Lepidosauria; order Squamata; family Phrynosomatidae; genus Phrynosoma; species Phrynosoma blainvillii. The sequence continues at coordinate 43,498,743 of JANUYF010000003.1, forward strand.
GTGGAAACAGGGGAAAAATGGATTTTCAGTAATTCTACAGTATCCAAAGAGCTTTTGATTTTCTTTTATCTTTCTTTTTTAAAAGGGACACCATTTAATTATCAGAAACATCCTTTCTCCTACCCAAGGGATGACTATGGGGCTAAGCAGATGGGTGGCTGTGGGCCGCCCTGGGAAGCTGCGCCTCAGGACCGAGGCATCCCCATGCCTCGATCCTGTGGCGCACCTTCGCCACCCCTGAAAGGAGCACTAAATTAGCGCTCCTTTCACAAATCAGCAAAAGTGCGATGCACTTTTGGCGAATTTTCTGCCACAGCGTTTGCGAACACTGCGACGGGAGGTCCTCCTCGGAGCGCCGGCCGTGCAGAGGGCCGGCTGCTCAGAGGACGACCTCGGGATGGGGAGGGGGCGCTGAGCGTGCGGCTGCCCCTCCCCTTCCTTGCCCCCAAGACGGCCCTTTAAGCCGTCTGCTTAGGCCCTATGTCATTTTTTAAAATGAAGCCTTTCTTCTAATTTCTGTTATAATTCTTCTCCTTCATTTCATGTATTAGTTAACAGTCTAGCTAATTAAAAATCTTAATGAACTACTGATAGGGAAAAAAATATGGAATCCATATTATAATGTTAGCATTGTACATAATGGACAGCATATTCCTAGTACAGGAGAAAATATACTGAGACACAAGTAGATCGATTACACTAAGGTCACATTTATAGCAAACCAGCCAGATTACTAAAGACAGGGGTTGGAAGATATTGAGGATTAGGAGATTTAATTGGTCTCTCTGGAGACTGTGGAGGGCTATTCCTATATATCACTACCCCAAGGGAGAGCAATGTTTGTCCTTAAATGGCCTCTAGGGAACAGTTTTTGTCACAATCACATGCAAATTACATCCTCTCAACCAAAGTTCACACAGTATATAAATATATCCTCACTTCCATGCCACCATTCTCTGAAGATGCCAGCCACACCGATCTCGCCAAGGCTATCAACACAATCGCTCCCAAGCATCCTTTCCAACCCGCTTCAAATTGTAAACCATGCTACAGTGAAGAGCTTAGGAAGATGAAGCAGGTTGGGGAACGACTAGAGTGCCTCTGGTGGAAAACACGACTCTTATCTGACAAGACTTGTAATAGGAAATTTCTTTGTTCTTATTGAGAGGCAATACATGCAGCGCAGAAATCTTTCTCCTCTGCACATATTGTGTCTGCAGAGTCCCGTTCGGCAGAGCTATTCAGGGTGGTAAGGGAACTGACACAGGTTCCACCTGTGCAGAACCCATTACTTAACCCTACAACAGCCTGCTGTGACACATTTAACATCTTCTTTGCAGATAAAATCTTTCAGATTAGAGTTAACTTAGATGCCAGTGTTGTAACAGAAACAATTGACGAGGTGTCCAGCAACTCCATAGAATCAGAGTTGGAAAAGACAACAAGAGTCATCCAGTTCAACCCACTGTCATACAGGAACTCCCAATCAAAGCATCCCTGACAGATGGCCATCCAGCCTCTGCTTAAAGACCTCCAAGGAGGGAGACTCCACTACACTCGGAGGGAGTGTGTTCCACTGTCAAACAGCCCTTACTGTCAGGAAGATCCTCCTAATGTTGAGGTGGAATCTCTTTTCCTGGAGCTTGCATCCATTGTTCCGGGTTCTAGTCTCTGGAGCAGCAAAAAACAAGCTTGTTCCCTCCTCAATATGACATTTCTTCAAATATTTAAACACAGCTATCATATCACCTCTTAACCTTCTCTTCTCCAGGCTAAACATCCCCAGCTCCCTAAGTCGTTCCTCATAGGGCTTGGTTTCCAGACTCTTCACCATTTTAATTACCCTCCTTTGGACACTCTCCAGTTTCTCCACATCATTTTTGAACTGGACACAGTATTCCAGGTGAGGCCTGACCAAAGCAGAATAGAGTGGCACTATTACTTGAAATTGATGAAATTATACTGGTTCCACTGTCAAACAGCCCTTACTGTCAGGAAGATCCTCCTAATGTTGAGGTGGAATCTCTTTTCCTGGAGCTTGCATCCATTGTTCCGGGTTCTAGTCTCTGGAGCAGCAAAAAACAAGCTTGTTCCCTCCTCAATATGACATTTCTTCAAATATTTAAACACAGCTATCATATCACCTCTTAACCTTCTCTTCTCCAGGCTAAACATCCCCAGCTCCCTAAGTCGTTCCTCATAGGGCTTGGTTTCCAGACTCTTCACCATTTTAATTACCCTCCTTTGGACACTCTCCAGTTTCTCCACATCATTTTTGAACTGGACACAGTATTCCAGGTGAGGCCTGACCAAAGCAGAATAGAGTGGCACTATTACTTGAAATTGATGAAATTATACTGGTTCAATTTCAATCCGTACGTACTGATGATGTGAACAAGCTTCTTGGTAGAGTGAGGAAAACAATCTGCCCTCTTGATCCTTGTCCTTCATGGCTATCCAGGAGGGAGACATCATCAATGCATCTCTTAGGGACAGCCATGTTCCATCATGTCTGAAGGAAGTGGCGGTTAGCTCACTCCTGAAAAGACCTTCCCTGGACCTTCTGGACATGAACAACTGTAGGATATTCTTGTTACTGCCTTTCCTGAGCAAAGTGATCGAGAGGGCAGTTGCTCTTCAACTCCAAACTGTCTTGGAGGAAACTGATTATCTAGATCCATTTCAAACTGGCTTTAGGACAGGATATGGAGTTGAGACTGCCATGGTCACCTTAGCTGACCTTCATCTGGGCATCAACAGGGGTAGTGTGACACTATTAGTGCTACTAGATCTCTCAGTGGCCTTTGATACAATAGATCATGACATTCTCTTGGATCACCTGAGAAGGTTAGGAATTGGAGGAATTGCATTGCAATGGTTCAGTTCCTTTCTTTCGGGTAGATTCCAGAGGGTGATGCTCGGAGACGGTTGCACTGCAAGGAAAGAGCTTAATTGTGGCATCCCACAAAGTGCCATCCTGTCCCTGATGCTGTTTGATATATGAAGCCATTGGGAGAGATCATCAGGAGACATGGGGTGTTATCAGTACACTGATGACACCCAGATATATTTCTCCATTTCTTGGTATTCAGCTTTGACTTCAGATGGCATCTCTCTTCTCAATGACTGTCTTAAGGCAGTAATGGACTGGATGAGGAAAAACAGATTGAGACTGAATCCAAACAAAACAGGGGTACTTACAGTAGTGTCCCCAAACCCAGGTATTGGGTTGGAACCTCCAGTCCTGGATGGGGTCACACTCTCCTCTATGGACTGTGCTCGCAGCCTGGGGGTGCCCCTGGGCCTGTTACTTTAGATGATAAATCAGTTAAATTTAACAGTCAGGAGTGCCTGTTATCAGCTTTGGCTGTTATGCCAGCTGCACCCTTTCCTGGAAGTTAAGGACCTTGAAAATGTGGTGCATGCTTTGGTAACCTCTTGTCTTGATTTCTGTAATGTGCTCTACATGGGGCTACCCTTGTACATGGTCTGGAAACTTCAACTAGTACAGAATATGGCAGCCATGTTGGTCTCAGGAACAATGAGAAGAGACCATATAACACCGATCCTAAGATCACTTCACTGGCTGCCCATTAGTTTCTGGACCGAGTACAAGGTGTTGGTTATCACCTTTAAAGTCCTCCCGTATAATCCATCCCACACACTTAGGTCGTCTAGGAGGAATTTGTTGCAGCCAATAAAAACTAGATTGTCTGCAACTGCCCAGAGGACCTTTTTGGCTACCACCCCCAGATTATGAAATGGCCTGCTGGATGAGATCCGTTATATTACCACCTTAGACAGCTTTAAAAAGGCTGTTAAGATGGATCTCTTCTGGCAGGCCTTTCCCAAATAGATATCCGGCTATCAAAAGACAGCCATCCTGCTCATCCCTGCTTTGGCTGTAGCTATTGTTATTTGTTTCTTTGTTTTTGTGTTATTATTTTAAATGTATTTTAAATCATCATTATTTAATTGTATTTTAAGGGGGGTGGGATTGTGGGATATGGATGTATATTTTAAAGTTGTAAGCTGCCCTGGTTGTGTTACGCAGAGGGGCGGGATAAAAATAAATTGTATTATTATTATTATTATTACATGCAGGCAAAACATCAGGAAGGAATTCTAGAACGCAATCTCACAGCCCAAAAAACCCCCAGTTTTTGTCATGTTTTTGCATCCCCAGGCTATTTTAGTCTCAGCAGAAGTCTTTTTCTTTTTTTTACAACAGGAAATGACCCAGAGGTCAACCTTTGAGTTACTTCCAGTTTTATTAAAAGGCCTCTCCTAGGCCTAAATGGTGAGGCATAAAAATGTGCCAAAAATGTCTTTAATCATGCCTAGAAAGCATGAGGGGACCAAACAATTCAAACAGTGTGGGGCACACTAGGTACTACAAAAATGGTATTAGGCCCATGGACCATACTTTGCCATCCCTGACTTAGGATAATGACTAGACAGAATCTAAATTGCACATCTAGGTCATGGACATATACAGTTATTGGGTAACTCCAGCTCTGTGGACATACGATTATGTCAGGGTCTCACCTAGTGTAGAAAAACTTTCTGGGTGAAACTTCCTAATGGCCTCTGTGTGGATGTGCCAGATTATTGCCAAAGGTGGCCCAAAGTAGCCAATCATCATGAAGGGGTCTTATAGTCTTCCACAATTTCATGGTTTTAGGGAGCCCTGGTGGCACAGTGGTTACATGCCAGTACTGCAGTCACAGGGTTGTGAGTTCGATCCCAGGAAGGGCTCCAAGGTTGATTGAACCTTCCATCCTTTTTTAGGTAAAATGAGTACACAGCTTGTTGGGAATAATTAGCTTACACACTCTAAACCACTTAGAGAATGATTAGTTCACTGATAAACAGTGGGCCTTTGCAGACTGCCAAAAATAATGCATCTTGAGTCCACTTTAACTGCCCTGACTCAGTGCTAGGGAATCATGGGAACTGTAGATTATTGTGCCACTAGAGCAGGGGTAGGCAACCTTTTTGAGCTGGGGGCCGGGTTGCTGTCCCTCAGACAATTGGGGGGCCGAAGCACCAAAAATAAATAAATAAATAAATAAATAAATAACTTTTTAAAAAATTTAAAAAAATATGCATGCACACTCTCTCAGCCCCAGAAAAGCCATGGCAAAACCCCTGTGGAGATTTTGCCAAGAAAACCCCAAGAACAAGTAATAACAACAATAATCAATATCAACATGGGGGCGGTGGTGGTGGGGCAGCGACGGCGGCAGGACCAGCCTGGGGCCAGTCCAAAGGCCTCAGGGGGCCGCATCCAGCCCCCGGGCCTTAGGTTGTCTACCCCTGCACTAGAGCTCTCTGACAGAGAAGGCTCAATGTCTCAGGAAAAAAATACAGTTTTCATGATTCCCTAGCACTGAGCCAGGGCAGTTAAAGTGGACTCAATTTGCATTATTTCTAGCAGTCTGTAAAGGCACAGTATAGAAATGTACATGCTATTGTTATTTTTATGTGTGTGTTTTGTGCCTTCAGGTCACTTTCTGATTCATGGAGACTCTGAGGTGAACCAATCACAGAGTTTTCTTGATGAGTTTTGATCAAAGGAGGTTTGCAATTGACTTCCCCTGAGGCTGAGAGCATGTGACTTGGCTAAGGCCACCCAGTGAGTTTCATGACCAAGATGAGAATTGGACCCTCGTTTCCAGAGTCAAAGTCCAACACTATAGCCAGTATGCCACACTGGCTCCTATATGCCATCTGATTTACCTATACACACCAATATGAAGATATTAATCAAATAATAATATCACATTTAGTGGAGTAATCTATAGTTATAAATAATCTAAATAACAGTACCACCATATGATTAACTGATTACTTGTAGATTAAATTTAATAGAAATAAAGTGTATTAAGATGGTAATGTTGATTTTTAGCTGTGTCTTTATTGATACTTTACTGATACTGGATTGTGAAGCAATATCTTGCATTTCTTCGCTCTCTTTTTTTTATTTGAATTTAGGTTGGTAAATATATAAATTAAAAGGCTTGACAATAACAATAGCAGCAGATAACACAGCATTGTGGTTTCCTATTCTTGTTTTATAACTGTATATTTTAAATTCAATCCTTTTCTTTTCTCCTTATAGATGTATATGACTATATAAGCTTCCGGATGTATTATGTATAAGTAAGAAAAGAGTTATAGTTGATATGATGATATGATGATATATGGTTGTCTTCTCATGTACAGTTTAGGAAGTGATGCTATGCCGTATTTTTATTTATTCTTTAATAATAATAAAAAGAATACCTCATAATAATAATAATAATAATAATAATAATATCACATTGATAAATGCTGATCACATCACAGCAGAGTGGGCCAGAAGAGCCCTCATTACAGCCAGACTGATGGCAGGCCAAATATTTCTGCTTAGTCCCCAATAAAGCCTGCAATAATGGACAAGAAGGTGAATAGGAATGACAAAGTGAGACAGGCATAGGGTGGAGATGGTGGGGTTTTATAGAGCCATGGCTCTCCACCCCACCTCCACCCATGCTACATGTATTCACCAATTGATGTGTTTCAACAACTCTCTCCGCTCCCGTCACTCATAATCCCCACTATATATATTTGTACATGGAACAGGAATATGTACACACACCTTTTAACTCAGCTGTTAGTATGCTAAGTAACCTCAGATTCATTCTCTGCAAAATGATAGTACTAGTTAGTTGCCTCTCAACTCCAAGTGATCTTGGATGAAACTGATTTTCTAGATCCATTTCAGACGAGCTTCAGACCGGGATTTGGCTGGAGACTGCCATGGTTGCTCTGGCAGATGATCTTCGCCAAAACATCGACAGGGGAAGCATGACCCAGTTGGTGCTTTTGGATCTCTCAGTGGTTTTTGATATGATAGATCATGGCATCCTCTTGGAATGCCTGGGAGAGTTAGGGATTGGAGGCACTGTACTTCAGTGGTTCCATTCTTTCCTCTCAGGAAGATTCCAGAGGGTGATGCTCGGGGTCAGTTGCTCATCAAAAATAGAGCTTAATTGTGGCTTCCCTCAGGGTGCCATCCTGTCCCCGATGTTTTTCAATATCTATATGAAGCCACTGGAGGAAATCATCCAGAGATATGGGGCGGGGTGTTATCAGTATGCTGATGACACCCTAATATACTTCTCCATGCCTTGGTCATCAGCCATGATGACAGATGGTATTTCTCCCCTCAATCAATGTCTTGAAGAGGTAATGGACTGGATGAGGAAAAACCGACTCAGACTGAATCCAGAGAAAATGGAGGTGCTGACAGTAGGGCCCCCTAAACCAGGTACTGGGATACAATCTCCAGTTCTAGAAGGGGTCACATTCTCCTCAAAGGACTGTGTTCAGAGTTTGGGGGTGCTCCTAGACCCGTCGCTTCACATGACTGATCAGGTGAATGCGGCAGTCAGCAGCACCTGTTATCAGCTTTGGCAGATATGCCAACTGTGCTTTTACCTGGAGGTAAAGGACCTAGAAACTGTAGTACATGCACTGGTAACCTCACAACACGATTTCTGTAATGCACTCTACATGGGGCTACCCTTATACCTAGTTTGGAAACTACAATTGGTACAAAATATGGCAGTCAGATTAATCACTGGGAAATCTAGAATGGATCACATCACACCAATTTTTAAATCCCTTCACTGTCTGCCTATCTGTTTCTGATCACAATATAAGGTGTTGTTAATGACTTTAAAGCCCTACATGGCCTAGGTCCAACCTATGTAAGGGATTGCCTCCTTCCATATAATCCACCCCACACCCTCAGATCCTCTGGGAGGAATCTACTGCAACTAAGGAGGACTAGATTAACAGCAACCTCCCAGAGTCTTTTTCTGTTGCTGCTCCCAGACTATGGAATGCCCTGCCGGAGGAGATTTGTCAAGCAACCAGTCTGGAGAACTTCAAAAAAGCCATCAAAATGGATCTCTTCTGGCAAGCCTTCCCTGAATAGAACAGACCATATCTAATATATGTCTCTCCCTCTTTTTAGCTGTTTATGTTTTTATGTTTTAGATTCTTATGTTTTGTGTTTGTCATTTTTATAATCACCGGTGTGAATACGCCAGTTATTTATTTATTTATTTTTAAAAAGCATCATATGTAATTTTAAAGGAGGGGGGGTAACTTGTTTTACTATGTTATTGTTGTTTGTTGTGGGGTTGTTTTATACATGCAACTCTTGTTAGCCACCTTGATTGCCCAGGCAAAAGTTGGGGTCCAAAAATAAAGTTTACTTTAGTTTACTTACTTAGTGACAATCTTCACACATTTTCTTCTTCAGACAAGCAAGATTTAATTGAGTTTCTGTGTAATGATACAGCTGACCTTCTGTCTCCATGGATTCTTAATTTATGCATTAAACTATCAATGGCTTGAATATCTATCTATCTATCTATCTATCTATCTATCTATCTATCTAATTCCAAAAAGCAATCCTTTGTTTTCCATTTTATATAAGGGACACAATATTACTATGCCATTTTTTTTAATGGGACTTGAACATCCATGGATTTTGGCATCCACGGAGGATCCTGGAACCAAACTCCAGCAGATACCAAGGGTCCACTGTATTAGATCAGTAACAGAACTGAAAAAATATGTGCTACTATTCAGATATTTTCTTTTATCCACAGGTCAGTTTATTCTTACATGATAGGTATCCCACTGTCTAAGCTAGAAATAAATAAAAAGGTGTAGAACATACAAGAGTATTTTCCTAGGGATAATCAGCTTGATATTCATTTCCAGTGACATGCAGTGTGTGAAGATGCAATGGCTCAAGTGGTTAAGACACTAATTCTGTTGATTGCAAGATTGGCAGGTTGGCAGTTCGAGGCCCAGGTACTAGTCCCAGCTTCTGCCAACCTAGCAGTTCAAAAACATGCAAATGCAAGTAGATAAATAGGTACCATTTTGGTGGGAAGGTATACAGCATTCTGTGCAATCATGGATCCACATGATCACAGAGTAGTCTCTGACAATGTTGGCTCTTCAACTTAGTAACAGAGATGAGCACTGCCCCCTATGGTCAGACACAACTTGACAACCTTGTCAATGGGAAATATCTTTACCTTAACATGCAGAGAGCCATATTCTTTTGTGATATTCTCTTCTCCGATGAATGTAGGTGTTGTTGAGGAGGACAAGCTGGGATATTTTGGTAGGAGCACCACTGATAGGAGGGGACTGGAAATATTAGCATGCTGTACCCTGATCAACAAGAGTCCAGATCCCTATTGCTCACATTGGCTGCTACCCAAATGTCAGGTCTGGGAGATTTTTTTACAATCTCTATGTATTATTCTGGAGAACAGGGTTCAATTCCCAGCTCAGCCATGGATCCACTGAACAAATCTTAACAAGATAGGATTGCCATAAGTCAGAAATGATTTGAAGGCACACAACTCACATACATGTATTGAATGCAAACCCTATATATCAAATACTATTGAATATATAGGGATCATGGATATGATTTAATTATGAATGTGTAACTTTAGGTTACTCAGTCATCACTGAAATTCCTAGTTCCCTCCACAACTGTATTTCTCTATGTCTCTGACTGCTGCGGTGACTAAGGGTGGCATCTCTCCTCTGGATGCCTGCCTTGGGTCAGTAATGGGCTGGATGAGGGAAAACAAACTCAGGCTGAATCCAGAGAAAACAGAGGTACTCACCATAGGTACCCCTGGTCCGGGAAGGGAACTTTGTCAACCAGTCCTTGATGGGGTCACACTTCCCCTGAAGGACAAAGTGCGCAGTTTGGGAGTACTCCTGGACTCATCTCTACAGTTGTCATTCCAGGTGAATGCGGTGGCCAGGAGTGCCTGGAATCAACTTCGGTTGATTCACCAACTGCACCCCTACCTGGACCAGAAAGACCTTGAAGCAGTAGTACTTGCCCTGGTAATCTCTCGTTTGGACTTCTGTAACGCGCTCTACTTGGGGCTACCTTTGTACCAAGTCCGGAAACTTCAATTGGTTCAAAATGCGGCAGCCAGGTTGGTCGCCGGTACAACTAGGGCGGACCATATTACACCTGTGTTGAAAGCTCTTCACTGGCTGCCGATTAGTTTCCGGGTGCAATACAAAGTGTTGGTCACTGCCTTTAAAGCCCTACATGGCTTGGGTCTGAGTTACTTGAAGGAACGCCTCTCCCTACATAATCCACCCCGCACTCTCAGAACATCAGGGAAGTACTTATTGGAATATCATAATACTAGACTAAAGGTAACTTCCCAGAGATCATTCACAGCAGCAGCTCCTAAGCTTTGGAATAGCCTGCCGGAGGAGATCCATCTTATTAATACTCTAGAAGCCTTTAATAAGGCACTTAAGACGGAGCTCTTCCGGCGGGCTTACCCACCTGACCTTCCTAATTTGTAAAAACTAATTGTTTCACTAATACAACCTCCAGGGTGTGTGAAGATGATGATAACCGGTTCGCTGGATAGGGTATTGGTTTTAGCAGAGGGATTATGGGGTTTTATGTGTGTGGGGGGGGATATTGTTGCTTTGGTTTTTATATATCTTATGTTTTGTATTTTTATATCAACTGTTATCCCGCTTCGATCCGTAGGGAGAGGCGGGAAATATAAATAATTATTATTATTATTATTATTATTATTAAAATAAAGTTTTATTTTAAACATTTTGTTTCCAGGGACTTCAGCTTGCAATGTGGAATGTGGGTTTTCCCCAACGTATTATAATGTATCCCTCCCTTTTGGTAGTTCATTGTTTTATTTCAGATGAACTCCCCTGGTAGGCAGAGAACAACGGTTGCCTGGATGGCTCATTTTTTCCTTCCTCCTTTCCTGCACTACAGGGCTCTTTTAATATACAGGGAACCAAAGAAAGGAGGAGCCAGATGGTGTACTGCTTGCAAAAGTCATATTTGCTTCTTTTCATAGTCAATAATTATAGTGATATATTATATCTTTATGACATTACTGTTTTGGTGCCACTTTTCTTGATGACATATGAAAGGAGTAAAATCTATAGTCTAATTTTGGATTGTGATTTTGATGTATTATTCTTGTTATTGTTTCACTGTGTCTGAAAGGGTTTTTTTGTTTGTTTGTTTTTGTCTCATACACTATGCACCAGGAATATGAATGTCTACAGCATATTTAAAATGCATTCCTTTTCTATTTTGAGAATGTCTTTGAAGCTAAGCCATCATGGTGTTATCTTATTTAAACAGATTATCAGCAAGATTAGGTAGCACGTTTTGTTTTATAGTGTGGTTCAGTGGTATATTGGATGACTTTATTTTTCAAAGTCAATTTTTACATCGGTCTAAGACAACATTCTGTTTTTCTCCATATGTACAAGTTTCATACTGCATCTGCTGGTTATTTGTTCTACATCTATTCTGTGAATTTGGACCTCAATATAATTGCCAGGTTCATGAGCTTAGCAGAGAAAAGCTCTGAGAGTCAAAGATGGAACTGAGTCTATATAACTATACAAATGAAACATAATGATATTTGTGATGAAGCTATGAATTAACTACATATCTCAATCCCGCCATATATAATCTCCTTGGTTAAAAAGAACACAGATACAATTCAGAAGCAATTTTCCTATACATATTCATGTATTTAATGCCTTAACAGAAGGAGTAGTAGATATGTTTACTTATTTGTGCAATCCATTTCTTGATACTGGTTCACATTACTAGGGCTTTGGTGCTTTGTTATCATCTGGTCTGATAGGATAGCTTTGTTTCAAAATACACTAGATGTGTTTCTTTGCCAGAAATATTACTTATTGTTTGGGATGTATGGGTCAGTGAATAGGAGAATGTTAATATATCACCACCATCAATTTTTCAGAGTTCCTGTCACCATCAAACTTAAAATGCACACTCCCCACCCCCATTCATTTATCTGATATGCAAGCTTCCTTCCATATGCAATCCAAGGTACAGCATCAGCTAAGCAAAATATAGCTAAAGTAACAAATAGCAAAAAAAATAAAATAAAATAAAGAAAGAAACAATTAAATGAACAACACTATTAGAAACACTAATGTAGGAGGAGTAGGAATTAGAGCAAAAGGGGAAAAGTCAGTTCAGATAAGGCAGGTTAGCAGATGAATTTTAAGGAGATGCTTGAACACAAAAACAGTCAGAGAATTGGTTTTCTTTTTTCTTTTTTTAATATATTCTTTATTGTAATTCACTATACATAAAATACATATCATAACTTTCTAAAAAAGTCTAAAACATTCTAAAACAAACATACAGTACATATCATACATCATTATATCAAACATACAATACTTATCATACATAAATTTAATTTTACAGCCTGCTTCAAAGATTTAATGAACTCACCATCCTTTCTACAAATAAACTATTTTCTATATAGACTTCACCTCATCCCAATCTTGCTTCCCATTCACTTACTTTCAGTTTACAAACTCTATTTAGTCTTGAGGGGGGATGCGGGGGTAAGTAAATAAGATTTATACAAGATGCTTATATAGATTATATGAATATTGGGTTTATTGGATAGGAAATATGAATAACAAGAAGTTATAAACAAGTCTTGTTTATGAACCAGAGGAGCCAAGGAAGGATGTCTAGGTGTGGAAGGATGAGAGTATGAAATAAAGCACAGTAAGTGATAGAAGGTATGTGTATGTCTGAAGAGTTGGAAAGAAGATTTTAAAAAAGGCTGTAGTAGGGAGAAATGGGAGAGATAAAGGGAGGAATGACAGAAGAGGGAGAAGAAGGAGAAAGGTAGAGTGGAAGAAGGAAAGAAGGGAGGAAAAAGTGAGAAAGGATAGGATAGAAGGTAGTTAAAGGAAAGGAATGAAGAAAGATAGGAGAGTAAAGATGAGAAGGGACATCTAGACATCTAGAATTGGTTTTCTGGACGAAGAATATTCATGCTTTTGAATGTAAGGAATAGATAATGTGCAGAACATGTTATTACAGAACAAGGAATTGGCCCAAGAATATAGAGTGAAAATAAGACAGGTAATCCTGATTCTTGAGGAAGTACAATGGGAAAGGGAAGAGATGAAGAAATGGAACCCTTGAAAGAAATCTTAAAGGAGTAACAACAACAACAACAACAACAACAACAACAAATGGAATGGTAGCTTGTCAAAACAGTACAGTAGGCCCTTGGTATTCTTTGAGGTTTGGTTCCAGGACATAAACACACCATGGATACCAAAATCTGTGGATGCTTATCCCATTATATACAATGGCATAGTAAAATGGTGTCCCTTATATAAAATAGTAAAATGTAGGTTTATTTTGGGAAATTTATATATTTTAAATAACATTTTCAAGCCATGGATGCTTGAATCCGTGGCTGAAACATCTATGGATAAAGAGGGGCAACTCTATTGAAATCAAGAGGAAAAATGAGTAACTGACCATCAAAAGTGAAGTATAGAATATAAATATCTCACCACCATCCTCATTTCCCCCAAATGTGTATGGATCCTGACACCATTTTGTTACAAGTGTACATCTTTTTGGATTCTTACCCATTATAATTGGATACTGCGAACATAATTATACTTTAAATCTCCAAATATATATATTTAAAACAATATAAGAACTTATATACAGTGGTTTCTTGGTATCTGCTGGGGTTTAGTTCCAACCTCCCCTCCCATGGATACCAACATTCATGCATGCTCAAATCCTGTTATATACAATGGTATAGTAAAATGGTGTCTCTTATGCATAAAATGGCAAAATCAAGGTATGCTTTTTGGAATTTAAAAAAAAAATATTTTCAAGCCATGGATGGTTGGATCCAGGGAAGGAGAATCCATGGATAAGGAGGGCCAACAGCATTAAATTTGACACACATGTACCTGTCCCCAAAGTTCCATGCATCCAGTGAGGTGCCAATACAGGACTTGACTGCAGGACTCTTCTGCCTTTGATGCAATTTTAAACCTTAAATAAAAGACAAAACAAAATAGAAGCAAATTCAATATAGAAATTACATTACAATTTATTTACCCCTTTGTTCCCTTGGAAATACACAACTGAAAATACCACTACCATATTCAATGTGAAAAGGGCCTACTCTTTACCTCTGACAATTGCAGCTCCTCTGCAGTTACACCTCTCCTGCACTCCTGAATACAGTTAGCATCTGCAACCCCTTCCTTAGGGCTTCTCCACCCACTGTGACAAATGAATATTCATAGGGGATACACAAGCAGAGACAAGAGCCATTGGGAGAATTGAAGATGGCAGCTGGTGGTATGACATTTGTCCTTTCAGTGTTGAGTGTGAATTTCTAGAGAGATCTTGGAGTTAGTATCTCATATATTGTCAGTTGAGCTGTCTTTGGGCCCATGAATTTATCTGAATACGTTGGAAGTACAAGAGAGCAAGCTACCAGACAATACTTCAGTGACTGTTACTGTAAAAGAGTGTCTGGGACCTTCCCACCTATCAGCACATCAGAAAGAGAGATGAGCCTGTATTTCCCACTATACTTTAGTAGTCTCTCACTGAAGTTGGAATGCCATTACAGCTATATGTGCAACACCATAGAATAGATCTCATTTAATGTGAAGGGACAGGATTTTAGAAGAGAAGGGCTGGCAGGGAGGATACGTTGTGGATTAGAGTGGCTGTGGACTTGTCAATAATTCTTCAACTCATTTTTCATACTATCCAGCATAACACAGATGAAGACCAGAACATGGGTGTCCAATCAACATCAGAATGCTTTCAAAAGGGCTGGAGAGCAAGAAGGTAAGAGTTATTAATGAGGAAGAACACACAAACTACGATTAGAAGACGAGAACCCATGGAATTTACACACAGAGTTTATGAAAGTAAGCAAAAATTAGAAACTCAAATTAAATATCTGAGCTTCCTCTTATTGTTTTAAGTGCATACTTTTGCACTTTGAATTTAGTCTGCATAAATTGAAGTAAGCAAAATCAAAGGGGGGAAATGGAAGAGAAGGAAACTAGGACATTTCAAAAGGGGTTATAGAAGTGGGACAGCAGTGGATTAATGGGACTATACCTGCCAGACCAGGACAGAATTCAAAGTGTCCTTAACAGATTAGAGAGCTGAGCCAAAAATAACAACCCCCCTTTGCAGATGGCACTTTGTGCCATCTTGGAGGCAAGGAAGTGGAGGGGCAGCCTCATGCCAGGTGTCCCAACCCCTTCCCAAGGACGTCATTGGAGTGCCTGCCAATGACATCCTTCCAGCTCAGCGTCCAGACATGTTGAGCCGGAAGAGGTGCTGAAGAGTCGCACTCCATCTCTTACGGTGCCCTTTCCGCATCTTGTGGAAGGAGCGCTATTTTAGCGCTCCTTCCAGGGCCGGAAAAGGAGTTGATTGGGGCCAAGGTGTTGGGCAGCCTTGGTCCCAATCCATGGCTTCTCGGGGTGGCCCACGGCCACCCATATGCAGAGGCCCAAAATTAATTGCAACAGAGAGAAATGTAAGTACTGTGTTTGGGCTGGAAAAAAATGCACAGAAATAGATGGGTGACACCTGGCTTGACAACAGTACATGTGAAAGGAATCTAGGAGTCCTAGTAGACCACAAACTGGACATGAGTCAACAGTGTGATGTGGCAGCATCAATAGAAGTATAGTGTCTAGAATGAGAGAAGTAAAGACTGAAGGAAGTAAAGTACTACTCTATTCTGCTTTGATAAGGCCTCACCTGGAATACTGCATCCAGTTCTGGATACCACAATTCAAAAAAGATGTGGACAAACTGGAGCATATCCAGAGAAGGGCAACCTAAATGGTGAAAGGTCTGGACACTATGCCCTGTCAGGAGCAACTTACAGAGCTGGGTATGTTTTCTAAAAAAGAAAAATTTGGAACTTCATTTAATGCACATTTTTACAAATGTCTTGCAGCTCAAACCTGAGGCCAAGCTCCGAGAACTTTACCAACAACTCTAGCTTTTAATTATGTGATGTAGACTCAAATATTGTTATTTCTGATTATTTTAGGTTTTTTTTATTTTTCTCTCTGCAAGGATCTATCTAGTAACATATAAAGTATTTGAGAATAAACATGTCCTTGAAAAAATATTCAGATTTCTAATCAGTGCAGATTGCTTTTGTCTGCTAACTTTTTTATCCAACGAGCTGAATACAAGTGTCTTTCCTAAGCCTTGATGCAGATAGTGATGCTTTTCATATTCAGAATGCCATTATAATAGCACAAGCAGCTGAAGATTTAGATTTATTACACAATGCACTAGCACTGTAAAAAAAGAAGGCTTGAAAGTACCTTTATAATTTGAATGAATAGCTGAATGCGAGACAGGTGTGACAGGTGTCTACTGGAACTAGACAAAAGCTGTTTTTTCTCTCCTGTAGCAGCCATCTACTATATATACTCATGTATAAGTCTAGAAATTTTAGTCATAAAATTAACCCAAAAAACATGGCTCAACTTATCTGCAGGTCAATATAATTAAAGGTAAAGGTAAAGGTAAAGGTATTCCCCATTGACAAGGTGGTCAAGTCATGCCCGAATATAGAGGGTGGCACTCATCTCCGTTACTAAGCTGAAGAGCCAATGTTGTCATAAACACAAATTCCTTTGTTTTAATGGGCCTTTGGAATTGATTTAAAAGGTTTTTGTAGGATTTTGCATGCTGTGAGGCCATGTTCTAGAAAAATGTATTCCTGACATTTTACTTGCATCTGTGGCTGGCATCTTCAGAGAATGGTGGCATGGAGGTATGTGGGGTATATTCATTCATTCATCCAACTTTTATTAGGCATACAACAATAAAAATTACAATAAAATAAAATAAAGTAAATTACATTTACAATAAAACTTCAGGATCATTATTATAAAATTTAAGCTGTACTCTTGTTGCCTCCACCAGAAGTATGGGGTATATATACTGTGTGGCCCTTGGTTAAGAGGATTAGCATGTAAATCTGTGTATTCTGTTGATGCAAGGCTTCATGGTGGGAAGATATTCAAGAAGTATTAGTGTCTATTTAATGAATGGTCCATTGTCTTCTGGGAATTAGCATGTAAATTAGCATGTAAATCTGTGTATTGTTCTGTTGAGGCAAGGCCTCAGAGTGGGAGGATATAAGAGGAGGATTAGTGTCTATTTAATTAATGGTCCAATGTCTGCTGGGAAACCTTCTGACCCTGGGTGAAGTTCATTTGCATTTGCTGAGCCCTGATTTTGGTGTTCTTGAGGGCTGGTAGCCAAACTTTGTTTACTTTCAGGATTTCTTTTTTCCTGTTGAAATTGTCCAGGTGTTTGTGGATTTCAATGGCTTCCCTGTGCATTCTGACCTGATAGTTGTTGGCATGGTCCAGAATTTCAGTATTTTCAAATAGCATGTTGTGCTCAGGTTGATTTATAATGTGTTCTGCTACTGCTTTTTTTTCTGGCTGGCCCAGTCTGCAGTGTCTCTCGTGTTCCTTGATTTGCGTTTGAACACTGCATTTGTGGTTTCTATGTAGACTTGTCCACAGCTGCAAGGTATGCGGTAAACTCCGGAAGCTGTGAGAGGGTCTCTCCTATCCTTTGTTGGGCACAGCATTTCCTGGATTAGCTTGATTGGTCTATAGATTATTTGGGGATTGTGTTTCCTCATCAATTTCCCTATTCTGTCTGTGACTCCTTTGATATATGGTAAAAATACCTTCCCTTTGGATGGTTGTTTTTCTTCACTCCTGTGATTTTTTTATGCATCTGGCCATTCTTCTGATCTTTGAGCTGAAGTAACCATTAACCTGTAGAACCCAGTTTAGGTGCTTCAGTTCATCTTTCAGGTGGTGAGGTTCACAGATCCTTTTTGCAAAGTCTACCAGTGTTTTTATTGTGCTTCTTTTATGTCCTGGGTGATGATTGAAGTTCTTGTGTAAGTATCTGTCTATGTGTGTAGGTTTTCTGTATAGTGTGTGGCCCAAACATTGGTTTGGTTTGCAGGGGACCAGGACATCCAAGAATGGCAATTTCCTTCCCTTTCTTTTTCCATTGTGAATTGGATATTCAGGTGGATGTTGTTCAGATGGTTCAAAAACATGGTCATATCTTCTCTGTGGTGAAAGTGTCATCCACATATCGGAACCATGTTGTGGGCTTTTTTTTTTTTGGGTGCTGTTTCCAGGGCTTGCCTTTCAAAGTGTTTCATGTAAAAGTTTGCTATCACAGGGCTCAGAGGGTTTCCTATGGCTACTCCATCTCTCTGCTCATAGAATCCATTGTCTCACTGGAAGTAGATTGTGGTGAGACAATGTTTGAAAAGGCTTTCAGTGTGTTCTATTTTTATTTCTTGTATTTTATGGATATGGTTTAATTTTAAACTTCACATATTTTTTAACTGACTGGTGTATTTTTATTTGCAACTTTCTTCATTTTTGTATGCTGCTTTAAGTTTCCATACCAGGAAAAGACATGATATAAATAGTACTGCTATTAATATTAGCACTGCTACTAATACATATATTTTCAAACATATATAATGTTTGAAGAACATACTGGAATATATACTGTTTGAAGACCATACACACTGACACACACACTGTACAATTACAAAAAAATGGCAAAAAGAAAAAGAAGAAGAAAGAAGGAAGGGTTAACATGCATACGATAAGAATATGGTCAGGACATGTTATTGTCATTGGAGTTTATCACATGGAGGCAAATTGCTTAAATATCACGGAGAAACGAGATTTAAAAATTGGGGAAAAACCCACAATTGCAGGTTGTTTTTCAGACGTATTTTTGTAAAGGAGAAATAACATGATGTTAACCCGAATGGAATGTCACCAAAACCTGCTCCTTTTTATTTTTGGAAGTCCCAAAAGTAAAAATGAGCGGGTTTTGTTGGCTTTCCATTCGGGTTATTTTTGTGTATTTCTCTTTCACACAAACGTTGTCTGAAAAACAACCTGCAATTGTGGGTTTTGTCTACTTTCTGTTCAGGTTAACCCTGAATGTCATGTGAAAAACACCCCACGGTTGTTTTCACTTTAAATCTAGTTCCTGCATGGGATTCATCCTGTGTGACAAACTCCATTGTTGTGTGTTGGGATTCCATGCAGGAATGACACACACCGAGACTGAATGGGGGCACAACGCTTGAGGGGGGGTTATTCCCTCTGCCTTTTTATTACCAACTTGTTTACAGGAATCTGGATGTTGTTCATCATTCATTAACTGTCAGAAGATGCTTTTTCCTGTTTCAGGCTCAAAAGTCAGAGTAAGCAAACAGGACACAGGAAACCAGCCAAGTTAATCATTAAATGTAGACCAGCCAGGTCATTAATTAGGATGTGTGTCTGCGTGTTTAACCACTAGGCTGTGTGTACATGTAATTAACAGCCGGGGTTAGTTATTAAAAGCAGCGCTATGTTTCATAGAGAGAAATATGAGATTCTTGTGGTTTGCCAGCAAAATTCTCCACAGTTGTGTGCCTTCAAGTGGTGTCTGATTTATGGCGACCCTAAAGTGAACCTATCATGGGGTTTTCTTGGCAAGATTTTTCAGAGGAAGTTTGCCTTTACCTTCATCTGAGGCAGAGAGAGTGTGACAAACTCAAGGTCACACTATGGGTTTCCATGGCTGAGTAGGGATTTGAAACCTGGTCTCCAGAGTTGTAGTACAACACTCAAACCACTACACTGTGCTGGTTCTCATGGAGACGTTTAGATGATCCTATTATGGGCTTTTCTTGATATAGTTTCTTCAGAGGAGGTTTGTTTTCATCTTGCTCTGAGACTGAATGAATGTGGTTTGCCATGCTCACCCAGTGGGTTTCCATGGCCAAGCAGGCATTTGAATTCTAGTCTTCAGAATCATAGTCCAGCACTCAAACCATAGCATGCTAGCTCCCTACTGAGCATCTACATTAATATAAGCTGCTCATATTTCCAAAAGCATATTTACTTTAAGTTGGTATCTATAAAATGGATATCCTTGTATTATTATTCTTTTATGGAATGGAGATGAATGGAATGATATCATGATCATGCTGATGTTGATGATGACAATAATGAACATGATTATCATCATGATGATGAACAACATCTGTGCAGTTTCTTTTTTGTAGTCTGCATTAGGAAATGAAAACCCATGGCTGTGACAGATAAATAAATACAGCCCCCATTTTTTCTCCAGCCTCTGCAATATCATTAGTTATTTTTGCTCCATTAGAAACACAGTCCATCACAAATCCTATTTCTCCTTCCACTCTCTCCTATCACCTCCTCTAATCCCTCTGCTGTGCCTTCTACATTTCCCCCCTCCCAGGCCATGGTCCTCATTTTTCTTCTTTATCCTTGCTCAATCTCCATCCAGCCCCACAGTTTGCATCACTTGAATCACTTTGACTAGTTCTTTTCCTCCTTTCTTTTCCTATTCCCTGTCTCAAACCAGCCATCCCCAGAATCTTCTCCACTGATTTCCCTCCCCAACCTGGGGACTAATTTTCAAAGCACTTCCAAATGATTATGAGAGACTGGTGTAAGAATGCAGATGTCAGATCTTTTTGGTCTGTCTCCCTGCTGGTATCCCAGCCAGTATATTGTCATGCCTTGTCAGTCAGGTGGCACCAGGGTCCTGGTAGGTTCTTGGTCCTTTCATCCAGCAGCACCCTTCTATTCCAGATTATCAGAACAGCATGATACATGATGGTGCTCTGGCACTCCCTTGCAGAACAGTGAAGTGCCATAGTTGCTGCCCATTTTCTGTGACAACTGATGTGACAGCAGGTCATTTGGTAACTGCCAACTTTCGGCAGTGGTGGTGTCAATGGCAGGAACTATGGAATACAATGTTCAACCCCTCAGCTTGTTCACTGGAGTTCTAGAAGAATGTATTCCTGATGTTTCCCCTGCATCTGTGGCTGGCATCTTCAGAGAAAGATGCCAGCCATAGATGCAGGGCAAAGGTCAGGAATACATTTTTCTAGAACACAGCCTCACAGCCCAAAAAAACTATGGATGCTGGCCATGAAAGCCTTTGACTTCATGTATTTTCTAAACTAGTTGGAAGGTTGTGAAGTTGTAGGCTTTCATGGCCAGCATCCATAGTTTTTTGTGGGGTTTTCGGGCTGTGTGGCCATGTTCTAGAAGAGTTTCTTTCTGACATTTTGCCAGCATCTGTGGCTGGCATCTTCAGAGAATACTGGAATGGAAGAGAGTGGGTCTATATATACTGTAAGGGTTTCTTCTTTCCTGTTGAAGTTATCCAAGTGTTTGTGGATTTCGATGGCTTCCCTGTGCATTCTGACCTGATAGTTGTTGGCATGGTCCAGAATTTCAGTGTTTTCAAAAGCATTTTATGCCCAGGATGGTTTATAATGTGTTCTGCTACTGCTGATTTTTCTGGCTGGCCCAGTCTGCAGTGTCTCTCATGTTCAATGCTGTTTGAAAACACTGAAATTCAACAAGAAATAAGAAACCCTTAAAGTAAACAAGGTTTGGCTACCAGTCCTACAAAATAAGAAAATCAGCTCTCAGCAAATACAAATGGGAAACCAACCAGGGTCAGGGGCTTTCACAGCAGACAATAGCAGACAATATCCTTGATTGCATATCCTCCCACCCTGAAGCCATGCCACTAACAACAGAACAATACCTATTCAACATAGAACAATACACAGTTTACGTGGGAATAGCAGACAATATCCTTGATTGCATATCCTCCTACCCTGAAGCCATGCCATTAACAACAGAACAATACCTATTCAACACAGAACAATACACATTTTACATGGAAATCACTCCTCCCTGCCCAGAGACCCACTCTCTTCCATTCCAGTATTCTCTGAAGATGCCAACCACAGATGCAGGCAAAATGTCAGAAAGAAACTCTTCTAGAACATGGCCACATAGCCCAAAAAACCCACAAAAAAACCTATAGTTGGAAGGTTCCTACAGACATACTTGTCTGTTCAGCCCCCGAGAAGTTTTTAGTCACTCCTATTAGATGTAGAAATGCAAAATTCTCTAGTACAGTGGCAGTAAACCTATGACATGTGTGCCCTCTCTGGCATGCAGAGCTTTCTCTGTGGGCACACATGCTATCCATTACTTCAACAGGAGTACAATAGGAGCATGTGCCTGTTCCTCCTCTTTCCCCACCCTCCCATCACTTCATCTGTCTCTGGAGAGGCAATTAAGGGAACGGGAGGGCGGGGGTAGAGAAAAAGCTGGCTCCTTTCCCCCCACCCTCCTGTCTCCTTAACTGTATCCCAGAGACAGTTGAAGGGATGAGAGTGTGGGGGAAGCCCCCATATTCCCACCCCCAGAATTTAGAAATCTTGCCCCCAGAAGTTCCCCCCGGTACCGGGTAACACCTGGTGCAGGAATGCCACTGAGTTTGGGCACTCAGTCTCTAAAAGGTTCATCATCACTGCTCTAGTATTTACATTTTCCATTTTTTTTTTCCTAGGAGAGAAATAGAAAATGTGAAACTGGTCTGAAATAATCACAGTCAGTCCAGAGTAAATGATTCTGTAATTAAGAAGGAATGATTTCCTGCAGAGGAACTGACAAATTGTTTCTGTGACTAACATTGTCATATTTTTTTCCTTCTTTTTTTTAAATTTTTTTTATTATCAAATATACAAACAAATTACATACATAAAACACATATACACAAAAAACATACTTCCACCTACGATACACATAATATATCTGTTTGTTGTCTTCAGTTACATACCCCCCTCCAACTTTATACACTTAATACATCTACTCCCTTACTTACATACATCTTCATTCAACCTAATATCCATAATATTAATTTATACTAAGCTAGAATCATTCACTTCTCTTTACAAACATTCCTATCATACAAATAATACAAATAAACAGTAACCTAAATCAGTTTATTTTCTTTAAATCTTCTAGTTCTTATTCTTTCGTTTTTCCTTTCATTATTTCTTCCTGTGCGTCCTTCCCTATGCGTATCTACTACACTTGTTTTTATAATATATATAGATATAGGTTATCATATATCATATTCCAACCTTTTGCTTAATCAAATTTTCAAGTTCTTCCCAGTTGTCATCGGAGTCTTTATTATCTCTTAATTTAGCAGTGAGTTTGTCCATAACAATCACTTTTAATAGTTTAAGAAGCCATTCCTGTTCTGTAGGTATACATTTTTGTTTCCATTTTTGTGCATATGTAATTCTTGCCATTGTTATCATGTACAAGAGTTTTTTTGTATCCGATTTTCTTTTTAAATCATCTAAATCAGTCATCATATTCAACAAAAAAAGTTTAGGATCGTATATTAACTTAATTGGCAAAATGTCTTCTATTGTGGTAACTATCATTTTCCAATATTTTTTGGCTTCTTGACAGTTCCACCATAAGTGGATAAAATTTGCTTCAGGTCGCTGACATTTCCAGCATTTAGTATTCCCAGTTCTATAAATTTTATGGAGTTTCGCTGGAGTTAAGTACCATTGATAGTACATTTTCAAGTAATTCTCCTTAAGATTTTGGCATAGAGTAAATTTTGTTGTCGTTTTCCAAGATTTCTCCCATGATTCTAATTCTATAGGTTCTCCTAAATCTCGAGCCCATTTTATCATACTATTTTTAATTGTCTCAGTTTCCAAGTCTCTCTGTTTTAGAAGTTTGTAGTATCTCGATATAAGTTTGTCTTCTTCCTTAAATATAATTTTGTCCATTTCATTAAAGTTTTTTTCGATTCCTATTTGTTTATTATCTTCTCTAAATTTATATTTTAATTGGTTGTATAAGAACCAGTTAATTTTCATACCCTTTTGTTGCATGGTTTCAATTGGATTGAAATGATTTACATTTTGTTGACCTGTTTTGATTGTATCTGTGTATCTTAACCATTTTTCATCGCTATTTTTCATTCTATGATATAAAGCTTCCTGCGTTGATACCCACATAGGTAACTTCCTATAAAATCGTTTTTTAATTGTATTCCAGACCTTTAGAAGCAATTTTCTAAATATATGATAGTTAAAGTCTTTATTTACTGAAGCCTTATTATACCATAAATATGCATGGTATCCAAACCGCATATTACTGCTTTCTAATTCTAATAATTTAGAGTCCTCCAATTTTATCCACTTTTCCAACCACAACATACAGCAGGCATGATAGTATAATTTAAGGTTGGGTAAAGCCATTCCTCCTTTTACTTTTTCTTCCGTTAATATTTTCCATTTAGTTCTGGGTTTTTTTCCTCCCCAGAGGAATTTAGAAAGTTCTTTTTGCCAATTATAAAAGCACTTTTCATTTATTAAGATTGGTAAGGTTTGAAATAAAAACATAAATCTAGGTAATATATTCATTTTTATCACTGCTGCTTTTCCAGATATGGATAGACGCAGTCTTGCCCATCTCTCCATGTCTTTTTTTATATTTTTCCACATCATTTCATAATTGTTTTGATAAAGATCTATATTTTTCTTCGTCAGAGTTATTCCCAGGTATTGTACTTTACTTTTTACCTTAAATCCGGAAATTACTTCCAGTTCTTTTTCTTCTTCTAAAGTGATATTTTTTTGTCAATATAGTTGTCTTATCTTTATTAATTTTAAGTCCAGCATATTTACCAAATTCATTTATTGTCATAATTAGATGGTCTAAGCTTTCTTTTGGTTCTTCAAGAATGCAGACCAAATCATCTCCGTATGCCTTAATTTTATGTTGTGTTGTCTTTATTTTAACTCCTTTAATATTATCATCTTTTCTTAGCTTTATTAATAATATTTCTAATAATAATATAAACAGGAGTGGTGACATTGGACAGCCCTGATGGGTTCCTCTCTCGATCTTTATATAGTTCGTTTTTTCTTCGTTTACCAAAATTTGAGCTATTTGTTCTTTATATATAGCTTTGATCCACGCATTGAATCTTTCTCCAATATTCATTTTTTCTATTATTCCAATCAGAAATTCCCAATTTACCCTGTCAAACGCCTTTTCAGCATCTATCATAATAAGTGTTAATTTCTTGTCATTATTATATTCAAAATGCTCTAGAATATTAACTATAGTTCTTATATTATTTCGAATATGTAGTTTTGGCAAAAATCCATTTTGATCCTCATGGATCATTTCTGACAGGATATTTTTGAGCCTTTCTGCAAGAATAGAAGTGAATATTTTATAATCGGTATTTGTTAAAGATATAGGTCTATAATTTTCCATCTTTTTTATGTCTCGTCCTTCTTTTGGGATTACTGTGATTAATGCTTCTTTCCAAGTGTTTGGTATTCCAATTTCCTGTATGCTGTTAAAAAGTTCAAATAGTGGTGTTGTTACTATTTCTTCCATCTTTTTATAGTATAGCGCGGGAAGCCCATCTGGTCCTGGCGCTTTCCCGCTTTTTATTCTTTTTATTGCCATGGAGATTTCTTCTTTTGTAATTTTCTGATTCAGTTCCTCTTTCTGTGTTTTAGTTAGTTCCAGTATTTCCTGACATTTTATGTATTCATTCATTAGTATTTTATTCTTTTCTGTATGTGATTCTTTCTTATATAGGTGTGAATAATAATTTTCAAATTCTTTTTTATTTTTATCTTGATCTGTAATCTGTTCTCCATTTTGTACTAACTCTGTTATTATTTTCTTCTCTCTTTCTTGTTTTAATTAATAAGCTAATAATTTCCCTGCCTTATTTCCATATTCAAATTCTTTTTGTTTAATGCTTTGTAACTTAGTATGTAATTCGTCGATGGTAATTAACTTTAGTTGTTGTTGTAAAGTTTGTACTTCTACTTTTAATTTTTTATCTCCGGTTTGTTTCCATCTTGATTCTTTTAATTTTAAAAGTTCTGATAATTCGATTTTCTTTCGCATTTTCGCTTTTGTTTTTTCTGCTTGTAATTTTATTGTCACACCCCTTATTACAGCTTTACTGGCCTCCGATAATAAAGATGGTGAAATGTTATCATTTTTATTTTCTTTGAAATAGAATCTTAATTCATCTTTTATTTTATTTACCACTTGTTCATCACACAATAAGCTTTCTTGTAATCTCCATGTAAATTCTTTCTTCCTATCCTGCAGTTTCAACACTATCATATTATGATCGGAAAGATATTTTGACTCTATGTCCATCGATACAATTCTTGGCAATAAGGTTTTTGATGTTAGGAATAAATCAATCCGGGAAAAAGATTTATAAGTTTCGGAGTAGAAAGTATATTCTCTTGATGACTTATATTTGTACCTCCAGATATCTATGAGTTCAACTTCCGTTTGCAGTCTAAAGAAATTTCTGGGGAGTTTCCCCTGATTTTTCTTTATATTTTTCAGAGTAGAAAATCTATCTAATTCTGGCTGCATGACGCCATTGAAATCTCCGAGTAATATTATTTCTTTATATTCAAATTTCTTTATTTCTTTAAGCACTTTTCTATAAAATTGTTCCTTATTTTCTCTGGGTGCATATATACCCATTATCAGACCTGTCAGGTCTTTAGATTTTATCTCAATTCCTAATAATAGGCCTTCTTTATCATTGAATACTTCTTTTGCTTTATATATTTTTTAATATATATAGCAATCCCTTGCTTCTTTTTCTCTGAAAGTGAATAGAAACAGTCTCCCAATCTAGAATTTTTAAGATATTTCGCATCATCTCTTTTTATCTTAACTTCTTGAATACATATTATGTCTCCATTTTGTTTTGCTATTCGATGAAAAATTAGGTTTCTTTTTTGCTTATCATTAATTCCTTTAACGTTCCAAGAAATTATGTTAAATGTCATATTGACATTTAATTTCTTTTCACCTTGGTATTTATTTTACGCACAGTCAATGTTAGGTTGTTTTTATTCCTCTGTTGTTACTTTGTAGTTTTGTTGTTGTTTTATTGTTCCACCCCTTCTGCCCCTTATATCTTTATTTTCTTTATTATTTTTCTTTTTATTATTATTTTTTTCTCTCAATTCAGTACACAATGTAATATAATAGTAATAAAAAAACAGAAAAACAGAACACCTTTATATTTCTTCTTCTTGTCCTATTTTCCCTTCTAAACTAATTAAAAGGTCTGTGTCTGATTTATCCGAATCTTCTAAATTCTCTGGTTGCACAAATCCCGCTGCTTGGTTATCTTTTTCCTCTTCCTCACTTTCTTTATTGAAGCTATTAACTTTCTTTCTTTCTTCTTCTTTGTTTCTTTTAGCTCTCCATTCCCTTCTTCGATGTTGTCTCTCTATCTGTTCTTCATCCATTTCTCTTCCTTTTTCTTGTTTTTCTTTTTGAAGTTTCTTTTCCATTTCCTTCGCCTTTTCTAAGCTGTCAATCTTATATCTTTTTTGATTATATATAAATGATAGGCCCTCCACTCTTTCCCATCTGAATTCAATTTTAAGTTCTTGCAATAGTTGGGTTAAGAATTTATATTTCTGACGCTCTAACATGAGCTGTGGTGGAATGTCTTTAAAAATCTTAACCTCTGTACCTTCGATGGACAATCCTTCCTCGTAGCTTCTACGTATTATTCGGTCACGAGTGGAGGATGTAATAAAACATATAATGATATCTCTGGGTAGTTTTCGTTCTCGAAATTGTGGAGAGTTAATTCTAAAATTTTTATCAAGGTCTGCCAATAGTAAATCTGATTTATCTCCCAAGAATTGTGCTAATGGTGTAATAATTCTTTCCATAAGATTTTCATATTTTTTTTCAGACACCCCTCTGATTTTCACACATTTATCCCTATAACGGAGTTTGTTTGCCCAATCTCTATAATTGTGTTGAATTTGTTCTTTTTTTTAATCTCCGCAGTCGTTTTTTCCAGAAAGTGAGTTTTATCCTTAATCCTTTCCACTTCTTTTTGTGTTTTATTTAAGTCCGAAGTTATTTTAATCATCTTTTTACTTAATCCATCTAGGTCTTTTCGTAAATCAATTTTAATATCCTTAATCTCCTCCCTTAGTTCTTGGCAGGCTTCTTTGAGGTCTTCTTTCATTTCCACTCTCATTTCTTTCATCTCCTGTCTAATCTGTCTCACCTCTTCAAGAAGTAGCATATTGGGATCTATAATTTTTATTGTATCTTCTACAGAAGCTCGCCTCTGAGTTATAGATTGTGAAAGCGTATGGGAGGATCCTTTTTTCTGTGTACTTATTTTCTCCGCTTTTTCCTTCAACAACAGATTTAGCATGGGGCAATGAAAGTAACAAAATGACAAACAATGAAGCCCTAATTATGATATCTAAATTGTTTCAACACAACATAATATAATTTCTGTTACTATCTATTGGTACAATTCTTTGTGATACCATGTAACTAATTAGCAACAAATTATCAACAAAGATACCTCTAATATATATATATATATATATATATATACACATATAGTATAAATTATCAACAAGGAGATATCTGCTATATATATATATATTTCTACAAATATTACAAATATTTTAAATGTATTTTCTGAAATTTACTGCCAAAATGGTTAATGGTTTATTCAATATTCCCTTTTTAATTAGATTTAATTGATTTCTATTCCATTAATAATAATTGTTGCTTCTTCTATTGCTTTTTATTACATTGAATAATTTCTAGTTTATTACACCCTTATTTCTCCACCAAAATTGTCAAATTAATTAAATAACTTTCTTTGTATCATCAAGTTTACAATCAGCTTTCCTAATCAACATTCATACAATTAAGTAACTTCCTACTTCATTAACTTCTGCTAAAATTGAAATATATCAACTATCTTTTACCTTTCAAAACAAGCTTGTTCTCATTTGATTTACTTATTCATAACAAAATGTAACAATTAATTCTTACAGTTATCCCTTATATATACTTTCTTTCCCACACTTTTCTAGCTTATTTGCTCCATAAGTGTTTAAATTACCACTTCTGACGCACTTTTTCTTTCTTTCTAGCCGATTCTCTTATGTCCATAAGATAGGGAAAATTTACAGAAATTCTGGCTGTTGAAGCTGCTGTCTTTACTTATAAGTTGTTCTTTCTTATATTGCTTCTCAATAAAGAATCCCTTTGCAATGAATTTCTTCTCCTCTTCTACTTTTATTGTCTCTACCAGTTCTGTGACTTTTTTACTGCTATCAGTTTCTGCTTCTTGTTATACAGCTGCTTCCAACTTCTTTACACCTTACCCAGCTGTCCTTAATTTTATTAATTGACTCTCTTTCTTGTATGTTAAGTCTCTGTATTATAAGTTGTATTGTAAGTTTCTTTATTTTTGTCCCTTCAACAGTCCGTGGATACCTTCTCTATGTTTTCTTGCTCTATAGTCAAATCAAAAGCGTCTCTTGTCACTTCCTCTGCGACTCCAATGCTGCTTCTTGTTATACAGCTGCTTCCAACTTCTTTGCACCTTACCCAGCTGTCTTTGATTTTATTAATTGTCTCTCTTTCTTGTATGTTGAGTCTCTGTATTGTAAATTGTGTTGTAAGTTTCCTTATTTTTGTCCCTTCAACAGTCCACAGATACCTTCTCTATATTTTCTTGCTCTATAACGTCTCTTCTCTCTTGTCACTTCCTCTGCGACTCCAATGATGCTTCCAGCCAATTTTCTTTTGGAGACTCCGTTGTCTCCCGAGCCTTGCGATCCGGGGCGTCTCCAAGACGCGGGTCTCCACAGATATCTTAAGATGTCTTACAAGTGAGTAGATTCTGCAAAGCACTCTTTGTAAGTCTTCTTGTTGCTCTTTCTTATTTTGTGCAGAGTTTGTTGGTCGCTAAAAGCGCCTAAGTGCGGCTGGGATCAACCTCTCCTCTCCAATCCAACCCCGCTTTAACAGAGACGCTAATAGCTGGGGTGGTACTCTTATTACTTTGAATTTGTCTTTTTCTTTCCTCTTCTAAATAGAGGACAGGTCGCTGGATAGACCCCCTACACAGGAGGACTAGGGACGGGTATTGTCTCAGTCCCGTTCCCCCCCAGAACCCCGCAAACTCGGAGGTAGGGTTGCGAGCCTTTCGCACCCACATCCTCCTCCAAACCTCCCACACCGGAAGTTTTTTTTTTTTTTCCCTTCTGTATGATTTGCCAAATGATCATACAGCTTTGCCAAATGAAGAAGCCGGTTGAGCTTCAAAAGCTTGCAACATGTGTTTTGTGCATTTTGGTTGGCCCAATAAAGATATTTTATGGATTTTGGATGTTGTTGTACTTGATAAATTGCTGTGTATGTACTGTTGACCACCCAGTTCACTTAGTCCTGGAATACTTTTATTGCACAGCAAAAATCATTTAGATAATAGCCAGGAAATCTGATGCATGCATACATCTTCATGAATCAAATGAAAAAAATGTCCAGACACAGAGAAGAGTGGCCAGTGATAGTTGTGCATGTGTTGGGACCAATAATAATAATATAATAATTTATTTATATCCTGCATGCAATTTATATTGCATGCAGAGCAATCGGGGCAGCGTACAACATTAAAATTTACATAAAGATATGTTAATACAATGTAAACAGAACCTAAAAATTCTGAAACCCACCCAACCCTTATGGTGCTGGGCCTATTGTCTCTCCCCCAGATGACATCAGATGGAATGGAGAGAGGGCTCTTCTTCTTAGTCTAGGCCCGATGGTGCTGGGCCTATTGTCTCTCCCCCAGATGTCATCAGATGGACTGGAGGGAGGGTTCTTCTTCTCAGTCTTAATAAGAGTTGACAAAGACATTTATGGTTCTATCTGTATCATGTCTGCTGTTAGCTCGGTAGTAGCAAATAGTGGACCTCCTGGGAAAATATTATCCTTATTATCACAGTAGCAACTCACTCAAACACTATTTTCATTTCCTGTTCTTGGGCTCATAGAACTAGCTTCAAGGGTCTTTAAACTGCAACCCATTTTTCTTCAAAAACATTCTTTCTTCCAATATTACTACAATGGCATTTTTATAACATGAATATTAATGATCAAATGTTGGGCCCACTTATGTAGGAACTTCTTTTTTTAAAAAAAAGCCCAAATATTTGAACAAAACAAACTACCAAACAAATATTTTGAAAGCCTTGTTCATATAACTATCCTCAAGGCAGAGGTTTAGCACATCTGGCTTCATACTGTTCAAACTGATGTTCTTGCAACCGTGATTTTTTAAAAGCAACAACAACCAAACATAATAGCAACTGTAGAAGAAAAATGATTAACCACCCAGTGAAAACAAATTTGAATCTCAGAAATTGATTTTATGCTCTCAAAATAGCTGAACATGATGCAAAAGTTTGAGTTATAGATCAAAGCTGAGATGAGACTAGACAGTTCCAAGATTGGTTTGCAAATCATTTACATTTAGTCAGCAATGTATGAGAAACAAGGACAGTTATCCTGAACTGAAAAGGGAGCATTGTGAATGAAGTTAAAATGATTGAAGTCATTTCCTTGTCTTAAGGGTGAGATTTTCTATACAGAAACAGCATGGGGCTTTACACTGCTGGGGCGTGGAGGAGGAATGCCAGTCTTATCTCCCCTCCCTCTATGTGTCTGTGTCTGTATGGATGGGCAGAATGAGAGAGAGAGAGAGAGAGAGAGATTTTTAAAGTCCTGCCAGGTGGCCCAGGGTAGTAGTTGCATTTGGAGGGTTTGCTATGCTTCTTTGTTTCTCTAGGCAAGAAGACAAATCTCAGACTATGCAGTGACAGATATTAACCTCTCCATACACATTTGTGAGGTTATATTTATGAAGTGGCCTGCTCTTATATTTTTGATCTCTTCCACTGAGCTTGATGTGCAGGAGTTGGCTGTTACCACTGCAGGTAACATCCATCAGAGCTGCCAGAGTAGCATGCACAGAAGAAACCTTTGGAGAGATGACAAAGGTTCCAAAATAACTGTGCCAGAATAACTCTGTTATCTTTAGGTACTGTACATTGAGATGAATAGGAAGGGAGGTATTATTTGTTCCTTTCCTTCAAGCAATAAAATGTTTTTGGCCATCTCTGCTCATCTCCAACTCCAAGTCATAAGGTGCTTCTGAAACTTTTCTCAGTTTCTGTTGTCTTCTTGGACAGGAAGGTAGAACTATTTCTGATACGCTATGCTGATGTAGACAGTAGATAAATGGCTTTGGTTGTAGTGGCTCTGAAGTAGGCAAACAATTGGAACAAAACAGATATTTATTGCTGGCTGATTTGTTTGACTTCTCTCACTACCATTGCATGGGAGGTTCAGCCACTAGCATAGTGCACCAGTAGAATTACAGTTTCTCTGTGTGTGCATGAGTGTGTGTGCACATGTGAGCTGTGTGTTTTGCTGTACATGAAACAGAGACCCAACTCACCCATGCAGAGAGAATACAAGTGGCCTTGTACATCCTGGATGTTGTCTTTTTGTGCTGGGACAATGGGGTCCGAACACCATTTCTTGGGCTAAGGAGATGGTCACAACTTTATTGCATAATACAAATGCCATAAACCAATCATACTTTCAGTCATAAATCAATCATAATCCAGTTATAAATCAATCATGACAGTGCCATCATAAATGAATCATAAAGTCATAATAATTTAATCATTGTCAAAGATAAATCATCAGTTATGACAAGTTGCATGTACATTCAGGTTGAGGGGACATGGGACCCAAAGTTTCCATACTTAGCCAATTGTTCAGAAGAGGTCCCTTTTGTTTCTGTTTGTTAGATCCCTGAGTGGGGATCGTACCTCATCCAATCAGAGGGATTTAGTTTGACTGGGCATATGGAGGGGTATGCTACATCTGGTTTGACTGCCAGTTACCCCCTCTTTCTATCAGCTCTGCTGTAAGCACCCCAATAGTCCCATGATTTATTTAATACTTCTATATTTTTATATTGTACCTCTAGATGTCAGCCTGTGCTTTGGAGGTTGTGCTAACCTTTGAAACACCATAAAAATAGAACCCAAATGAGGCACTGAGCCCCAAGACATGTGGATGATTTAAATACAAAGGATAAAAGGGGTTTTTAAAAAGAGACAATCCCCCCCCCCATTCCCATACACACACACTCTGTATTTCTTACTGAAATGGAAAATGAAGGATGGGTCCTCACCAACAGAAAAAAAACAAGACTGCACTCCCTTATTCCCTACTGTGTTACCAATTACTCTTCCTTTCCATATATTTGGGGTTCCCCAGATCTTGTCACTGCTTTGTGTAATGAATGATGCCAACATCAATAAAATTAGCCCCTTTCATGTTCTGGATATCAAAACAATCCACCACTTTGAAATCCCTTTTCAGTCCTTCCAAAGGATTATTAATTCTTTGTTTCTCATAAAATCACTTTTAGCCTAGGGCTAGTTGTAAGGTATAAATATTGGTAGAAACCCATATCCTCTTTGAATACAATCTGCCTGGCTCACAGTCAGCCCACCAGCAGTCTGTGACTGTTGCCCTCAGTCTTCCCAATTTGACCAGTTCCAGTCTTTCAAGGACCCATATTTGAGACAGGTAGCTATCACATTCAATCCAACCCTCTACCTCCACTATCCTCTTTCACTTTTTGATTTCAGTTATTTCTGCATGGCAGATGTTAGAGTGAGTTACTCTACTGTGTGTGTGTCTTCATAGTTCTTCCAAATAAAAGTGTTCTTATACCAGCTAGTACTGGTATAAGAAGCTGCTTTCAGTCTTAAAAATTACCCACCCTCTCACAAGCCAAAATAACATTTCCTGACATATTAAAGATAGACTGCTACTTTAGTGGCGGATGTCTAATATCCACACCTTTGTGATTAGCACTGCTATCCCCCCATAGGTCCCCCATCTTCCACTTAATATCATGCCAAATGTCCTGTCTTCTTTCCAATAACCATAACAGAAAGGAGGCAGCCCACCTTGGCATCCCCTCTCCCCTCCCCCCCTTCCCCCACCAGGATGCAATGTTGACTGTGCTAGGCAAAGGACTCCAAGTAGGTGTTGACCCTGTCACCCAGAGGATGCATTGCATTGCATGTTGGATTACATGAAGGTCAGCCTGAATCACCCCAAACAGCTATAGTCCTTGTGTCAGGACAATATCAATCTTGCCCAGCAAATCAGGAAGACATCCAGATGCAGATGTGTCAAAGCTAGTTCCAGACATCTTGATGAGATCATCCTCACCCAGGCAAAATGGTACGATGTCCAGATGTGGATGTATCAAAGATTTGGGTAAACAACACACACACACTGAGTATCCCTCAGCAGCCCCACCAATATTTACTCACCACCTGTGACTGATAGGTCAAGCTCATGTCCTTTTTCAAGTAAACTGCATATCAGTCAGCCCAGAAGACATGGCTATGTCACCACTATCCATACCAATTTGTATATGCCTGTTCAA
This sequence comes from Phrynosoma blainvillii, assembly GCA_026167975.1. Classification (NCBI taxonomy): domain Eukaryota; kingdom Metazoa; phylum Chordata; class Lepidosauria; order Squamata; family Phrynosomatidae; genus Phrynosoma; species Phrynosoma blainvillii. Next base: position 43,533,040 of record JANUYF010000003.1, read on the forward strand.
GATAGAAAGAATTATATGGTGGGGGGAGGTCAAACATTTGCCCCCAAAGTGCACTGTCAGGAGCCAACTGGTCTGAGTTCACATATATGATTGGGAGGAGGGTGAATTCCCCAATGTCCCACCCTCCAAATATTGGCCTGCAGGAAACTGTTAGTTGTAGCTGGTCTTATCCAAAATGAGTGAGTAGGAAATTGCTTGGGGAAAGATTGCCTGGAATTAGAAATGAGTCAAGGAAAGGCCAGAGGCATACAAACTCAGGTTACCAGAAATGCTCATGTGGGATTCTAGGTTGTGCTCTATGGTGTGCTACCTAACAAGATGGTTGGGCCCCCCTCCAGCCAATAAGTTTCTGAATGTCCAGAGCATATCATGACTTCCTGATGGGTGAACTGTAGGTGTTGCACATTTTGCTGCTCACAAAACAGACCCATCTCACCCATGTACACAGAATACATGTGGTCCTGTAGATCTTGGCTGTTGTCATTATTAAACTTCTGTAGAGAGTGGTACAGAGGAAACAACAAAGACAGGATAAATATTTTGGAGATGTAATCTGTCAGACTTGATTTTGTTGAGTTTCAAACCTACATCTTGTTCTTACCTTTCCTTCATATTGGGTTGCAAGACTTTATGTTCTTTTCCAATACAGAAGTTATTACATTTTTATGCTTTTTCCTGATTTGAATATTGTGCAGTTGTTCTTGCTCTTCTTCCCCACTAAATCAGTTCTCCTTCCCTCTCAATTATTTTTGCATTTCAGAAGTATGAATTGTTTTACATGCACTGTATGTCTCACAAAACACCCTGTAAGCCTCACAGATGTGTGAATGCTCAAGGGGAGGCACACATTTGCTCACAAGTCTCAGGAGGTATGAAAATACTATTTTTTTTTGCTGAGATTGTTGATCCAGTGAAGTTTATTTCTATTACCAGAATACTGGAAACTAACCACCCCCAAGTAACATTTATTTAAGGGCTGATAAAACACTCATTTTGATGCTTCCTGCTTTGATTCTGCTCTTATGTAATTGAATTTATATGCAAGGTTATTAGAACTCAGAGAAATGTCACCAATCTATTTACATGAACATTTGCTTTAATTGTTAGAGACTGCAATAATGTTAGATTGCTTAAGAACTCCTCCTTCAGTTTATTTATGTATCATACTGTTGTTCCTTCAAGGTATGTTGACTGACAATATCCAACTTCTGATTTAAAACCAACCATCTGCTCTATTTTTCCTGGGACTCTTTCCCCATCCAGAGTCAGTCTACCTGGCATACTTTGTAAAGGCTAAAAGCAGAGAAAATGTATTTGAATATGCTGAAGGTTCTTGCTCTTTATTTACTTTGGGGGCAGGGGATAAAAAATGTTTTCATCCACCATTGAAACAACCATATTGTATTGTTTTTGCTCTTTGGCTCTTTCTGATGTCATAGGCTTTTAGCAGCAACTCTTGACCTATATAACCCTAAATATACCATTATGCCACTAATAAAACAGATACTTGTTTACAGTATTGTGCCATATGCATTTACAAAATGTTTTTAAAAATCCAAATGGTAAGCTACAAATGGAGAAATAAATAAGGCACTAGTTTACGTTAAGCCAAATGCAATGGTTAACAGTTCATAACTAGAAAGAACACAATAGCTCAATGGAACATTTGCTCTTCACATAAATTTGTGCTGCAGCTCATAAGGAGAGTTTACATGCAGTACAAACCAGGGTTGTTGTTGTTATGTGACTTCAAGTCACTTCTGACATATGGTGACCTTAAAGGTCTTCAAGTGCTACTTCACATTCTCTGGGAGAGAACTCTAATGCTGCTGATCAAGGAAAATTAGAGCTAGAGAATTCTAAGTACCACCAGAGTACAATTCCCAGGATTCTGTAGGATAATGTCATGGCATCAAAAGCTGGGGGAGGGGAAGAGGACCCAAATAATTGGTGACCAGTCAGCCAGACATCAATACCAGGAAAGATTCTACTGCAGATTATTAAACAGAGCGCAAGAAAGAAAAGCCGTGAACACTAAAAGTCAACATGGGTTTCTCAAAAACAAGTCATGCCATATTAATCTCATCTCTTTTTTTTTACAGAGTTACAAGTGTAGTAGATTAAAGAAAGTTTGTGGTTGTTGTATATCTTGATTTGATTAAGACCTTGACAAGGTTTCCCATTATATTCTTGCAAAAAAAGCTAGTAAAATGTAGGGAAGACAGTGTGACTGATAGGTCTATCTGTAATTGGTTGACAGACTGAACCCAAAGGGTACTTACCAATGGCTCCACCCCATCTTGGAGGATGGCGACTAACAGGTAGCCACAGGGTTCTGTCCAGGGCCCAGTGCTATTCAATATCTTTATCAATGACTTGGATGATGGAATAAAGGCCTCAGTTATCAAATTTGCAGACAGCACCAAATGTTGAGGGCAGCTAATACCACAGAGGACAGGATTAGAATTCAAACTGAATTTAACAGATTAGAAAGCTGGGCCAAAACTAACAAAGGCCCTTTTCAGACTGCCAGAAATAGTGCAAATTGAGTCCACTTTAACTGCCCTGACTCAGTGCTAGGGAATCATGGGAACTGTAGTTTATTGTGGCACCATATCTCTCTGACAGAGAAGGCTCAATGTCTCAGAAAAAAATATAATTCCCATGATTCCCTAGCACTGAGGCAGAGCAGTTAAAGTGGACTCAATTTGCACTATTTCTGGCAGTCAACAAAGAAAAATGTAAGGTACTACACTCAGGCAGAACAAATGAAATGCACAGATATAGGATGTAGGACACCTGACATGACAACAGTATATGTGAAAGGAATCTAGGAGTCTTAGTAGACACAGCTGAACATGAATCAGCAGTGTGATGCAACAGCTAAAAAGTTCAATATGATTTTAGGTTACATCAATGGGAGTATAGTGTCTAGACTGAGAGAAGTTATAGTACCACTCTATTCTGCTTTGATCAGAACTTGTCTGCAATATTGTGTCCATTTCTAGTCATCACAATTCAAAAAGGATGTGGACAGGCTGGAGGGTGTCCAGAGGAGGATGACCAAAATAGTGAGTGGTCTGGAGACCATGCCCTATGAGCAGTGACTTAGGGTTTTTTTACTTTTTTATGAGTGTAATACTTTAAATATGTACATAGTTATAATTAATGAAGATTTTTCTTCCCTCCATATATCCTCCCACCCCCTCAAACATCCAGCAGTATTGTGATTGGAATTGTAGTCCAGTATCATTTATTAAATATTCTTCTTTGAGTTATTGTTTGTATATATCGACAAGTTAATAATAGTTAGATTGTTTCTCAGCTATGCTGTATTTATACACATATTAAACTAAGAAATAACTATAATAAAAGATAACTAAATAATATAAATTACTTGTCTCTTTAAACTATTTCAATCTTCAACTGCTTATTGTATTTGTATTTACATTTGTTACATGTCATTTCTGGTCAAAATTTTTTATCAATAATTCCCATTTCTTATCCCACTCTTGAATTGGTTTGTCCATCACAGATAGGGTCAGTTTGTCTAGTTCTATCATGTCAAAACATTTTATTAGCCAATTGTCCATTGATGGTATCTCTTTTTCTTTCCACTTTTGAGCGTAAACCATTCTGCCAGCTGATACATAATATAAAATATATTTTAGATGTTTTCTTTCTTCCTTTCCCTCTACTATATTTAATAAGAAACATTCTGGAGTCAATTTAATTGTAGTTTTGGTTATTTGTTGTAATGTCTTATGTATTCCTTTCCAGAATTCTTTTGCATCAGGACAAGTCCACAAAGCATGGCATAGTGTCCCTTTGGTCATACCACACTTCCAGCATTTACCTTTTTCATAATGTTGGATTTTTGCCAGTTTATTGGGGGTTAAATACCACCTGTGTAGCATTTTATAAAAGTTTTCTTTAATATCCATACAGCAGGCGAATTTTAGGTCTTGGCCCCATGCTCTTTCCCAGCTTTCCATTTTTATTGTGTGGCCAAAATTAGTTAAACATTTAATAAGACATTCTTTCATGGTCTCAGATTCCATTTCCTTTTTCAATAGGAATTTATAAAATTTGGATATTGTCAATTTCTGTGATTCTATTATGATCTTATCAAGTTCTGTTTTTCTATTGTTTATTCCTTTTAATTTGAGATCTATTTTAAATCTTTCATTTAATTGACGATATGTAAACCAATGGCATAAGTACCCCTCCTTCTCTAAGTTTTGGGGTGATTTCATGGTCGGGGACTCTCCGTCCCATTTTAGCATATCTTCATACTTTAAATAGCATTTCTGTTGTGTTGCTTGAGCAATCCGGAACACTTCTTATAGGGACAGCCAATTTGGTAGTTTGGAATAGTATATATATATATATATATATATATATATATATATATATATACCATGTGCAGAGGAGGGCTCTTCTGATAATCTACTTTGTTATAAAATAAGTAACCATGCCATCCATATCTGTTATTAAATCCTTCCAGTGCCAGTGTCCTTTCATCATCAAGTATTATCCATTCACGAATCCAATCAGCAGTACAGGCATAACAATAAATTTTCAAGTCTGGGATTCCAAATCCTCCTCGTTCCTCAGTGTCTTTCATCTCTTTCCGCTTTACTCATGTTTTTTTTCCAGCCCAAATGAATTTGGATATATCCCTTTCCCAGAGTTTAAAAACTTTATCATTAGTTAGGATTGGTAGGTTTTGAAACAAAAAAATATGGTGGTGCAGTGGTTAAATGCCTGTATTGCAGCCACTCACTCATAGACCACAAGGTTGCAAGTTCAATACTAGCCAGGGCTCAGGCTAGACTCAGGCCTGCATCCTTCTGAGGTCGCTAAAATGAGTACCCAACTGTTGGGGGGCAATGAGCTTACAATTGTAAACCACTTAGACATCCCATAGCACGATATGAAGTGGTATATAAATGAAGCTGCATTGCTTTGCTTGCTTTTGATAAAACATTCATTTTAATTGATGAAATCCAACCCATAAATGTTAAGTTTAACGTTGATCACCTATCCAAATCTTTCTTTATGTCTTCCCATAAAGGTGCATAATTATTGTTGAATAATTCCGAGTTCTTTTTTGATAAGGGTATTCCAAGATATGTCATCTTTCTATGAATTTGAATACAGACTCTCTGTGTAATTGGTCATCTTTTTTTTTTTTTTTGACATGTTCATTGTCAATATAGTTGATTTAGATTTGTTAATTTTGAATCCAGTAAAGCTTCCGTAATGCTGAATTTTTGCAGTTAAATCTTTTATGTCCTCAGTTGGATCTTCAAGGTTAATTACTAAGTCATCAGCATAGGCTCTTATTTTATAATTATAACCCTTAATTTGAGCCCCTGGGGTTCTTTTGTTTTTCCTTATTAGATCAATTAGGATTTCTAAAATTAGAATAAATAATAAGGGAGAAAGTGGACACCCTTGTCTGGTCCCCTTTGTGATTGGACAATTTTTAGTTTTTTCTCCATTTATTATTATTTGAGCTGATTGTTCTTTATATATAGCCTGGATCCAGTTTAGGAACACATCGTCAAAGTCCATTGATTTCATTATTTCTGTCATGAAATCCCAACTAACCTCATCAAAGGCTTTCTCGGTGTCTAAAAAAATTAGTGCGGTCTTTTTCCCAGGATTTTTTTTCATAATACTCTATTAGGTTAATCATAGTGCTTATATTTTGTTTCATGTATCTTTGCTGTAAGAAGCTACATTGATCTTTTTGGATGATATCTTGAAGTACCATCCTTAACCTCTTGGCTAAGATTGCTGCAAACAATTTGTAATCTAAGTTTAACAAAGAAATTGGCCTGTAATTCTGGGGAAAAAACAGATCCTTATTAATCTTTGGTATTAAAGTACTATTTGCCTTTGTCCAGGAATCTCATATACCTTTTAGTTTAACCTCATTGAATAGTGAATGGGATATGTCTTCTAATTTTTGATTTCTTTGTCTTTTCTATTCTACATTTTTTTGAATTAAAAAAACCCACACATTACAGCTTTGCTTGCATCCCATACAATTCTGAGGTCAGTTCCTTTGTCAAGATTTTCTTTGAAATAAAGTTTTAGACAGTCCTTAGCTTGTTTCATTTTTTTTCTCATCCTTCAATAGATATTCATTAAGTCTCCATAATATATCTTTTTTCCTCTTTTTGAAGCGGATCAAAATTGGGTTGTGATCAGATATCTTTTTTTGTCAGGATTTCAGTCTCTGCCACTTCATTGAATAAGTCCAATGAAATTAAAAACATGTTGATTCTTGAGGTTGATTGATGATGGTCTGAGTAGTATGTGTATTCCTTAGAATTTTTGTTTTGAGTTCTCCAGGAGTCTATAAATGATAACACATCTAATATTTCAAAAAAAAAAAAAAAGATTGTGGGAGTTTACCTTCATTTTCTGTTATTTTTTTTTCTTGGAGATAGCTCTGTCCATCACTATGTCTATTACCCCATTCCAATTGCCCATCAAAATCAAAAACTCATAATCTATGTCTACTAGCATTTTGGTAAGTCTTTTATAAAACTTAGATTTATTTTCCAATGGGGCATATGAGCAGCAACTTAGGGAGCTGGGTATGTTTAGTATGGAGAAGAGAAGGTTAAGCGGGCAAGTGATAGCCATTTTTAAATATCTGAAGAATATTTATTGAGAATGGAGCACGATTGTTTTCTGCTTCTCCACAGACTAGGACACAGAGTAATGGAAATAAACTACAGGGGAAAAGATTCCATCTCAACATTAGGCAGTAAGAGCTGTTCAGCAATGGAACATGCTGCCTCAAAGAGTGGGTGAGTCTCCTTCTTTTCAGGTTTTTAAACAGTGGCTGGATGGCCATCTGCCAGGAGACCTTCAATTGTGTATGGAACCCTAGTGGTTAAATGCTGGTACTGCAGCCCAAAATTTTGTAAGTTTGATCCTACATGCCTCCACATTGACTCAGTCTTCCATCCTTTCATAGGTTGGAAAAATGATTAGCCAGCTTATTGTGGGCAATTGGCTAACACTTTGTAAACCACTTAGAGAGTGCTTAGCACAATAAAGTGGTATTGAAATGTAAGTGTAATTACTATTGCTTTGTATCTTCCTGCATGGCAGGGAGTTGAACTGGATGGCCTCTGTTCCAACTCTATGATTCTATTCTTATTTGGATGTGTGTCTTTTAAACAAACAAACAAACAAATAAACAAACAAAAACTTTTGTACATCTTTTAATTATTTTATACTTTTAATATGGTGGCTTTTAACTATTTTTGTTATTGTTAATGTTTTTTTTAATTTATTTTCTTTGGGAGTCATTTTGGCTCTGACTCTGGGAGAAAGGCAGCACACCAATGAAATAAATAAATAAATAAATAAATAAATAAATAAAATTAGTATTTCTTACCCATCTATCCCAATGGACTGAGAGAGGATACGACAGATTAAAACATATCAACAGATATATATCTATTACATATTAAAAACATATTAATAAAAACAGTCTACAAATATAATAGAATCATAGAGTGGGAAGACACCACAGGGGCCATCCAGTCTAAACCCCCCTGCCATGCAGGAACTCTCAATCAAAGCATACCTGACAGATGGCCATCCAGCCTCTGTTTAAAGACCACCAAGGAAGGAGACTCCACCACATTCCGAGGGAGTGTTTTCCACCATCAAACAGCTCTCACTGTCAGGAAGTGCCTCTTAATATTGAGGTGGAATCTCTTTTCCTGTAGCTTATATCCATTGTTCTGGGTCCTGTTCTCTGAAGCAGCAGAAAACAAGCTTGCTCCCTCCTCAATATGACATCCTTTCAAATGTTTAAACAGGGCTATCATATCACCTTTTAACCATCTCTTGTCCAGGCTAAACATATCCAGATCCTCGAGTCATTCCTCATAGGGCATGGTTTCCAGACCCTTTACCATTTCAGTTGCCCTCCTTTGGACATGCTCCAGCTTCTCAACATCCTTTTTTGAATTATGATGCCCAGAACTAGACCCTGTTCTAGGTGGGGTCTGACCAAAGCAGAATACAGTGGCACTATTACTTTTCTTGATCTAGACACTACACTTCTCTTGATGCAGTCTAAAATCGCATTAGCCTTTCACTGTTGACTCATGTTCAACTTGTGGTCTACTAGGACTCCTAGATCCCTTTCACACATAGCCTCATTGAGCCAGGTGTCCCCCATCGTATATCTATGCATTTCATTTTTCCACCCTAAGTGCAGCACCTTACATTTCTCCGTGTTGAAATTTCATTTTGTTAGTTCTGCCCCACCTTTGTAATCTATTGAGGTCATCTTGAATTTTCATCCTGTCCTCTGGGGTATTAGCTACTCCTCCTAATTTGCTGTCATTCGCTAATTGGATAAGTATACCCCCTTATTCTTTCATCCAAATCATTGATGAAGATGTTGAATAGCACTGGGCCCAGGACAGAACCCTGTGGAACCCCACTGCTCACTTGTCTCCGGGATGAAAAGGAGCCATTGTTGAGCACTCTTTGGGTTCAGCCAGTCAACCAATTACAAATCCATGTAACAGTTACCTTGTCTAGCCCACATTTTACAAGCTTTCTTGCAAGAATGTCATGGGAGACCTTGTTAAAGGCCTTACTGAAATTGAGATATGCTATATCCACTGCATTCCCTTCCTCTACCAAGCTGGTAATTTGATTTAAAAAAAAAGAGAGAGAGAGAGATTAGATTTGTCTGCCATGACTTGTTTCTCTGGACCCCACGTTGACTTTTTGGGATGATGCCATTGCCTTCTAGATGTTCACAGTCTCTCTGTTTAATGATCTGCTCTAGAATCTTTCCTGGTATTGATGTCAGACTAATTGGAGGACAGTTGTTGGGATCCTCTTTTTTCTCCTTTTTGAAGATGGGGAAAGCGTTTCCCCTCTTCCGGTCTGCTGGGTCCTCCTGTTCTCCAGGAGTTCTCAAAGTTTATTGCCAGTGGCTCTGAGTTTACATTTTCTGGTTCTTTTAATACCCTTGGATGTAGTTCATCTGGTCCTGGAGACTTATATTCATTTAGATTAACCAGGTATTCCTGTACTATCTCTACTTATTCTGTGCTGCATTTTCCCTATTCTATCCTTTTCTCCATTTTCCTCAGGCTGATCACCCTTTTCCTTTTCTGAGAAGACTGAGGGAAAGAACGTTGAGTAGTTCTTCCTTTTCTCTGTCCCCTGTTAGCATTTTGCCATCTTCTCTGCTCAGTGGCCCTACCATTTCCTTCTTTCTTTTTCTATGGACAAACCCCCAAAAGCCCTTTTTATTGTTTTTAACCTCTCTAGCAAGCCTGAGTTGATTCTGTGCTTTAGCTTTCCTGACTTTACCCCTACACATGCTCACTATTTGTATTGTATTGTATTGTATTGTATTCATACTTTAAAATGTATAATTTAAAAAAGCATTTGGGTAGGCCTGCTGGAACAGATTGGTCTTCAGCACTGTTTTAAATTTAAAAGCACATAGAGCTCTCTTCTGGCAGTACATTCCACAGTCTGGGGGCAACTGATTAAAAAGTCATCTGGGTAACTGTTGCCAGCCTACTCCTGGATGACTGAGGTAAATGTCCTCCAGAGGAGCTGGATATACAGGCTAGATTATATGGGAGAAGACACTCCCATAGGTAACCTAGACCCAAACCATGTGGGGCTTGAAAGGTATTGGCAACTAGTGGAATTATTTTAATATTGGTATAATATGATCACTCCTAGATGCACCAGTAACCAGTTTGGCTGCTATGTTTTGAACTAACTTAAGTTTATTAATTTGGTACTGAGGTAGTCCAATGTACAGCACATTGTAGAAGTCCAGCCTTGAGGTTACCAGTACATACATGGCCATCTTTAGTTACTCCAACTCTAGAAATATATACCAGACAATGCTGATAGATGGCATTCCTGTAGTTTCCAGGGGGTTTTCTTGGCAAGATTTATTCAGAGGAGATTTGACATTACCTTTCTCTTGGGATGAGAGAGTGTGACATGCCCAAGATGAACCAGTGGGTTTCTAGGGCTGATGGGGGAATTCAAACCCTGGACTCCTAGAGTCCTAGTCCAATACTCAGAGTACTACACCATGCTGGTTCTAACACCAAGCTGCCTCTGGTAATACACAAAATAGTGGGTGAGTGCTGGACACAGATGTTGATGTGAATTTTACTATACCATCAGTTCATATAGCGTCATCTGTTACTTCCAAAGATGCCAAAGTATTAGGAATTAGTGGGGTACAGTTAGAACAAACCATGCTTGCTGCTTTTTGAAGAAGTAGTGTATGAATATTGTCACTCCAATCCTGCTGAAAAGAAATAATATTTTAATGTGAATAAAAAATGCCTCAAATGAATTTAGTTAGGAAGTCTGCATATTTAGTACTTGCCAGAGTTGAACACAGGTTTATCAGATTGCATGCTCACATATAACAACAGAGTTACCAAGGAATATTCTAGCTTCTATGCTTTGTTGCTACCTTTATAACTAGTGACCCAACTCTCATTTGCATTGCAGCAAGTGGGATTTCAGTTTTTTCCTTGAAGCAGATAGTGGGTGATAGAGAACAATGAGAACCTGGACCTAAAAGGCTGAGAAGGACATAATGGCACCAGATTTCCCCATTGCATGTTCAAGATAAAGTTGCAGTCTTTAAGAGCTGTTTGACAGTTGAATAGACTACCTCAGATAGTAATGAATGACCCTTCATATAAGTTTTTAAACAAGAGGTTTAAAATATTACCTGCGTGCATATGTTCTGCCAGATTATGGCTTGTTTGGTGGGGATGATGGTGGGGCTAATAGTGGGCTTAGGGTAGTAGCACAGGTTTCAGGCATAATGGGCTGTGAGTAGTTTGGGGGATGGGAGGTGATGTTTGGGGGATGGGAGGTCTGAGGTTGTTTTGGGAAATTGGGCCTCTTGGAATGTTTTGCTGGTGTGAGGAGGTTGGTACAGAGTGGAGTTAGCTGGGCCTGGGAATAGGAGGGGTGTGTAGCTGATAAGATGGGAGCCGGGTGGAATGGTGGAATGGCTAGCTGTGGGAATTGTAGGTAGATGCTAGTTTTTGCACCATGAAAGGAGGAGTGGAGCAATTAGTTAGTGGGGTTTAATTGAGTGCTTGCTGGAAGGGGGGGGGGATTAGTTCTGGTTTAAACGTAGTCTGGTGGATTACTGTCTTTGTGTTCTTCAATAAACTCCTAATTGCAACAATTGGCTGGTTTACTGGCTGCACAGAGAGCTGAGTCTTCTCAGAACTGACAGATTAGCATCTCTGGATGTATTTTAGCTTCATGGAAAGGGATTCAATTAGTTGGTCTTAAAGGTTCTTTCCAATTTTATGTTACTATGCTTTTTGATGAAGAATGGAGAACCTTCAGCCCATGAAACCAGATTCGGCTCATTGGGAGGAAGCCCCTCAAGTATTTCCTACCTCAGTGATCAGAGGTAACAGATAAACAGCTCTTTAATGCCTGGAAAACACAGCATAGGAATGGGCTCTGATTTGCGCATTAGGAAGGTGTTGTATACAACTGAATGGACTGATCCAAATGAAATCAAGGTAGAACTGAATGCAGGAGCCCTGCTTCCTGTTGAGACTGGACTTCAACTCTATGAATGAAATTGAAATGACATTTGAGATTATCACACCAGCTTTTTCCCCCACACTAGGTGTGGGATGTAAATGCACAGGGACGGATTCTATCACACAGCTCCATCCCTGTCCAGTACTCATCCTGTACCCGATCTGAGCTTCTCCCAGACCTTTTAAGGATCCCATTCTTTAAAAGGTCTGGGAGAAGCCTGGATTGGGTATGGGATGAGTACTGCCTAGTGATGGAGCTATGCAATAGAATCCATCCCTGTGTGTTTACATCCCATGCCTAGCGCAGGGATAAAAACTGATGTGAAAATCTCCATTATGTTGACATGCAGCTAAATCATTCTTGCTTAATACTACAGACTGACTTATTTAAAGCTTTGAAATGCAATAGCTGAACTTCATTCAAAAAAGCCTTGCTGCTTGTTCTCATTCCCTTTAGAAATCCTTAAGATTATTATACAACAGTAAAACCATTTATACCTGAGATTTCCAAAAATACCTAGGGGCCGTCAGCCCAATAGTCATTCATTTCATGAACAGACCCTACATCTTACTTTATTAGAAGTCAGGCTCACAGTGCCCATAAGAAGCTTTAAAAAACTAATGTTAGAGAGTTGTTGTTTTTTTTAAGAATATTTGTTGATGGTAATTGATGAAGAATGATCTTTTTTCATATCATGTTATGAAAACTATTTCTCCCCATCTCTAAGTAGTGGTTAGCTTTTTAATTCACTGCTCCTGAAGAAAGTAGGTACTTATACTTTCTAACAGTGGTGAGCAAAATAATGTAAAGCTCTACCCACACAAAATTCATTTTGAAATAGCTCATAGCTCATACTTTGATTACAAGGACTTACTGACTCAGCGTTAGTTCATAATATTCTATCATAACATTTCAAGGCTCAGATGGGAATTAAACACAATATTTGCGTGTCCAAAAACTGTTATACATTGCCTTGAGCAAAGCAGAATTAAACTAAATATTGAAAAATAACACAGCATTGGCCAAGTGCAGACATTTATAGACTGCCAAATTCAACATAAGCATGAGAAGACAAAACACAAAACTTCCAATTTATTTCAGTGTGCTGTGTTGTGAAACAAAAACTTGTTTCATTGAAGTGTCACAAAAGGTTCCTCACAGAATAATAGTGTGAGAATGCAGTTTGTCATGTCTACATTGCATATGAATCTCTTCATAAAAATCTTCAGGAGGCATGCATAAAATCACTCATATTCACTGTCAGGATTATAGATTCTGGATGTTTGCATTCTTAAGAGATTAGACTGGGATCAGAGTAAAAAAGGAGCTGATGTACAGAACTCAGTAATTTGTTCACTAGACACAAATAAAGTCTGAACGGACCCTGCAAATGACTGCAAAAATAAATAGCTCCTTGAATCGAATTCCACAGATAGCAAAGATCTAAATATGTCACATTACAGTAATTTAGCAATAACTTCACACTCTTTCTGTGTATATTCGTTGTTTATAGTTACAGTTTGGGTGGCATCATTGAATTTCTGATAAGAATATGACATGGTTCAGGTGTGGTTTATGTCATGTTCCATGCTGCTTTTTCCCTGCTCTGTTGTAGTCATGTTTAGCAGATCCAAACTTCAAGAACCAAGAGAACATGGGAGTGACAAAAGTACTACAGTTTTATTCTGGATTCTTTAAGCATAGATGCACCACAGACTTGTTAGTGCTAAATCTGATTTTCCCCCAGAATGATTCACTCTTTAAGATTTTCCCCTTCAACCTCTTCCCCAGCCTTTGGTTAGCATGCTTTGAAGCACATCAAAGAGTTCTTTAAACTTTCTGCTTTTCTGTATCACCCATATCAACCTATCTAACCCAGGAAGGAAGGTGTTGCTTTGTTGGTCATCAAAGTCTTGCTGTAGGAAGTAAACAGAGTCATAAAACTACAACCTCCCCTACTATTGCCCATCTGTCTCCTGGTTTACATTTTATTCAGATTACAACCCTCCTTTTTGACTCTCCTTTATTTCTCAATATCGCTATTTCACCATATCATTCATCCTCATTCTCTCATATCCTTTTCATGACAGGTCCATACACTTCTCGATGTGACAGTTGTAGATCTTGAGGGAAAAAAAACAATTTTGGGAAGAACACAATTCCAAAGAAAATACTTGAGAACAGACTTTTGAGAACTGTAGTTTTTGAAGTCTTTTAGGAGGGTGCTTTTAATCAGGTTAAAGTAGGAGGAAGATAATAATAATAATAATAATTTTTATTTAATACCCCGCTCCTCTGAGCACAATCGGGGCGGCTTACATCATAAAATTCAACAATAATTAAGAACAATTACCTCCCCCTCCCCCCCTTAAAATGTAATTAAACTCAATACAATTTAAAAACAATGTAAGGAGATAAATTACTCCAATAAAACAACAATACATAAGACAAAAGTGGCAGCGAGAGTCGCATGCAGACTCAATAAGAACCCAATTCCTGAAGAGGAGAGCATCTCGGGGGGAAGAGGACTCTGGAACCAAACTGATGAATTTAATCTGGGAAGGCCTGCCGGAAGAGATCCGTTTTGACAGCTTTCTTGAAGCTGTCAAGTGATGACAGTTGGCGGATCTCCTCCGGCAGGCCATTCCACAGTTTGGGGGCAACTCCCTCTGGGAGGTTGTCACCAGCCTCGTTCTTTGAGGCTGTAACAAATTCCTCCCAGAGGACCGGAGGGCGCGGGGGGAAGAGGTGGTGGTGGCAGCAGTATGTTCCAATGTGTGTATTAGTACCAAAAGTGTGATTTTGGTCAATTTGTTTAAAATACAGACTGAATGAAATTCACCCTCATCACTAATTAGGAAATGTTTGACAGTGATCAAATTTGTCTTCATAATGGAAACAGCTGAAATAATCATGTATATGTACCTCAGTCTAATCCAGCTCTCAGTTTACAGAAGCATTGAGTCAAACAAGTCTGGACCATTTATAGATAGAGCTTAAGGGCAACTGGATTTTCCTGTTTAGCATCTGTCCACCCAAGAGGTTGTCTGTAAAGTTCCCATACAAATTTTATGTAGATACCATGGCTGCTAAGACAGGTTTCTTTTGGTAAAACTATAGCAATAAAAAATACATGCATCACTTATTAACAATTCACTGCCTTTTTATGACACTGAAAATTTGCTGTCTGAGTCCTATGCCTCACTTATCCCAATATTTCCCTGGTCTTGATGAATGTAATCAGAGGGCATCATAGTTAACAATAGTAATTTGACAAGGTAGGAGGACCTTGTAATACCTCCTCTTTTGAGAAACACATGCCTTCCTTTTTTGTTATGCTGTTTTTGTCATTGTGTGCCTTCAAGTCATTTCTGACTTATGACTTAAAAGAAAACTATCACAGGGTTTTCTTGGCAAGATTTGTTGAGAGACAGGTTGCTTTTGCCTTCTTCTGTGGCTGAGCAAGTGTTACTTCTCCAAGGTCACTCTGTGGGCCACCATGGTTGAGCCAGGATTTGAATACTGATCTCCAGAGCTATAGTACAGTGCATAAACCACACTGGCACCCCATGCCCTCATTTTTCCTAATGTTATATATTTCTATATTTTTGTTATATCTAATCTTTTTTTACAAATTTCTAATACTTTCTGCAGTGGCTAGTGGCTCCCATTTCACTGAGATGCCAAATTTGCTTTGGGTTTTAGTCCAAACATTAAGTTGCTATCCAAGATACAGAACATATTCTGGAGTTAGCTCCTTAAATTTTTGGACTCAAATCCAAAGTGGAGTCACCATCTCATTGAAATAGAAACCACCACTGCTTTTGCTTTGTATCTTTTCAATGCACAGGTAATTATATACATAATTATATATTTTAATAGGAAATGTTTTCTGTCTTTTAAACACTATTTTATAAATTGCTAATTCCAGCTGATACAGTTATTTTGGTTTGCTTAGCCACAAAAGCATTTACTTGTATTAAATAAACAGTAGTTGGACCATCCACTTAATGAACTGCAGTCAGTGTGAATTTCTGGTCATAGGTTCATAACCTCTGCCAGTTTATTTTGGGTTAAATGATATCCATTATTCTGTCTTTGCTCATTCCCTTCAGGATAAAGTTTCAGAATAATCTATCCCTTAAATGAGGAAGGCCATAAGGTTTATTACTGAAATTTCTTCTGTTACATTAGTGGTGAAATGCAGTGGAGAAATAAGTGACTCCAAACTTAGTTCATAAATATTAAGCATGTGAACTTTAGCAGGGCTGTAGCACACGAGTTGTGGTTTCTCTCTCAGTGGGTTGGATGACTTGTGGATTGTTGCAGCTGTATGCTGTATTACAACAGATGGTGAAGTTGGTGGAAGTCAGTGAGGACAGTTTATAAATGTCTGTACATATTGCATCTCAAGATAAAGAGCCTCCAAGGACTTGGAAGATGTCAACTGTGCCTGTAAGTTTATTTGTTTGAGCGTGGCATATTGTCAGTGCACTGCCAATACTTTAATCTGGGCTGTTGATTCCATATTCTACTACATTAATCTCCAACTGAGTGCACTGTCCTCAGATTGTGCTGTAAATTGGCATCTGAAGTGGTCTGGACAGTTTTGTTTGTTTTGCAAATTCAGAGCTAACAAGGGGTTATGGGCCCAGTCCGTTCCAGTTGGACCCAGTCTGCCCCAGTCTATGCCAGTCTGTTCCAGTCTGTTCCAGTTTGAACCAGGGTTCCCGTTTGTGCCAATGCACATGTTTCTGATCCTGTGGAGGCTAGAAGATCCCAGGCTGGTGTTGTGCTGCTGGGAAGCCTAAATTGTGGAGAAGAAACACTGTCCTCCAGAATATCAGCTTTTGCATTTTTCATTTTGCAAGAAACTGGCAGA
Organism: Phrynosoma blainvillii; assembly: GCA_026167975.1. Classification (NCBI taxonomy): domain Eukaryota; kingdom Metazoa; phylum Chordata; class Lepidosauria; order Squamata; family Phrynosomatidae; genus Phrynosoma; species Phrynosoma blainvillii. Next base: position 43,549,544 of record JANUYF010000003.1, read on the forward strand.
TGGTATTTGATTCAGTTTCTTTTGTGCCTGACCTGATAACATTCCATTGAAGACCAAGTGATTATTTTCCATTTCTATGAGAATATTTTGAAAACAGCCTGTTGATATGCTGGAAAAGAGGAGCACTGAATTTTGCCAAGTTAAATTCTACTAACTATCACACATAGTCTGTGCTGATCCAGAGACTGCTTGTCTGGGGAAATTTGTTAGATAATAATAATAATAATAATAATAATAATAATTTTTATTTATATCCCGCCCCTCTGCCACGCAATCGGGTGTAACCAATCCACCTGCTAGACTGTGGTCTAATGAATATCAACAAGCTGATAAGAAGGCTAGAGCTATGTTAATATTGTCTCTAGAGGCAGATCAACTTGTCTATGTAAACAACACAGCAACAGTGTTAGAGTGCTGGGAAAGTTTGAAGGATGTTTACCAGCACAATTCTGGCATGTCTAAGATGATTTTGACAAAGAGACTTTACAATACCAAGCTGAAAGATGGTGTTGATGTTAAAATTCATCTAGACAAAATCAGGACTCTGTTTAATGTGCTGCAAAATAAAGCCATGAACTTTCCAGAGGCACAGAAATCCTACATCATGTTAGGAAGCCTGAATGAGACAGCTGGGACTTTCTGCTTTCCAGTCTGCAAAGTTTTCCAGAAGCAAATTTAACCCTGGATTTAGTCTCTGCCCATATCTTGGAGAAGCAAGAATGAAGGAATTTTGAGGCTGAGAATGGAAACGATCAGTAATGTGCCAGGAGAGATAAAACACATCTTGCAGTGTCTCTGCAAGAACAAAGCATTGCTACATGTAGCATGGTGAGATGGTGTTATAACTGTGGAAAGGAGGGGCATGTGAGGAAGCATTGTCCTTCTTGTTTTGGCCACCAGAGGGAGCAGCAACAGCAGCAAAAGAAGCCTGCAAGCAAGACTTCACAGGCAGCTGGTTGTGGCTTTTTTCCTACAGCTGTTTGTGAAGCTGAGACATTAGAGATTTGGCTTCTTGACTCCAGAGTCACACACCATATCGTGAACTGTTTGGAGTTGCTACAGGATGTGAAGCCTTTAACAGTATCCAAAGTGGACCTGGCTGATGGACCTCCTAGGAAAGTGGAGAAGATGGGAACTGCATTCATTTCCTGTTTAGAGAAATAGTTTTCACAAGTTTTGTGTTCACCTAGTCTAAAGAATTGTTTTCTCATTGTGCCTACCTTAACTGGTGATGGGTATAAAATGGAGTTTGAGAAAAATTACTGCAGTGTTTTCATGGATGGTAAAGTCTGTGCAAAGGGTGTAAAGAAAGTCAGACTATACTACATGCATCAACAAGCAGACATATCAAATGTGTTTAATGTGAATATGTGCCCCTGCATAATCAATGTGCCCCTGCATAATCGGTGTGTGCATTATCTGCATAATATGCTTGGACATGCCAGTTTTACCACATTAACACCATTGGATAAGGTTTGTCCAGAACTGAATGTAAAGCCATGTAAAAAGTTCTTTGACTCTACAGTCTGCAAAAAGGTTAAAGTGAAAGCTTTTCCAGTGGCTAAGCAAAGCCAAAGAGTAACCACACAGCCCTTCCAGGCAGTTCATGGGGATCTAGCAGGACCATTTAAAAATAGTGTGGGAACAGCTAAATACGTTTATTTTGATGGACCATTACAGATATAGCCATGTGTACTTGCTTCAGTCCAAGGACCATTTACCAAATTCAAAGAATGGGTGGCAATGGTGGAGAGGAAATTTCCTTATAAGGTTGGTACTTTCATCTCTGACCAAGGTGGGGAATTTCTTGGGAATGCTTTCCAGCAATGGCTGAGAACAAAGTGTAAGAGAATCTTGAACTTTGGGAATTGCTAAAAGTTCAAGTCTCCAATGGGATCTTTTATCTTATGTTTACAGAGGTGGCTGGGGAATAGACTGATAGAGGCACTGCTTTCTTAATGAGTTTTGTGATTTATTTGGGAATTCAAAGACACAAAGACACTCTAACATACACTCAGGCACACAAGAACCTAGTAATAAAGTAGTTAGCTTGGACAGGAAACAGAAGGCTTTCTAATGGTGATATTTACCTGATGGAGGTTGCTCCAACTATGAATGAAGATGAATAGACTCAATTGTGTATGAAAGGAAAAGGAAAATGGGAAGAGCCAGGACTCAAGTCAGAGTTCACAGTGGCACAATGTCACCATGAAATCTAACCAGACCCAATGTGCCTGAGATTTGAGGGGTGGGGGTCTTTTATTGGATAAGGTTTGTCCTTAAATTTAGCCTGGGGTGAAGATTTTCTATTGTATATCAAATATACCAGATGGATGCTCTTTGCATGGGGTGTTGATGTTATCTTATCCTCAGCCAGTCACATCCTGGCTGGTACTCACGAATCTTCTAGGTGTGAATGTCCTGTTTTGCAGCTCCTAACCCTGGCCTTTTGATCTGTTAATAAATTGTGGGGGCAGATGTGATCACTCAGGTATCTACGTGATGTCCTCTCTTTGGATCCATGGTGGTTCGGGCTGTTCTGATCTATGGCCATGACAGGATACCCATAAAGGGAGTTTTATATTAAAGCAATGTTTATAACAAAAGGGAATCTAGCACAAAACTATGAACCCTCATTATCCAGCTGAGAATGTTTTAGCAGAATGTAGAGTGGGTTTATTGCAGTCCATGAAAGACTGCATAATTGTGGATGCACAAATGCCTGGTAACTTGTAGGGTGAAGCAATACTGTGTACCAATCATGTTGTGAACAAGGTTTAGAGTTCCAGCATCAATCAGACACACTACTTCATGTTGTATGGGAGGGAACCTTCTCTGAAATAACTGAGAATATTTGGCCAGTATGCAAATGTCCTTATTCCAAAGACCTTAAGACACAAAGGTCAGCCCAAAATGGAGAAGGCTACAGTTTGTTGGGTACTCAGGGAACAAGTACCAGTTTTCCCTAGGTGATGGATAAGATGTGTTTTCAAGAATTGCAAATTTTGAAACACACAGTGGGTTGGACAAGGTACCTGAAAACCACAATACTTTTGTTCACCCAGTAGTCCAAGAGGAACCAATACACACAAACAGAGGGATGGAGATACTTCATAGCACACAGCAGCAACCAAGCACTTCACATCACACACCTGACACCTCCGCACCACAGGTAAAAAGAAATGAAGTGGCAAAAAGTGGAAAGCAGTAGTGAGGATGACACTCAAGCTACCACAATGTTAATACTCAGGAGGTCAAAAAGAGTAAAAAAAATGCTCCTGGTTTCTTTGTTGTACAGCAAGCAAAGATGTGTAATATCATATACGAAACAGAAAATTTTCCAGAAGTGCAAAATGTTCTGCTGAGGAAGAAGAGAGAAGAAATGCTGCCATGGACTGAGAAATGGAACCATTGGTTGATAAAAAGGATTTAGACATTGTAAACTTGCCAAGAGATCAGACAGTTGTGGGGTCCAGATGGTACACGAAAGGAAGAACATGCCAAATGGGTGTACCAATCACAAGGCAAGGATTAGGACTCAAGTAGGAGAACCAGTCTTGTGTTAAAAAACAAAGATTAACAAGGTGTTTGAAAGATGTAAAAGTCCTAATAAAGTTAATGAGGATTTTCAGATCTGCATGACGACAGAGGCAAAGAACCCAAATAGCAGAGCAAAATACATGGGGATAAGATACACAAATGTTCAGCATGCAGTAAAGGAAAGAGTCATGACACATACTGTATGTCAGAGAGAAATGTTGCCAACATATTCACAAAACCGTTGCCAGCACAGAGGCATGGAGAAATGGTTGCCTTGCTTGGCTTATGTAAACACAGTGAACACGTATGCCAACTTATAACTGTAACTTAATGTATTTGATTTTGTTCTGTTTTGTAACGTTTCACATAGCAAAATATTTTGGAGGGGATTGTTGGAATAATATCCTTTTAAATTGTGGTGAAAATATTTTGATCAACAGGGAGCATCATTTCCTGTGAGACTGCCAGGAAATGCTGAGTCAAAGCACATAGCATGATGCAACTTACTGCAAAACGTTGCAACGTGCTATAGGTTACAGAATGATGACTCATAGTCACCACAATATATAGGTGTACTGGGAGACAGATCACATGTATGGTTGGTAATTGTGGGTTGGATGGGTTGTGGATTGTTGAAGCTGTATGCTATGTTACAACAGATGGTGAAGTTAATGGAAGTCTGTGAGGAGAGTTTGTAAATATCTGTACATATTGCAACTCAAGATAAAGAACCCCCATGGATTTGGAAGATATCAACTGTGTCTGTAAGTTTATTTGTTTGAGAGTGGAAAATGGTCAGTGCATTGCCAATATCTTAATTTGGGCTGTTGCTTCCATACTCTGCTACGTTAAGCTGCAACTGATTATGCTTTAAATTGGCATCTGAAGTGGACCGAATAGTTTGGTTTTTTTGTTTTTGCAAATTCAGAGCCAACATGGAAACCCACTGGGAGACCTTGGAGGAGTCATACACTCTAAGTCCCAGAAAACCCAATTATAGGGTCATCTTAGAGTCACCATAAATCAGAAATGACTTGAAGGCACACAACAACAGTTAGAATGAAACCCTTCTGATTGCTTAAGTGCAGTAAGTTCATGGAGAGGTGGCAACCTGTGCATATAACTGTAGAGTGCTCTTTCTTGTGCACACACTCCCTCTTGTCCGGAAACAGGGCTAGATTGTGATTGTTGCTATGTGTCTTCAAGTTGACTTGAAGGAGACTCTCTCATAGGGTTTCCCAAGGAGGACTTATTCAGATTAGATTTGGCTGAGGGTGTATGGCTTGCTTGAGGTCACCCGGTGTCAAGGCTCAATGGGTCACCAGAATCCTAATTCAACATTAAAACCACTTCAGCACATTGGCTCTCTATGCCAAGCTGGCCTGTCTAGGATTGAGAGGCGTGCATGCAATTGTAGCTGCATAGGCTTCCTACAAACATTTAGATGAACATGTGTAGGTATGAGGGAATCAAATTGTCATGCATAGATTACAGAAAGATACTGATTCCATGATCTCACATCTTATTAATTGTGCAGTCACTCAGCACATTAATGTCACCTAAACAATCAAACAAGGTAGGGCTATCAGGCAACAGATGAAGTAGGGAGAAATGCTGGGCCCTCTTGTTGTTGTGTACCTTCAAGTTGTTTCTGACTTTTGGCAAACCTAAGGCAAGCCTATCACAGGGTTTTCTTGGCAAGATTTGTTCAGAGTAGTTTTTGCTGGTTCCTCCCTTGGAGGCTGAGAGAGTGTGGCTTGCCCAAGGCCACCTAGTGGGTTTCCATGGCTGAGTGGAGATTCGAATCCTGCTCTCCAGAGTTATAGTTCAGTGGTCAAACTGTTGCTGTCTGCATTTTATGTTCAGGAGAAGAATCCTCAGAAATACCAAGTATGCATATGCCTTTGCTTACATAATGTTAGTTTTACATGATTTGAGAACAAATTAACCTCTAAGGATTTATTGTTTATCTCAAAGGTTCGTATTTGTAAGCATCTAATTTAAAAATGATGATGTAATTAGCATGCAATGTATACTGATCATTTTAGAGCAGAATCTTGCTTACTGTTCTGATTCTCATTTCTGTTCCTCCTGTCCTTGGAATGGATAGCATTTGCTAACATTAAAAACACCCTAATCTCAAAAGATTATCAAAGTTCATCTTTTCCTCTTATTCAATGACCATAGTTAGACGTGTTCAGAAAATATAATTTTGCTTCTGCTTACCTCTTACAAGGAACACTCAGCATGGATCTGTGGAATTTCTGAAAATATCAGGTCTCTTAATATGAGCCATATGAAGTGAAAAGAAAGAAGACAGATTATATGCATTGCATTGCTTTATAGGAACATAGGATGTGACCTCAAAGTATTATTCCATCTAGCTCAGTGTTGTCTATATAGGCTTGTACCAGATCTCTGTGTTTTAAATTGCCTTTTTCTCATCATGTATGAAGAAGCAGGGACTGAATCAGGGATCTTTTGCATGAATAACATGAAATTTGCCCCCTTACTTATTGTTTTTTTCTTTCTTCTTTCACTGAGTTATTACTTTGGCTTCAGAGGGGGGGGGGACAGTTAACCTAAATAAACAAATGACTAATACATCTTACATAACTCGCTTGAAAAGATGCTCATGTCTGGAAAGGTGGAAGGCAATAGGAAGAGAGAAATACTACATACCTGATGGATAATCAAGAAGGACATGGCCTTGAGTCTGCAGGACTGGAGCAGAGCTGTTAAAGATAAGGTGTCTTGGAGGTGTCTCATATACTGGGTCTCCAAGAGCCAAGATCTGCATGAGAGCAGTTAAAAGCACAATATATATGCAGCTACTAGTTAGAAAATAGCACATTTACACAAGGTGACATGTTGCTTATATTTGAATTAAACATCACTGTTGTCTTTATTCATAGCTGATTTCAAACCATTTTAGTAGAGTGGCTGAATTTTTCAGCATATTGTTTGATTTAACAGTCTAGTAGTCTTATGCAGAGGATATGAGACATATAAATCTAAGATCACAAGAAGAGCCACTAATAATCTTGTAGTTCATGAATTTGCCATATCATCTTTTAAAGCCATCCCAAGCTGGAGGCTATTATAACATCCTGTGGTAGGTAATTTCATAATTCATATAACATCTCCAAGAAGCTTTTTAAAAAACTGTCACTTTATAGTGTTTTTTTTTAATATATATATATATATATATATATATATATATATTTCAAAGACCCAAATAGGTGAAGCTAATAAAAAGATATACATTATACCATTTACTTTCATATACTGAAAATAAAGACTGAACATTAAAAGCTGTTTAATGAAGTATAGTTAATGAACTATATCCAGTTACTCTAAAACTATATTTAATGACTATAAAATAAGCTGATTTATGGACTTTAAAAAGGAATTGAGGGCATTTCATGAAGATAAACCCATCGGGCCTAGAATAATAAGAAGAGCCCTCCCTCCACTCCATCTGATATTATCTGGGGGAGAGACATCAGGCCCAGCACCATGGGGCCTAGAATAATAAGAAGAGCCCTCCCTCCACTCCATCTGATGTCATCTGGGGGAGAGACACCAGGCCCAGCACCATTGGGCCTAGAATAAGAAGAGCCTTCCATTCACCCCATCTGATGTCATCTGGAGGAGAGACACCAGGCCCAGCACCATTGGGCCTAGACTAAGAAGAAGAGCCCTCCCTCCATTCCATCTGATGTAATTTGGGGGAGAGACAACAAGCCCAGCACCATCGGGCCTAGACTAAGAAGAAGAAACCTTACTTCTTAAGGGGCGGGTGGGTTTCGGGATTTTTAGGTTCTGTTTATATTATATAAAATATCTGTATGGAAATGTTAATGTTGTAAGCCACCCCAATTGCTCTGCAGAGGGGCAGGATATAAATTATTATTATTATTATTATTATTATTATTATTATTATTATTTTAAAGTGTGGAGAAAGAGAAGGAAGAAATATATAACTAAGAGGACAGAAGGAATTATAAACTAATGCTGAAGAAGAGAATCCATTGCTGACTCTCTTCCCGAGGACAACATTGGAAGAAGTGGAGGAGGAGTTGATAGAAGCAACCTTGATAGGACTGAAGTATATATTTGCATTGATAAACAACTGGGAACAATCACTTTTATCTCACCCTCTTCTCCCTCCTCTCAACTTTTTCTGTATAAGAAATGAATTCAGTCTGAAGAGTACCACCTGCTTTCCTCCCTCTGTTTTTCATTTATTTTCTCTTTCTTAATCCTTTCTGAGTACTGAACATTGTTTGAATATGATGTGGTTATGAAGAATACAAGTATATATATCCACAGCTATATTTATAGTTATGTATAGATTTACATTGGCACTTTAGACATTGTTTGTTTAGATATTGTTTATATACATTTAGTATAATTACATTTAATAAACCTAATTTAGAGGGTTGTAAAACAGCCTAAGGGGTGATTGAATTATTAACTGCCTTTAGAAGGATTCATTTATTAGAAAACTAGGAACTAGATTCTGTGGAATAGGATTTCTTACATAAATTCACATTTATTGATCATTGTATCTACTGCTTATGGTGAAATATTAATACAAATTGATATATCTTAGAATTAATTGAGACACTTTGAAACTAATTGTTAGATATTAATTATTTAGGCACATAGTAGGTAAGATTAAGTGGAAATCAGGAAATTGATTAAATATATTGGTATTGAAATAGTTTAATCTATTGAGAAATTATGGAAATTTTGAATTTTGGATTTTGTTATTTTGAATAACAGGAAGAATTGAGTGAAAGTGAATTTAAGAAAAGATAATAAAGAAAGCAGGAAGTATTGTTGTAGTAACAATAAGGATAACAAAGTATTACAACAAAATGTCAATAAGGACTGTAAGATCTAAAACATAAAAACAAACACAAACACAAAGGAGGCCATCAGAGGCATTAAATAAATAATCTGAACAATCTTTCTTAATGGGAGAATTAAAAAGAATGACTCTGGTATAGAAAAAAGAGATGAAAGCTATGAGATCAGAAATGATGGCAGAATTTAAAGGTGTAAAAAAAATGCAATGGAACAAATTTCAAATGACCTGAAAAAGATAGATGTTAAAGTACAAAATTTAGGGGAAAAAACAGAGAAAGTGGTGGCAGATCAAGTAAGAGCACAAGATGAGAGAGACTTATTTGATTTAAAAATGAGAGAAAATTCATTGAAACTGAGAGGCCTTAAAGAGGAACAGAATGAAAATCTGTATGAAAATATAGTTCCTCTGCTAATGGATATCATGGGACTGGACAAAGATGTAATTGAATGGGAAATTGATAGGATCTTCAGAATTAAATCTCCCTAAGCAGTAGAAAGGAAAATTCTGAGGGACGTAGTAATTAAATTTCATAGGAGGAAAGTACAAGATATGATTTTACAAAGGGATTTGATAAAGAATTGAAAATTGGTGATAACATGGTAAAGAAATATAGGGATATCCCAATGAGAATTCCTAAAAGAAGGAGAGATTACAAATTCCTAATGAACCAACTAACAAAGAATGGAATTTCCTATAAATGGGAAAAACTGGAGGGTATCTCATTGAAATGTAACAAAACTTGTATAAAATAGACACAATTCAGAAAGCTAGAGAATGTTGGAGTAAATACAGGAGGGATATAGAAAAAAGAACCAAGAATTGAGATACAGGTATATTGAGAATCCTAAAGGAAATTTGAATTTGGAAAGAGAACAGGAATAAACAGATCTAGTTTCAGAGGAAAGTATAGAGAAAGAAGATGAAGTTGATAGCAAGGAAGAAGAGGAACTAGAAGAAAAATAGAGAAATGAGTCAGGAATAACTAAAAGTCACTATTAAAAGTGAGGAAGAATTTAGAAAGAGACGAGGGAATATAATAACACAATAGCAATAGAATTTAGTGTGAGTATATTATAAAATAAAAAGAAAAAAATGAAATTAATATTTTGGAATGTAAAAGGTGTAAATTCAAGTGAAAAGAGAAGTAAGAACTATCATTATTTAGAGAAATTTAATTATGACATCATATGTCTCCAAGAGACAAAAAATTAAAAAAAGGAGGAGAAAGATTATTAAAGAACAGGAAACTAGGAAGAGAATTTGTTTCTGTGACAGTAAAAAGGGGAAAAAGGTGTAGTAATATAAGTTAAAACTTCAATTCAAGCAAATGAAATATTCAAGGATAAAGAGGTCTTATAATGATTGGTTTTGATATCAAGACCCCTTTGGGTCCCTGTCATAGCCCTATGCTGAAAGGAGCCTTCATCAACTTGAGCTCTAAGTGAGCACATCACATAGGCACTCAGATCTGCTTTTACAACCATTTGCAGATCAAAAAGGCCAGGTGTAGGAGCTGCAAACAGGATATTCAAACCTAGAAGATTTATGAGGGCCAGCCAGGAAGTGTCCAGCTGAAGGTAAGATAACATCTACATCCAATCTCTCCTCTTTTGGAATTGTCTACTTCAAAGCTTAGCAATTGGAATTCTTTGATATACAATATCAACTCTTTGCCTCAGCCTAGTCCTAAGAGTATAAATGCTCCCGAAAATCTCAGGAGGGGGGGGGGTCTGGATAGATTTCATGATAAAACTGTGATCTCTGACTAGAGTACTCAGCTCTATTTGGTGTCCTTTCACTGTCATAATGGTTGAGTCTATGGGCCTTTGCAGACTGCCAGAAATAGTGCAAATTGAGTCCACTTTAAGGGTTAGGGTTAGTGCTAGGGAATCATGGGAATTGTCCCCTCCCCCCCCCCCGAGATATTGAGCCTTCTCTGTCAGAGAGCTCTGGTGCCACAATAAAATACAGTTAGTTCAGTTTAAAGTTCCTTAGTCATCAATCCTGGTTTCTTGAGGCACCTCCCATTTTTCTTCCTCATTGGCACTGTTTGAAATTGTGCCTTCAGTATCTCCCTTTTGAGAAACTCCCATCCATCTTGAACTCCCTTCTCTTTTAGTATTCCTGACCATGGGATCACCCCCAATATTTCTCTAAGTTTACTAAAATCAGCTTTCCTAAAGACTAGAATGCATGTCTGACTATGCCTGGCTTCTCCTTTCCACTGTATAATAAACTCCAGGAGAACATGATCACTCCCACCAAAGGATCCAACCACTTGCACCTCATTAACTAGGTTTTCCCTGTTAGTTAGGATCAGATCCAGAATAGCTGACTCCCTTGTTGCCTCTTCCACCTTTTGGACAATGAAATTTATTTTTACCCCGCCCCTCTGCAGAGCAATCTGGGTGGCTTACAACATTAAAATTTACATAGATACAATCCTCGTCCCATCCTAAACAACCCCAGAACCCACCCACCCCTAAAAAAGTATTAAACACAAGTTTAAAAACACATTTAAAATACATGCATTAAAAGGGGCCAACCCTCATTACAGCTGGGAGTAGGGAAGGAGAGGAAGACTAACTCTTAGGCTGGGAAATCTAGTCAGAAAAGGACTGCCAGAAGAGATCCGTCTTAAAAGCTTTCTTGAAGCTGCTCAAAGTAGTAATTTGACGGATCTCGTCTGGCAGGCCGTTCCATAGTCTGGGAGCAGTAGCCAAGAAGGCCCTCTGGGAGGTAGCAAATAGCCAAGTTTTTATAGGCTGTAGCAGATTCCTCCTGGAGGACCTGACTATGTGGGGTGGATTGTATGGAAGGAGGCAGTCCCAAAGATAGGATGGACCCAAGCCATTTAGAGCTTTAAAGGTAATAACCAACACATTGTACTGCACCTGGAAACTAATAGGCAGCCAGTGAAGAGACTTCAAGACAGGTGTTATGTGGTCTCTCCTAGTTATTCCTGAGACCAATCTGGCTGCCATATTCTGTACTAATTGAAGTTTCCGGACCAAGCACAAGGGTAGCCCCATGTAGAGTGCATTACAGAAATTAAGACGGGAGGTTACCAGCACATGCACCACAGTTTCCAAGTCCCTTACTTCCAGGAAAGGGTGCAGCTGGCATATCAGATGACAATCAAAAAGTACTATCCAAAATTTACAAAATATTAAAATAGGAAAAAGAGGAAGAAGTGATTAAAATGTCTATGGTGAAATGGATGCTAAATGTTAATATTAAATCTAAATATATATATATTAAATCTAAAATTCCAAATGAAACCAGAAGTATATCTATTAAGGATGACAGATTAACAATTGGGGAGGAGGGGAATGTGAGAATGATTTATTATATGACAGCAGTGGCTAGGCTATTATTGGCACAAAAATGGAAAGTGTGTGAAATACAAAAATAGAAGACTGGTTATTAAAATTATTAGATATGGCGGAATTAGATAAATTGACATGTCTTATGAGAAGTGAAACTTTGGGAAATATATAAAGGAACAGGAACAGATATTGAAAAATATAAGAGATCAAAGGGGGTATATGTAGGTTTACTGATAAAAATGGATATGTAGGTTTACTGAACAAAATTGATGTGTAATTATAGATGTATCAGGATAACAAGGGAAAACCCTTTGTTTTTGTAGAATAAAGATTATCTTTCTCTTCTTTTGTATGTGATAAGACAAGAACAGTTTGATTAAGAATAATGGAATATTAACATGGAGTTCTTCTACTTTAGGAAGTTGGGTATATGAATATAGATAGAAAAGAACACACTTATTAAAGATATTACATATTGTAGAAGATTGGATTAGAATTAATAGATTAGACTAGACATAATAGATATTTACAAGAGCTTGTGTATAAGATATGTATCTTTTCTTATTTCTATATACATATGAATATAATTTTTAAAAGATCATTTGTATATTTGTATGTATGTATGTATGTATGTTTGCTTTTTATATGTGTTTTATGTTAACATATTTTTTTTTAAAAAAGCTTTAAAATATTCTTATGGTACATTCAAATATTTCTTTGTATGATAGAGTGTTGCCAAGCCCAACTTCAAAACAAGCTGGAAGACATCACTGAATAGTCAAAGGAACTGGGCTGTACAGACCACCCCAAAGGAGTGGCTCCGCACTGTCCCTTTGCTTGCCAGATCAGCAAACTAAATGCTAAAAATGAAAACCCAGTGTCTCATGCTGCACATTTGAGCATGAAATGGGAAATTGCTGATGACTTTCTAAACACTGGGCTTTCATTTTTAGCAGCCAGAGACAGTACCATAGCCAGAGACTTGCCTTTTCAAAACAGTTTCAGCCTCTCCTTCTTCTGGTACACAGTTTTTGCAGCAGCAGCCTCAACCTTTCTCTACTAGAGGTCACCTTCTGCTACAATTCACCTGAATAAGAATGCCATGGATTATCCTTCTGTGGAAACATAGTTGATTGAGATGACCTAAGACAAAGGTAGATTGCTGCTGAGTGAAACCAACAAGATGTATTTAAAGCAGGGAAGAAAACTGAGGATTTTTTTGTGTGTGTGTGTTTTAAAATAAGAAGCTTCTTACTGTGTTACTCTTTTTAATGCTAAGTCCTAGATGCCCCTCTCACACAAATCAGTATTTCTCATGTGTAATTCTTGGCTACCCAGTCTCCTTTCCTTCTACATTTTTGAATGTGATGAAAAATCTATCCACAGAATGTTTGGCACAGACTTGAAGATAATAAAAGGAAACAGAGATAACAGAAGAGAGAGGAGATAGTAGACTTGAGAAAAAGCCGGGCTCTCTTGAATGGTAATATCAAACTCTTTACCAGGAAAATAAATAGTATAGCTATTTGGACATCACACTTGCATGGTGGATGTTGCTTATCTCCACTTCATTGCTTATTGCACATTTTTAAATAAAGCAACCATCTGACAATACTGTAAATCTGCAGTAAATCACTCCTTTGAAGGAAATCAAAATCTGAGGAACTCTGCTCCTGAAACCTTTTTCTCCACTTAGGGAGCTGGGGAGCAAACAACAGGTTGAAAGTCCAAGATGTTATTTTGGCATGAAATGTCAGAACAATCCCCTTATCAGAAAAATATAGACTAACTTTATTCAGACATTTGCAAAAAAGGTTAATATCAAAACACACAGAGGGGACCATACCTTCTGATATAACTCCATCTGTAAAGAGCAATGGTTTGAAGAATGTTGTCTATGTGTGCCACTGCTTCAGCAATCATGAACCTGGACTTTTAGGGAAGAGCCTCATTTCCTTCCAAGGAGCCCATGTTCAAGAAGTAAAAACATATTTCTGTGTGTGGCATCCACTGCCTTTCTTCTGTCAGACTAGGGAGTAGGGGCACAACATGAGGCTCCCTAATGTTCTGGGTGCCCATGGCAATGCTCCTTACAGTCCAACAGTAGTTATGCCACTGATTTCCAAACATGTGGATAGCCTTCACATGTAGCCTTCATCAAACCATACATCTCCATATAAGCAATGGTGGTGTGGAGCAGAGCTAGTTCACTCTGTTCCTCAGAGTAGGGCAGGAATAGCATGTTTTGTTCCTCTGGTTTTGTTTGTTTGTTTGTTTGTTTGTTTTTTGGTTTTTTTTTGTTTTTTTTTTTTTTTTTTTACAAATGCCTGAATAGGGATAATGCATCAAGTATTTAGCTCTGTTGAGAAACAGCTTTGAATAGGAGTCAGGGAAGAAAATAAAAGAGCAAAATGTTGTCTCTGATGTATAATGTTTGCTCTAAATAACACAACAGATGGAGTAGCTTATACTTGTACATTACAGAAGAGACATAGCAAAAAGGCTATGCCTTTTCACACTCTCAACAAAAGATACATTGGAGAATACAAAGATCCTAGCTTCTTCAAAAGTTGGTAATTCATTACGAATAATGAGTATGTACTCAGAGACATCTCTTAAAATCAGAGTAAGCTAGGAGGGAAAATTATCTAGCATGATTCCTGTGACAAAAAGAGTCAGGCAAAGTTGCTTACTTGAGCCACTTTAAAAATAAAATAAAATTATGTTGTAGAATTCCTAAAGGGCAATTGTTGTTTCCCAGTAAAAGTGGGACAAAATAAGATCTCAATCCTGTGTGTGTGTGTGTGTGTGTGTGTGTGTGCCAATGATGCTATTCTAAAATCTCATGCTCAAGCAGGACTACTTTGATTGTTAAGCAATTTAGTCACTGCTGCCAAAATAAACAGTTCTCTGTAAATTATAGCAAAACAGTTATTTAGTAAATCATAAGCAAGTTTACAACTGTAATAAGGATGAAAACAATTTAGAACAAGTCTCTTTCTTTCAGTATCTTGAGGTTATATTCCAGCAAACAGGAACTTGGTCTCCCCAAGTACACACTTATGCTTTGCTGGCTCATTCTCAATGGTTTATTGAGTTTCTATCGTACTAAAGTGGGCAAGCTTCTGCAATCAGCTTTTGAGATGTATTGTGATAGGATGTTGGGACAATTGTTATATAAGGCCCTAATATGGGCTATGACCAAATTAGACTGAATAGAAAGAGCCAAAATAATTTTTCCAAATACTTTTTATGACTCTGTTTCCACTAAAATGCCAACAATTCACACTCAATTGGAATTAATGTTGTTAAAAACTGATGTTTTTAACCTTGCTCTGATCTATTGGCTAAAGGTGATATTTAAGCTAGCATCAGAAATTATATTGTCTGCAGTGGAGAGAATGGGCCCTTGTTGTTATTGGTGTGTACCTTGAAGTTGTTTCCAACTTATGGCAACTTTAAGGTGAATCTATCATGAGGCTTTCTTGGCAGAATTTGTTGTCATCACTGTTGTGGCTGGTACCATCCCACCATGTCCCTGGCCAGCCTCTGCTGTGGCCCTGTCTCTTGCTTTGACAGGGCTCTTGGACTGCTTCTCTGGACACAGCAATCTCTTCTGCTCACCTTCCCCCCCCCCCCATGTCAACATGTTTACTTCTTCCTACCATTTTCTTTCTTGGACTTGGAACTGGTTGAAAATTGCCCCTTTGCTAGGCCGGCTCATACGGAACAAAGCCCAGTAAGACAATCCAACAATGGAGGCCATGAATTGGATCTGCCACTGCAAATCCCACTCTTTGCTAAGCTGGGCCTGGAAACCTTTCTGGTCTTTCATAACTCCAGGACAAAATACAGTTAGTTAGTGTGTTGGAGTGTGATTTGGAATATATAACCAGGATCCATATCTGTTGATCATAAACATTTGTGTGTGTGTTTTGGCAAAAACCAAAATTGGTTGTCAATTATTTTGAATGACACCACTGACTACACATAAGGCATAGGCAATAGTGCAATAAGATAATTTTACACTCTGCATGCTATGGTATTACAGCTAGTGTGATACAGAAGAGATTCAACTCATCAGAATTTTTGGAGAATATCCACCAAATGTTGACCAACAGAAGTAGAGTAAAACCAAAATTCACAGATCTTCTGATATTTTGACAAAATTCTTTCTGGCTCTGTTCCCCAGCATTATTACTGAGTGCCATATTCCATTCTTTTTCTCTACTGTTTCCATTCTTTTTCTCTACTGCATTGCTTTCCTAATACATGTTTAAAACTTGTTCAGCTGAAAGGGTTGGCTCAAGGCTTACACTGGGAAAAAGTTCAATGTTGTTCTACATGTACTGCAGAAAATTTTATTACTATTTTTTTCAGAATGATTTTATTTGGTGAGTGACAACTAAATAATAATAATGATAATAATAAAGAAACTTGTTGTATTTTTGTGTTATATTAGGAAAGATGGCTTGTGAAGATGTCTGTGTTAAGCAACCTGTGTCCAAAAAATGCACTTCATGAGAAATGTGCCTAATAATGTATACAAATTTGGGGGCAGCCTCTTTCTTTAAACAAATAAATAAATAAATTCCAAGCTAATGCAAATGTTGGATTCAATTAATTTGAGACTGGGGGGAGAGGATGAAGTAACAGAAACTGAAATTCACAGATTTGTCTGTCCCTAGACAAAGATGCCAAACTGATAAGCAGAATATTGTCTGGAATAGCATGCTCCATTTGTGGTGGACCACAACTTCCACAATTCTCAATCGAGAGGATTATGTGAAATTTAAAGCACCACTTCAGAGGGCTGCAACCTGTAAGGTTAACATACTCCAGAGGCCTGTTAGTTTAATATACTGTTCAAAATGTATGAAGCAGGAAAATGAAAAACTCTTAATTGTCAAATAACTTAGAAAACAAAGTATTACAGAGCAGTGTGTTAGCCTTGATTGGGAGACCATGCCATAAATTCCTGCCTTCATGGTTTAGTAACATCTCCACATGTCATTGCCTGTGCTGGATATTGGTTATCCATGGCCTAGAGTTACCAGAAGAATGAGGAGTGAAGGTAGAAGGAAGGAACATCAATAATCTAAGATATACAAAAGATACAGTTCTAATAGTGGAAAACACCAGTGACTTGGAACAATTACTAAGGAAAGTCAAGGAAGAAAGTACAAAGGCAGGCCTACTGCTGAACATAAAGATGCAAACCAGGAGCCCTGGTGGTGAAGTAGTTAAATGCTGTACTGCAGCCACTCACTCATAGACCACAAGGTTGTGAGTTCAATACTAGCCAGGGCTCAGGCTAGACTAGGGCCTGCATCCTTTCAAGGTCACTAAAATGAGTACCCATCTGTTGGGTGGCAATGAGCTTACAGTTGTAAACTGCTTAGACACCCCATAGCGTGGTATGAAGCAGTATATAAATGAAGCTGGGGAAAAAAAACAAACCTATGACTATGCAGGTACAATCTAAACAAAAATAATTGGAAACTCTCAATAGTTTGAGGCAGGCTGGTTGAATTCTGAATCCCACAATAGATACTTATAGTTTCTTCAATGGATATGGAAAGTGGTCGCTCTCCCACATCTCTATGACATGGCTTTATATATAACAAAAGCTTCATGTCCTCTCCATAACATAGCCAGTTTTAAAGGAAAAGTAATTGATTCAAAAGTCATTCTGACAAAAGAACTAGCTAGTACATTCTGGGTTAGAAAAGAAATCCTTACCCTTTTCTGCCTTCATGACAGCTCTATTTATTCTTAACTTGTTCTGCCTTCATAGCAATCTATATCATAAAAAGGGTGTCTCAAAGCTCTTCTCGAGTACAATGAGTTGCCAGAAATGTACTATGGGAAAATTATCAACTTTCTCCTCTTTCTCCCCTTCATTCCAAGAAAAAGTGTATACAATAGCTTCAGGAAATAAGCTAAACCCATTTCTTCTTCTTCTTCTTCTTCTTCTTCTTCTTCTTCTTCTTCTTCTTCGATACCAATCAATAATGTGGTAATGCGGCAGAGAAAGTTAGAAGAATCTACTGCTCAGATAAAAATGCACCAAGAGCCATTTCACAGCTCAGCAGCAAATGTCTGTTTGATTATCCTTAGAAGTTAGACAAATAGAAAAGTGCATTAATATTTCAATCACCTATTGCAGCCAAGAGAAAGCAAGCCTCTGCAAACTCTAGTAAACACTTCTAGGCATGATGAAATAATGAGTGTTTTTCCTTAGCAAGTCAGCCTGTGATATTTTTTTTTTAATAGCAATTTTTGTTATAAAACAGGATTGCAAATGTCTTCCTTTTTGGCTTTTTGCATTCACAGTCCTAAGTCTCCCAGCTCACATCTACTTTGAATCAGATGTTTTCCCACTGCCATTCCATTTTGCTATTGAATTTTGGTGGCAAATCACAGTGCCTTCAATAAGGAGTTCAAGTGTTTTTAATTCAGCCATTTCTCAAAACTATAAAAAGTTACTTTTAGTTATTGTTTGGGGATTGGATGTTATAAGCTGTTGGCCTTTGGTACAAAATATATGTAAGTACCCTGAGACAATATTTTAAATGAACATGCACGCGCACACTCACACACACACTCACACTCACACACACACATTTAGGATTAATAAAAGAATGGCATAACAGAACCCTCCACATCCAAGATGGACTACCGCTGATGATAATTAAATTCCAGTTTAATCTTTCAGCTTTTGGAAAATGACAAATATCTGTCTAAATTTGTAACTGACAAAGATTGCAGTAGGCAGCAGATTTCTGTGAGCACATTGCTTTCTGTATTCTTGCCTGGGAGAACATGATAATTATACATTATAAATGAATGCAATAACATTGAAAAAATAAAATCCAGACAAAGAACACATAACATTCCACCTGTCCTAATCCCAGGTTTGCTATCTATGGATTTGAGAACCTGTTGATGGTCCAGACCCATTCACCCCAATGGTGATGTGTGCACATGCCATGGCACCATTAAAACCAATGGACTTGAGTTCTCACAATTTTTGGCATCGATATGTGAGAGGAGGTCCAAAACATCAGCTATACTCAAATCTATACTAAGAGTGACAATCTTCTTCAGATTCAATCTTCTTCAGATTCAATCTTCTTCACATTCAAAGCTGTATTTCCAGGGAAGTGGGAATACAGCTGAAGTCTACAATGAACTATCAAGACTATAGCCAAGGGGCAAGGTGGAGGCTGTGGAAAGCAGGATTTTCTCCTCTCATAAAGTGTCTAACTCTCTTCTATAAAGAAATATAAGAAAAAGCATTCAGTAAACATTCTTCCCAATTTCTCACTATTATTATTATTATTAAACTGCCCTCGAGTCAAAGTGGAAAGTCCAGTCTTAAGGATGGTCGTTAGTGCACAAAAACATAGGAAACTGGTATTTGTGCATGGGGCTGAACTGGCAGATCCAGTTTTGTAATGGGACTAGCCTGTGATGAGAGGAATAGATGAATGTTGGGCACCCCTATGAGAATGGGGTCAGATAGTGTTGAAGTGTGTCTTATCTTTGTTCAATCCATTGCTGAGGGACTGCAGTTTGTGGATAAATTCCAATTCTAGTGTTTCTCTTTTAAAGTTTTTAGCTTTGTAGTTCTTTTGTTCAAGGACTGCTGTTCTAAGACCCAGGGTGATTGAAATGTTCTGTCACTGGTTTTTGTGTATTCCCATTCCTGATGTCTGATTTATGTCCATTTATCCTCTGGCACAGAGACTGGCCTGTTCTGAAGGGCATTGCTGACACAGTATAGCATAGATCACACTGGAGGATGAGCATGAAAAGCCCCCCCCCCAATATTGTGGGTGATGCCATTAGGTCTTGTGATGACATTTCCTGGATAAATATGTGGTCAGAATTGGCATCTTGGTTTGTGGCAAGGCTTAGTACCTGTGTCCCCATCTGTGTTGTGTGTCATCCTGTAGGTGAGTACTTGTTTGAGGTTTGGAGGCTGTCTGTAGGTGAGTAAAGGTCTGCCACCAAGAGCCCCAAATCAATATGGATTTGGTTTTGCGCTTCCATGGGAAATTCCCTGAGCAGCCTGTGTAATTCCTTCCAGTACTCCTCTGTGGGATCGTTAGATAGGATTCTGTAAAATGTAGTATTGGACAGTTGTCTCTCAGCCTTCTGTGTATAGGCAGATTTGTCCATGATGACTACTGCTCCTCCTTTGTCAGCCTCTTTGATGACAATATTAGGGTTGTTCTCAAGACTGTATATGGCATCTTGTTCCTTGAGACTGAGATTATGTTGTAAATTGTGCTTCTTATTGATTGGCCATCAAGAGGAGTCAGATGCACAGAACTAGACTCCTACATAGAAAGTTTCATCCTCTGTGCCTGGACAGAAATAATCAATAAGAAGAACAGAATCTCAGTTGCAAGGAACAAGTAACAAAATAATAGAATCTCAGTTGCAAGGAACAAGTAAATGAGATGAGCACCACCCCCCACAGTCAATTACAACTAGACATTCATGTCAATGGACTACCTATATCTTTACCCCTTTTTTTAAAAAGATATGTATAGCATTGCACCAATGCATTGGATCAGTGTTAAGGAGTGTCTGGTATCCAGTTTCTACACACAGCCCAAGCCTCTTTGCGAAATCTTCACAAGCTTTGCCTCTGTGATGGAGTAGGAATTATTTAGAATCAACCCATTATGCTTTAAACAGGGATGAAAAAGAATGTAATTGGATTTGAAAGTCTCACTGTAAGTAGCCTTGTCACATCCCTTGAGACTGGTTGCCAAAAGAAATGCACCTTGCCTTGAGCATTTGTGTATTTGTGAAACATAGAGAAACATACTGAGAAATTAACTGCACACAAAATAATGAGGACAATTTAAAAGGTGATCAGCTACAGCAGGGGTAGGCAACCTAAGGCCCGGGGGATGGATGTGGCCCTCTGAGGCCTTTGGACCGGCCCCAGGCTGGTCCTGCTGCCGCCGCCGCCCCCTGCTGCCCCCCGTCGCTGCTGCCGCCCACCATGATGATATTGATTATTGTTGTTATTACTTGTTCTTGGGGTTTTCTTGGCAAAATCTCCACAGGGGTTTTGCCATGGCTTTTCTGGGGCTGAGAGAGTGTGCATGCATATTTTTTATGTTTTTATTTTTTTATTTTTTATTTTAATTTGGATTTATTTATTTATTTATTTATTTATTTATTTTTGGTGCTTCGCCCCCCCAATTGTCTGAGGGACAGCAACCCGGCCCCCAGCTCAAAAAGGTTGCCCACCCCTGAGCTACAGTAGGCACAACTGAAAGAGAAAGAGAGAGAGAGACAAGCACAATGGTGAAAAGTGTCTTTGGTATGATTTATGAATAAATATTCACTTTAGAAAAATAGTAAAAAACAGTATGCATTAATTTCTAAGAAAGGGCAATGATGGCTGGGAATTCTGGGAGATTTAATGAAAAAATAACTTTCTCAAGGTCTGTTTATTTTATATAGCTAGCTTATGTTTGATGCTACAAAGAATACTTCACTTCTATTTATCTCTACCACATCTCTCCATGCTTACTAGAAGCATTTATTAATTAGAACAAAATGTCCTTCCTCTCTGATATATATGTGTGTGTGATTCCCCATCCAATGTTCTAAAATGTAGGAATCTTTATAGTGATTCTGAAATGTTCGGTCCCTGGATATAATTATACAACATAATGTCAGATGCAGAGCTCTTTAAAAAAAAACACAAAAAAAACCACACCAAAAAACTGTTTGCGAAATAGATGTTTAATAAAGACAAGCTAATTGGCAAGCTAATGACCCATGGAGGCTCCCAGAGCAACTGTACCAAGAGTAGGAGCATCTGTGTGCTAATGGATAACATTAAGATTTTCAAAAGCATGTAGAAGGCCAATGAGTTTATTGTTTAAAAATAATTGCTAAACAGTAGGTAGCATTTTGCTTCTATGGTTCCATTTATGCTAAATTAATACCATTATGTTAACTTTTAAAGATAATCCCCATAAAGCCTTCCACAAAAGATTTGGACCTCATTAAGTCAACACTGAGGATTTAATATTTTCAGTGCACAAAAGTCAAAAGCATTTACCATGGTATCTTGGAAGTCTATTACTCTGTATTTACCCCATCGCTTTTCTGTTAAGACTGTAAAAAAAGCATACCCCAGTTAACAAAGCCTTTTAAAGAAGCCTCTTTTGACCAAATCTTTTTGTGCTTCCAGCCCCTGTCTTTTCATAGTTTTTCTCTGTGTAGCTTGAGGTTTTTCAACAGCATTGGATTTGGGAGGATGGTAATCAAGGGCTTGAGAAACATGGATTTTTGGTGTAGTGCTTCAACCATATCTGTAATAAATAGTTCAATAAAAATTTAGTTGGGAAAGAATGGAATTCTACTATTCTGCAGTTGTGTGTACCTGTCTACAACAGGCAAGATAAAAAGCTGTTGCTGTTGTCAGAATCTTTTATTGACTATGCATGATCAGCAAAACCAGATAAGCCTGCCTCACCAACTACTGTCAGAATGGTTAAAAACATAGATCTTTAAGTCTGACAACCAAAATTGAAATCAGAAGAAAAATGGAGTTGTCCCTGGGTGTGTTTTTGAAAAAGCCTTCAGGTAATCTCTAAAAGGTTAAAAATGTTTTTTATGCTTACCTGACCTGATTATATCATTTCATGTGTGCATCTTGTTAGTTTTGGATAAGAAGTATGCTGAAATATATTGAACTGATCTTCTTATCTTATCTTATCTTATCTTTTTTGATAGGTTGATAGTTACAAGCTTGGTAGATGAAAGAAATGCTGTGGATGTAACACATCTTGACTTCAGTTAGGCATTTGACAAGGTCTTCCAATATATCCTTGCAAAAAAAGTAAAAAGTGGGTTAGACAATGCAGCTATCAGGGACAATGCAACTGACAGTTTGACATAAGCCAAAAATGTTATGGCCTGTTGTCAAGCCTGGATAATACCTGGATGAGAGACCACCTATGAATACCAGGTGCTGTAGGCTATATTTCAGAGGAAGGAAATTCCTCTGAAGATTCCTTGCCTAAGAAAACCCTATAAAATGAATGGGATCATCATATGTCAACAGGGAACTTGAAGGCACACACACACAATAAGTGAAGCAGCAACAAGGAACTGGGAAAACTAGTATCCATTTTAATGGCAGTTGCCATTTTACTGGTAGGTGCGTATTCTTAGTGTCCATTTTGTCACATGGATTTTACAGAATTTTCTTAGACAAGGAATATTCAGGGATAGTTTTGCCAGTTCCTTCCACTGAAATGTAGCCTAGTATTCTGATAGTCATAGGTGATTCCCCCATCCAGGTACTAAGCAGGGGTGACAGCAGCCATAACATTTTTGTTTTTTTCACACAAATTTATGAAGTTTGAAGACATGGTGGAACCTTCATAAGGAATGAATCCTGTCAAATTGCAGACATGTAAATCTAATGGTTTTGTGGTATCTACCTTTAACATTTCATTTAAAATGTTTAAAGTTTTCTGATATATATATATATATATATATATTGATGTCAGAGGTGTATGTGCTGCTTCTGCACAATGACTCCCAGAGTATGTGTGACAGACACACAGTACAGATAGACATGAGAAAAAGGACAGAACATACTAAACAAGCAAGACAGTCTGAAATCAAAATCGTACTTAATCTTAAAATTGGTGTGTGTGTTTGTGTGTGTGCACACATGCATGCAAGTAGACAAGACTGATCCCTACTCAAGCAATACTAAGACCAATACACAGATTTATTCAAGTGAGTAAAAATTTAAAGAGTAAGGGAAAATAGGTCTAGATTGAGAAAGGATTAGGAAGAGATTGAAATGTTTTATGACAAATGTTTTGTGAAAAGTTGTATGACAAAAGGAGAAACAGAAGCTGCAGTAAATACGAAACTACCACCAAACTCCAATAAAGCTCTAACAAAAATGTTTTTGCTGCTAATGGAAACCCAACAAAAGAGTACAAGAGAAGGGAATATAACAAAATATAATAGAGTATATATTCACTACCATTTGCCTCCCCCCTCCATCCAAGCAGTGTGACTGGAGAATGCTGGTGAGTTTCTGGGCTCAGCTAGGAAGCTAGAATGGTCATTCAGTCAAGTACACACTACTTTCTTTTTCTCACCATCCTAGGTTTTGCTTTTTAAGACTACTTGGGAACATTTTGGTGATACATCATTACATATTATCTTCCGTTTCTGGAGAGAAGGATATATTCAGTCTTGCCAGTCTACAGGGATTTTATAATATATAAGCAAGTGGTGCCAACTATAGCAGCAGAGTAAGCTTCCCCAACAGCTGTCAAGTGCCAACAATGACAGTCTGGAACCCATTGGTTGGAGGAGATTCAATTCCCCCCCCCCCCAAAAAAAAAGGTTGGCAACCCTGCTTTAAAGCACCTAGCTGGGGGATTCTGAAAGTTCAATCTAAAAAAATAGCATTTCTCAATTCTCCTTGAAAGTCTGACATTATAAAAGACATTGTGATTTACTTATCAGCACAGGAAGAGTCAGGACAAGAAAAAAATATCAGAAGTGCTCCTCCATTATAAGCCTTAATGCTGGATGTACATTGGAGTAAACTGTATCAGAGCTACTAGGAGGAAGGATTCACTGATTCCACATTTGCTGAAGGGGGAGATTTCTAGGGTGTATTCTGCGATGCACATTACAAGTTGCTAAATGAAGAGTATCTCAAACCTCAACACACTGCCAGTTGCTAAATGAAGAGTATCTCAGTCAGGCTTTAGCACAGCTGCTATGAACAGGCAGAAGCTTGTTTCTGTAAATGGATGACATTTTCCGGTCTGGAACAACTGAACATCAAATGTATATATCATGTCTCAGATTTCATCCCTGGGCACAATCCACTAAAAAGCTGTTCTGTGTGTGCTTCATTTAATCCATTAGTTAGTGATTAGTGTCATATGTTGTTTTGTAATCCTATTCATATCAATGAGGCTTCAGCAGAAGAACTTCCTAGTAAACTATGCCTTATTAGTTTAGGAGGTGAGTGGTAAGCTTTATGAAGAAGTATCCCCTCCCACTGAATGGCATAGGACTTTGTCACACAGGGGAAATCCTGTGCAGAAAGGGGATTTAAAAGCTGGGGAAAACCTGCAAAAGTGGGTTGATTTTCACACACGCTGTTGTAAAACTGTTGTTAACCTGAACAAAAAGTAGTCAAAAGCCGCTTCTTTTTACTTTCAGGATTTTCTGAAAGCAAAAAGAAGCAGCTTTTTACTACTTTCCATTTGGGTTAACAACAGTTTAACAACGATGTTGTTTGAAAATCAACCCACTTTTATGGGGGCGAGGGGGTCAATTTAAAACCTATTCTTGCACAGGATTTCCCCAGTGTGATAAAGTACATATACTGGTTTCTACTTACCTGGGAGTAAGCTTTATTAAATTCAGTCTGACTTATATCTCTGAGTAGACATTACAAGACTTTCACTGTAAGTGAAGGGTAAGATCCAGCAAAATTCAGCAAATTTTAAATCTGATTAGTTTCAGTGGAAAAGTTAAGCACATGCTTAATTATAACACAATGAAATCAGTGGAGCTTTAAAGTGCTTTACCTTTGTCTGCATTTTTGGCCTCAGTAATGAACTTTTCTCATTATTATTTTCTTTCACTAAATGTGCTGAAAAGCAAGTGTCAATTTGACTGAACTACTTAATGTTTATAGGATTTTGACAGCTACTTCTCATCTTGCTTGCTTACCATGCAAAAATTCTTATTCTCTTTCTTATCAAATGCAAATCAACCTGAGTACTACATCTTAGTGTAATACACTCTCCTCTGGATCTCCTCAAGTATATTAGTTTCCTTTTTGAATCAAAGATTCCAGTGATTAAGGTGAAAAACTGTATTATAAATATTTAAAATGTATTTCCCTTAATACATTTAATTTTCATAGTGCTAAATTATCCATGCATATAGATTTGCTGCCAGTTTGAAATTGAGCTATAGCATCTGTTTCCCTGCCAAGAGTGAAATAAATCTTTTTATTTAATTCCATGATTGACTCTGTTCTCTGTGCCAAACACTCTGTTTTTGTGTTTGTTAGTTGTGGTCCATTTACATAATCATATGGGAAATATATTTAATGTGGTCACCACCTTTTGAGAGTTTTAAGAAAAGTCAGAAAAAGAATTACATGAACCAAAGACACACCCATCAACCCAAACAATTGACTGTCCATGTTCTTTTTTTTTTCTTTCTTTTTTCTTTTTTTCTTTGAGATAGGAGTTGACATTCTTGGATTTTTTTTTCATGAAAATAAAAATTCTCTAAGAGTGATTTGGGGAAAATGCAAAATAAAGTATAATAGTGTAGCAATATAAGCCTCCTAGGATAACCTGTCCTTTCTGTGAATGGGTTACCCCTTGGAATCCACTTAATTTCATCATAATTTCATGAATTGTCTATATCTTGGTTAACTTCACACTGGATCAACAGCCTCTGTCCACTGAGAATATGAATAATCATAATTTATTAACATTTCAGGGCCCACATTCAAATTTTATTGTACAGAGCAGGGAGCTTATTTACATGACTAGATGCAAGAGTGTCTCTGGGAAAAACAGATAAGTAGCATTGCCAACACAAACCACCATTAAGAAGGATAAAAGGAGCATGGATTCAGCAGCATTTAGTTACTACTACAACCTAGCCAAAACAAGTAATCAGTTGTCCTGTTTCATGCATGGTTCTGAATACAAAGTCAAAATAGTCCAAGATTTCATTGGGATTTTTTGCACTTTTTGGTGCACTGAGAATTAGTGAGCTGGTTTTGGCTGCTAAGCATGACAAGTCTGATAAAACATTACACTATAGTGATCTTAGGTTTACTAGGCAGTCTATTGCACTAGTCATTAGATCATCTAAAACTGACCAGCACAGCAAAGGTGCTCATCTCTCACTACAGCCTTATTCAGATACATCTGTCTGTCCAGTACAGGCTTTGTGTGAATACATTCAAGCCAAAGGATCCAGCCCAGGACTTCTGTTTGTTCATCAAGATCTCTCCCCTTTGACCAAATATCAGTTTTGGGCAGTTGCTTCCATACTTGTCTACTATGGGGCTCACTAATGTCTGCTTTGTGACTCATTTTTTCTGGATTGGAGCTGTTTTGATGGCTGCCTCCATGGGCTTTCAACCAGATGCCATCAAACAAATTGGTTACTAGAGGTCTTCTGTTTATCACAGATATGTTAGGAGATTACGCTGTTAATTGGTGATAATACATGGGGCTTGAGTTCATCATGCCAGAATGAAATTCCATTAAAGTCTGCCAGAAATTGAGACCGGATTAGTAGATCTTCCTTTATAGCTAAAGTAACTCTGATCCTATGGTGTGGCTTAACAATACTACAGATAGCATCACAAAGATACCTCAAAAATGCTTGCTGCAGGCAAAATTCAAATGTCCATTGAACTCTTGAAATTCATGGAGTGTCTTGCAAATTGGCCACCTTGTCATCTGGGAGTTTAATAATAATAATAATAATAATAATAATAATAATAATAAATTTTATTTCTAGCCCGCCCCTCTGCTAGGCAACCAGGGTGGGGTACAACATATTAAAACAGGCAACAGTTAAAAACATTCCCTCAACCCTCTCCTCAACCCACCCCCCTTAAAACTGAATTAAACAAGCAAAGATTAAAATACAATAGTACAATAAAATATAAAAATATAATAAAAACAGGAAGCAGCAACAATACAAGGGAGAGGGGTGGCAGTCACTCCGATTGGGCTGGGAAGTTATTCTGGGAAGGCCTGCCGGAAGAGATCCATCTTTACTGCTTTCTTAAAGGCAGCATGGGTGGTAATAAGACGGATCTCGTCCAGCAGGCCATTCCATAGTCTGGGAGCAGTTGTAGAGAAGTTCCTCTGGGAGGTCTGCACCAGCCTGGTCTTCATAGGCTGCAGCAGATTCCTGCCAGAGGACTGAAGGGCGCGGGGGGGTGTGCTTATATGGGGAGAGGTGGTCCCTGAGATAAGATGGACCCAAGCCATGTAGGGCTTTAAAGGTTAAAACCAACACCTTGTACTGTGCCCGGAAACTAATCAGCAGCCAGTGGAGGGATTTAAGCATTGGTGTTATGTGCTCCCTCCTAGATGTTCCAGTGATTAACCTGGCTGCCATATTTTGCACCAGTTGCAGTTTCCAGGTTAGGCACAAGGACAGCCCCATGTAGAGTGCATTGCAGTAATCCAGATGTGAGGTTACCAGAGCATGCACCACAGTTTCCAAATCCCTCATGTCCAGATAAGGGTGCAGTTGGCATATCAGCCGAAGCTGATAGCAGGCACTCCTGACCGCCTCATTCACCTGACTAGTCATGTGAAGCAACAAGTCTAGGAGTACCCCCAGACTGTGAACACAGTCCTTAGAGGAGAGTGTGACTCCATCCAGGACTGGAGACTGTATTCCCAAACCTGGTTTCGGGCCTGTGACTGTTAGTACCTCCGTTTTGTCTGGATTTAACTTCAATCTGTTTTTCCTCATTCAATCCATTACCGCTCTGAGACAGTCATTAAGAGGAGAGATGCCATCTGAAGTCTGAGTCGATGATCTGGTCATGGAGAAGTATATCTGGGTGTCATCAGCATACTGATGACACCGCGCTCCATGCCTCCGAATGATCTCCCCCAGCGGCTTCATGTAGATGTTAAATAACATTGGGGACAGGATGGCACTCTGAGGGATGCCACAATTAAGCTCTATTTTAGAAGAGCAACTGTTCCCGAGCTTCACCCTCTGGGATCTGCCTAAGAGGAAGGAATGGAACCACTGCAAAGCAGTGCCTCCAATTCCTAACTCTCTCAGGCGATCCAAGAGGATGGCATGATCTATAGTGTCAAAAGCCGCTGAGAGATCCAAGAACACCAGCAGGGTCACACTACCCCTGTCGATGCCCAGGCGGAGGTCATCGGTCAGAGCAACCATGGCAGTCTCCATTCCATATCCTGTCCTGAAGCCAGTTTGAAATGGATCAAGATAATCGGTTTCATCCAAATCTGCTTGGAGTTGGGAAGCGACTGCCCTCTCAATCACCTTGCTCAAGAAAGGGAGCAAGGAGACTGGTCTGTAATTATTTCTATCCAGGGGGTCCAGGGAAGGTTTTTTCAGGAGAGGCCTAACTGCCGCCTCCTTCAGATAGGATGGTACAGTACCTTCCCTGAAGGACGCGTTGATTATGTCCCGAAGGAACACTTTCAACACGCCCCCCCCCCCCGGACCACCAGCCAAGATGGACATGGATTGAGGGGGCAAGTCGTCTTCCTCACCCTTCCCAGGAGCTTGACCACATCATCGGTACTCACAGATTGAAATTGATCCAGTAAATTACCATCAACGGAGTCGCTGGACACCTCGTCTACGGATTCTGCCAAAACACTGGTGTCCAAGTCGGCTCTCATCTGAGAGATTTTATCTGCAAAGTAGGTGTTAAACGCTTCATAGCAGGCCGTTGTTGGGTTAAGTAGGGGATTTGGCACAGGTGGAAGCTTCGTCATCTCCCCTACCACCCTAAACAGCTCTGCCGGGCGAGACTCTGCAGACGCAATGCGTGCAGAACAGAACGATTTCTGCGCTGCACGTAAAGCCTCCCGATAGGGATCAAGATGCTTCCTATGGCAAGTTCTGTTGGATGAGAGATGAGTCTTCCACCATTCGTGCTCTAGTCATTGTCCAGCTCGCTTCATCCTCCTAAGCTCCTCTGTATACCAGGGCTTATGATTAGAAGTGGGCTGGAAAGGACGCTTAGGAGTGATTGTGTCGATGGCCCTGGTAAGATCGGTGTTCCAAGTATTCACCAAGGCTTTGACAGAATCACTGGCGTTACCAACCAACAAACCCTCTAACGCCTTCTGGAAACCAATAGGTTCCATTAGCCTTCGAGGGTGGACCATTCTAATGGGTCCACCACTCCCGGGGGGACAGACAGTGGCTCTTAGTTCCACCTTGACCAGTAAATGATCCGTCCATGACAATGTGGAGGTTTTTGTAACCTCCGCCCAAAGATATTCCTGTTCCGTACTAAAAACTGCATTGAGGGTATGATGCACACAATGTGTGGGCCCATCAACCAATTGGGATAGGCCCATTTTTTAATGGTCTCCATGAACTCCCGAGCTGCGCCAGTTAGATTTTGCAAACTGGACTCAAGTGGGATGTTGAAGTCGCCCAGAACCAAAAGTCTGGGCGACTCCAGCAACAACTCAGAGACCAGGGCAGACAGCTTGGTTAGGGAGTCTGTTAGGTTATGGGGTGGCCGGTAAACCAACAGACTCCCCAAACTATCCCTGGTTTTCAGGCTGAGGTACATACACTCGATGCAGGTTGTTTTAGATAACTGATTGACAGTGTTAATAGATATTTCTAAAAATTCCAATCTTGTAGCTGGACTTTCTGTTTTCTTAGGTGCCAATAAAACACCCAGCTCACCCACTAAGGCCTGAAATTGTTGGAGTAAACACAAACAAACCCCTGAATCAGATGACCCCAAAATAAGAATTCATCCAAATAATGGACAACCCCCCTGAGATCAGTCCTTGTCCTGAGGGCCCATTCAAGAAAAGTGCTGAATACCTTGAAGGCTGCACATGAAACAGAGCAACCCATTGGGAGAGCTTGGTCCATGTAAAACTGCCATCTATCTAAAACCTAAAAATTCAAAATCCAAAGGATGAACAGGTAACAAATGAAATGCAGACTTAATGTTGCATTAAAGGGCTATGCAGATGGGCAGCATTGGGCCGCCCCTCCTAATGACAGATTGGGGGCGCAGCAACTGCATGCCGCAGCCCTGATCCTCCCTTTTGCCACCTCTAAAAGAGTGGCAAAATGCCAGTCCTTTTAGGGGTGGCAAAAGGCCGCCCTAAGAGCCGGCGTCACAGCTCTTCTGTGCCCTTTTGGTACAGTGTGTCTACACACTGTACTGGGAGGGTGTCCTGACGGCGCACGCCATGTGTATGGGTGTGCGACATCAGGATGGCATCAGGATGGAGTTGGGACAGCTGGCATGTGGTTGCTCCACCCCAACTCCACCCCCAGGTTGGCCCTTTAGGCCGGTCTACAATGCCCCTTAGTTAACTCAGCCCCCACACCAAAGCTCCTAACTCATCAAACAGCAGTGTTGAAAGAAGCGTAATGAACTGTACACAACTCATAGGGGATGGCATCATTAACTGACTGACCATGTGAATAAGACAAATGGTGGATAAAATGGAACTCACCTGCCGCTTTTTTGGGAACATCATCTAATGGGGAAACCCTCGCATTAGGGGTAGGAGGTGCTGAAAAATGGTCCAGAACACAACCTTCAGCCACTTCCTTATCAATCTTTTGTCTAACAATATGTTCCATCCCCCTAACAGACTTTAAACTGTTAGCTGAAAATGAGCATCAGGTGCCCTGAAAAGGAATTTGAAAACCCTCATGGAAGCCACTAAGCAAATAATATGCCATCTCAGAATCCGGATAAGACAGCAGCCACTGAAGAACCTCAAACTTAGAATCATAGAATTATATGAGACAGCAGCCACTGAAGAACCTCAAACTTGATTGTGCTGGAGCCCTTTTGATAGCAGGAGTTTCACCCAACTTTCTATTAAATTGTCCTTTGTTGGAGCCTAACTGAGCTTGGCCCTTGATGCAATTCCAAAAGGAATGAGGGCCTTTGCATACCGAACACTTGTGACTATTTGCATGCCTTACAGTTGCAAACACACTGAAAACTAAACTCCCAACAGATGAGCTTCTAAGATAGGTCAGATAAATTTTGCAGCCAAGAAGCAGAAGGGCCACTCGATTTCTGTACAAGATGACCACTGTGGATGTGTTCCCCTTGGATTGGGTGGGCTGGTGTCATAAGTTGCATCTGCAACTGAGAATGCAACATATCCCAATGTATTGAGAGATATAAGGAAAGCCACATGCGGAATGCCTTGTCATACAGCAGACAGGGAGGGTTGGCATAATCAATGTAAGCCCTGTGAATAATGTCTATACACTGGATCAGGGCAGCTGCATGAGTATGCTGTGCATTAGTAATAACCCCCACATAAATGTGGAAACCATTAAGCCAATTTGAAAAATTACGCTCCACCTTCTTCCTATACAAATTTTCCTTTTATCTATCATGCAGTTCCTCTTTCTCCTTTTCTCAAGTTCATGATACAGCAAAGTGAAGATATCTATGTATTCCCCCCTCAATAACTTATCAATAGTTGGTTATAATAGACAGTCACCCAGAGGGAGAGATACCTCACCAAATGAAATGGAAGAAGCATAGCCAGATTGACACTGAGGCCTGCCCCAGCACGGGTCAACAGGTGGTCATAAATGTGGGACAGATGGAAATGGGAATCCCGACCACTGTCCCCAAGCAGGCTGGAGTATAGACCAACCGAATGCCATCATAAGCCCAGCTGCACCTGATCTTCCCTTGTCACCACCTTTATCACCACCCATCAGAGCACTATATTGCTGAGGGTGCCTACAAACCCCCAAGACCAAGAATAGCCTGGCAGAGTGTCACTATATTGGGACAGTGACTCACCTAGAGGAGATGATGCTAATGTTGGTTGGACAGCCTCCTCTGGATCAACCTCCACTGTGGCTTCTTGACTCAAAGATTATTGGACCACCTGTGTCAAGGATGCCCCATGACCAGACCACTCCTGTTCCAAAGCAAAAATATGAGCTTTCATTTCCTCATAGAGCATAGCCTGCTAGAATGCTTGGAGGACTTCCCATCATGCTCAGACGAGTGGGCTGGCAGGGGAAGAGGCCGGGAAGGCCCACCAGAAGCCTCCTCAAGTGCCCTAATTCTCAAAAACATTTCCTCCATCAGGAAGTCCTCAGCCTCATCACTACATGAGGAAAGCTGGACTATCGAACACTAAGAGATTCATGCAGGCCCCTTCCCCTTGGGGCTCCCTTTACCCTTCTTTGGAGCCATGCTCCAGCAGGCCAGGGAAAGTAGAACTCTCAACAATGTAAGGATGTGTTTATTCCAACAAAACAAGAATGACAACAATGATAATAACAACAACAATAACAACAACAACAGGTCAATCCCTTGTAAAAAGTGTGTGTGTGTTGGGGGAATTTTCTCTGAAATACAACCAACAGCAATAAACAACCAGGCCAAGAGAATGCAACTTGACAATCTAGCACTCAGGAAGCATGACTCCAAACTATAGCCCACGGAGTTCCCAAGGACTGAGCCAGGCAAACAGCTAAGCCTCAAACTGCACTAACCCCATAGTGTAGTCTAGGCCACCGTGGGTCTAAAAATGGTCAAATTTGGATATGGGCTGCAATGGCCAAGTGAAAACACTCCCATCACCCTCTACTCGAGGGTGAGAGAAAGTGACCCACCTAAAGTCATGCAGAGGGCTTATCAGCCCCGAGCAAGCCTCAAACCCTTGCCACCAGGGTCATAGACCTAACACTCAAACCACTACACCACTCAGAATCAAACAAAGCCCAGATGGTGCTGCACAATCAGTGAAAAAACCCTCCCCGACTAGCTGGATGACCTGACAAACTGGGCCAGGCAGAGGGGAAGAGCCCGCTAAAGCAAAAAGAGGGGGGGGCAGTGAAGCTGAGTCCAAAGCCAGAAGGATGCACCCAGCAACCAATGCTCTCAGCGGGAAAGCCCCTCGGCACAAGGAGGAGGACCAGGCTGGAAAGACAGCAGAGAGGAGCCTCAAAGCCCACCCCGTGGTGCAACGATGAGGATTGGCAAAGGCCAATCCTCAAACAAAGTGCCACATCAGCCAGGAAGGAGACAGGCCAAGGCTGGGAGAAAGAGCCCCATGGCTAGGAGAAAGGGCAATCTAGGCGCATCCAGGCTAATTGCCACTAGACATGCAAGCCCAGCCAGAAGCAGGAGCCCTGCAGCTCAATGAGGAGGATTGGCTGAGGCTGATCCTTGGAGCCCAGTGCTGCCTGACAGGTTAGTCAGGCTGGAGGAGGGAGTGCACAGAGAAGGATAGGTCCAGGCCTATCCTCAGGGCCCACCAAACAAGACAGGCAGATATTGGGTGTGTGTGTGTGTGTGTGTGTGTGTGTGTGTGTGAAAGAAGCAAGCTATCTCTACCACCAAAGAAAAAAAAACTTTGCCAGCAATTGAAGAATGTCTGTAGTCTTCAATTTAATGAAATGCTCTGAAGCTTAGGGGCGGCTGTCACTCCATCAACTCAGGATCTTCCCGCAAGGCCTCATGCTGTGGCATAACTGTCATGGTGTTATTTTAAATCAGCCTGTCTCCTCTTGAGGGAGGGTGACAAACAGCCTGTCACCACTCCAACTCCTGTTTTATGCAGGGGGGGGGATGGCCACTATCTTTACTCTTTAGGATCTTGTCTAGTTCTTTCATCATTGCCCTTCCCATTCCTAGAATTCTTCTCATTTCTTGATTGCATTCTCTGTTCTGATCAATGTTTGATTCGAAGTATTAACTATTTTGATTTCCTTATTGTCTTGGTTGAATTCATGTGGATCGTCCATGGATTACTTTCTTCAAATACTGCTCCCAGAATCCTCCAGTCACCATGAACATTGACCATGCTGAGGGTTGTGAGCACCTAAAAATAAAACCTTGCCAAGCTCTATGCCAGCTGCAATGATTAAGTCCAATTGTACAAGGAAACATATGCCTCTCCCAGTCAGCACTGTAAAAATGTACAATGGCTGAATAGTCACCCCCTGCTGATGTCAACACACTCATGCTCACAATGTAGTATTTTTTTTCTGGAATCTGACACCTAAAATACACAGCTTCATATCACTTCATGGCAAGGGACAGCCCCTCCCTCCATTACCATCCGATGTCATCTGGGAGAGAGACACTAGGCCCAGCACCATCGGGCCTGGAATAAGAAGAGGAGCCCTCCCTCCATTCCATCCTATGTCATCTGGGAGAGAGACACTAGGCCCAGCACCATCAGGTGTGGAATAAGAAGAACCCTTACTTCTTAAAGGACGGGTTGGATTTGGGATTTTTATCTTGTTTAAATTGTATTAATATATATGTATGGTAATTTTAATATTGTAAGCCGCCCCGATTGCTCTGCAGAGGGGCAGGATATAAATTATTATTATTATTATTATTATTATTATTATTATTATTCCTTCATATACCATTGAATTGATGGTAATATGTATAAACTTCTTTCACCTCCTTTTAAAAACAAAATTGTTTTAGTTGCAATGATTTAAGTCTCTGCTTATTCTATACAAAGCTTGTATATATGTAGCCATATTTATTTTTGGCTGTAAATATTGTGCAGATTAGATGGATGGAGAGAAATTAAACTGCTGCATTCCAATAGTCCTCTTGATATAACATATTCATTCCTGAGCCTTTTGGCAAAACATCCAAGGACACAACAAAGGGAGACACCACTGTCTGTATTTTAGTGTTCTCTGAGGAAAACACCCACATTTCTTCACAGCTCTCTAGTTCCTTACTGTCACAAGAACAGTGTGGCAAGTCAAGACAAGAGTGACAGTTCAGAGGTCTCTGATATTTCCCTCTTGCCTGAGGCAAGTACTGCTTTGTGACCTAAAGGTAATAAAGGACAAAACATAGAGAATTGTCATGAAGATTCTCTCCATTCCTTCAGCTAAAAAAAAACCAAAAAAACAAAAAAACAAACTTTCTTCTGTATTATGGGTATATTTTGCACACAGGGAAGAAATTATGCACATAACTATTGAAAATGAACTTAAAATTAAAATTAAAACTAGACTCACAGAAAAAAAAGTCAATAGAATCCCCCAAACAACAAAGGTTAAAATCAGATGACCACTAATTGTTCAATTATTGGTTAAAAACACATGGCAGCTGTCATTGCAGAATGGTAGTGGTGATGGAGGACATTTGGGTTTCATCCAGGAGAAAAGTGGGATAGAAATCAAATAAATAAATACTTGAATAGTAAACCAAACCTTATCCGATATTATTGGGAGGTATACATAAAAATTTCAGATAGGGGTGCTGACAAGCCAAGGTTGCAGTATAAGTAGTCATCTCTCCTCATTCAAAAATACCAATGATCCTAATAAAAAGGTTTGCAGTGGTTTTCAAGCTATGGCCTATCAGATATTTGGATTTTCATTCCCAGAATCCCTCATCATTGTCCATATAAACTAGAAGCTATGGGACTTGAAGTTTAAAATACCTGAGGGGTCTCAAAAAGCTGAGACGCCCATAAAGCACTATTGCACCAACACAAAAATGACACCGTACTCAAAATTATGGTTGTAAAAACTTGGCCACAACTTTATTTGTACAGGGTAATCAATAATTCTTTAACAATTTAATTTAACCACAATTGACACATGTGTTCCTTTGCATATCCAGTTTAACCAACCGTGTCAATCTATCCCTTTAATTCATGTGTCAAGAACATCAAGTTCCAATTAAACCAACATCCAAAT
The DNA here is from genome assembly GCA_026167975.1 of Phrynosoma blainvillii. Classification (NCBI taxonomy): domain Eukaryota; kingdom Metazoa; phylum Chordata; class Lepidosauria; order Squamata; family Phrynosomatidae; genus Phrynosoma; species Phrynosoma blainvillii. The sequence continues at coordinate 43,585,805 of JANUYF010000003.1, forward strand.
AAATCATCTCCCCACAACCAAAAATGACATCATAATTTAACTCATGACGTAACTTGTCTATGACATCATCAATTTGTTTGGTGATGACATAGCAACAATTTGATTAACCCCTTGAAGTATACTCTTTGTCCACTTAAATTTGAACCCATTTCATAATTTCAATTAACCAACTTATCCCCGGGGGGGATCCTGCCCTCCAGAACATTAAAACACTTTGCTATAACATAATCTATCCAGAGTCCTGACACCCAGTTGTGACAGATTAACTCAGGGGTAGGCAACCTTTCCCCTTTAAGGGCCAAGGGACTTCAGCTCCCAGAATCCCAGGAGTGTGGCAGATGCATGTGTGTATAGGAGAGGAGGGGTCACTTTAGTCATCTATGTAGATGACCTCTGTGTGGCTGCTCAGATGGAGCAGGAGGTGAAGGCCGTGCAGGATGAGCTGGCAAGGAAATTTGTTCTAAAAGACCTAGGGAACCTCAAGTCCTATCTTGGGATAGAAGTGGAGAGAACAGCAGATGGCAGATTGATGCTAAGTCAGACAAAGAAGATTCAGAGGTTGCTAGAAAAATGTGGACTAGAGAGTGCAAAGGTGGTTAGGAGTCCCATAACACCAGGGTTCACAAGTAGCACAGAGTCTGACAGGGTGTTTGAGCGTCCTGATCTGTACAGGTCAGTTATTGGCAGTTTAATGTTTATAGCCAATAACACGCAGCCAAATATAGCCTTTGCTGTTAGCGTGCTGAGCTGTAGAGTAAGCAATCCCAAGTTGGAGGACTGGACTGTGGTGAAAAGGGTATTGAGGTACCTGAAGGGCAGCAAGAAGCAGAAGCTTGTGCTACAGGGATCTGGAGCACAGCTGGATTGTTTTGTAGATAGCACTTTTGCATCTGAGTTACATGATAGGAAATCAGTGACAGGTTTGCTGATTAGGTACGCAGACAGTCCAGTGGTTTGGAGAAGCAGGAAACAGAGCTGTGTGGCACTGAGTACCTCGGAAGCTGAATTTGCAGCTTTGTCCAAAATGGCAGGAGAGGTGCAATGGATAAGACAGCTGCTGGAAGATCTAGATGACGCATGCACAGGACCGACGAGCATGCATGAGAACTCACAGGTCAGCATTGCCATGTCAGAGGCGGAGAACCTGAAGAACCGAACGAAGTATATAGGTGTCAGGTATATGAATGTGAGGGAGTTGGTCCAGAATGGAGTTCTGAGACTTGAGTACATTTGTTCGGAGGACAATGTAGCTGACATCCTCACGAAGGCTCTGCAGGTGGAGAGGCATAAGCGGTTGGCCTCGGAGCTAGGTTTGACACCAGGAGCAGCAGCGGAAGCTCAGGGCTCTGAAAAGTGGTAGGTGCAGCCTAGAAGTTGGCAGAGTGATAAGATCGTCTAGGCCAGGATGGCAGGTAGATCTAGGCCAGGGTGCGGTTGCACCAGATGAAGAAATGTGCCTGGAGTGGTGGACAGTTTCCAGTGAAGTGCATATCAGGAGAGTGCGGCTGGAGGAAAAGAATGAGGTTCGTGGATCTAGACCGGAGCTCAAAGATCTAGAACGGGGTTCTAAAGTCTGGGGCGCACACAGGTCAGGTTTGACAGTGGTACAGACAGAGGCCAGAGCACTGAAACACAGCAAGAGGACATTAGAAATGTCAGGCTGGTGGGATATGTCACAAAAGGGAAACAGAAAGGGGAGCCACAGATAAACACTCCATGATTGAGAAGAACACACTACTTGAGAAGTGTAAATGTAAGATTTGTGCACACATTGTTCATTTTGGAGGGGAATGTTGGAATAATGTTCCAGTGAAAAATGCACAATGTGGTGAATGGCAGCAGCCATGATGACTAAGCATTTGGCCTCTGCTGAGTCATGCAGCATCAAGGCTGATGAAATAGGAGGTGACATAATGACAGGGAGTCACCTGGTGCTGTAAAGCACAGTAAATGCTGAAAAAGGGCTGCAAACATATTGAGTCATATTGATGATTGACAGGTGTCCAAAAGGAAGAGGCAGGGCCAGAAAGCCATGTGGAACACTGGCTATATAAGGGACAAGCCTCTGGACACATGTGTGGGTTGATTGTGGAAGGTTGAGATTGTTGGAGAGTGCGTTGGTGTATTGTTGTACATAGTCTTTGTACATAGAACTTCTGAAGATTAAAAGTCTCTTAGTGAGACATCTGCTGAGTCTCTCTCTGCTCTGTCTGGAGGGGAAAGGAGTTTTCCTGTAGCTGACAACATTGCCTGCTTCATCGAAGACAGTCTGGATCCTGGTGCTTCACGTTATGTGGTTCCCACGCGCTGCGTCACCACGCTAACATGCACCACCAGGGCAAAACAAATTAGGCCAGGCAAAACAAGCTGCTGATTTCATATTAGCACAGAAAACCAAAATAGCAGCCCAGGCTGCACACCACATGCGAGGCCAGAATCAGAGAATTAGAAAGTAGGCTAAATTTGAAAAGTGCTCTAGTGGCCACAGTTCAACCAAGCATTCTGGAATCGACCACACAAGCAAATGTCCTTAAGGAGAGTCCCTTGCCAGTAGAGGCATGGACTCCCTCTCCCTACAATCTCCAATGGAGTCCTCCTAAAGCAGGGGTAGGCAACCTTTCCCCTTTAAGGGCCGAGGGACTTCAGCTCCCAGAATCCCAGGAGCTATTGGCCAACATGGGACTATTGTCCAACATGGCTGAGGCTTCTGGGAGCTGAAGTCCCTCAGCCCTTAAAGGGGAAAGGTTGCCTACCCCTGGATTAACTTCACTTGTCCACAATGCAACATAAACAGAATAACAATTGGACATAATCATATCAATAAACATTATAAAATTCAAGCATACCCCAATTTATTCTCAGGGAGGGCGAAAAAACCAGGTCACAATAACTCTGGGAAAATTCCCTCCCGGCCCCATAAGGCGACCAGCCGCAGCCTAAGAATAAATACATAAGCCTCTATTAATGAAGGGAGGGTGGGATGGGTTACTTGTCTGCTCTTTAGAAATGGCTGCAACCATTTATAGCCCCCAATTCTCATTGGTAATCTTGCGATAAGCAAGACTGCCATTGAGAAGGGATCCTAGAGGATCCCTATCCTGATTGGCTGGGCGGCGGAGGAAGGGGCAGGACTTCCTCCCCGCCCAGCCAATCACATGTCCAGCATCATTTGACTTGGCTGACGCAATGGAGAACCCCTCCCAACGCATGGAGGGGGGTCTTTCAAGTAGTTCTTACTGAAATAATACCTTATGCGTGTCTCAGGATTCTGACAATGCTTGTATCATCATGTATCATCATGAGTTTCAGCCAGGACAGGAGTTTCGGCCAGGACAGGGGAAGGAGGAGGAGGAGGCTCTCCAGGCCAGTTTCTAACAGGAGAAAGAGAAAGAGGCTTTCTAGGCAGTTTCTGCCAGGAAAGGAGACAGAGAAGGAGGCTTTCCAGGCCAGTTCCTGCTAGGAAAGAGGAAGAAAGCAGTTTCCAGGCAGCCATCTTGAGAGGGTAAGTTTTTAAATTCTTTTTAAAAACTCTTGGGGAGAGTGTGACTGTTACTCAGTGGGTGGGGCTTTGTTGAGTCACATTTGCAAGTCAATAGGGAGTGGGCTAGGCATTTAGCTCTAAATAATAATAATAATAATAATTTTTATTTATAACCCGCCCCTCTGCGTGGCAATCGGGGCGGGGTACAACAAGATTTAAAAAAAAAACAGAACAGAGTTAAAAGTCATTCCCCCATCTCATAATCCCACCCTCCCATCCCCTTAAAATAAGATTAAACTGCAATCAGATTAAAAATGCCACATAGTTAAAAAATAAAAATAAACAGAATCAGTGGAGCAATACTAAAAACTCTAAAAACTCATCTCCCAGCTAAACGCTATTCTGGGAAGGCCTGCCAAAAGAGATCCATCTTTACTGCTTTCTTAAAAGCAGCAAGAGTAGTAATAAGACGGATCTCATCCGGCAGGCCATTCCAGAGTCTGGGAGCGGTTGCGGAGAAGGCCCTCCGGGAGGTCTGGGACAGCCTAGTTCTTATTGGCTGTAACAGATTCCTCCCAGAGGACCGCAGGGCGCGGGGGGGATCATACGGGGAGAGGCGGTCCCTAAGATAAGATGGACCCAAGCCATGTAGCTCTATACAAGCTCTATACAACTGCTGCCAGAATTTTATAACCAGTACTAATTAGAGAAAAGTTCCATTCATCAGCAGATTTAAACACTGGTGTTAGCAAGGGATTTTATTTGAGGAGGAAAGCTATAGTCCTCTTTCAGGTACTAATTAAGGTACTAATTCAGTAAGGCCTTTGACAAGGTTCCCCATGACATTCTTGCAAGCAAGTTGGTAAAATGTGGGCTAGACAAAGTAACTGTTACATGGATTTGTAATTGGTTGACTGGTCGAACCCAAAGGGTGCTCAACAATGGCTCCTTTTCAACTTGGAAAGAAGAGACCAGTGGGGTGCCACAGGGCTCTGTCCTGGGCCCAGTGCTATTCAATATCTTTATTAATGACTTGGATGACGATATTGGGGGCATAGTTATCAAATTTGCAGACGACACCAAATTAGGAGGAGTAGCTAATACCCCAGAGGACAGGATCAAAATTCAAAATGACTTGAGCAGACTAGAAAGCTGGGCCAAAGCTAACAAAATGAAATTCAACACGGAGAAATGTAAGGTACTGCACTTAGGGCGGAAAAATGAAAAGTACAGATATACGATGGGGGACACCTGGCTGAATGAGACTACGTGTGAAAGGGATCTAGGAATCCAAGTGGACCACAAGTTGAACATGAGTCAACAGTGCGACGCAGCAGCTAAAAAGGCCAATGCAATTTTGGGCTGCATCAGTAGAAGTATAGTGTCTAGATCAAGAGAAGTAATAGTACCACTCTATTCTGCTTTGGTCAGGCCTCACCTGGAATACTGTGTCCAGTTCTGAGCACCACAATTCAAAAAGGATGTGGAGAAACTGGAGTGTGTCCAAAGGAGGGCAACTAAAATGGTGAAGGGTCTGGAAACCAAGCCCTATGAGGAACGACTTAGGGAGCTGGGGATGTTCAGCCTGGAGAAGAGAAGGTTGAGAGGTGATATGATAGCCATGTTTAAATATTTGAAGGGATGTCATATCGAGGAGGGAGCAAGCTTGTTTTCTGCTGCCCCAGAGACTAGGACCCGAAATAATGGATGCAAGCTGCAGGAAAAGAGATTCCACCTCAACATTAGGAGGAACTTCCTGACAGTAAGGGCTGTTCGACAGTGGAACACACTCCCTCGGAGAGTAGTGGAGTCTCCTTCCTTGGAGGTCTTTAAGCAGAGGCTGGATGGCCATCTGTCAGGGATGCTTTGATTGGGAGTTTCTGCATGACAGGGGGTTGGACTGGATGGCCCTTGTGGTCTCTTCCAACTCTATGATTCTATGATTCTATGATTCTATGTCATGGTAGATTATGGGAGAGGATTTAATTGGATATATCTATAAACAAGTTAGCCTAATTTACACTTCTTAAATGAATATGCAACTTTCTATATGTGCAGTTTTCCTCATTTTGTGCTGCATTTCACATCTCAAAATCTGTGTTAAAAATGTATCTATATTAGTAAACTTCACATCCAAAAGAAATCTGTATATTAAGGGAAGTAACATACACGTGTACATAGGGCAAAATTGTTTATGAAAACAAATGAGATCTTCTTTTCTTTCTTCCTCCTCCTCCTCTTCTTTTCATTAAAAAATAATAGGCTAATGCAGGAATTGGATGGAAGAGACTTAGGGCCTTTGCAGACTGCCAGAAATAGTGCACATTAAATTGAGGCACTGCCCTGGTTCAGTGCTAGGGAATCATGGGAACGTAATTTATTGTGGCACCAGACCTCTCTGACAGAGAAGGCTCAATGTCCAAGAAAAAAATACAATTCCCATGCCTCCCTAGCACTGAGCCAGGGCAGTGCCTCAATTTAATGTGCACTATTTCTGGCAGTCTGCAAAGGCCCTTAGGAATGAATACATACAAAACTGATAATTACTGGAAATAGACTGATTCATGTATCACTGCAAGATGTGCTGTACATACTCGTGTATAAGTCTAGAAATTTTAGTAAAAAAATTGATCCCAAAAACCTGGGTCAACATATCCACAGGTCAATGTAAGTACTGTACTTTTGTCAAAAATGGAGCCACCCCTTTATCTGAATAAAGTGGTGAAAGACAAGAACTTTGTCTGTCCTGGGAGCACCTAAAAAAAGAACCAACCCTCTCTACTCTCTCTGCTGCAGCACTGCTTCTGATGTTTTTGAATGACTGGTCTGGAAAATGGTTCCTCAAATGAATGCCAAGAGGAATCAGGCTTTGAAGGATTTCAATGAGACATTTGTGTATGTTTCTTAGCTTTCCAGGGTTATCAGGCAAAGTTATCACATTAAAGTTAAAAGCTACAACAATTGGTAACATAATCACTATTTGCTTTGCTTTGCCTTTTCATCCAAAAATGCAAGAAAGAACAGCATGTCCCACTGCATATTTACCAATATATTCTTCATATAGTCATAAATTGCCCTCACTTGCTAAAGACTGCAGAAAACAAGGAAAGCAATGGCCATGGAAAGGAATCACACAAAATTTCTTTAGATGCTAGACTTGAAACATGGACATTTGGGATATGAAGAGAAGCTTGGTTTGTGAATCATGTAGAACAGGCTAGAAGAGAAAAGCTGACACAGAAGATATGTAGTCTCTTAAAGCCATAAATGAGAGTAATTTTAAAGCAATTCACTCCATGGGAACTAAAGGGCAAAAGTCACTAATTCTGTGTTCTAGGTTTTTTACCAAGAACTAAATGCAGAAAGAATCCACAGTATGGTTCCAGATATAGGTGGCAAGGTAGCCTGCTAGCATATGGACCATTTTTTCTTTGGTGTCAAGGGTTTAACTTACGTTAGAATCTCACCAAAAACCAAATATGAATCTATGAGACATTTCCCCCATAAATAATATAATGTATACAATATACTGGGGAGAGATGAGGTAGAGCGGGGGTAGGCAACCTAAGGCCCGGGGGCCGGATGCGCACCCCTGCGCCCTTTGGACCGGCCCCAGGCCGGTCCTGCCATCGCCGTCACTGCTGACCCCCCTGCCCCCGCTGCCCACCATGATGATATTGATTATTGTTGTTATTACTTGTTCTTGGGGTTTTCTTGGCAAAATCTCCACAGGGGTTTTACCATGGCTTTTCTGGGGCTGAGAGAGTGTGCATGCATATTTTTATTTTTATTTTTAAATTTTATTTATTTATTTATTTATTTATTTATTTTTGGTGCTTTGCCCCCCCAATTGTCTGAGGGACAGCAACCCGGCCCCCGGCTCAAAAAGGTTGCCTACCCCTGAGGTAGAGTAAAATATTGGTGGAAATTTGATATGACTTCTTATCTGCTACTATAAAAGCAGTAGAGTATACAGATAGGCCTACATATGTGTCCTTACATCTTTCTCCTCTTTTCTCACATATAATGATGGTACCTGAGGACTGGTAAACTAGAAGGAGACTCTTTGTTTCATGTACCTCCAGTGAAGGTATCTGAAAAGTGATTTTGCTAACGTTCATAATAATATAATTCAGTTTATTAACTACTCCTACTGACAATGCTCGGGATAAAATATGGGCAACTTTATTAATACTGTTTCCTATTTAGACCTGTTTCTTGAAAAATGCAGCAAAAGTCAGGAAGCAACCTGATGTGTGAGGCAGTTGGTATCTCCTAGACCTCCTCCACAGCTTTCCTTGGGCAAAACACCTGAGCCCCATATCTGACATCAACTCTGTTTTATGTTTTGCCCAAGGAAAGCTGTGGAGGAGGTCTAGGAGATACCAACTGCCTCACACATCAGGTTGCTTCCTGACTTTTGCTGCATTTTTCAAGAAACAGGTGATTAAAGTTCCAAAATGGAGACTGCAGGATTGAGGAGTAAAGTGTCTTGTTAAGAGGTTTCACTTCAAGACATGTTGAATCAACTGTGTAGCTCCAACCCTATAGACAAAAATCTTGAAAGAATGCATCAAACTTTCTGTTTAAGTTAAAATGCATGCTTCCTGTGATAAGTTGAAGAAGAAGTACTGAATAAAACAGAAATCTCCATGCCACTAAAGCAACATTTAGGTAGTATATCGGAACAGTGGCACTCAAAGTAGCTGCAGGTAAATGAAGAATTTTCAGGAAATGTGCAAATAAGATAACAATATGACATAAACATGATACTGGCCTCAAGAAATTTGAGGAAAAATTCCAGGTCCATCAAATGAGATAGCTTGTGAAGCACTGCAGTTGCAAACAATAGTTGACTGCTGCCAGTTTCTAAGTACAAACTCTAGATGAATTTTTTATTCTCTGTTTCAATAATGGATTTTAAAAATGGGTCAGGTAAAGTAACAAATGCCTGAATGGACTGAGAAATTATGCCTCATTCTTAAAGCAGGCTTGGTGTATAATAAAAGCCTAGCATAGAAATAAAGAAAAATATGACCAATCAGCAATACAAGTGGAATTGCTATATTTTCAGACACTTCAAAAAAGCTAGATACTTCTAATGATTCTCTCAATCTAAAGTACTCTTGAATTATCAACATAGGGAGGATGCAGACAGGTGGCCCTGGGCTGTCCCGGGAAGTGGAGGATTGGGGCCAAGGCTGCCGGACACCTCGGCTCCGATCCTCCCTTTTGCCAGCCTGGAAAAGAGCAGCAAAATGCCCCTCCTTTCAGATCTGGCAAAAGGGCACCCTAAGAGCCAGCAGGCAGCTCTTTAGCACTCTTTTCAGAACAGCACATCAAAACGCTGTGCCAGAAGGATGTCCTGACACTGTGCACCATGTGTAATGGTGCACAGTATCAGGACACTACTGGCGTGGGTTTAGGGTGCCCGGAGTGCGGCTGCCCCTCCCCATCCCTGTATCCAGGCTGGTCCTTTGGGCCGGTCTGTAGAGGCCCATAGTCTGGTTAATTTTGATGCTGCCAAAACCTTAAATCTTGACATTGGTTTATGTTTTTGCTCTAGAATAAAAACTGAAAGTGTGTGTGTGTGTGTGTGTGTGTGTGTGTGTGTGTTCTGGCAGTAAAGCAAAACAGATCTTTTGTTAACCTTAGGCCATGACATGTTGAATGTGGGAAGCACTGATAAAAATTTAAATTCTGCCCTTCACAGCAAAAACCAACCAAACAAAAAAAAGCAAAATTATCACAGTGCTATAAATAGACATCTACACTCTTGTTGTTGTTTTCCTTTATCATGTAAAATAGTTGGGACCTGCATGAGTGTGTGTTTTAGTTCTTCTCAGCATAACCCAGTTGGTCTTTAAGAGGCAGATTATTTATTGATTTATTGATTTATTTTATATGCCTGAAATCAATAATGACAATAGTGCCCTTCCAAGAAATCCAACTCCAAAGAAAGGACACTATGAAAAGGGGCAAAGCCACAATTCTTAATCTCCACTGTGGACTACTTGAATTTGCTATTAACATAGCATTCCCTTGAGATTCCTTTTTTGTTTCTGAGCAAGAAACTACAAGCAAGAAAGAACCTCATCAAGGAATTATATTTAGCTCACAGAGCACCAGACAACAATCACAACACAATCACACTGAAATACAGACAAAGGGAGTTAATTCATGATTAGCAAAGTCTCATAATATTTTCTTTTGGTGCTGCTACTTTACAAGAAGCACTTTCCAATAACTATTATGATAACTGGCTAGTCTACTGCTGCTATAAAAAGCTATCCAGAGTAGATCCCTCTGGTGTCCCTGTAGCTCTTTCTCATCTCCAAATGATGAGACTATATATATCAAAAGGCTTCTAGGTTGTAATATTCCCTATAGTCTGAGATTTCCCTACTAGTGTTTCAAAACTTGCTCATACTCATCCTGGACCTAGCATATCACCTTTTATTTACAAATATCTTGAGGCTTTGGGCTGAGGGCTTTTTTGCTTGCATAAAAATGCCTTTCCTTTTGCAAAATATTTCACTAGCACAGTTCTCTATAGGTCCATACCAGAACAATCATGCACTACTTACAGTTTAGCCATTACATCAGCAGAAGTGACCAAAAGGTTTTCCCCATGGAAATGGCTTCACCAAATATGAGCATGGATCTTCAAACATTCAACTATTCTGGAGAGATGAATCTGTAAGAACACTTCCCATTATACTAGTGAAATATTTTAAGATGTTCCAGGCTGATACCGCATTGTAGAATTACTGCAGTTTGACATCACTTTAACTGCCATGGCTCCATCCTATGGAATCCTGGGATTTGTAGTTGGCTGTGGCACCATAGCTCTTTAACAGAGAAGGCTAAATAACCCACAAAACTATTAATCCCACAATTCCATAGCAATGCAGCATGGCAGCTAAAGTGGTGTCAAACTGCATTAATTCTTCAGTACAGATGCAATCACAATTATAAGACTAATTGCTCCATTAAAAAAAAGAAAGAAAGCAAACATTCAGTAATCCCAGAGCTACCACGGTAGGGTAGAGCATTTATGAGGGAAAGATGGTGGGTATCAGAGAGATAAAATAAAGTATTTCCTAACAGACTGAACAATTACAGAATATGCTGACATGTGATACAATAACTGCCCAATCATAAGAAATTTTTAAAGATATATTTTAAAAAAACCACAAAGGAGAAGTATATAAACAACTAACAGTTACAACAATAGTGGACCTGGAACCTCAGTATTCAGGCTATGTGGAACCTCAGGTAGTTTGTCATAGTAATGAAAACCAGTTGCTAAAAGTGCAGCAGTGGAAAAAGACAATGGCATAGTTCCCTATTCTGATCCTCCAGATATATTGGATAAAAATACATTTCATCCAAGACAATATGGCCATTGGTCAGCCTAACTAAACATGATGGGAGTGATATCCCACAATCATCTACTTGACTACTGCAGGAAATCAGAATGTTCTACTAGTTAAGTTATTCCCAAACTTTTGTCCTCCAGATGTTTTGGGCTTCAGCTCCCAGAATTCCTGACTGTTGGCCAAGATAACTGGGGTTCTGGAGGCTGAAGTCCAAAACATCTGGAGGACAAAACTTTGCAAACCACTGTACCAGTTGGAACTTAGGGGCTGAACAGACCGGCACTTTAGGCCAGCCTGGGTGTGGAGTGGGGTTGTAGCAACCGCATGTCGGCCACCCTGACTCTACCCTCACACCAGCTTCATGCCACATGCCCTACCACACAGCGGGAGGCATCAGGATACTCCCTTGGCACAGCGTCCACACACTGCAACAAGGGTGGCATTTTGCCAGCTCTTTTTAGAGTGGCAAAGCACCAGATCAGGGTTGCTGTGTGTGGTTGCCATGGCCCCGATCTGGCAAGGAAAGGGGTGGCTTGCCACCTCCCCTTAGGGGCCATCTGTACATCCCCTTAGCGTTGCTAAAACAGGACTCTTCTTATGAGATTATGTTGTTATTTTGAAAAAGAAAGATAATGGTGATTTTTAAAATCAGTTGAATGATTCATTACCTCTGAATGTGCTTAACTGGGTCTCTTTTGTTTTTTAATGAAAATGTACTTTACATAAAAATTAAAGAAACACCAATAAAACACCAAATGATCCTTCCCTCCTCCTGCTCTATTTTACCCTTTTTTTCTGACAAAAATGATTCTTAAAAAATAACATTTTCCTCTCTTTCTTAAATACTGACAGGGGGTGTTTAGCCTGGAGAAGAGAAGGCTGAGAGGTGATATGATAGCCGTGTTTAAATATTTGAAGGGATGTCATATCGAGGAGGGAACAAGCTTGTTTTCTGCTGCTCCAGAGACTAGGACCCGAAACAATGGATGCAAGCTGCAAGAAAAGAGATTCCACCTCAACATTAGGAGGAACTTCCTGACAGTAAGGGCAGTTCGACAGTGGAACACACTCCCTCGGAGAGTAGTGGAGTCTCCTTCCTTGGAGGTCTTTAAGCAGAGGCTGGATGGCCATCTGTCAGGGATGATTTGATTGGGAGTTTCTGCATGGCAGGGGGTTGGACTGGATGGCCCTTGTGGTCTCTTCCAACTCTATGATTCTATGATTCTATGCTTGCAAATGTCTCTAGAGACCTAGTAGCTTCATGGTTGTTTTAACTTCTGACTAGAACCAGTACTCAACCACAAACTAATTTTCCCTGCTTCTTTATTTTCAAAAATATGATTTCAGAAACCATTATTCACATATTCACTCATCACATATTTTTTTTTCTTTTTTATCATATACCCAATGACTCATTTATGTAATCTCATATTTTCTCCCATGTGACAGTAAAGCTTTGCCACCAGGGTATCAGAAAATACTGCAGGATTTTGATACTTTGACATTTGAATCAAATGGGTATTAAAATTATCCACAAGCCCATTTAAAAGTGGTATTGAAAGGACACAGCTGGTACTCTTGTTTAATGCTTAGTACTAACAAAAGCCAAGTACTCACTCATCTGGATTTATTAATGCTGTTTTCTTTTGTTTCATTGAACTCAGTCAGCAATCTCCCAGTCACTATTGTTTTCTACAAAGCTCAAAATGGAAAACTCATTTGTCCCCAAATAATTGGAAATGACTAGGCTTTTCAGCTGGGAGTTTCAGTAAAGCTTGAGAACTCAAGGGGCTTCAAGGAGCTCAGTCCTGTGAGCAGCTAACCTGCAGCAACAGTTCAAGGTGTATTTAGGTTTCAATAGAATTCATTCTTTGGGAATATTGGAGCAAAGTTGAATTAGGAAAGTATGAAATTGAATCTTTTAAAAAAAAACTTGAGGAGAATTTGTTTAAGACTTCCCATGCCAAGTTCTTTCCAGTTTTGACATGGATGAATCTAGAATGTAAAATTTTTTATCTGATACATCATCCAGACATTTAGGGAGTAGTTCTTACATGCTTTTGTGTGTTTGTGCCTTCCAAGTTGTGCCTACTGATGAATTTGAATAATAAATTGGCTTGTAGCCAACTTGTAATCCCATGAATTTCATAGGGTTTTCTTAAGCAATAGATACTCAGAGGTGATTTTGCCAGTTCATTCCTCTGAATATAGCTACAGCACCTATCATCCATGTAATAAGCAGGGCTGACCCTTGTTAGCTTCCAAGATCAAACTGGTGCCTTTAGCTTAAATAGGAATAAATCCATCTGAATACAATAGGTCTCACTTATGAGCTGACATATATAGGATGAAGATAAGGATGATGATCATGAGAAGGAGGAATTTGGAGATGTCTCATCCACAGGGTTGGCATGAGCTGGGGTTGACTTGAGGGCATTTGACAACAGCAACAGCAACAGCAACATGGATTGATAGCTGTAGCCAGTGGTGCTGTTGCAGTGTTAATCATTACTCCTTTGCCTCTTGTGTCTGTACTTATGGCCCATCAGGTTTATTTATTCATTCATCCATCTATTGATTTTTCTGAAGCATTTTTACCTTGCATTTTTACTGTAAAGGTCAAAGAGTGATTCAAATGAGACCAGAGATAGATGGATAACAAAGGGCCTTTACAGAGTGCTAGAAATAATGCAGCTTGAGGCCACTTTAACTGTCCTGGCTCAGTGCTAGGGAATCATGAGGATTGTATTTTTTTCTGGGACATTGAGCCTTCTCTGTCAGAGAGCTCTGGTGCCACAATAAACAACAGTTCCCATGATTCCTTAGCACTGAGCCAGGACAGTTAAAGTGGCCTCAAGCTGCATTATTTCTGGCAGTCTGTAAAAGCCCAAAGACAGTCCCTATTCTCTACATGCTTCTAACCATGCAAACCTGCTTCAAACTGTGACTTCATATCTTGGTTTAAACCTTTAACCATAGTTTAACTATTCAGCGACAGCTAAGGGACCATGATTAAGCATTCTCCTGCCTTTTCTTGCATTAATAATGCATTTCAGTAAATAACCACAGGTTTCTAAAGTTTACATCTAATAAATTAAGCTGTTCCAAACTGTTTGCCCATTCCTATATGACTAGAGGCTATCTTGTCTAGGCGCAATTCATCTTTCAGAACAGGCTAACCTTTAAGTAATTTTTTCGGTGATTTATTTTAATCATTTCTGCCAGGTTCATCTTTGATATGCTTCTTCCAGCAGTCTCCTTCAGTAGTCAGAACACTTCTAATAATCTTTGTGTAGCACATTCCACAGGATCAGGAAAACAATTAGTATATGTTAAAGAGATCAACAGTCAAGAAACTTTGCATTAATTAGTATTAGACTGCTTTTTTTAAATCTTTTCTTATTTTTTAAAGGTATACCACGTTACTTTATTTGTCTTAAATAGGAGGAGGAAGCTCTGTTCAGGGGAACTTCTATTTGCTAAATATACCTACTCCAGGAGGACCAGGTGATAAGCAGATGGTTTGTCTAACAAACATGTAAGCTACAGCATGGTGTAGTAGTTTGAGTGTTGGACTACAATTTTGGAGACCAGTGTTTGATTTCCAGCTTGACCATGAAACCCACTAGGTGTCCTTAGGCAAGTCATATGCTCTCGGCCTCTGGGGAAGGCAATGGCAAGCTTCCTCTGAACAAAACTTACCAAGAAAACACCTTGGGGTCACCATAAGTCTGAAACAACTTGAAGGCACACCACACGCACACACCCTATAAAAATCCTGAAGATGCTGTTAGTAATAACTGCAGAGTGTTTTGTTTTGTTTTAATTATCTTGAATCTGTTACCACCAGTCTTGGTGAAATGTTTTCAGTCAGTATTTGTATCTGATTTATCAGTTCACATCAGAGGTGATGGTTGTCAGATGTTGGAGAGTGGCTCTCTATGTGAAGTTTGAGAGCCACACCCTGCTTCACCTCACCAACCACCAATCTTTTGGGGGGCAGGTTGAGTTGCTGTTGTTATTGCTGTTATTTATTGCCATTATTTCTTACCAACCTCTCCCCATGGATCAAGGTGGGGAAGAACAATAGATTAATATACAACTTATAACATAAGTTTAAAACACATAAACCAGTTTGAACACATAAAATCAATTTAAAAGGACAAATAAGACCAGTAAATATGCCCTGCCTAAACTCTTGTAAGTGCTCGGGACAACTTTGTCATTTTCTTCTCCCCTTGGGCCAGTTTAGGCCAACAAGACACCTTTTAAGTAATAATAAAAAAGGACACAAAGCAGAAGTCAATTTCTGGTTGACTACCTGTTTCAGAAAAAGACTCTGCTAAACCTAAAACAGCCCAGGGTAAGGAAAATGGCAAATTATCCTAGACCCATAGGGATTACGTGGACTATTTTGACAGGAAAAATGCTGTCATGGGCTCTAGAGGCTTCTCAGTCAGTGTTTAGCCAGGTGTTCAGTTGCTGCTCCCAGGGTGACCAGGTGCAAAGGAAGCAGCAATCAAGCAGCCAGTGAGGCAGAAACCAAGAAATCATTTGCCTGTGCTGGCCTTTGCTGCAAGTCCAAAGTACAAAGGGAACAGTGACCAAGATTGGTTGTTTTGAATGGGCAGTAGAACAATAGATCAAATATGAAAAAAAATATGGGTTAGGGGAGGGGTGCTAGGGTTGTTATCCAGGAAGAAAGGGGAAGGTAGCCTGAAAAAAGTTTGAGGACTACTGGTTTAGAGTCTAGACTCTAGACCAAAGTAGTTTTTTGAGGGTTTTGGGGGATATGAGGTATGTTCTAGAACTGTTTATGCTTGGCATTTCACCAGCAGCTGTGGCTGGCATCTTCAGAGAATGCTGGCATAAAAGAGAGTGGGGTATATATATACTGTTGATTGAGAGGAAGCTTTACGTGTTAATCTGTGTATTGTTCTGTTGTTGAATGGCAAGGCCTCAGACCAAAGCAGTTTCTAACTGAGAACTGTAATGGTCACAATCACAGAAACAGAATTTTGTGCAGCTGCCAGTTTATGTGTTTTAACTTGTATAGATATACCTCAGTTAACAAAGAAGATGTGCTCTTGGGTATTATTTTCTTTAACAGACACTTTGATTCCAGAGGCAGAAATAACATAGAAAGAATGGGGATAGGTTCTGGCTCCACAATGAAAAAGAGTAGTTCAACATGTTTCAGCAAAGTTTTCATTTGAAACAAACAATATCCACATGTGAAATGAAACAATCATGTTAGGTTAGCTTTGCATAAGTAATCAAACCCATTTTGAACCTTCTTGAGACCACTTGAAGGCTTCTTCTAAAATGCATCCAGGGATGAATTTTGTTTTCACCAGTCTCCACTTTTAAAATGATTTATGTTTAGGCAGCCAAGCGTACAGGTCTATGTATTTGGTTTTTGTTTTAACATGCTGGAGGTAACTGGAGACTCAGGCTGGTTTCCCCTTTTCTTTTTCAGGAGACTTCCACCTTTCTGTTTTGCTGTTTCTGTTTTGCTGTTTACACATGCTCAGTAAAAGATTCTGGTGGCAGATACTTTGTAGCTTCCCTGTGCACCTAGCTACAGTAGGGGTGACCAAAGGCAAGAGCAGATGCGCTGGAAAAAGTGGCTTGATCCTGCTTTTTGCCAAAGAAGGTGAAATCCCACTGTCCACATGGGCCACTCCCAAAGAAGGCCAAATACACACAGCACGCAAGCTGTACGGCTTGGTGTTTTTTGTTTGTTTGTTTGTTTGTTTGTTTCTACCCCACCATGCATGCACGCTGCTACATGAACACACCATCAGTAACTCCTGAGTACCTCCCACATCTGCCCAGATGTCATCCCATTGGATGGCCACATGTTTGATTGGCCACACGTTTAGACGGGTGATGTTCCTGCTATTCAGGGCATCATTCCATTGGTGTGCAAGTCATACATTGATAATGCACAATTATAGAGGCCCCTCCTTCATGCCATCCTCCCCTGTTGGACTGGTTGGTTTGTGTACATTGCAATTGCATCCATTGGAGTTGTTGCACTTTCATTTCTTTGCTGTGCTGCAGCCCCACATTTGCGTCAGGGCATTTATATGCAGGAATGACGATGAGCATCTTCCATACTAAGCTGAACTATCCTGGGTTCTGTTTGCTTTGAAGATGGAGGTGTATGTAATCTAAATGTTCCATCTTCAAAGCAGTTGGAAAGCCCTTTATTTTGCCTGTCTGTTTCACTCCTAAAAAAAGAATCTTGTTCTTTCTCACCTCGAGCTTTACTGTACTGATTACTACAAACACACTACTGCAACCTGACACTGAAAGTCTGTTTATCCAGCCCTTCTTCATCATTCTCCCAATGCTGATACACAACAAAACAAAACAAAACAAAACAAAACTTCCAGCTAAATAGAGGACCAGGAGGAAAGCAGGACTGAAAAGCATAAAAAGACTGGAAAAGGAGCTTTTTTGTCAGAGTCTGAGGCTGCATGTACAATGCAGAATTAATGTAGCTTGATGCCTCTTTAACTTCTAAGGTTCAATGCTATGGGATTCTGGGATTTGTAGTTTTGTGAGATATTTATCCTTCTCATCAGCAAGCTCCAGTGCCACAACAAACTTCAGATCCCAGATTTCAACAGGATTGAGACAGTTAAAGTGATTACAAACTGCATAATTCTGAAGTGTGGCAGCACTGTTTTTAAACAGAGTTTTACCTGTAGTGCTAAGGAAAGATTTAATAGAAGACTTTCAAAGAGTGGTAGTTGACAGAGGCAATATATTTTAATCACTTTATAATGTTTCTGAAAACTTTTTTATTTCCCGCCCTCCTATGGTGACATGTCATTAAAATAACAGATAAGTTCTATGCAGTTTTGTTCAGAACTTAGGCCCAAAACAGATGGACCAAAAGAAGTGATTTCTGGCTGCTTCAGGATGACGAACATCTCCAAAGCAACTGTACTGCTGCCAAAGATGACGAACATCTCCAAAGCAACTGGAAGCCACTCTGATGCCATGATTATGGGACAAGAGCTTGCCCAAAAAGGAGTGGATTAATCCACTCCTGCTGGTGGCCCATTTGGGACTGCAACAGCAGCCCACTTTGGAAGCAGGCCATGTGGTCACCATGGGCTCAAGTAGCTGGAGGCCACTCCTTCCAAGCTGTCTCCTTAAGCCCTAAATTCCATTTATAAGGCTTTTGTTGTTGTTGTTAGCTGCCTTTGAGTCAGTTCCAACTCATGGCGACCCTGTGGAGGAGACATCACCAAGAATCCCTATCTTCCACTGCCTTGCCCAGATCCTGCAAGCCATTCCCCATAATGCCCCCCCCCCCCCCGATTGAGTCTATCCATCTGGTTTGTGGTCTTCCTCTTTTTCTTCTACCCTTTACCTTTCCTAGCATTATTATTTTTTCTAGTGATCCATGCCTTCTCATTATGTGGCCAAAGTACGATAGTCTCAATTTGATCATCTTTGCTTCCAAGGAGAGCCCTGGTCTGATCTGTTCAAGAACCCATTTGTTTGTCTTCTTGGCTCTCCATAGTATCCTAAGCCCTCTTCTCCAGCACCACATTTCAAATGAGCTGATTTTCTTTCTGTCTGTTTCCTTCACTGTCCAGCTTTCACATCCGTACATGATATTTGGGAATACAATGAAGGCTTACTACCCAGTAAATGTTAATAAGATTTCAACAGAGCACTGGAATCCTAACTCAAATATGCATGGGCAGTAGAGGTTAGGTTTCATTACATACATCTTCTGCCAGCAACCCTTTTGGTGAATTGATCTCATTTATCTACTTACAGAGAAATCTGCTGACAGAACTATTTCCTGGCTGAAATATTCTGGGAAAAGAACCAAAAGGCTGACAGAGAGAGAGGATGAAGAAGAGAAGGGGAGAATGGGAAGGTGTAAGAACATAGCAAAATGGATACTCATCTTTCTTACACCTTCCCCAACTTTCTTAACTAAGATCAAAGATGAGCAGTCGTGATACACTCCACTGTATTACATCAAAACTGCCTCTTTCTCAAAAACTTTTTTTAAAAAAAAAGCTTTCAAAAGTGGATTTCTGGCCCTCTTCTGGTTTGGTTTATTTCTCAGCTGAGGCACACTAGATGTGAAATTTTATCCCCTTGGAGGCCCAAATGAATTGAGGCTGGCTTCATCCCACCCCAGGTTAAGAAAAAAAAAACATGTTTGTTTTGTTTTTATTAAGCCTTAGAGATAGTATTTATTTATAACAAAAGGTAAATGAAGCTGGCTTTGAACGGTTAGAACCTTTTAAACCTGTTTAAACTGTTTGAACTTTTCAGTTTAATATGATTTAAGTCTGTTTAACTTATTTTTAACTTATTGTTTTAAATGTTAAATTGTTTTAAACTGTTCAAATGGATTTTGCAAATATTTAAATAAGTAAACAAATAATTTTTAATAAATATTTGCAAATCTGTGAACATCTTGGAGAGAAAACTGACCCTTGGATCTGCTAAAATTGACCCTCCATGATACAGATCTTTATGCCTAACAAGGGACAAAGTATCTGATGTGTAATGGGTGCCAACATGCCCACTTGCATTGTGGCTTTTAGCTGGGTTCCACACAATGAATTGTAATTGATTGATCAATCAGTTCAATATTTTTAAGTAGGCAGGAGAGAGACAAACTACTGCTGCATAGAAATTCTGTCTGATTGCCTTAGGGGGGCTGCAGACTGCCAGAAATAGTGTGAATTCAGTCCACTTTTAGGGTTAGGGTTAGAGTTAGGGAACCATGGGAACTGTATTTTATTGTGGCATCAGAGTTGTCTGACAGAGAAGGCTCAATGTCTCAGAAAAATAACAGTTCCCATGATTCCCTAGCACTAACCCTAACCCTAAAAGTGGACTGAATTCACACTATTTCTGGCAGTCTGCAACCCCCCTTAGTGTCTCTTAGATAATGTAATTAAAATAGAGGAATTCCAAGCCATTGTAGAATTTTAATGGGATTTTATGCACTATAGTAGATTATTTTGCCTGCATCTTAGAAAGAATACAGCATTGTATTGTCATAATCACCATTTTTATCATTGCCTTGTGGTTATTGTCCTTGCTGTCACCACCACCAGGATGCATGTAGCATTTCAGCATGTTTACAGTGGCAAATGCACTTCATGTTTGTCCTGATGTAATGTACACAACAACCCTGTATCATACAACATCATTATTTTCCCCATTTTGAAGTGAGGGAATGAGGCTAAAAGAGAGCTGCTTATCTATGACTATCTACTTAACTTATATCAGACGTTCTATCTGAAGCAGACATTTCATGATTTGTAGTTTTTCTCTTAGCTATTAAACTAGACTAGCTAGACCAGTTCGTTATGGCATTTAAGGTAATATTCCACCTCCACCACCACCCCTTGTTAGCTTATATACTCAGGATTTATTTTATATTCATACAATTTCACTTAACTTTGCAACTTACAAGTTCTCATGTGGAGCTTTATTTACATCATACATCAACATATAGATGACTCTGTGGTTTCATCTTCAGCCTCTGTTTATTATGCTGAAGTTTTTTTCTCCTATCCTACTATTTTATTCTGATAGCCTTCAGCTATCTAAAAGTTGCATCTTTTACTCTCCCATTTATTACATAAGTTAGTGCAGATTGTCATCTAACTATAGTACTTATAGAATTTTCCATATGACCAAATCAATCATTGACATATGCCTTCACAGCACTAACCTCAGCTCACTTGTCTATCCTGCTATCTTTTATTCTGTTTTATTGCTTATCCACTCTCTCTGGATGCCCAATTTTGCCTTATTTTTTGTTCCAAATTGAGCAAGAATGTCAGGTTTATGAATAGTTGTGGTTTGTTATGTGTTTGAAAGGGTAAGTGATTTCTTCTTTTGTGTTGTCACTTAAGAATATATTGTGGGCCCTTTGACCAGTCAGTATCAATGGATTTGCACTGTATGCATTAACCTTTTATTTTTCTACAGGGCTCCCTGAATATTGCATTGGTTTCAAATATATGAATACAAAACATATGAATGTAAATTTACTGGCCATATAAAACGATTAATATATAAAGGAACATGAAGAGAAATATAAAGGAATATAAAGGAAAAACCAGTGTGG
Source organism: Phrynosoma blainvillii (assembly GCA_026167975.1). Lineage (NCBI taxonomy): Eukaryota > Metazoa > Chordata > Lepidosauria > Squamata > Phrynosomatidae > Phrynosoma > Phrynosoma blainvillii. Next base: position 43,606,800 of record JANUYF010000003.1, read on the forward strand.
TATGCCTGACAGAGTATTACACTTTGACAGAGGAAACCAAGATTCAGATAATTTTTCAGCCACATTATAACTTTGGTTCAGTCACTATTTTCCCCCTACCCCACCTCATAGGATTGTTTTGATGGTGAAAAATGAGGAGGCATCTAATGTGTGTACCTCCATGAGCTCTTTAGAGAAAATGTGTCGTATGAATACAATCAATTTAATGTAGCAGTATTTGTCGTATTTTTGTCAGGTTAACATAGATTTTTCTAAAGAACAGTGAATGATGAAACAAGTTCCAAATGATTCTAGGTGTATAAGTAATTGTTTCACTCTCTTCTTCCTCCTGAAAAGCTGTAGTTACATCATTGGGAGAAGTAATCAGAAAGCTGGTAGTAGACTAGATTTGTTGAATCAGATATATATATAATCAGAAAGCTGGTAATCAGAAAGCTGGTAGTAGACTAGATTTGTTGGATTATATATATATATATATATATATATATATATATATATATATATATATCTTTTATAGGGCTACCTGCTATGAATCTTCCCACCAAAGGCTTGTGGACAGTGGAAGAAAGGAAAAGGGATGTCACTGGGTCATGCATCACTCATGACAATGCCCCTAGATGTAACAGTAAGGAGGGAAATCTAAAACCCTTATCATGGCTCATATCAGGCCAACAGATGACATAAATGTATGTAAACTCTTGATATATACTATATACTTCTGCAGTTGTCTTGAGATGCATTGGAGACACAAAAGAGAAAAAAGCTCTCTGGGTGGACAGTGAAAGATCACCATTACCAATGCACAAAATGTTTCAATTTATTTTGTTACATTTTTTAAAAAAAATCCATTGTACTTATGAAGAAATTCACAGATTTTCCAGCAAATCTGGCTGAAATCCAACAAAAGTAAACCGACTGAATCAACCAAACATACATATCTGTAGACATAATGTTTCATTGATTCAGTAGCTCTACTTTAATTGGGAATAACAATTGATTTAGGTCAAAATGCTCACCCATATAACATTGGTCAAATTCAATAAGTACAGCTATTTCCAGGGTGGAGGGAGTTATAGACCTTCCTGCCACAAAACTGTTACAAAATAGGGATGGGGGGGGGAGAAATTGTAACTCTGATTCAGCACCATAAACATGAATTGGCATTGAAAATGATTCTTCAAATAACTATGCATTTAATATGTTATCCTAAAAGATGTAGGGAAATATTGAAAGTCCTTCACCAGCAGTGGCAATATCTCCTTAAGTTTGGAGAAAATTATATATCAAAAGGAGGCCTGTGAGAGGAGGGTAACCTTTTCACCTGTGTATACCACTACTAACTGCAAAAAGATTCCAGTTTTCGGTAAACAGAAGGGCTTTATTTAGAAATGTGCAAAGGCACACACAAACATTCAAAGCCAATACAGCCTTAGGAACAATAAAAGGCTAACAGAAAGAAAGGCATAGAGAGAGACTAGGAATTAGAAGGTTGAGGATTACTAGTCTTTAGACTGGTACACAGAAAATGGAGAGTGGCTCAGATAGCATCTGAGGGTGACACATAGACAGTGAGAGGGACCCTTTGTGCACACTGGGCCTATGTTCTACACCCCTATCTGTGAGCAAAGTGGCCAGAGGTGAGGGCATTTCATACCTTTGGGGGGTGCTTGATATCACTAAATAGTGTAGCAAAGGCATTGATGGTTTTCCCATGGAATTGAAAAAAGGGGTCCAGAATGGCTGATGACTTTAACTATGATGTAATGAAACATTTATTGGATTAGACACAATCCATGGATATTTAGATATGAAGGGTGAATAGGAACATTGCCTGAGATAAGGTGGAAGGTGTGTCTTTAACTTTAATTTAATGTAACTTTCATTTCTCTGAAAATGCCAGCCACAGATGCTGGCAAAATGTCAGAAAGAAACTCTTCTAGAACATGGCCACACAGCCAAAAAAACCACAAAAAACTATGTTTATTTAACTGCTTTTGCATTGGGAAATACTTTCTCTCCTTTCAAGAGGAAATATGAAGAGCCACATTAATTGTTGCAGGTTTCCCCCACTATGTTTCATTCTTCGTAGTTAAAAAAAAAAACAGTTAAGAGAGAGCCAGTATAGAGTAAAGTTTAAAGTCCTGGACTTGGAACAAGGAGACTCAAGTTCAAATCTCTGTTTGGTCATGGAATTAACCATGGCCACCACCTCTGAACAAACTTGTCTTATATGATTGCTTGGAAATTACTGGTAATAAGAAATTAATAAGTTGAAGGAAGCCATGTAAAGTGGACGTGTAAATTCCTAGTTCAGTGCAATAAAAGAACAACTGACATTTTGTCATGCACTGGCATTTCCATTGGTAATCTTATCAATCTCCTACACTTTTCCCATCAATTTTTCACTGATGGCAAACAGCTGCAGGGGTTTTCTACATGGCCAAAAACCTCAAGGTACAACCTGGAGATTTTTGGCCCGGATTCACCTCTGTTTGTACATTATTATTATTATTATTATTATTAGTAGTAGTAGTAGTAATAGTAGTATCATTATTAGTATCCTGCTCTGTTCCCAAAACTGGGACTTAGAGCAGCTTCACAATATTAAAAATCAATACAATTAAAAACATAGAAAAGAGATGCATTAAAAAGGAATTAAATTATTACAATGTTAAAATAGATAGCTATTAAAAAGAATAAAACACATTATAAAAAGATAAACTTCATAAAAGACTTTAAAATAAAACAACATCCCAAGCCAGTCCTTACAATCATTTCATTTTATATCTTCCCCAGAAACTCTGCATTGAGGCTATATAATAATGTCAACACCTGAAATCCAGATTGGGACAGCATTTTGCTGACTCCTTCTCCTCAGGGAACCACTGCTGCATTCCTGGGCAACAATTGCCTGGTGAGACCGTGTTCACAATATCACATTCTCTCTGTTGTATAAGGAGGTGTCCAGTTATGACTCCAGCAATGGGTCCTTCCTCTATTGATTATCATATGACTGATTGCCTTGTTCTGATGTCAGACAAGCAATGTTTCAGCCATGGAAATATAGAAAGGAGCTTCACTGTGAGGCAGCCTAGAGGAGGTACAGACTATTCCCCTGCTTGCCATCTGTTTCACCTCCCCACTGTGAATTCAGTCCGATCCTTGCTGTCCACACTCAGGAAACTCCAGATCTCCTTGAGAAATCAGAGTAACCTATGAGGTTTTAAAAAGTGGAATAAAGCTGCAGATTCTCTGAGAATCAGGCATATATCATTGAGCCGGATTGCAGTGGATCTGACTGAGTCGGGGGTGGGGTGGGGGTGGCCAGTGCAGATAAGCCCCAGTTCCATAAAAGTACCACAGGAAGCCCTTGAAAGTGATTGCATTCTGATTCACAGGGTAAGATCCAGAGGACAAACAATAGTAATTGAAGGAGAAATGCATTGCCTGATTTACTTCAGAGATAAATAATTAAATTTTATTAAATCTAGAAAGAAGTGTACTTTTAACTTTCTTTCATCTGTTTAATGTTTCATTAAAATGTACATGCTAAGCAGTTCATCTTTGCCAGAATGTTTTTTCTCCCACCCACTTGTTGTTTGTTAATTCCAGTCAGTTAAGATAATGATAACTGTTTATTTGTCTGTTTGTTTTTTACAGTCCATTCCCTCTCACTAATTAATCCTCCCATACTAACTGTGTGTGTGTGTGTGTGTGTGTGTGTGTACACCAGCTGAGGCAACACTCCATGCATCTAATGAAGTCCACAAATGCTTATGCAATAAAACTTGCTAGTCTTTAAGGGTAGATGCTGTTGGATAAATAAGTGTTAGCGTGGTTATGCAGCACGTGATGATCCACATCAAATGTGCAGCACCAGGATCATGATCTTCTTAGATGCAGACAGTAGCTTGTAGCTGGCGAAGCACCTCTCCCCTTCCAGACAGAGTAAAGAGACTCCACAGACAGACGTCTCTCAGATGAGGCTTTAATCTTAGTTCCTCTATGTACAAGGCTATATACAGCAACAACAACAACCATCCAACCAACCTCCAACTAAACAACCACAATCCACCTTCAATTCACCACACCACCAACATGTGTGTCCAGAGGCTTCTGCCTTATATAGCCAGGGCTCCACATGGCGTTCTGGCCCTGCCTCTTCCTGTGGACACCTGTCACTCACCTGAATGACTCTGCAGTTTTGCAGCAATTCTCTGTGCTTTCCAGCACCAGGTGACCACCTCCATGATGTCACTTCCCATGACACAGCATGAGTCAGCATGACTCAGGAACAGTTAAATGCTGTATTATCATGGCTGCTGCCGCTCTTCCCCACATTGTACATTTTCCCCAGGGTCTTCTTCCTAACAATAGGGGCAGATATTGGATCCTGTTGCTTTTGCAGCAAAAGACTCACATCTACCCCTTTAGGAACTTTAATTAGAGTTCCTCAGTTCCCAAAAAATACAATCCAAACAGTTGCTAATTTAATGTGGCAGATGTGTTCCCCTCCCTCTGAGCACCATCCTTGTACCTCTCCTTGACACAAATCCTTTATAAATCTTCACAATTGTAGCTGTGTTGTTTTCATGATAGTGTTTGTATTGTAGAGGTAAATGTATTCCTCTCTTATGTGCATATATAGTAGGACATAGGTTTGAGTAAATACTTCAAATGCTGATTCCATAGTCCCAGGATAAAAGTGAAATTAGCACACAAAAAGACTTTATCTTTTCTCTATCATTGTTTAGAGCCATTCCCCAAAGATATGAAGATTCATATCAAGCACCTACCATAATAAGCTCCTGTCTGCCCTTGAATTTCACAGCTCTCTCTTTCCTTAGAATAGCATCATTAAGTGGCTACCTCAGGGATCAAAGCACAGAAGCAATTAATAGAATCATAGAATCATAGAAATGAAAGAGACCACAGGGGCATCGAGTCCAACCTCCTGCTATGCAGGAATACACAGAGCACTCCCAACAGATGGCCATCCAGCCTCTGTTTAAAAATCTCCAAAGAAGGAGACTCCACCACACTCTAAGGCAGCATATTCCACTGTTAAACAGCTTTACTATCAGTTGTGGTGGATTCTCTTTTCCTAATGTTGTGGTGGATTCTCTTTTCCTGTAGTTTGAATCCATTTCTCCAGGTCCTATTCTCTGGAGCTGCACAAAACAACCATTCTCCTCTTCTTTGAGGAACTCTGATGCTGTTGCTCTTTATCCTTCACTGTGCTCTTAGCCTGCCCCTCCAGATTCATCTCCTCCCTCCCTCCCTCCCTCCCTCCCTCTTATGACTCTGCCCTCTCTTATTCTTTGTACTGTGTTACTGTGTTATTCTTTGTACTTTGTACTGTGTTACTGAATCTCCCACCTCTTCTCCCTTCACTTTGTGGCACCACATCTCCTTCTCTTGCGAGGACCACTTTCTTGGCGATTGTGCCCTGCCAGCATACCTCTCACCCTCCTTTCCAGCCTTACCCCTCTCTCCCTTTGTTAGCAAATATAAAGTTAATAAAATTTTGGGACACATGTGGAGTTCCCTTTATGACCCTGAACTGACCTCTATGGGATGTCAGCCATAATCCTCTAGATGGCAAGTCAGGTAGGCACAGGGAGGGAAAATTCCTAGAAAATTCTGGAACCAGACAGGTTAGGGAATTGCTAAAGAGGAAAGACCATTATCAACAAAATAGTGCTTATTTGTCCTGAGTCTTACTCCTGATGGGGCAGTGATCAGATTTAACTGCACCCTTTTCTCTAAGCCTCCACTCCTTGATTGTGTCAAGACCAAGTGCATTGTCTATGTCATCCTCACACCTTGGCATAACAATACCCAGGCAATCAACGCCTTTGTCCTGGCTTCAGCCAAGCCATTAAGTCTCTAGCCATAAGCAAGATATTTCTTATATAAACTTCTAGATTTTTAGACTCCACGTGCCATCTTTGGACTGCAGCTTGGCTCCACGTCAGTCTGTGCTCTGATCATAGCTCCCTCTGCCATACCTCCCCCCTCTTTCAGCGGCCATGTATCATCTTTACCTTCATCCACATCGGATCCCAGAGAAGCCTTCCCAAGTGAGTATCTCCCCATTTCAAGCTATTCTCGCTTTCACTCCTTTGCTTCTAAGTGTGTGTGTGTGCCATATTTGTATGTGTGCAATTTTCCCCTTTAATAAATATTTAGACCTGAATTGAAGAAGCCTGTCTCAGTGTCATCTATTGTGGGATCTCTTTGTCCTCTGGTATATATATCTGTACTCCAGTCTCGTGGGGTTTTATTAGGACCCCACTCTTGCAAATTGAGCTAATTGTAAATCACCCTAATTAAATTCTTCCTAACACCTTCCTCATACTCACTCTCATCTCACTTTGTGCTCTAGCAATCCATCCTACCTTTGCTTCTTGCATTCCACCTCACTTACACTGATAAATCTCACTTTCCTAGCCTCACCCTGCACTCTCATAGTTCACTCTCCCTGGTTTCTTTCACTTTTTCCAGAAAGCCAACTGGCAAAGAAAAGATCAAGGCTACCAAAGCAAGCAACTATCAGATTGCTTAACATTAAAGCTGCCCAGTGGCTACCCTCCACCAATAGTTATTTGCATTATCAAACCTTACTCTGCCTACCAATAACTGAACAGGACTCAGCCTAGACGAATGGCTTCAATTTTGAATGAGTGTTTAAGGAGTCTGTGTTTTCAGCAGGTAACAATTGTGCTAGGATAAGTGCATCAGTTGTTTCAAGGCTAGAACAAAATACCAGTTCCCAAGTGTCATATTTCAGACTATAGATTACTGAGGGCCCAATCTGATATTGTACATTTAACATTCTGTTAGTTTTAGCCATAAGGAAACCTAGGCTGCTTCTGCAACCATACAGAGTATGGGAACGGTGTTATTTTTTCTTTTACTGCCACCTCTCCCCTCCATCCTTTAAAGCTGATACTTGCTTTTTAAGGAGTCTCTAAGGATTCCAGTGGAAACATCCCTTGAAATGCAAGCAGCATCTTCAGAGAGAGGTTGGTGGGTTTTCCCCCTTCAGCACATTACCAATGAGAAAAATAAACTATCCCTTCCTATCCACCTCCACAAAGAGATACACAGGCTTCTCCATGCTGCGCAACAAGTGTGTGCTTATTAATAACATCTCTGCAATTAATATCACATCTAGTTTGTCCTTGAGTTCTTGATTTAGAAGGTTTTATACTTAGAAAGTTTTCAACTGAGTATTTTCCCTCAGGGGTGGCAGTACCTATATCATGATTAAATTAATAATTAAATTCATGGCTTTCTGCTAGCAGATAGGTGCCTTTTGTAAACTACCATTCAAAAGACAATTAGTGTCATTATATCCAAGTTAGTAGAATGTTCATTAAAATCCCATATGAAGGATTTGCTTTTTGAGGTACAGAATTATTTTGTTTACAAAGAAAATAATAGACAATTGATAACATACAATTGCCTAGCAAATTTATGCTTTTTCTTTTCCTGAAAAAAGTGAAATAGGCAGCATAATCATACCATATGGATATTGCTTTGCTTAAGCAGTGAGGAAAAAGTTGCATGATAGAGCCTTTAAATACGAATTATTTTCCAATGTTCCTTTCCTCCTACTGTTTATGATAAATTTCAGTGCATAATACCATTGATGTCTGCACCCAGAGGTTGAAAACACATCAAAATAATGTAGATGTCATGGCAGGTAACTTCTATGACCTTTAAGTAATAATTGCATAGCCTTTCACTTTAATAGACTCTGGCATTATTATAATTCCATTCCAGTAGTCACAAAATGTGAGTTATTAAAATTACATATTATATCCAGGTCAGCTGTGCTAGGAAAGGGATTTAAAACAACCAGAAAGATTGCTATTAGATTAAGCAAATCACATTTGGAACAGCAATTGGAATTATTTGAGTTCTTTTAAAAAGGGTTTGCAAAAGCAAAGAATAAGTGTAATATCTCCATTAAAGTTAAAGAGTACAAAAGACTCAAGAGTTTCCAACACTCAAAGGTTCCTGAGCTAATTTTCTCTGAATTTTGGTGGTAAATCTGAGGATTAAGATTTTGCAACTCAAGATAGACTGTCATCTTGACAGAGTCTTTCAGTTGTCCTCATGCCACACTCACTTAATTTGTGTTTTAAAAGCATCTTCAGATTCATATGCCAAAGAGATCACAATTGCCATCTTCAGTATATTAATATGTCTAGTATGCTGAAGTGGAAAGGGAAAAAGGTTACTGCTCAGTCAAAATAAGAGTGTTTTTACTATTTACAGTTAGTGGACTTTCAGTTTTCAAGAGGAAATTATGCTTGCAAGGAGACCTCCCAATTGTTTGGAAGTTGGTGAAGGGAAGTGGTGAGTCTTTAAATGTACCATAGCACTGCTCATATGAATGGGTTCATTAATTTAGCCTACCACACTATGCATGTGAAACAACTGTACAAACAAAAACATGTAGAAACTACTACATGAATTATAGTTTATCTTCCAATGAGAAATTTTATGAGAAACCATTAAACAAAGCATGCTAAATGCAGAATATATAGATGAGGACACGCAATAACAACCTCACATCTTTTACAACTTACAGTAGCATCTTTTCTTAAAACTAGACAAAATGTGGCCTTCTCAACCCCACATAAAACACCCCATTCCTTTTCTGTTGTGGAAGAGCATTGAGGTGAAAGGTGGTTTTTCCTGTTTGGTTCCTTCCCTCTCCTTGGGCCCATCTGCATCCAGGCCGGCCCCATATTGTGCCACCAACCTGACCTCACTTTCTCCTTTCCCCTCTACAGAATGGTGACAGAAATGGAGCTGGGAATCTTTGCCAACATGCTGGTCAAGTCATTCTTCCTCTTCCTCCTCCTCCCTTATCACTACATGGTCACGAACAACCTCAAGAAGTGAGACTGAGCAACTATAACTTCCCAGGGAAGAGCAGATCCCGCTCCTGCTGGCACCATGATACTTGGCTTGCCCACAATACATGGGAAGAAGCCATTGCTCTACACTGCCCCATGCCTGAAAAAAATATTAACAATACATTTTCTACAATGACTTTTAGCTTCTCTTGTAGGTTTCAAGCAGGAATCCTTATCAAGCTTATGTGTGATGGCAAGGACTGAAACTGGTAAACATTTGTGTTCTCATAGACATATGATCCCTCTAATAATTTGAAGTACATTACTAGTACATTAGGAAAGTACATTCCCTCTTGCCCTGATGGTAAGAGCTGTTCAGTAGTGCAATGGAAGATGATGGACTCTCGTACATAGGAGTTCTTTAAGCAAAGGTTGGAAGACCATCTCTTGGAAATGCTTTAGCTGCATATTCCTGCATGCCGTAGAATGGGAAAGTGCAGTCCTTGTGGCCTTTTCCAGTTCTATGATTCTATCAATCCATGTTATGTCTTTATAACAAGAACTGTTTGAATTCCACAATCTTGTGGTTGGATAATGCATGTACAAAATATGGGGCATATATCAATGTCTTGTGAATCTCTGTTTTGTGGTGAAATGTGAGAAATAGCAGTGGATTTCTCAAATAAATGAATGGATGTGCTAGGCTGAAACTGAACAGTTCACGAGCCCTTGCCATTCCCCAGGGTCTAGTAGAGAAAGAAATTAAATTCAAGTCTTCCTTACAAGGTACTTAAAAGTAGTTAAACTCATGAATACTTGTGCATAATCAATACAAGTTCATGTGCTTGACAAAAAAGTAGGAAAAGAAAGGTACTGCATGGTCTGAGAAAAATTGAAGCAGCTCACCTAGAAGTATCATATATGCTTCAAGGAGGAGACAGACAGGAAGAGGTGAAGACAGATAAGACCCCAAAGAACACAGGAAGGCTACATGATGCAAAAAGAGAGTATGGACAAAAACACAGAACAAGTAGACAGGAAGTTGCCATAAACATGCTGTACCTAAACGCCCTGAGCTACATGCATTTTATGAATGTGGAGGCATTCATAGATTGCTACCTCCAACATTCTCTCTGTGTGTGTGTGTGTGTGTGTTTAGAGTCTATGAGTATGGACATAAACTCTAAAGCACAATTGGGAAGCTTAAAATTTGGAGACTATAACTTCCAGACATGGAAGCATTTGAAGCAGCATAGGCATTTGTCATACTAGTTTGAGGGAGTTCACGGTAGTAAACCATAGTTTTCCAGGCTCTGAAACATATAGACTATGGCTGGTGAAATCTAAGAAAGTATCCAGCTCTCTCTCTCTTTTTTTCCTGTGTGAGCATATTTGGAACATGGACCTATATTTAGATTAATTTGGAGGCCATAACTGCATTCATATTCACAAAGGAGATGCAATTTAACTAATCAGCTGTGTACAAACTGAGCCAGGAGATTAGTTAGTTGTGCATGCTCCTCCTAACAACATAGTTAAAGGTAAGCTTAGTCCTGCTGTAAGCCAGAAGTGGCATCCTGCCTGCTTTGAACCCAAGTGACCACAGTACTAGTACTGAAAGAGGCCCTGTTGACTGAATAAATAACCCCCAAGCAGAAGACTCTGGGAATGTAATTCAGGCAATTTCCAAAGGAGTTAATTTTCTCATTCTCTGGTCCCAAAGTCCTTTTGTTGATAGCTGCCCTCAATTCAACCCCAACTCATGGTGACCTTGTGGATGAGACATCACCAAACACCCCCACACATGCCATCCTCCACCGCTCTGCTTAGGTTTTATAGATTGAAACCTGTGACCTCCCTGATTGAGTCTATCCATCTAGTGTGTGGTCTTCCTCTCTTTCTGCTGTTTCCTAACTTTCCTAGCATTGTTGTCTTTTCAAATGGTTCATGCCAACTCGTGATGTGGCCAAAGTATGTCAGCTTCAAATTATCATCTTGGCTTCCAGGGAGAATTCAGATTTGGTCTGTTCTAAGACCCATTTGTTTGTTTTTTGACTGTTCACAGTATTCTCAGTAGTATTCTTTCTTGTCTACCACATGTCAAATGAGTTGGTTTTCTTTTTATCCACTTTCTTCACTGTCCAGCCCTTACATCTGCACATAGTGATGGGGAATACAATTTATTAGATGATTCTAACTTGTGTGCTCATTTGTATTTCTTTACTTTTTAGGATTTTTCTAGTTCTTTCATAGTTTTCCATACCTAGTTTTCTTATTTCTTGAGTGCTGTCACTATTATGATCTGTGTTTGATCCTAGCCATGGGAACTCTTTAACTATTTCAATGTCCTCATTGTCTAGGTTGAATTTATGTGTTTCTCCTTTGGTCATTATTTATGTTTTATGTTCAACATTAAGCCTGCCTTTGCACTATAATCTTTGACCTTCCTTAGTTATTGTTCCAAGTCTGTGATGTCTTCTGCTAGTATTATGGTATCATCCCCATATCTTAAGTTGTTGATGCTCCTTCCTCCTATCTTCAGTCCTGCTTCTTCAGAGCCTAAACCTGTTTTCCTTATGATGTTGCACACAAATTGAACAAATAGGGTGATAGAATTCAGCCTTGCCTGATCCCTTTGCCAATTTAGAACCAATATGTTTCCCTGAATTCTGTTCTGTTGGTAGCCTCTTATCCTGAGTACAGATTTTTCATTAGGACTATCATATGTAGTGCTACATTGAACCACCAGATTTTTTTAAATACTATCTCAGCCACCCATGTGGTTAATTTCAGATTTTGGAATATTTTGGATTATAGAATTCTAGATATGGGAGACTGAACCCAAAGTCCTTACCTTACACATTTTATTTTAATAAAACACCCTGATCTTCAGGGTGCTCAACAGAGAATCTGTTTGGAATAAATTTTGCTTTCTGTCCCCACTGTTGTGACCAACCAGCTCAGCAATTTGTGTATATAAGGAGAAGTTCCAATGCTCCATGTAGTGGATGGTAGCAGAGCATTATGTCAGTTAGTGTATATATTGCAATGAAGATTAAAAGCCTTAATTGTCACGTCATCCATCGTTATAGCAGCTGCAGTGGATGCTTCTTCAATGAGGAAGGAATCGGTACCAAATTTGACCCTCTTGAGCCCAAGGTTCACCAAAGCCTTATTTGCCACTGTCCACAATTGGAATTTAGTCAAAGGGGTTTGATCAACATGCTGAAACAAGGGACCCTGAAACTGGCCCCATAAGGGTAAATATTCCATCAGCACCTGAATGGAGCAAAGACCCACTAAAGAATACCTGTTTAATGTGATATAGGGCCTTTACAGACTGCCATAAATAATGCAACTTGAGTCCACTTTAACTGCCCTGGCTCAATACTAGGGAATCATGGGAACTGTAGTTTATTATGGCACCAGAGCTCTCTGACAGAGAAGGCTCAATGTCTCAGAAAAAACTACAGTTCCCATGATTCCCAAGCACTAAGCCAGGAGAGTTAAAGTGGACTCAAGTTGCATTATTTCTGGCAGTCTGTAAAGACCCATAGTTCCCTTCCCTTTTTGGTCAGTCTTAGACCTCCTAATCCTTAGAGTCACTGTCTGATTTGTTAGAACCAAATCATTAATCAGTAAGGCCTTGTTTGAAGTATTGTTTTTTGATGACAAGACTAGCTCGCTAATTCACAATGCCCCCCAAAATGCAGTTAAAGCTGTTGCATGGAATAAAATGACTTCATAAGGGGAATAACATGTTAGGCTTGAGTCCCAAAAGTGCTGTAAAACTGCAGTGTCACTCAGATGAGTGACAGGTGTCCAGCAGGAAGAGGCAGGGCCAGAAAGCCATGTGAATCACAGGCTATATAAGGCACAAGCCTATGGACACACATGTGGTTTGTTGGATGGTGGATTGTGGATTGCTGTTTTGCTGTTGGAGTTGTGTTGGTGTATGCTGTACATATCTGTATATAGAACAACAAAGATTAAAGCCTCATTCATGAGACGTCTGTCTGTGGAGTCTCTGTGCTCTATCTGGAAGGAGACAGGAGTTTCTCCAGGTGACAAGCAGCCTGCTTCATTGGAGAAGTTCTGGTGCTTCATGTTACATGGTCTCCACGTTCTGCGTTACCATGCCTAACATAACATAAGTGACCCCACAGTTCCTTTAAACCTCTGAGGATCTCAGGTGTGATGGGTTCTTTATCATCATGCTTGATGCGCTGAATCCTGGCCCATCCCTCTAAATTTTATGAATTCTGTGTGATCAACCAACCCCTGGGCTTTGGCAGCAAAGGTTAAGGAGATAACTTATTTCTAATGGTTTGAGGTGTGAGCCCTTTGTTGTGTAGATAGACACAAAACTGTAAGCAATGTTCCACTGGTACAGGGCATGTGGGGCTTAAACCATGAACATGTCTAAACCACTCAAAAACTTTGCATGACCTTTTATAATTAAAACAAATGTCTGAAATCAAAGCACTTATAGCCTTTGCCACCTCACCCTTTCAAGCATCCACAGTTCTTCCAGCATTGCTGTTGGGTTGAGGTCTGACTCTGAAGCCAGCTGTCTGAAATGACACATATGTTGGCACAAAAGGGCATCAGCAATTTCATTGTCAACCCCTGGGATGTGGAAGGCCATGAACAGGATGTTATGCATCAAACACTTAAGGACAAAAACCCTAACCAAATTCATGACCCAAGGGGACTTGGATGATAAATGATTGATTACCTGCACTGTTGCTGCATTATTGCACCAAAAATGGACAGACAAATTGGTAAATTTGTCTGCCCAAATGTGTACTTCTACTACTCTTGGAAAGAATTCCAAAAAGATGAGGTCTGTGGATAGACCCACAAGCATCCAATCATGGGGCCATAACTGTGCCCACCAAAGGTTGTTAAAATATACTCCAAAACCAAATGGAACCTGCCACATCTGAGGCAACTTGTAAAGCCCCGTGATGCTTCAAAATGTCCCTCCAAAAGGACACACCATTGAAGGATTCCAAGAATGAAAGTCGCACATGTAAATCTTGTTTAATTTCACCGGTAACCTGTATCCTGTGGTGGGGTTGAGAAACCCTGATAGCAGCAGAATACAAGCACCTAAGGAAAGCACAGTCTGGGACAATTACCCTGAAGGCAAAATTTAAGTGACTGATCACTTCCTGAAACTCTCAAAGGGTGGCTTTCTGTGATTGCATGAACTTATATAGCCTTTCTCTAATCTTTGTTAATTTATCATGGGGAAGTATGGAACACTGATTTATGGTGTCAATTTTGATGCCCCAAAACATTAGACAAGTGGTGGGACCTTAAGTTTTTTCATGGATTAAAGGGACTCCTAGGTTGTCAGTGAGCAATGTGAATTTCTGCCTCAAAGGTTACATCCCACATCTATTACAGAAGCAAAGCCAATGCAATAAACTCCTTAGACTCTTATGGGCCTGTTTGGATCCATGTCATGATGGTAATGTCTGTGTACAACCCTCCTATCACCTTTCACTCATGCTAGGCTATGTATTAGTAATCATCTAGATTATTTCAACCTTAAATAAGCTTCTTCCAGTAAGGAATAGGAATATTTAGAACAAAAATACTGATTTATTTTAAATGATAGTTTATGTTTTTAATTTGTATTTGTTCTAGTTATTTTATTCTTAGCTGTCTTGATTTCCATTTTTGGGCTGAAAGTCTGAGTAGAAATCTATGAAAAAAGAAAAAAAAGATTTATGAAACTGAGCTACAACACTGTCATATGTCACAATCAAATATTAAAAAGGATTCCTTCTGTCAAGTTCACTTTCTTCTGTCATAATAAGTGACAGCAATATAAGTATTCTCAGTAGAAAAAAATATAATTGGGTACTTTAACCATATATTTTCAGACAACAAAACCAATGTGAAATTGAGTGATAATGCAAGCTTGTTCTGTAGTATAGAAGAAATGTGCTACTTCTCAACTCTTTAATATCTTATGTTTTTACTTAACTTTTTACTTCTACAATTTCTCCTTATCTTTTCTCCAAAGATCCACAGCCAGAAGCAGGAACAGCCATCAAGATAATTCTGCTTACATTCCTAATTCCACATTCAGTGGAAAAGCATGCATGACATTTTCAGAAACATAAAAAGTTACAGTGAATGCAATCTCATTATTGTAGTCAATTTATCCACATTTGTTGTTATAGGGAAGATTTCCATGGCTTAGAAAAGTAAAGAACTGTTAGGAACTCTTTTTAAAATTTTGTTACTCAAGATTGTGTAGTATTTATAATTCATTAGATTTTTCAATTGTTCAGCCATTGACTGAATGAGTACACTCTAACTCAATCACTAGCATGATTTCAGCATTGTATTTTGCATAAAACACATTTTTGTCTAAAATATGCAGTTTGACATTTTGTAGAAAAATATTTTGTGTAAATACTTTTTTTTTTAACAAATAAAAATTTGGCAGCAAAGCCATGAAATGCAAAAGATACACAAAACTTGCAATCTCACACAAGAGAGAGAAAACTTAGATTTTTTTCATTCTCACATGTGGGAGAATACATATCTAAAATATAAACTCTTGTCAGGTGGCCACCTTATAATAATATAATAAAATAATAATAAAATTCATTTGTATCCCGCCTCTCAGTAAAATACAACTGGGGCAGCTTACATGATAAAACAAACAATCCTATCCCCCCAATAGCTCACCCACCCCCTAAAATACAATTAAATTATCAAAGTTTAAAACATACTTAAAAATAACAGACTACAATAAATGACAAATTATTCCTGTGTGGTTTTTCTCAATGAGTTAAACTCAAATATGAGCTATTCCAATATGTTCCAAGGCTTTTTCTTTCCTAAACAGTTTGTAATTCCTGATGTTGGTTTATTTGAACTGATTGGTTCAAGTTCTATCATTGGAGAGAGAAAAAAATCCCAAAGTCCATCTTTGCTGTCTAACTCCAGAAGTATTCCAATTTACTAATATACTTCTTAAACTGCTGTGTCCTGATCTTGGCACAGTAAACCAGCTTTAATAAGTATAGAGTAGGGCCATTACTTCTGTGATCTGGACATTATTCTTCAGCTTATACAGCCTAGAAGACCCTTGACACATTGCCCACACAGTGAACTGCAGCTTTGTGATTTGGGATTACAATGACAATTGATGCCAGGTCTCTCTGCCTGCATATCACCACTACTAATGTCAACATTAAAGTCTACATAAAACATGAAATTCCAAGGAATTCCAAAATGGCACATAATCCAATGACAAATAATGTTTCGTATAATTGTACATTGTTATTGTCATTCTATTTATGTATTTATCTATCCATTTAGTAAACACTCCATTCAATTTAGACTGACTCCCCAACAGCACAATCCTGTATGTGGCCTCTCAGATGTTCCATTAAGTTCAATGTGGAGTGTTCTCTTTTCATGTGGGTATGTGTCTTCAAGTCATCTGTTGATTTATGGTGACCCCATGCATTTCATGGGGTTTTGTTAGGCAAGGGATACTCAGAGGTGCCAGGTCCTTCCTCTGAAACACAGCCTACAGGACCTGGTATTCATTGGTGGTCTCTCATCAAAGTACTAACCAGGGCTGAGCCAGCTGAGCTTCCAAGATCAGACAGGATCTGATGCTTTTAGGGCAGTTAGGTCCTTCTTATGGTTGAGAAAGCATTATGATATGACTTCCTTAATATGCCATACTATTACAAATGAGAGCTACCTAATTTAATTTTTAAGGCATACTTTAGCTGTAAAGCAAGTGTAGATCAGGACAGAATGAGTTTTGCTTAAAGACAGTGCTTTGTTTCATAGTGGTTTACTAAAATGTACTGTTTTCTACCATCATAAATCCATTATGCCAAGAACAATGAAAGTATTTGAAAAATTTATTCCATGCAGTCCTTATCAAGAACATTGGTTTCACAGTATGGTTCAGAAATTTTGCCAAAACCTTTTTAAAAAAAGAATCCAATGGAGGAGGCATAAAATGCTTTAAAACATTCAGCAGGTTCTCTTTCTGTGCTTATCGCTAAAATACACATCTCATCTGGTCTAACAACTGGGTACGGAGGAATTAAAATAGCAAGCCTTATCTCACTGGGATCTTATTCAACTCACTTGTACTCTAATGAGATTAATTTTCCTTTCCAACATCAAGAGACAGTATATGTCTATCTCTTTTCTTAGTATTTCCTTTTACTTATCACATGGAATGCTGCAGATGCTAGAATATTTCCATTTGTTGTTTTTTGTTCCCTTTTAATTTCACAAACATCTAGTTTCTTCAGAGCATGTTCTGACATGAGCCACAAGCCCCCTGCTTGTAGTCTGTGCATTCTGACACTATAAAGATCTGTGACCTCAATATTCAGCAGACACCAGAATCTGTGAGATACACTGGGCTTGTTCTTCCTGTGACTTATGGGGATTTGGCATTTTTCAAAACTGATTGCAAAATACCAACTATGTACTTAGGATAAAGCAAGATTAATCCAAAGTAAAACAAAACAAAAGAATCTTTAAAAATGTTTACATAAACTGACAATGTCACTGCAGTTTTGTTAGTAGAATTTTAAAAGAAAATAATTCAGTGAAGTGCTTTTATTTTAGTAAAAAGAATTTGTTCCTATTCATAATCAATTGTGATATACATAGTAAATTCAATGATAGATATGGCAGTAGAAGGAGAAGAATGTGTCACAAGTGGATTTGATTCAATTGAGGAAATCACAACCCTGAGTTTCTATGAACAGGGCAGTTGATGACCAGGACACTGTTAGGAAGGATCTAATTAGGAGAATTTATAATTAGCTCAAATATGCAAAAGTGGGGCCCTAACAACACCCTGTGAGACCAGAGTACCGATATGTATACCAAAGGACTAAGAGATCCCAGAATGAATGACACTGAGGCAGACTTCTTCAACTTAAGGTCTAAATATTTATTAAAAGGGGAAAACTGCACACACACACACATTGTACACTAGAAGCAAAAGGGGTGAAAGTGGGAATAGTTTGAAATGGGTGACTATGGGAGATGCTCACTTCTGAAGGCTTCTCCGGGATCCACTGTGGATATGGATGATGATAATGATGATGATGATGATGATGATGATGATGATGATGATGAACGGCTGCTAAAATGGGGGATGGGATGGCCAAGGGGGCTATGTTCAGAGCACAGACTGACATGGAGCACTCCAAAGATAGCACGTGGAATCTAAAAATCAAGAAGTTTATATAAGAAATCTCTTGTCTATGGCTGAAGACTTAGGGGAGTTGCAGAAAGCCAGAAATAGTGCAAACTGAGTCCACTTTTAGGGTTAGGGTTAGTGCTAGGGAATCATGGGAATTTTTTCCTGATACATTGAGCCTTCTCTGTCAGAGAGCTCTGGTGCCGCAATAAAATACAGTTCCCATGATTCCCTAACCCTAACCGTAAAAGTGGACTAAATTTGCACTATTTCTGGCAGTCTGCAACCCCCCTTAATTGCTTGGCTGAAGCTAGGACAAAGGTGTTGATTGTCTTGACTTTGTTACGCCAAGGTGTGAGGATGACCTAGACCAGGGGTAGGCAACCTTTCCCCTTTAAGGGCCGAGGGACTTCAGCTCCCAGAATCTCAGGAGCTATTGGCCAACATGGGACTATTGGCCAATATGGCTGAGGCTTCTGGGAGCTGAAGTCCCTCGGCCCTTAAAGGGGAAAGGTTGCCTACTCCTGACCTAGACAATGCACTTGGTCTTGACACAATCAAGGAGTGGAGGCTTAGAGAAAAGGGTGCAGTTAAATCTGATCACTGCCCCACCAGGAGTAAGACTCAGGACAAACAAGTCCTATTATGTTTACTTTTGGGATAATGGTCTTTCCCCTTTAGCAACTCCCAAACCTGTCGGGCAGGGAATTTTCCAGTTGTTTGGGCAGACCCTCCCTGTGCCTACCTGACCTACCATCTAGAGGATTATGGCTGACATTCCACAAGGGTCATAGAGGGAACTCCACATGTGTCCTAAAATTTTGTTAATTTCATATTTACTAACATATCCCCTCCCCCCTAAAATGTTGAGACCAAAGCACAGATGTGTGGGATCAATATCTTTCTAATTAGCCTTTGTCATAAAATTTTGGAGTGAGAATTTGTAGGGAGAGGTCACTATGCAGAAGGGAGTATCTCACTTATAGAGAGGGGTTCTTGAAATCACACAATCATTCATCCGGAACCCATACATTCTAAAGCAATAACATCAATAGCAGCAATCATCAATAGCAGCAATAGAAGAAAGCAATAAGCAGTGTCAATGAAAACAATAAGCAATATCAGCAGCAATAGTTTGATGAGCAATGAGAGGCCATGTGGATTGGATTGGAGTCCAGTGACTGAGGCACTAGGCAATATGAGAAGCAATAACAATAACAACAAAATCAGTGGGAAGAGTGATGTATAATGTCCAGATAGAGAGTCCAGTGGGGGACGAGAGGGGTTAGAGTCCAAGGGGCAGTATTGTGATAATGTAGTGGAGTGATGTCCAGGAATGCAGGCATCTCAGGAAGCAGCAGTGTCCATGAGATGGTGGGGCATCCATCTTAGCATTGTGACATGGGCATGAAGGTGTATCAGGGTCCACGAGGTGGCTGAATGTCTGCCTTGGCAGAAGGGCGTGGTGATGCAAGAACCTTGGAAGACTGGCAGTGGGTGCTGGCACTGGAACCTCGCCCCTCTGCAGAGCAATTGGGGCGGCTTACAACATTAAAATTTCCATACATATATGGAATTTACAATTTAAATAGAACATAAAAATCCCAATTCCCACCCGTCCTTTAAGAAGTAAGGGTTCTTATTCCAGGCCGGATGGTGCTGGGTCTAGTGTCTCTCCCCCAGATGACATCGGATGGTAATGGAGGGAGGGCTCTTCTTCTTATTCTAGGCCTGATGGCGCTGGGCCTAGCGTCTCTCCCCCAGATGACATCAGATGGTAATGGAGGGGGGGACTCTTCTTATTATTCTAGGCCCAATGGTGCTGGGCCTAGCGTCTCTCCCTCAGATGACATCAGATGGTAATGGAGGGAGGGCTCTTATTCTTATTCTAGGCCTGATGGTGCTGGGCCTAGCGCAGAGGTAGGCAACCTTTCCCCTTTAAGGGCCGAGGGACTTCAGCTCCCAGAATCCCAGGAGCTATTAGCCAACATGGCTGAGGCTTCTGGGAGCTGAGGTCCCTCCGCCTTTAAAGGGGAAAGGTTGCCTACCCCTGGCCTAGCGTCTCTCTCCCCCAGATGACATCGGATGGTAATGGAGGGAGGGCTCTTCTTCTTAATCTAGGCCCGATGGTGCTGGGCCTAGTGTCTCTCTCCCAGATGACATCGGATGGAATAGAGGGAGGGCTCTTATTATTATTCTAGGCCCGATGGTGCTGGGCCTGGTGTCTCTCTCCCAGATGACATTGGATGGATGTCATCAGCAGGGTCATCGGGGGACATCGGCTTCAGGGCCTGGGTCCTGGAGAGGGCAGACATCTCAGGGGCTTGGATCTGGGCACCTCGTTGGAGGCTTACCTTCTTTGTGTAAGATCAGGAGGGACAGAAGTGATATAAAACAGGCTGCAGGGGTGAGGGTGAATTAATTCCATCCCCCCTTTGTCTCCAGAAAGACTTGGCTAAAAGATGTGCCATAGGATAGCACACGAGGCAGTGGCAGAGAAACCGGGAAAGAGAAGGAGAGAGACAGTGTGTTCTAAACCACCATTCTCACACACACAAAAAGAAAACATCACCAAAAGGGGGTGTATAGCGCCAAACGAAGAAGTACAACAGTAAGCATGCAATGAAGAGTGTAGTGAGGGCTTAAGGCCCATTCTACTAAAACTATATCACTAACTATTCCAAAGGCTTAGAGATCGTACGCTGTCTCAAAGCTCGGTGACTTGCACAAAACTATCTGCAATCTTGGGGCTTTCACCAGAGCAATCTATTACATGCGGGTGCAAGGATAGGTCAAAACTGGTCAGGCAGATTGAGAGGATGAACCTCATAGGCTATCTGAAATGTGGGCACCTAGTTTGGGTGAAGCTGGGGTCACCACCTTGGAGTGGGTTCAGGGCTGCTGGGAAAAATATGCAGATTAGATTTCTATTTGGACTGAAACTGGCCTGAATTGGCTGAACAACTGTGTTTCTGACTATGTGGAAGGTATGATTGGTTGCAGTTTGGAGTGGAGACTCAAGTCCTGGGCTCCGCGGAGTGTGGTCATGCTAACCTGGAAGGTGGTGTACAGGACTAAAGGTGGCATTGTTTTTTTAGGGTGGAGCTGCCCTAGGTGGAGCTTCTGTGAAGGAGCTCTGCCACTGGTTGGGGAAAATGGCCATCTTTGGTGGTGCTACCGAGTGTGGCCAGCCATGGCATGTCCTGGCAAGCCCGCAGAATATCCTGGAGAAATGAAAGAACGTTCTCATGAGAGCGGTCCCCTGCATTTTGGGCCTCCAGCAAGGGCACCAAATAGGGATTCAATGGGACTGCAACACAGCTGCAGCACCAACGATGGTCTTCTTTTCCAGCACAAAACCAAAATGTGGGGGCTAGTCCCCCATCTCCCACTGAGTGAAAAAGATAGACCATCAAAACCATGCCTCTTCTTGGGCTCTCCAGGGAGAGTCCAGCTGGAAGGGCAGGGGAAATGAAAACGGAGGCTGCGGTTTTCACAGGTTTGCTGGTGTTTAACAGAGGAGGCTCTCCTTTCCCACCCCCCTCATCCCAGGAAGAGCAAAGACAGCATGAGAGGGAGCTTGGTGGGTGATAAGGGGTGTGATGCCTAGTGGTTGACTGTTGTGGGAGGTCCAGTCTACATCTAATGGCATGGAACTCAGCCACTTGCTTTCTTACCCAACACATTAGACTAGCAGAACCTACAACAGTGGTGACCTGTATTACCAGGATTATTGCAATGGGGTTGGTGACCAATTTTAAGAGTGCCTGTCCTGTGGCAGACCAATTCCAATTTCCAAACCAGGTATTTTTCGTTGCATCTTTAATTTCCTGAGTGACTTGAATTATCTGCTTGGCCTGTAAGTTTAACTTCAATTTAATCTGAGCCTCAGTCTGCTCAATTTGTTGGGTGGCCTTGCTTAAGTTAGTGAGTAGGCACAGCCATTTCAAGATCTGTAGTTCATCCTCTAAATGAAATTCTGGTAATGGTTGTGGGTTCACCAGGTATGGGGCTTCACTCATGTATTCCTTAACAGTCTCATGTAAATAAAATTCTTTGCCAAAACAGTCTCTTATGTGCACTTGACAATTGGTCCAATGTAGAGTTCTCTCAGGTAGCATAGTGGTGTTGCTTTCTGCTAGGGGAAGACCTATGTGAGAAGCAGGGTGAGTGATTTGGGGATCTCATAACTTCTCATGATAAATGCCTATCTTGAACACCATATCCTTCCATTGTGCTCCTGTTATTTTGATCAAATCAGTGGGGTGTTGGATAGGGTCTGGGTATCGGCTCTCAAACAGACCCATAACTTCAGGGTGGATGAGTCTCATAAGGGAGGCTTGTATTAGTTGAGATACAAATGCCATAAGGTTATTTTGTATCTGGATGCACTGGATGGCAATGGATAAATTGTAGATGCTGGATTTGAGGGAATTGCCAATGTCTATAATGATTTCCTTTTCTATGCCTATCCATTGCGGCAAGATATGCCCAATTATGTCTATGCCTTGGGCCACGTTAGTTAAACCTGAGGCAATAGATACACCTATTTCTTTAGTACGAGATCCAATCAGTCCTAACTTGTTGGCTATAACCTCTGTGTCTATAGCATTCAAAATTCCTACTCCTGTTCCTATACCTCCTAAAATTGTGCCCAAAGTACCTCACTTGCTTCTGAAAAGTGGGTGTGTTGCCTTTTCTGTTACTGCGGTCAAATTCAGAGCTAGTGTGGTGACTATGGGTTGGATCTCAGAATATGCATACAGGGCTATGTCTTTCCTAATTACTAAGTTTCCAACAAACTTGGATGATTCCTGTATCATTGCAGGAGGGTCTGCGGGGATGTCTGGGCAGGTCATACGGTGACAGTTTATACTACAGTTAGTGGGGGTGCAAATAAAATTGTGGCATGTGAAAAGCCTAGTCTTCCAAGTCCAAGTGGGGTGGCACTGTGAGTCTAGGGTGAGGGTGGTGTAGAAGGAAGTGGGGATCTTGCTGAGAAGGGGATCAAAGTGGTGTCTAGTCCAGATCTCAGTGGAGAAGGGGATGCTGCCTGCATCTGCCTCTACCCACGCGAGTTCTTGGGGGCCAAACATTATTACTCTTGAAGCTATGGTGTTCCTCTTGGTCACATATATTCTGGTTTTGAGTAAAATGGGGAGTCCCTTATCATACCACATCCATGCTGTGCTCATGGTATCTAGTACTGTCATCATTCCGGGGTATGGGGTGGCCCAATGATACATGACCTTTATATTATATTGCCAATTGATAGTGAACTGAACTGGGTAAATATCGGTAAGGTTCTTGGGTGTCATCCACAGCAATATCCAGGGAAACAGAGAAGCATCTTACTGAAGCTGGCTTCCTTGGGGAAGAGACTTACAGAAGTCTCAGACAGGTCTATAGGAGGCATTGGAGCGGGCTCTGAGCAAACTGGCTTCACCGGGGTCAGATCTTCCTTCCATTCTTCTAGCTTCCATTCTTCTAGTATTGGAGCCTAGTTCTATGACAGCTGGGGATACGGATGTGGTAGACTGAGGAGGACACTCTTTCCATGATCTCCACAGGTCCTAGCCACTTAGCTGCCAAGTTGTGCTTTTGCTTAAAGAAATTTCTATACTTGACCAGCTGTCCTGGGTTCCATTGCTGAGGGTTGCATACTCATCCTAATCTTCTGTCCATTGCCTTCATATTCTGTCCTAATTTCTCTGCTACCAGTCTGTGGGTCTGCTGGATGCTCTGTAGGAGAGTTTTCATCCACTCATGATTCAAGACCACGGGTTCTAAATCTGAGGGGAGGGTGGTGTTTAGGCAAAATGCTTCTGGCATTATCATTTTGTGTCCAGTAATTACTTGGTGCAGCGTAAAGCCATGGGAGCCTACTGTCCCTCTAAGGCCATGAGGATTATGGGAAGTTTTGCATCCCAATCCTTGCCAGAAGCCTTGACTACCTTTCCAGGGCCTCCTTTATGGTTCTGTTGGT
Source organism: Phrynosoma blainvillii (assembly GCA_026167975.1). Taxonomy (NCBI): domain Eukaryota; kingdom Metazoa; phylum Chordata; class Lepidosauria; order Squamata; family Phrynosomatidae; genus Phrynosoma; species Phrynosoma blainvillii. The sequence continues at coordinate 43,630,879 of JANUYF010000003.1, forward strand.
TCTTTCTATATGACCTGAAATCACTGCTTAATGCCTAGGACTGTACATAGGGCTTTCATGACTTCTCCAGTGAAATGGCTGCCTGAGTTGTGATCAATCATGAATGATTGGAGCAGTCCCCAGTGGCTAAAAACATGATCGAACAGTATCCTAGCTGTGGTGTCGGCAGTGTTGTTGTGAGTGGAAAGAGCTTCAACCCACTTGCTGAAAGGATCTATTATGGTCAAACAGTACTTATTGTGTTGGGGAGTGGTTAGTAGGGGGCTGATGTAATCAATATGCAATCAAGACCAGCGACCTTCAATGCGCTGGTGGTGGATGGGTGCCTTAGGGCCACTGGAGTCTGTATTAACCATGGCGCACGCAAGAGCAATCGACCCATTGCTCTATGTCTTCCTTCATATGGGGCCACCATCCTTTCTCCTTAACTCTCTCTGCCATGATCTGCTTTCATCGGTGTCCAACATTGTGCACAAAATGAATAAGGTATCTGTGGACCTCCATGGGGACAATCCAATTATGAGTTCCATCTCCATCCACCGCCCACCATATACTTTCCTTCTGTGCTATACTGTATCTTCCAGTGGTGTCTTTCCCTGGGGCTGCTAATGCCTTTATTTCCCTATCTCCCTGCTGGAGTTGGGCCAAATCAAGCGTGTCCGGTAACATGTATTTCTTGGGCTTTACATTAATGGAAGCCATCGGGGCTGTCGCTGCTGCTTTAACTAGGGCATCTGCTTCATTATTCCAGTGGGATTCCTCTCTGGTGCCTTTCTGCTGGCCTTTAACATAAGACACCAGGTGAGGCCTGTTATCTGCATGATTATCTGAGCAGCTTCCTGCCATTTGTTTGAATGGAAAACCAGTTTTCCATCATTAGTTGTCCAGTCTCTGGCTATCCAAATGGAGAGCCAGTCTATAGCAGCATTCATAGTCCATTGTGAGTCTGTATATATAGCTAAGGGGCTGTTTGGATCCTCAAATTCTAACATGGCATGGAGGGCTTCTATCTCTGAAGCCTAGCTGGAGTTTGGGCAAACTGTTCCCTGCAATATGTGTCTGTTGTTCACTCTAATCATTCCAAATCCCATTAGGCGGGTTCCTTCAGGGCACACAAATGAGCTGTCATAGAACCAGCACATGAATCCTGCCTGCATGGCTTCTGCTAGTGTCTTTCCTGCTTTTACTGGACAATTACTTTGTGTGGGGATGGAGAGAGGACATTCATGAGCAGCTAGTTCATAGGGGGTGACCAGTTCGTTAGCATATCTGCTGTAGTCTATTCCTCACTTCATTAACTCTAATGTCCATTTGGCTATTCTCGAACTATGGATTTGCCCATCTTGGATTTTACCAAACAGTATGAACTTGAGTGGGGTGTGTGGAGCTTGGATGATGACCTTGGCTCCACCTATAATGAATTCCCAGTGGGTTAGGGCCCATATCAAAGCTAAGCAATTCTTCTTGTATGGGCTAAACCTTATTTCCTTGGGCGAGAGATTTCTGGATGCATAGGCTACCACTCTATGCACACTGTTTCTAAGTTGCATGAGGACTGGCCCTAAGTGACTGTCCACAATGGCTAACTGAATATAAAATTGCTGGGTAACATCTGGGTGGACTAAAGTGGGGGCCTTTGTGAGATCTGATTTTAGGGTGGCAAATGCTTCCTGCTGTTCAGGACCCCATTTCCACATTGCTCCTTTCTTAAGCAAGGAATACAGGGATTTGGCTTTGCTTGCTAAAGCCTCTATGAATTCTCAAGAGAAGTTAAAGGTTCCTAGGAGTGCTCTCAGGGATGCTACATCAGTGGGGGCAGGGAGCTTCCCTATGGTTTCTACTCTCTGCAAATCAGGGGTCCTGCAATCAGTCTGAAGATTTAGTCCTAAATATCTCACTTGGATTTTCACTAACTGAGCTTTTTCCCTATTAGCCTTGAATCTGGTGTCCTGAATGTGTCCTAACACTTCTGGAATGATGTCTGCAGTCTTTTCTTGGGAGTCTGAGTGGATAAAAATGTTGTCCACATAATGCAAAATGTAGGGGTGCGACGTGGGTCATAGCTTGGTCCACATCTTGACCATGTGGAAAAGATAAATACTGGGGCTGGAGTGAAAACTCTGGGGAGTCCTCTTGAAACACATCTGATTTCCATGGAATTTGAAAGTGAATTTGTAATAACAACTCTCGTGGAATGGGATAGAGTGGAATGCATTTGCTAGATCTATCATGCTATAAAATTTGGCTCCAGCTGCAGTGGCGGCTAAGATTTCATTGTATTTGGCTTCTACAGGGGCTACCAGGGAGGTGACCGCATTGAGAGCTCTAAAATCCACAGTCATCCTCCATGTCATGCCATCGACTTTTATCATAGGGCAAAGTGGGGAGTTACATATCGACTGCATGGGTAGGATGACATCATATTTCAAGACACCTTTTATGGTTTTAGCTATTCCTTCCTCTGCCTCCTGGGGATAGCGGTATTGCTTTTTGGGAGCGAGATCTTTTCCTTCTATGAGCACACAAGCTCCTTTAACCTTGCCGTACTCCATCTTTTCTCTGATCCATATGTTGGAGAAATCTATTGTCCAGGGGAAATTCTGAATGGGGTATAGAGGTACTGGGCTTTCAAGGCAGCACAACTGTGGATGGCTGATACTACCAGGGGACCTTCTTCCAATTTCTATAGGAGATAATTGGCCAAATCAAGTGTCAGTCAGTTCCTCTTTAAAAATCCTACTCCCAGAATTCCATCATCTTCTCCCTGATTCTCACATGCCTTAATGCTGTCTAAAATAGGGCCTAATTTAATGGGTATGTCTCTCCAAATGGTGGCTTGATGTTTGCCCTTGCCAAAGCCTACTAGCTTCATGCTGTCTTGTGTCTTGCTTCCTAATGTGGCTAGCCTAGGGTTCAAGATGTTTACTACAGCACCATAATCTACAAGTAACAGCTGATTTGGTTTTGTTGTGGTGTCCCACTTCTACATTTACCGTGGGGCATCCCCATAAATCTGGCTTAAGGGTCGCAGCTATCTGCTGGCAAGGTGGAGGTGATGCGGGAGCTTCTAGTTGGGCGGGGGGGGGGGCACTGGAATGAATGACTGCTGAGACTGGATTTCTTAGAGCCTTTATAGGTCCAGTCCTGGGGGAAGGTTCTAGGGGACATGTTGTGGTTCAGGAAGAAGTGTCTTGGGGCCTTGATAGGTCTGGTCCTGGGGGAAGGTTGTGGGGGACATGTTGTGATTCAGGCAGAAGTGTCTTCAGTCTAAGGGATCTGAGGGTCTGCCCTTGCTCTTTGAGAGCTGTGGTATCCCAGGCATCCCTAACCTGACTGGATTGGATTTTGGCTGTAATTCTGGGTGTTGGGGTCATTAGCGCTTGGACCGTGCCCACTGTGGTTCCGTCCACTTAAGGTCCGGGCTAAGAGGTCTGTGAGTTTATGAGTGGGTCTGCCATGTATCTCATGTGTAAGGAAACCCTAACTCCTTCAGTTGCTTCCAAACTGTACTCCTAATTTCTTGCAGTGGGCCTTTGTTGGGATCCTGTGCATCAGGTGGACCTCTGGGGTAATTCCTGGCACTCCTCTGGAAGGGGATGCTAGTGCTAAATCTTCTGGGCTTTGTGCCAAGAGGTAGAGAGTGGGGCCCAGTGTTCCAGTATGTAACCGTGTGAACTGGATCTTTATCCTTATTTGTCTTCCTGCCTGTATTACGTGAACTCTTTCCTGATTTGGCCGCTGACCGACTCCTAGCCATGTCTTTCTGTGCTTCTTGGGTCCAAAATATCTGGGAAGCCTCATGGATGTGCATCAGGAACCCTTGCCAATCTATAGTGCTTAACCTCTGGGAAGCAGGACCTATGTAGGTCTTTGCAGCCTCATTTAAACCTTGGTACACTTCCTTTCTGAAATCTGAATCAGTCAGAAGCACCACTCCTTCACTATTAAGGCCAACTTCTCTGACTAAAATTACTAACATTTTCTTCCTGGCTACATAGGTATCTGGGGCCTCATCTGGTTGGTGTACCTCATTATGGTATTTGGCTCTTGTGGTGGTACCGGGCCAGAGTAGCTGCACCATCATGCGTACCCACTCCTTTAAATCAAAGTTTGCTAGATCATAATTGGAGACTGCTGCTTCACAGAGGTTTAAGCAGATGGGGTCTATGCAAAGCCTGGCTATTTGCGTGAGATCCTGTCCCATAGCTTTTAGGTAGGAGAGAATGATAGTGGACATCCATTGAACTCTGGTCTGGGTATTCAGCTTTCCTAGTTGGTCTGCTATAGTCTTGATTTCCATTAGGGACCATGAGACCGTTTCTACCACTGTCCTTGTAACTGTTCATCCTCAGAGGTGGTTTTCTTCTCTACTGTACTCTGGGTTTTGACTGGGTCTACTGGTATGCCTGGAGTGCATCCCTTCATGGGTTCATTCAATTTAGGGCAGGGGTAGGCAACCTTTCCCCTTTAAGGGCCGAGGGATTTCAGCTCCCAGAAGCCTCAGTCATGTTGGACAATAGTCCCATGTTGGCCAATAGCTCCTGGGATTCTGGGAGCTGAAGTCCCTCGGCCCTTAAAGGGGAAAGGTTGCCTACCCCTGCTTTAGGAGGACTCCATTGGAGATTGTAGGGAGAGGGAGTCCATGCCTCTACTGGCAAGGGACTCTCCTTAAGGACATTTGCTTGTGTGGTCGATTCCAGAATGCTTGGTTGAACTGTGGCCACTAGAGCACTTTTCAAATTTAGCCTTCTTTCTAATTCTCTGATTCTGGCCTCGCATGTGGTGTGCAGCCTGGGCTGCTATTTTGGTTTTCTGTGCTAATATGAAATCAGCAGCTTGTTTTGCCTGGCCTAATTTGTTTTGCCCTGGTGGTGCATGTTAGCGTGGTGACGCAGCGCGTGGGAACCACATAACGTGAAGCACCAGGATCCAGACTGTCTTCGATGAAGCAGGCAACGTTGTCAGCTACAGGAAAACTCCTTTCCCCTCCAGACAGAGCAGAGAGAGACTCAGCAGATGTCTCACTAAGAGACTTTTAATCTTCAGAAGTTCTATGTACAAAGACTATGTACAACAATACACCAACGCACTCTCCAACAATCTCAACCTTCCACAATCAACCCACACATGTGTCCAGAGGCTTGTCCCTTATATAGCCAGTGTTCCACATGGCTTTCTGGCCCTGCCTCTTCCTTTTGGACACCTGTCAATCATCAATATGACTCAATATGTTTGCAGCCCTTTTTCAGCATTTACTGTGCTTTACAGCACCAGGTGACTCCCTGTCATTATGTCACCTCCTATTTCATCAGCCTTGATGCTGCATGACTCAGCAGAGGCCAAATGCTTAGTCATCATGGCTGCTGCCATTCACCACATTGTGCATTTTTCACTGGAACATTATTCCAACATTCCCCTCCAAAATGAACAATGTGTGCACAAATCTTACTTTTACACTTCTCAAGTAGTGTGTTCTTCTCAATCATGGAGTGTTTATCTGTGGCTCCCCTTTCTGTTTCCCTTTTGTGACATATCCCACCAGCCTGACATTTCTAATGTCCTCTTGCTGTGTTTCAGTGCTCTGGCCTCTGTCTGTACCACTGTCAAACCTGACCTGTGTGTGCCCCAGACTTTAGAACCCCGTTCTAGATCTTTGAGCTCCGGTCTAGATCCACGAACCTCATTCTTTTCCTCCAGCCGCACTCTCCTGATATGCACTTCACTGGAAACTGTCCACCACTCCAGGCACATTTCTTCATCTGGTGCAACCCTGGCCTAGATCTACCTGCCATCCTGGCCTAGACGATCTTATCACTCTGCCAACTTCTAGGCTGCACCTACCACTTTTCAGAGCCCTGAGCTTCCGCTGCTGCTCCTGGTGTCAAACCTAGCTCCGAGGCCAACCGCTTATGCCTCTCTACCTGCAGAGCCTTCGTGAGGATGTCAGCTACATTGTCCTCCGAACAAATGTACTCAAGTCTCAGAACTCCATTCTGGACCAACTCCCTCACATTCATATACCTGACACCTATATACTTCGTTCGGTTCTTCAGGTTCTCCGCCTCTGACATGGCAATGCAGACCTGTGAGTCCTCATGCATGCTCGTCGGTCCTGTGCATGCGTCATCTAGATCTTCCAGCAGCTGTCTTATCCATTGCACCTCTCCTGCCATTTTGGACAAAGCTGCAAATTCAGCTTCCGAGGTACTCAGTGCCACACAGCTCTGTTTCCTGCTTCTCCAAACCACTGGACTGTCTGCGTACCTAATCAGCAAACCTGTCACTGATTTCCTATCATGTAACTCAGATGCAAAAGTGCTATCTACAAAACAATCCAGCTGTGCTCCAGATCCCTGTAGCACAAGCTTCTGCTTCTTGCTGCCCTTCAGGTACCTCAATACCCTTTTCACCACAGTCCAGTCCTCCAACTTGGGATTGCTTACTCTACGGCTCAGCACGCTAACAGCAAAGGCTATATCTGGCTGCGTGTTATTGGCTATAAACATTAAACTGCCAATAACTGACCTGTACAGATCAGGACGCTCAAACACCCTGTCAGACTCTGTGCTACTTGTGAACCCTGGTGTTATGGGACTCCTAACCACCTTTGCACTCTCTAGTCCACATTTTTCTAGCAACCTCTGAATCTTCTTTGTCTGACTTAGCATCAATCTGCCATCTGCTGTTCTCTCCACTTCTATCCCAAGATAGGACTTGAGGTTCCCTAGGTCTTTTAGAACAAATTTCCTTGCCAGCTCATCCTGCACGGCCTTCACCTCCTTCTCCATCTGAGCAGCCACACAGAGGTCATCTACATAGATGACTAAAGTGACCCCTCCTCTCCTATACACACATGCATCTGCCACACTCTGTGTGTATCCAAGCCTTACTAGTTCCTCGTGGATGCACCTATTCCAGCAGCGCATACTCTGCTTTAGGCCATAGAGAGCTTTCTTGAGTCTGTAGACCCTACCCTCCTTGCCATCATCAAACCCAGGTGCCTGTTCCATATACACCTCCTCCTCAAGCTTGGCATTGAGGTAGGTGGTCTCAAAATCAAAGTGCCTCACTATCTGCCCTTTCCTGGCAGCTACTGCAAGCACTAATCTAAGACTTTCTGGCTTGGCTGTAGGAGAGAATGTCCTGTCATAACTCTCAAATTTCTGTTAAGAGAAACTTCTTGCTACTAGCCTGGCCTTGTACTTCTGGGTCCCATCAGGCATCTCCTTCCTTTTGTAGACCCACCTGCAACCTACAACCTTCCGGTCTCCTGGCCTGGCTACCTCCTCGAAAACCTCTCTCTTCACTAGTGAGTCAAACTCACTCTCTATGGCCTGGAACCACTTCTCTTGTTCCTCTCTGGGAAAAGTGAGAAGCTCCTGGAAACTCTCAGGTTCCTCTGCCACTGCAGCACACACCCTAGTGTTCTGTACTACGAAATGCTCTGGAGGCCTTCTCACCCTTTGTGTCCAGCTGAGGATGATCATTCTTGCCTTACCCCTCTCATCCTCACTGTCAGTGCTGCTCTCTACACCCCTGTCTGTGGCTGTGGGTGTTGACGCCTCACTCTTGGGTGTTGTAACAGTGGGAGCTTGGGTGCCTGTGAGCTGGCTGGAAGTACTGGGCTGACTCTCTGTGGTGTCTTTTGGTGTTTCCACCCCTCCATTCCCAGTACTGCCACCACACTGTTGTCCCAGTCTGATGAAGACTTCCTGATTTGAGTGGATTCTCTCCCACCCCGAGTGCCTTTCAAAGTTCGCACTCCTGGACAACATGATGCTCCCACCTCCCAGATGGAACCTATAGCTGTTCTCCTCATACCCCACAAACATCAATCTTTTCCATTTGGGGTCACCCTTCTTCCGGAACCTCTGGGGAACCAAAACATTGGCAAATTGCCCAAATACCCTCAGGTATTTCAGATTGGGTGGCCTCCCATACAACATGTAGTATGGGGTTTGCTGCACCTTGGAATGCTACAGTCAGTTGCTTATGTGGCATGCCGCCAAGACTGCCTCCCCCCAAAGACCTTCTGGAGCTTCAGCATCCAACAGCATACAGTCTTTGAGTTGGGTCAGCACGCCTATCTTCCTCTCGGCCAGTCCGTCCTCCTGGGGAATCGCAGGGTTGGTGGTGTTGTGGCGGATGCCCTTCCGCTTCAACCAGGTATGTAGGCTGGAAGAAAGAAACTCACCACCCCGGTCTGTAACAAGGGAGCCCACCTTGAAATCAAATTCTCTTTCAACTCTCTCCACCCAGGCCTTGAATGTGGGAGCTGCCTGATTTTTCTCCTTTAGAGTAAAGGCTTATGTGTACCTCGTATGGCAATCCACGATTACCATAAGGTACCTATTCCCACCTTTAGACTTGCTATAAGGGCCTGCTATGTCCGCATGAACTACCTGGAATGGCCTCTGGGTAGTGAACTTGTTCCTTTTTGCAACAGGGAGGCTTTCAGCTTAATCCTGCTGCATACAGTGCATTCAAGGTGGTTACTGCAGTTCTCCCACTTAAGCCCAGGACATACCCCCTTCAGCTTGTCCAAATTGTTGAACCCGGCATGCCCTAGGACCCTGTGCAGGTAGTGCACACAGTTGGAATGCAGTGGCACATTCCCAACTGTGGCACACCCTGCCTGGGAATCCAGAAAGTATAACTTGTTGTGCCTGTGTGCTTTGGCACAAACCTGCCCCCCTCTAGTGATGAGGCACTCATCCCCCTCAAACTGCACTGCATAGCCCTCTGAAACTAAGGCTGAGACACTGATCAAACAGTTTTGTAACTTGGGGGCACAGAGGACATTCTCAAAATCCCTTTCAAACCCAGGGAAATGCACAGTCCCCATGTCTCTGATTTGACCAGAACCTCCATCAGCCAAACCCACTCTGCTGACACTGGAGGGCTTCCTGTCCTTCAGCATGGACCTCTTATTGATGATGTGGTGTGTGGTTCCACTGTCAATCATCCAGAGATGTGTGTCAGCATCTGCATGATGAGCCTTAGAGTCACTCTCCTTGACTGCTGAAATAGGCCATTTCCTGTTCCCAGGAGATTGGCGTGGTAGCTGTTTCCCTCTGGCAGCTGGTGACCTCCTGCAGTTCCTTTGAAAATGTCCTGGCCGTCCACAAGAGAAACATCATTTTGCTCTGCAAACAGCTGCATTCTTAGTCTTTTGAACTGCTTCTGGTGGTGTGGTTGTTGTTGTTGTTGGCTGGACCTGTTGCTGTCTCTGAATGCCAGCTTCAAAACGCCATCTTTGGCATTCCTCCAAAACACGTGTGGTCACTAGGTCCACAGAAAGTTGGGTCTCTGGCACCCCCTGGAGGCTGTACAGGATATGGTCAAATTCTGATGACAAACTGCCCAGCAAAATGTGTGCCTTCTGCAGCCTTGACAACTCTATTCCTCTAGCGTGTACTTCCAGGAATATGTTTCATTTCAGCCAGATGCTGCTCTGCAGACTGGCCTTTGACTATTTTACATGCATACAGTCTCTTTGTCCAAAGCATCTTTGACAACGAGGAATCAGACTGATGCACATTCTTCAAAGCAAGCCAAACCTCCTGGGCAGACCCTTTATCTCGCACATGGTCCAACTGGCTGGAGTCCAAACAAAGACAGATAGTCGCACATGCTCTCCTGTCTGTTTGTGCATTCTTTGAATTTAGACCCTCTTCCACAGGTTCTCACAGCCCCTCACGGACCAGGGTAGCTTCCATTGCGAGTAATTCTGATCAGTCAATTTAGGAAACTTTATGCCTTCCATTCTTGCAATTAGGCAAAACAACAGCACAGCATTGGCAGCCTTCCCAGCTTTCACTATCAGTAACAGATAAGGGCAGCTAAACAGCTAGGCTCTTAACTCTTTGCCGACCGGCACTTTAGATAGTTGAAAGCAGCTCTTCTGGATGTAGACAAAAACAGTCACTTACTTTCATCTAGTCAGAACCTCTGGCGCAGACTGGGCCCATAACCAGTGTTAGCGTGGTGACGCAGCGCGTGGGAACCATGAAACGTGAAGCACCAGGATCCAGACTGTCTTCGATGAAGCAGGCAACATTGTCAGCTACAGGCGCAGAGGAGGAGGAGAAGGAGGGTGGGACCATCCTCAGGCCTATAAAGGCCCCTGTGAGCCTTCCCTCCCCCCCCCCCACGAGCAGCGGCCACCGGACCTTCCACCTGGGCCCCATTACGCCCGGCCTCACGGAGTGTTTCTTCGGCGTAGGAGCAGGACTGTACATCTGGGACTGTCCTTGGCCCCTATTGCAGCTGACCTTACTCTAGCCACCTGATGACCTTGGAGAGTCACCTCCCATTTATAATTCCAAGGACCTTCATGCAGCTGTGGTTAAAACAAAGGACTGGAGTCAGCTGGGTGCTTATCCCCTCTTTTATATACTGGAGCTGACAATAGTCGGGGAGCGGATATTCAGGTGGTGTGGGGGAGGGGGAGATATGGTGGCAGTAGAGCCAACAGATGTTACAAAAGAAGGAGGGATCGATGCTTGATATCTATCCCGCCTTCAGTTGGCTCTACTTCCCAAGATAATTTGGGGAATGTGCCATCCATTCCACTGACCTTTAATCTGCTCCTTTGCAATGCCAGGTCGGTCAAAAATAAGACACACATCATCCACGACCTCTTGGTGGATGAGGCGGCCGACCTGGCATGCTTCACTGAGACCTGGCTGGGGGATGCCAGCTCCGCGACCTGGGCGCAGGCTCTCCCAGCTGGGTACTCAATTAGCGAGCAGGTGAGGGAAAGTGGGCGGGGGGGTGGTATAGCCTTGATCCATAGGAACACCTTGACCTTGATCAGGAAACCTATCCAGAAAATGACACACATCGAGTGTATGTACCTTAGCCTGAAGACCAGGGATAGTTTAGGGATTCTGTTGGTATACCGGCCACCCCGTTGCTTAACAGACTCCCTGACCGAGCTGACTGCCCTGGTTTCTGAGTTGCTGCTGGAATCGCCCAGACTTTTGGTTCTGGGTGATTTCAACATTCCACTCGAAACCAGTTTGCAAGATCTAACAGGCGCAGCTCGGGAGTTCATGGAGACCATGACTAACATGGGCCTATCCCAATTGGTCAACAGGCCCACGCATTGTGCTGGTCATACCCTTGATGCGGTCTTTAGTATGGAGCAGGAATATCCGTGGGCAGAGATCAAAAATACCTCTGCCCTGTCATGGACAGATCATTTCCTGATCAAGGCAGAACTAAAGGCTGTTACCCACCCTCCCGGGGGTGGTGGACCCATTAGAACGGTCCGCCCTCGAAGGCTCATGGAACCAATTGGTTTCCAGAAAGCCTTGGAGGGTCTAATGGTTGGCAACGCCGGTGATTCTGTCGAGGCCTTTGTGGACACTTGGAACATCGATCTCACCAGGGCTATTGACACAATCGCTCCCAAGCGTCCTTTCCAGCCCGCTTCGAATCGTAAGCCCTGGTATACCGAGGAGCTTAGGAGGATGAAGCGAGCTGGACAACGACTAGAGTGCGAATGGCGGAAGACTCGTCTCTCATCCGACAGAACTCGCCTTAGGAAGCACCTTGATTCCTATAGGGAGGCTTTGCGTGCAGTGCGGAAATCTTTCTGTTCTGCACGCATTGCGTCTGCAGAGTCCCGCCCGGCAGAGCTGTTTAGGGTGGTGGGGGAGTTGACAAAGGTTCCTCCTGCGCCGAATCCCCTACTTAACCCGACGAAAGCCTGCTGTGAGGCCTTTAATATTCACTTTGCAGATAAAATCTCTCGGATAAGAGCTGACTTAGACGCCATTGTTTTGGCAGAATCCGTAGACGAGGTATCCAGGAACTCTGTTGATGGCACTTTATTGGATCAATTACAACCTGTGAGTACCGATGACGTGGACAAGCTTCTTGGAAGTGTGAGAAAGACAACTTGCCCCCTCAATCCTTGTCCATCATGGCTGGTTGTCCGGGGGGGGGGGGGGGGACGCGTTGAGGGTGTTCCTTCGGGACACAATCAACACGTCATTCAGGGAAGGCAAGGTACCATCTTGTTTAAAGGAGGTGGCGGTTAAGCCACTCCTGAAAAAGCCTTCCCTGGATCCCCTGGATAGAAACAACTATAGACCAGTCTCCTTGCTCCCTTTTTTGTGCAAGGTGATCGAGAGGGCAGTTGCTTCCCAACTCCAAGCAGTCTTGGATGAAACCGATTATCTCGACCCATTTCAAACCGGCTTCAGGACAGGATATGGAGTGGAGACTGCCATGGTTGCTCTGACCGATGACCTCCGCCTGAGTATCGACAGGGGTAGTGTGACCCTGTTGGTGCTCTTGGAATTCTCTGCGGCCTTTGACACCATAGATCATGCCAGCCTCTTGGATCGGCTGAGAGAGTTAGGAATCGGAGGCACTGCTTTGCAGTGGTTCCGTTCCTTCCTCTCAGGCAGATCCCAGAGGGTGAGGCTCGGGGACAGTTGCTCATCCAAAATTGAGCTCAATTGTGGCGTCCCTCAGGGTGCCATCCTGTCCCCGATGCTATTTAACATTTACATGAAGCCGCTGGGTGAGATCATTTGGAGGCATGGAGCGCGGTGTCTTCAGTACGCTGATGACACCCAGATATACCTCTCCATGACCAGATCATCGACTCAGACTTCAGATGGCGCCTCTCCTCTTGATGACTGTCTTAGAGCGGTAATGGGTTGGATGAGGAAAAACAGATTGAAGTTGAATCCAGACAAAACGGAGGTACTTGCAGTTACTGGCCCGAAACCAGATCTGGGAATACAGTCTCCAGTCCTGGATGGAGTCACACTCTCCTCTAAGGACTGTGTTCGCAGTCTGGGGGTGCTCCTAGATTCATCGCTTCACATGACCAGTCAGGTGAATGCGGTGGTCAGGAGCGCCTGCTATCAGCTTCGGCTGATACGCCAGCTGCGCCCTTATCTGGATAGAAGGGACCTGGAAGCTGTGGTACACGCCCTGGTAACCTCACGTCTGGACTTCTGCAATGCACTCTACATGGGGCTACCCTTGTGCCTAACCCGGAAACTTCAACTGGTACAGAATATGGCAGCCAGGCTGATTACGGGAACATCAAGGAGGGAGCACATAACACCAGTGCTTAAATCCCTCCACTGGCTGCCAATTAGTTTCCGGGCACAGTACAAGGTGTTGGTTTTGACCTTTAAAGCCCTACATGGCTTGGGTCCATCTTATCTTAGGGACCGCCTCTCCCCATACGAACCCCCCCCCATGCCCTGCGGTCCTCTGGGAGGAATCTGTTGCAGCCAATAAGAACGAGGCTGTCTCAGACCTCCCAGAGGGCCTTCTCCGCAACCACTCCCAGACTCTGGAATGGCCTGCCTGATGAGATCCGTCTTACTACCACTCTTGCTGCTTTCAAGAAAGCAGTAAAGATGGATCTCTTTCGGCAGGCCTTCCCAGAATAACAGTCGGCCCAAAAAAGGGGCCACCATTTTGTCTGACTCCTTTGTAAAAATTTTGTTTTAATTTATTAATTTAATTAATACAGCATTTTAACTACTCTGTGGTTTAATCTTGTTTTAAGGGGATTGGGTGGGGGGAGGAAAGGATTAAAGGGAATAGGAATGTTTTAATGTTGTTCTGTTTTATATGCTGTTGTCCCCCGCCCCGATTGCCTTGCAGAGGGGCGGGCTACAAATAAAAATTTATTATTATTATCATTATTATTATATACAGGAAAACTCCTTTCTCCTCCAGACAGAGCAGAGAGAGACCCAGCAGATGTCTCACTAAGAGACTTTTAATCTTCAGATGTTCTATGTACAAAGGCTATGTAAAACGATACACCAACACACTCTCCAACAATCTCCACCTTCCACAATCAACCCACACATGTGTCCAGAGGCTTGTCTTTTATATAGCCAGTGTTCCACATGGCTTTCTGGCCCTGCCTCTTCCTTTTGGACACCTGTCAATCATCAGTATGACACATCATGTTTGCATCCCTTTTTCAGAATTTATTGTGCTTTACAGCACCAGGTGATTCCCTGTCATTATATCACCTCCTGTTTCATCAGCCTTGATGCTGCATGACTCAGCTGTGGCCAAATGCTTAGTCATCATGGCTGCTGCCATTCACCACATTGTGCATTTTCACTGGAACATTATTCCAACAGTGCAGTGGTTAAATGCCTGTACTGTAGCCATTCACTCATAAACCACAAGGTTGCGAGTTCAATACTAGCCAGGGCTCAGGCTTGACTCAGGCCTGCATCTTTCTGAGGTCACTAAAATGAGTACCCAGCTGTTTGGGGGGCAATGAGCGTACAGTTGTAAAACGCTTAGACAGTGCATAGCACAGTATGAAGCGGTATATAAATGAAGCTGCTTTGCTTTTCCAATTCTTCTATTCTTAGTCTCAGGGCTGTGTTCTCCTTCTCTGCCCTATTGGCTCTTTGACTAGCCTTGTTGGATGTTCTGGTGAGGTGTGTGTTTTCAGTCACCTTGTCTCTAATTTGTGTGGACCAGATTGCCAATTTGCTTTTTAGAAACCTCTACCCCCAACTGCTACCTTTTATACTCATCCACTGCATCATGGGCTAGAGTCCAAATGCCCCATGACGCTGTTATCCTTTTCTCCCTTGGGGACACTCCTCAGTCCTTTTTTCTCTATTTTGAGGTTATAGGCCTCCAGTAAGGTCAGAAATGGATCCTCCGTGAAGAACCAACTGGACGCCCAGGGATTGGGCCCCTTCTTGGTGATCCACTTATGAAGCCTGTCCTGGACCTGCTCCTCCTTGACTAACTTGGCGACTTTCATTTCCTTGCCCTGCTCTCTTTTCTCTGTGACATGGGAACAAATCTCTTCCCTGCTAGCCACACTAGGACCGCCTTGTCCTTACTAGCTTGACTTAGATTCGCTAGCCACACTAGGACTTCCTTGTCCTTACTAGCTGAACTTGACTTTGCTAGCCACACTAGGACTTCCTTGTCCTAGCTTAACCTTCCGGGCCAATGGGACTACCTTGTCCCACCGGTGAACTCATGGGTTGGAGCTGGTGTCTGACCACTCACTATCACGGAGGCTGTGGGGTCACTACTGCAGTTAGTGCCATGGGCAACCTGCAGTAGACCCTGGCCAAGGATCAGTTAGTTCCTCCTCCTAACTTTTCACTGGGAAGTTCAAGTGAAGCCGTCCTCTGCGGTTGACCTCCTGGGGTAGGTTCCTAGCAGTCACTATCCCTTGGTGCCCCAGCTAGACCCTTGCCATGATTTTTCCTGTCATTAGCTGCACTGGGCCACCTCACCCTCACTAACTCAAAACTGTCATTAGCTGCACTGGGCCACTTCGCCCTCACTAACTCTGCCAACCTTGCACCTAGGAATTACGGCCTCAGATGCAGACATCTCCTCACTTCACCTACCTCGGCTCATCCAAGGTGGTTTTGGGGACAGTTTAAAATTTTGGGTTATGGAAGGGGAAAACCTGAATCGGTGAGCCTGGCTCTTCTCTCCCAATCTGCAATAGAGAAAATAATAACCAAGAAAGGGGGTTAGCCAACCCAAGATAGCCCTTTTTTATTTGCACAAGAACACAATCACATGTTCTCCTAGCTATTATGTCACCGTCTCCTTTATCCAGGATCCTTATTCCTCCTACGTACTGAGATTTAAACAGCCCAAGTAATTAGTTTGGGGCATCCAAATTTCAGGCCGTTTATTGACATGTTTATTAACAGTTTTAGAACAACAGAATCAAGGTAGAGAGAGAGAGTAAATGAGAGTGAGAGGCATTCCTTGCTTGAAATGTATGATGGCATAGAGGGCATGCATATCAAATTTGCAGATGACACCAACATGGGAGGGATGGCAAATACAAGGACAGGATCAGAATTTAAAATGACTTTAACAGATTAGCAAACTGTGTCCCAAAGTAACAAAATGGATTTCAACAGGGATAAATGTAAGGTACTACAATTAGGCAGGCAAAAATATTAATGCAATGATCAAGGATGAGTGACACCTGGTTTCACAATGGTACATGTGAAAGGGATTTAGGACAGTAAGAGCTGTTCAGAAGTGGAACACATTCCTTTGGGGTGTAGTAGAGTCTCCTTCTTTGGAGGTTTTTAAAGAGAGGCTGGATAGCCATTTGTTGGGGGTGCTTTGGTTGTGTAGTCCTGCATGGCAGGGGGGTTGGACTTGATGGCTTTTGACATCTTTTCCAACTCTATGATTCTATTATTCTAGGAATCAGAGTAGACCATAAGTTTAATATGAGTCAGCAGTGGTATGTAGCAGCTAAAAAGGCCAATATGATTCTAGGCTGCATTAGCAGGAGTATAGTGACTACATCAAGGGAATAAATAGTTCCATTCTATTCTGCTTTGGTCAGACCTCATCTAGAATATTCTTTCATTTTGGAAACCACATTTCAAGCAAATTGAATGAAGCATGTCCAGAGAAGAGCAACCAAAATGGTGAAAGGTCTGGAAACCATGCCTTATGAAAATGGTTTAGGGTGCTAGGTATGTTTGGCCTGGAGAAGAGAAAGTTATGAGGTGAAACTATTACCATGTTTAAATATTTGAAGGGCTGTCATATTGAGGATGGAGCAAGCTTGTTTTCTGCTGCTCCAGAGACTAGAATCTGGAACAATGGATTCAAACTACAAGAAAAGAGACACCATCTAAAAATTGAGAAGGACTTCTTTAAGGTAATAGCTGTTCATTAGTGGAATATGCTGCCTCAGAGTTTGTGGAGTTGCTTTCTTTGGAGGTTTCTAAACTAAGGCTGGGTGGTCATCTGTTGTGAAGTCTTTAACTGTGTATTCCTGCATGGCAGGGGGTTGGACTGGATGCCCCTTGCGGGTCTCTTCCAAGTCGATGATGTTATGAGGCTCATAAGATGGTGTCTCTTTTCTTGCAGTGAAGAACACCAGAGTGTTGCTATGTCCTGGCTTTAGGGCAGAGTTGTGGTAGTACAACTGCTATGTGGATCTATCAAGCTTTGTTTCATGAATGCACTATCCTTGATGTCTCATTCAAATTAAGACTGAGGAAACATTTTAGGATGAATTTGACATAATCAGGCCAGGAGGAACATAATCCCTGATAAGACTATAATAGAGTACAAATGCATTCTTAAAACAACCATTCTCAGCCAGAAGAATTCTGAAGAATGAGAACAAATGACAAATATTTATCCACATCAACAGTTATATGCAATTTCCTCTTACTCTAACTGGTTTATGCATATAAATATGAGAGTAAAGGGCTAAGCAAAATTTCATTTAAATCATGACAGTATGATTGCCACCCAGTGTTCAGGTTGCATTAATTTTGGTTATTATTTGCTATGCAATGCATCCAAAATATGGTGGTCCTTGCTTCTTAAAAAAGAAAAGAAAAAGAAAAGACAAGCAATAGCTTTATGGAGATATTCTTCAGTTGTCTCTCAATTGGCATTTGTGTGAGCTCATTCTCACATTTAAACCAGTTTGTGATTCGTCTTCACTCCGTGTCAGTTAGTCGCTTCCAAAAGGTCCATCATTCCCACTATGAAAATGGATCTTTTCATTATTCCTTTATAATTGCTTCTTTTTTGGCACGATTATGATTCCCACTAGTTTGCATCACTTCAAAATGCATGTCAATCATATATAAATCATTGATGACGCAAGCGGCAACACAGTGAGGACGGGGCTGTTTCAGGCACAAAGTAGGACAAATTTAGGAACTGAGCCTTTCTCTGCCCCTCAGCAACCCAGGCTGCTCAAGCACACAATTTCCTCTTTGACCAGCCCAGCTTGGGAACTCTCTCTCTCTCTCTCTCTCTCTCTCTCTATATATATATATATATATATATTAAAAATTGGCAGGATATGTGATCCATTGGTTCTGCAACTACTTCCAACTACTTGCTTCGCTGAGCTGCAGTCTACTCATAATAATAGGTCCCATCAAAAGCACAAAAGTAGTGCTGTGGGGGGGGGGGAATGGCTGATTTCCCAAAAACTGAGGAGGGATGCTGAACACCCCTCTGCCATTAGTCCCTCACTCCAGAATGATGTGATTCAGATCAGCCGTTCCCACTTGTTGAACACGCTTCGGAATTGATTCTTTTCAAAAGAACTGCCAAAAATCTAGTGTCAGGAAACAGTGGATTTTTTGTGTTTGCCTTGCTTCATTGCAATTGAAACTGTGCACAGTAAGATTGGAACTGGTTTCAAGTGGGAAAGACGATCATATAACATGATCAGCAATTCACTTTTAATCATAGTGGGACAAGGACTGTTTGTCAGGATATATATGCATTCCTACTCTTGCTGAAGGCAATGTCTGTTCTTTTAATGCGAGATATCAGTACTTTGAAGTGGTTTTCTGTCACACTATGTAACAGATTGTCATGCTTGGGAGATGGCTTCCCTGAGCAGTAAAGCACCTGTTTGGCATACAGAAAGTTACCTGAAGTCACCAGTTAAATCGATGTAGTAGCAAATGTCTGTCTGAAGCCCAGAGCTTAGAAAGTCATATCTGGACTGGACTCCTAGAATCTAGAAACTCCTTAGTTGGGGATTCTGGAGTTGTTTTGAAAAGAAATAATTTTTCAAAGCCTCACTTAGGCCTTGTAGAGCTCCAGCCAATCAGACAACCCAAGTATGGACAAATTGATTTATCTTGTATAAAGCCAACTCCCTATGTGTTGAGTGGTAAGTCATCAGTAGAAATTATCTGGCATCAAATGTGTTGCATTGGAACTTTTGAAACTTCACCTCAGAATGATGTCATGTGAAGGTCAAAACAGCATTCATTTAAACCTCTTGTAGTTCTTGTTGACAGTCTTCTTTGAAGGAATGCCCTCCCACACTGTTTTACATCTATTTTGCAGAAAGAATTAAAGCAAGGAGCAAAGAAAAGAAGGAAATGCATTGGAAAATAAATATTTAAACATTGAAAAGATTGAATAATGTGATTAATAACACAGCAGTTTGCTCAGCATGTGATTGAGGTATTAGTTGAGTAATGTCAGCACCCAGCAGTGGAACATACACTTAGAGAAAACTATGACTTTCACTTTCTTCTGTCTTTGACTTTTAAAATTTCAAGTGTATTCACACCTGAATATCAGAAAATTTGCAAGGTGTTTTTTTTTGGGGGGGGGGAATTCAGAAAATGAAACAAATGTTTCTTTTATTTGTGCCATGTTGTGCTTTTCCATCTTCTATGTACATGATATAGACAAGGAGCCTCTCATAAAAAGAGAAAGAGTTGGTAAACTTAATTCAGCACTCATGGCTCAGTGCTCAGGGTTTCACAGCCAGACTTACACCCAAAGCCTTGGTCATGAATTGTGTGATGTCCAGCCTGGACTGTTTAAATTCTCCCCTGCATTTCCCCTCATTTTTAGTTCAATTCTTAGATTGTTTGAGCATAGGAATGTTCCACTGTATTAGTTTGTGGGAAGAGCTGTAGGAATCCCCTGCATTTTTCTAGTTTTTGGTTTGCTCCTTCCCAGCAAGCTCTGCTTCAGCTCGGGATTTTTAGTTTTTTTTTTTTTCTTTAGGCAGGCTTGGCTTTATCTGTTTGGTGGCAAACAGGCTCAGGCAGACGGAAATGGCATTTCTTACACCATTCAGCCAATTTAGACACCATTTAGCCAATTTATTTACCATTTAGCCAGATTAGTTACCAGAAGCAGTCAATTCTTTGAAACATCAACAACAAAAAAGTCAAGAGCACCAGAAGCTGAAAGACCCTTCACCAGCTTCATTGAGAAGGAGATCAAATCAAGATCGAACCCAGAGAGATGACAACACTGAAGATTGCTGAAACCTAAACTGTAAAGTACCTTTTTATTTTAAGCTTATTAGAGCTGGGGAGGAGAAACCCTTTTTCTTTTGTTCTTCAAAATAAATTTCCCCTTTTGGACTTTACATTCAGCATTGGAGCCTTTTTTGGGTATAAGAGTTTGATCTCACCAGGGTACTGGCATTGCACACCCATATTTGCCACCACCTTTAGTTGGATGTGTCTTCACAGATTGACTGACCTATCAGTTTTGGTTGGATTTTTGTCTTTTTGCTTAATCTTCATTTAATTTTTGTCCATTTCCTTCATCTACAACTTCACATGGCATGATCTTCACACATCATAATTCTAAGGTGAAGTTTCAAAACTTCCCCCACAACACCTTTTCTGCCAGTAAAGTTTTACTGCATATCTTATATTGAGAGCCAATATGATGTACTGGTTTGAGCATTGGACTACAACTCTCTTGACCAGGGTTCAAATCCTTGCTCAGCTATGGAAACCCACTGGGCAAGGAACACTCTCTCAGATTTTAAGGAAGGCAAAAGCAAACCTCTTCTGAACATATCTTGCTGATACATGGAGTGCTATACTTGTCTGTACTGAGCACATGCATCATATTTCTGGCAAATATCTGGGAAATTGCAACAGAAGCCTAGTTCATGGAAGAGTAGATACCTTTCTTTTCTTCCTGAAATGCTTCCTAAGAAACAGGAATTCTTTTGTTTTTGATTCCCACTATGGATCTTTGCAGCAGTATCTACTGGATTTTGGATCCAAATGACCACCTGGTGATTGGAAAGCTTTTAACAAACAAACAGAACACATCCCAGTTCTTATCAAAGAAGTAGCCATGCTAGTCACTTGCAGAAAAAATGGGGAAAGGGAAGGGAGGAGAAGGGAAAGTGAGGAAGAAAACATGTTTTCTTTTGGTTTTTTGGACTGGTTTTTATTTTAGCATGTGCTTTCATGGATATGAATCCACTTCTTCAAATGCAGTACAGGGTGATATTAAAGTCTAAGGTTATAAAGGATATTTCTATATAGTTGTTGGAATGGGATAGAATGTAATAGGATTCAGAAAGATGCAAATCATGACTCTTGTCCTAAATTTTCATAGAGTTGAATAATGTAATACAGGACTTTCAGATTTTCACAGTGTCCAGTTAGGTGTTGATATTTGAAAGCAATAAATCTGCTTATCAAATGTCATTTTCTTTGGGCTAAGTACCTTCTTTAAGAAGATTCCTTTTGTTATATGTTATATACAGATTCATTGCTTTCACACATCAACACTAACTGATCACTGCATTACCTTATGCAGCCTTTTGAAAGACCTATATCACTTTATGCAGCCCTTTTGGGAAATTTAGGACTAGGGTCATGATTTACTTCTTTCGGTATGCTATTACATTCTGTCCCACTCCCATAACTATATACATGTGCTTTATAATCTGAGGTTTTAATATCACTTTGTATTGCAGCTGAAGAAGTGTATTTAGATCCATGAAAGTGCATGCTAATATAAAAAACAGACTTAAAGGTGCAGCTACATTTTTCCATTTTCCACTTTCTCCCTCCCTCCCCTTCCTCCTTTCCCAGTTCTACTTTATATCTCTTCGTTAACAACATAACATTCGTTAACAACATAACATGAAAATTCCACATATAATAAATATGACCTCAGTATTATCACATTTTATGGCCTCCAATGATATGACACAGAGGGTCTGGAGCTCTTCTAATTATTTTTTTTTTAATTGTCTCATGTTTTTACAGTCTATTGTCTAGCAACAATTCCTTTTAATCTTCTCTTTGAGAATCTATTAATTCTTAATTAAAACTCAATTGCTTGATTCTTTGAGATTGCAACAGTAACCTCTTCAGAGACAAAATGATAAATGGAGCTCTGGCTGCTACATATAAATTATATTCTTCTTCTCTCTCTCTCCCTCCCTCTCCTATTCTCTCTTTTGGCTTAAATGGGAATATATGTTTTTTTCATTGTGTTTCACTGCAGCTGAAAATTGTTAGCTAGATTTTTTTTTCTGATGAGTATAGCATTTTCAGATGTCCATTTATTTTTCCAAAGTAGCTTAGCTTTTCAAATGTATGGAAGGGTTACATTTCTAATAGGAATGGATCACTGTATTTTTTATAGAAAACTTCCTTTTATCAAGTCAGGTTATTTATCCACCTAGCCAGTGAGCCATCTGTTTATCCCTCTGCAGCAGTGACTGTTTAGCATCACAGACAGAGGTCTTTCACACCACCTAAAGTGCAACATTCTTAAATGAAAATGAAATAAAAACTGAATATGAAACCTATTAGGATTTGAACTTCTATCCTTCTACATGCAAAGCATATGCTCTAGCTTTGAACTGTGATCTTTTCCCTAGGTCCCCAGTTCCTTTACCTCTGCCTTTTTATAATATATTTGCTTGCTTAGGGCAGATTTCAGCTGGACTGTCTGAGAATCTAGAAATAATTTATTGACCCTAATTTGCTAGAAGTGTAAATATCAATTTTTAAAGTACATGACTTCAATCCTGTATCAGGAGACACGGCTACAAGATAGATAGACTCCTATCCAACACACACCAAAACCCACTTTTTTTTTTCAGCTGCAGCATCCCAAATCTAGGCATTTCTTGGCCAGTAAAAAGTAGAGGAAGGAGTTAAAAAAGCACCCAACTATTTTTTTATAGCTGGACACACAGTGACACACAGTGACAGGCTTGCATAGGGAGCTCTAGAGGTTCCTGAAGATAATGTCATTGTTCTTCATCCAGCTGTAGGAAAATTGTGTGATGCTCTCAGTGCTCTCACTCACCCAGGAAATGTACATGGGGAGATCTTGTAGCACCTTTGAGACTAATTGAAAGAAAGAAATTGGCAGCATAAGTTTTTGTAGACTTCAGTCTACTTCCTCAGATGCATTTGGTGGAGTGGAAGCCAGGCACAGACATATACAGTCTCCCCTCCATTTCTGTGGGAGATCCGTTCCAGACTCCCCCTCCCACAAAAAAATGGAAAATCACAAATATTCAAGCCCCATAGGCATGAATGGTGGTGCACACCCATGGGCACCCATGGGTGTGCATTGCGGGCACACACCTATTTTGTCCTCCTCCATTTATTGCCCATGATTGGGCGAGGGACACAGACTTCAAGTCTGCAAAAATGGAGGGGTGACTGTATATGCCATTGGTATGTGAGGATGTCAATGCAAATTACAAATCCTTTTTGTATGGAAATGAAGTTGCAGGTCCAGTTTTAATGATGGTCATTAATTTCTCATAATGGAAAATTACCAAGAAGAAATGAAATCTGGAAGGGAAGGAAAGTAATATTGAACAGCACTCTATGGAAGTCTCCCTGATCCATGGAAGTGATACTTGAAAAAAAATGTAATGCTAGGGAAGAAATGTGTGCAAGACATATCTGCCTATCATGTGCCAGTTTGTCCTTTTCTTCTCTGATTCTCTAAAGAACTCTGACTTATATCAAGGATTATAATCAGTGAGTTTCTTTCCATTAACAGTGAAAGTTTAACTAACAATTGAATAAGAAAAAAATGAAATGATAATGAAATGACACACTCAAATGACAATGCAATTTTAGGCTGCATCAATAGAAGTATAGTGACTAGATCAGGGGTAGGCAACCTTTCCCCTTTAAGGGCCGAGGGACTTCAGCTCCCAGAAGCCTCAGCCATGTTGGCCAATAGTCCCATGTTGGCCAATAGCTCCTGGGATTCTGGGAGCTGAACTCCCTCGGCCCTTAAAGGGGAAAGGTTGCCTACCCCTGGTCTAGATCAAGAGAATACTGCCACTCTATTCTGCTTTGGTCAGGCCTCACCTGGAATACTCTGTCCAGTTCTGGGCATCACAATTCAAAAAGGATGTGGAGAAACTGGAGTGTGTCCAAAGGAGGGCAACTAAAATAGTGAACGGTCTGGAAACCAAGCCCTATGAGGAACGACTTAGGGAGCTGGGGATGTTTAGCCTGGAGAAGAGAAGGTTAAGAGATTATATGATAGCTTTGTTTAAATATTTGAAGGGATGTCATATTGAGGAGGGAACAAGCTTGTTTTCTGCTGCTCCAGAGACTAGGACCTGGAACAATGGGTGCAAGTTCCAGGAAAAGAGATTCCACCTCAATATTAGGAGGAACTTCCTGACAGTGAGGGCTGTTCGACAGTGAAACACACTCCCTCAGAGTGTGGTGGAACCTCCTTCCCTGAAGGTCTTTAAGCAGAGGCTGGATGGCCATCTGTCGGGGATGCCTTAATTGGGAGTTCCTGAATGGCAGGGGGTTGGAGTGGATGGCCCTTGTGGTATCTTCCAACTCTACGATTCTATGATTCTATGTTCTATGTCCCTGTTTTACAAGATGTTATTCAGAAATTAAAACAATGAAGTATGATGTAAGCATCAAAAAGTAACAAAATGGCAAATAATGTATATCTAAAAAACAGCTAAACATATTTCATAGAATTCACAATAACACATCCAGATTAACAGTAATCATATGACACCCTCCTAAATAAAAGTATTTGTTGATAGGTAAAAGTTGCCAAACAATTATGATCATTGTTCCTGTGTTTTCATTTCTTGCAGCACAACCAACATAATTTATGGATCTGCCAGTATTCAGTGAAATATTTTGTTCTTCAGAATTACTGTAGATAAACAGCTCATGGTAATTCAAGTTAGAATAAATTTTAAATCTTGCTGACATGGATTTGTTGTTCAAAATAAAAACAAAGGAGACATGCCATTATAAATTAAGTATGTAGTTAGAAGTTATGGATACAGAAGAGAAGTCTGTGTGAGAAAAAAGTGCATTTTTTATTCATTGATTTCCCCCAATATTAAAATACAGCTTACATGGAATGTTTTGTCTCAGATATGGATACTTAATGAGTATGTACTTGGTAGACAAATAATAGTAATATTAATATGGTACATATTGAGGGTGACAGTCAAAGCTTCACCCCTATGAACCTGCTTCCAACACTTTCAAAATAATTTGCATTTGGTATCCTTCAGTTGTAGACATGGTGAATATCACATTTGACTTATAGACATAACTACCTAGTGTTGTATGCTAAAGGTCACTGGATGGCCTTACATGTCTATTGAAGAATCTTTCAGTGAGAAATAGATGAATCCACTGAATTACTGCTTGAGATGATTGATAAGATAACAAAGAAGTTCCCAGCATTTCATTATGGCTGGTGTATAAATGAATAACATTGTCAGTTCACTAAATCATATATTCATAGATGTCTGAAATAGAAATGAATGACCTTTTATGGCAGGCATCAGCCTTCCTTTCTTCACACTCCCCCCCCCCCCAATATACTAGTATCTACTGGTGGTCACTAATTTTCTCTTCAAGGATACCACCATAGCAAATGGAGAACAATAAAGCAATAACTACCAGAGAAATTGCACTGATATCTTAAATAGCTTTTGTACAATTTTATAGCTACAATTAGGTAAGGTTCTTTGTTGTCTTGGTCTTGTCAAATCACTTTGTCTGCTAACATGGTATCCAAGTTAGTGATTCTATTCCATGCTATTCAGTTGAAATAAAATGTTCATTAAAATAATGCCCTCATTTAAAAATTATGGTGTTGAATGTCAGGATACAACAGGCAACTTTGGAACTTCTTCCCATGAGAAGATAGGCTTGCTGAACTGCCATCCTTGCTGAGCTACCATTAGTGAGTAAAACTGTTCACTTGACCTTTGGTCTTTTTAAAAACTTTTTTAAAAAATGTGTTTAATATAATGAACATTTATTTATTTTATGGTGGACAGACAAATTATATATATATATAAAAAACAATAATCATGATTTTTATGGTGGGCTTCTTTATTTTTTTAAAAAATGTCTTCTTATATCACTCTAGGTTCAGGACCATATTCCCTTCCCTTCCATGTGGAGAGGAGGGTGTCTTCTGGAATATCAGCAGTGATATATTCAAGTCTTTTACTCCAAATCTCATAAAAAATCAAGTCTAAAGTCACATCTCAAGTTGAGTCTCAAGTCTGGGAGCCAACCTTAACAGAAAAAAGGAGCCAGGGTGTGTTTCTCAGAGAGGAGCAGCAAACACATTAGGCAATGAGCTTTAGGTGAGAGTTGAGGTCTGCTCAGCAGCTTGTCCCTTCTTCATATTGGAAGAGTCTTCTAAAGCCTTTGAAAAGATTTAGAAGGATCCTTCTGCCTCAAGCCCTTTGTTTAACGTAGGGCCTTTACAGACTGCCAGAAATAGTGCAGCTTGAGGCCACTTTAACTGTCCTGGCTCAGTGCTAAGGAATCATGGGAAGTGTAGTTTATTGTGGCACCAGAGCTCTCTGATAGACAAGGCTCAATGTCTCAGAAAAAAATACAGTTCCTATGATTCCCTACCACTGAGCCAAGACAGTTAAAGTGGCCTCAAGCTGCACTATTTCTGGCAGTTTGTAAAGGCCCATAATTGATGTTCCCTTCTGAGAAATGTACCCTGTGCTCTAGGGACATGTCTTTCATGCTACTCAAAGTGATTAGCACCAGCAAGTCAGTCACTAAAAATATGCAAGTCTCAAATAAAGTCAAGTCTGAGTGTAATTTTTGCTAAGTCATTGGAGTGACATGAGTCTGACTTAAGTCCAAGTCAATTGACTTGAGTCTACATCACTGAATATCAGTTTGCCAAGAACTGTTGTAGCACCTTTGAGACTAATTGAATGAAATAAACTGTAGCATATGCTTTTGTACCCTGGATCTACTTCTTCAGATGCATGGGTTTATGCAATCTGAAGAGAAACCAGAGTATGCATGCATATATATGAGTTAACATCTTGGCTCAGGCTTAATTTGCTCTAGGACCCATTTATCTTTCTTTTTAGCAGTCCACTATATCCATAGAACTCTTCTCCAGCACCACATTTTAGATATGCTGATTATTTTAGTGTTTTTTCTAGTGACCCACACCTTCTTAAAAAGGAGCCAAAGTACGATAGTCTCAACTTGATCATCTTACCTTTCAAGGAGACCTCTGGTCTGATCTGTTCAAGAACCCATTTGTTTGTCTTCTTGGCTGTCCATGGTATCCTAAGTACTCTTAAATTAGTTGATTTTCTTTCTATCTGCTTCCTTCACTGTCCAACTCTTGCATCAGTACATGGTAACTGGGAATACAATGGCCTGGACAATTCTGACTTTAGTGCTCAGTTGTATGTCTTTGCACTTCAGTATCTTGCCCAGTTCTTTCATAGCTGCCCTTCCCATTCCCAGTCTTCTTTTTATTTCTTCACTGCAGTCTCCATTTTAGACTAGACCAGGTGCTGACTGTGGCACAGATCATGAATTGCTCATACCAAAAATAAGAGTAAGACTTAAGAAGAAAACAAACCCAGTGATTATACCAAAATATGATCTAAATAATATCTTAACAGAATTTGCTGATAACATAAGAAACAGATTCATACTACTAAGCCTACTAGACAGAGAACCAGAGGAACTATGGTCTGAAGCCAGAGATATAATAAAAATATCCTGGAAAGCTGACAGGAGGGGTGATTGCAGAGGCAAAGGGAAGTCCACAGCAAGGTCTGAGTTACCAATCTGCGGGGTCAGCCAGTGAAAGGGTTAAGCAGTCTGAAGGTCTAGGATTCTGGAGAAGCAAAGTGTCAAGGCAGTCTGAAGTCAAGGGTTCCAGTAGCCCAAGATAAGTCAGCATTCCAAGGGTCAAGGGTTCCGGTAGTCCAAGATAAGTCAGCGGTCCGAGGGTCAAGGGTTCAGGCCATGGAACAAGGAGAGTCAGAAAGCTCAGGTAATCTCTGGCACCAAGGCAGTGCTTCTGCACCTGCTTAAATTCCCAAGGTGCCGGAGCTCAGCTGGGACTGATTACCTCAGTCTTTTTCATACAGCCTCCTCGAGCTCCGAAGGCCCACCCTTTCCCCTTGATGCTGGCTGAAGGTAGACACAGTCCCTTGATCCTCTTCCATGTCCAAAGGTCCTTCTGCAGGGAGGCTTGGCTGCAGAGCCTCTTGGGAGGCCACAGGATCTGCTGAAGCTGGTAAAGCAGAGCTGGGGCTGGGCTGGAGTTCCACCACTGCAGGCTCAGGATGTCAAGGAGGTTCTGGCTTGTCCTCCTCATCCAGACAGGGCAGGACATCACTTCCCCTCCCATCATCCTCCTCCACACCTGGAGGAGGCCACAGCCAGTTGGGGAAGCAGTGATGGAAGGCCCAGACCAGACAGGGAGAATGGGCATCCATAGCATCTTCCCAGGAAGAGGAAGGTGCTGCACTGATAGCCAGACCAGATCCCCAACCCACAAAAGAGGACATTCCTGGTGTCCCCAATCCACTCCCTTTTTGTACACCTCCTTGGCCACCTTGAGCTGCTCCAGTAACAGGGACTGCATGGCCTGGAGTTTCTGGAGTCACCAATCCGCCACAGGGACTGACAAGGCTGGGGAGACAGCAGAAAATCCCTGAGGATGAAAGCCCCCTGTGGCAAAGAAGGGAGTCTACTGGGTCAAAGCATGGGCCAAGTTGTTGTAGATGAACTTGGCCAGCAGAAGCAGGTCACCCCAGTTCTCCTGGTGGTAATTGGAATAGCACTGCAGATACTGTTCCAGGGTCCCATTGGTGCACTCCGTCTGCCTGTCTGACTGTGAGTGGTGAGCCAAGGACAGGTAAGGCGCAATGTCCAGGAGGCACAACACACTGGTCCAGAAATGGGTGGTGAACTGTGTGCTGCAATCTGAGACCACACCCTCAGGAAGGCTATGGAGCTGGAAGACATGATGGACAAACATCCAGGCCACCTCCTTCACTGTAGGGAGGCCAGCACAGGGCATGAAATGGACCATCTTTGAGAAGAGGTCCACCACCACCCAAATAATGGTATATCCAGCAGAGAGGGGCAGGTCCATGATAAAGTCCACGGACACTTCCAGGACCCAAAAGGCATCGGCAGGGGCAACGGCAAACCCGCAGACTGTCCCAGATAGTGATACACCGGACAAGTGTCAACATACTTGGCCACCTCCACCAAGACATGAGGCCACCAAAACTCTTTGGTGAGGAGGTGCAGAGTCTTGCAGAAGCTGAAATGTCCTGCTGGCTTGCTGTCATGGCACAATTTCAAGACTTCCTCCCAACAAGCACCAGATGGCACATAGAGACAGCCTCAGAGGTAGAGAAGGCCATCCTGAAGCAGAAAGGGAGAAGCGTCCCCCTCTGCACAGCATGCCTGTCCACCAGCGGGTCCTGGCTCTGGAAGTCATGGATATGGTCCAGCAAAGTGGCAGCCCTCAGCGTGGCAGCGAAGTTCTCCAGGTGCAGAATGGTGAATTGGAACTTCCCTTCTGAGTCTATGGCATACTCCACCCTCCAGGAGAGAGCATCAGCCTGCCGGTTCTGGGCTCGAAGCACATGCTGGAACCAGAAGTTGAAGCAGGCAAATAACATGGACCACTGCTTCTGCCACTGAGAGAGCTTCTGCATTGTCTGCAAATGTTCCAAGTTACAATGGTTCATGTGTACCTGCACCGGGTAAGCCACCCCCTTGAGGAGATACCACCAGGTCTCCAAAGCCACCTTGATCTCTAACAGCTCCTTCTCCCAGATGGTGTAGTTCCACTCCAGAGGAATGAGCTGCCAGGAGTAAAAAGCTCAAGGCAACAGATGCACTTGAGGCCCTGTCAGCTGGACCAGTACAGCCCTGATGGCGATATCCAAGGTGTCTGCCTCAATGACAAAGGGCATCCGTGGGTCCAGGTGCTGCAGGATCAGAGCCAAAGTGAAGTGCACCTTCAGGACCTTGAAGGATTGGTGTGTGGCTGCCATCCACTGAAAGTGTGCCTTCCCTCACAACAGCTGGGAGATGGGTGCCACTAGGGTTGCATAGTCCTCAATGAACTTCAAGTAAAAGTTTACAAACCCTAGAAACCACTGGACGTCCTTCCTCCTGTGGGGGGCTGCCAAGACAGCAGAGCCTCCACTTTGGTAGTGTCCATGGCCACGCCCTGGGCTGAGATGAGGTATCCCAAGAAGTCCACCTCTTGGAGGTCAAGGCAAACTTCTTGAGTTTAGCATAGAGCCAGTGTTCCCAGAGCCTCTGGAGCACAGTGTGGACATGAGCATCATGGGCTGCTTGGCTAGGAGAGTAAATCAAAAAAATAATCTAAATAAATGATGACAAAGCAGTCTAGATAGTCCCTAAACATGTCATAGGCAAAATTTTGAAAGATGGATGGGGCATTACACAATCCAAAGAGCATGATGGTATACTCATAATGCCCATACAGCATCTGGAACACTGTCTTCCACTTATCCCCAGCCCAGATCCTCACCAAGTTGTAAGCCCACCAGAGGTCCAGTTTGGTGAAGACCATGGAGCCAGTTCAGCAGCTTGGGGATCAAAGGCAATGGATACCGATTACAAATGGTGATCTGGTTGAGTCTCTGGTAGTCATTGCAGAGGCGCAGCTTC
Organism: Phrynosoma blainvillii; assembly: GCA_026167975.1. Taxonomy (NCBI): domain Eukaryota; kingdom Metazoa; phylum Chordata; class Lepidosauria; order Squamata; family Phrynosomatidae; genus Phrynosoma; species Phrynosoma blainvillii. Next base: position 43,661,151 of record JANUYF010000003.1, read on the forward strand.
CCACACTTCTTGCGCACAAACAAGATGGGTGTGCCAGCAGGAGACTCGGAGAGACAGATGAACCCCTTCTGGAGCTTCTTCTACAGAGAGTCCCTCAGAGCCACCAGCTCAGGCTCTGAGTGGGAGGAGAGGTGCCCCACCAGAATAGGGGCCCCTGGTACCAGGTCAATGGAACAGTCATACAGCCAGTGTGATGGGAACTGGTCCACTTCCTCCTTATTGAACAGCAAAAGAGTCAATCACTCTGAAGGTCTAGGATTCCAGAGAAGCAGAGTGGCAAGGCAGTCTGGAGGTGAAGGATTCCAGTAGTCCAAGATAAGTCAGAAGTCTGAGGGTGAAGAGTTCAGGCCAAGGAACATGGAGAGCCAGAGACCAAGCTTTTACCAGAAAGCTCAGGTAATTTCTGGCACTGAAGCAGCACTTCTGCACCTGCTTAATTCCCCAAGTTGCCAGAGCTCAGCTGGGGCTGATTATTTCAGCATTTTTCATAAAGCCTCCTCGAGCTCCAAAGGCCCACTCTCTCTGCTCAACACTGGCTAAAGGTAGGCAGAGTCCCTTGATCCTCCTCCATCTCTGAAGGTCCTGCTGCAGGGAGGCTTGGCTGCAGAGCCTCTTGGGAGGCCACAGGCTCTGCTGGAGGCTCTGCTGGAGCTGGCAAAGCAGAGGTGGGGCTGGGCTGGGGTTCCACCACTGCAGGCTCAGGACCCCAAGGAGGTTCTGGCTTGTCCTCTGAGTCCTCCGAGTCCTCATCCAGGCAGGACATGACAAAAAGAAGAATATATCTGTTCAACTTGTATGCGGAACATATTATAAGAAAAACAGGCTTGGACACAGAAGAAGGAAGAGTAAAAATAATAGGAAGGAATAGCAACAATCTAAGATATGCAGAAGACACCATAGTACTAACAGAAAACCTTACAGATGTGGAACACCTACTAAGGAAGATCAAAGAAGAAAGTGTAAAGACAGGCTTAATACTGAACATAAAGAAAACAAAAATGATGAACTCCAAGGACCTTCACAAGTTCATCCTAGACAATGAAGAAATAGAAATAGTAAAAGAATTCCCATACCTGGGATCAAACATTGATAGAAATGAGGAGTGCAGTCAAGAAATCAGAAGAAGACTAAGAATGGGGAGGGTTGCTATGAAAGAACTAGAAAAGATTCTAAAATGCAAAGATATTCAACTGAGAACAAAAGTTAGAATCATACAAGCCATTGTATTTCCTATTACCATGTATGGATGTGAGAGCTGGACAATTAAGAAAGATGATAGGAACATAATCAATTCATTTGAGATGTGGTCCTGGAGAAGAGTGGTGAGGATCCCATGGACAGCCAAAAGGACAAACAAATGGGTCCTACAGCAGATCAAACCGGAAAACTCCCTGGAAGCCAAGATGACCAAACTGAGACTGTTGTACTTCGCACATATCATGAGAAGAGAGGACTCTTTGGAAAAAACAATAATGTTGGGGAAGGTGGACGGAAGTAGGAAGGCCACATGCTAGATGGATGGACTATATTAAGGAGGTCCTTGCAAGATTTAAGCAGAGCGGTTGAGGACAGAGGGTCTTGGAGATGTCTCATCCATAGGGTCACCATGAGTCGAGATCGATTTGAGGGCAGTTAACAACAACAACAACAACAACAAGTCTTCATTCTGGTTAAAGTTTGATCCTAGATATGGGAATTCTTTAACTATTTCTATGGAACACACTCAAAGACATAGGGGTGCCACGACATCTGATAGTCCAGATGAGGAATCTGCATCAAGGGCAAAAGGCCACCATCAGAAGAGAATTTGGGGAAACAGAGTGGTTCCCAATAGGCAGAGGGGTCAGGCAAATCTGCATCCTATCACCCTGTTTGTCTAGACTGAACTTGTTTATTTCCTCTGTGGTCATTATCTTTGTTTTCTTTATGTTCAGCATCAGACCTGCTTTGCACTTTCATCCTTGACCTTCCTTATTAACTGTTCCAATTCCTGAATGTCTTCTGCTAATATTATGTTGTCGTCCGCATAGCTTAGGTAGTTAATGTTGCTTCCTCCTATCTTAAATCCTTCTGTTTCTGTTTTTAATTCTGCTTTTCTTATTATGTTTTCAGCATATAAATTTAAAAAGTAGATGATAGGATGCAGACATGCCTGACCCTTTTGCCACTCTGCTTCCCAAAATTCTGTTCTGAGAATGGCCTCTTGTCCTTGATGCAGGTTCCTCATCAGGACTATCAGATGTAGTGGCACCCCCATGTCTTTGAGTATGTTCCATTGCTTTTTGTGATCTATACAATCAAATGCTTTGCTGTAGTCTATGAAACATATACTGATTCTTTTTTGGAATTCTTTGGTGTGTTCCATTAGCCATCGTATGTTTACAATATGGTCCCTAGTCTGAATCCTGCTCGCACCTCTGGGATTTCTCTCTCCATGTGTAATTAATAATAATAATAATAATAACAATAATTTATTTCTTATATTCTGCCTTTTGCCTAAGCAATCAAGGTGGCTTACAAATATAAGATAAAGATTAAAAACATACATTACAATAAACAAAATAAGATTAAAACAACACACATTCCACCTTCTCTCCCTCCTGATGATGGTGGATGGAGGGAGGGTCTTCTTCTTTTCAGGCTAAGCCCAATGGAGCTGGCCGGCCTTCTCTCTCTCCTGATGATGGTGGATGAAGGGAGGCCCTTCTTCTTTTCAGGCTAGGCCTGATGGAGCCAGCCTGCCTTCTCTCCCTCCTGATGATGGTGGATGGAGGGAGGGCCTTCTTCTTTTCAAGCCAGCCTCGATGGAGCCTACTGCCTTCTCTCCCTCCAGATGATGGTGGATGGAGTATATGGTTGGAGTATATGCTGCAGAATTTTGAGCATTATTTTGCTTGCATGTGAGCAATTGATTGCCTTTTTACAATTTGTCCCTGTCTTTTTCCACATCAGAAACTAGTATTTTCTTTCATTCTCCTATGCTGGATTTCCTCAGTTTGCAATATTCCCAATTTTTGCCATCCTGATTGAGGCTTCTAGTAATATTTCCATCCAGGTGCTTCATTCCTTTTGAATAAGCAACTGTGATTATCATCGTCATCACTACCATCACCAGTCCCTTCAAGGAACTTAAGATAGTTTGTGCAATACTCTTCTACATTTAATCTTAATTTAGTACATTTATTCGCCTTGTGATGAAGGTGAGTCTGAGAGTTAGAGGTTGACTAAAAATCATCTAATGAACTTCATGATTAGCAAGGACTAGAATCTGCATTTCCCAAGTCTCCCTATAGCCACTTGGTGTTTTAAAAAGGGCATGGGGTGAAAAGACAGGGTCCAAAAGGTTGTTGGTCTTTGAGTGTGGTAGCTAGGGGTAGCAAAAAGTTTATGTCCTTTATATTGCCACTGTCAAATTCAGTTTCACTGACTTTTACAATTTCCCTGGCAACTTTCTCTGTATATCCATTTTGTCTAGAAAGGCTGATTAAACAATGGCTGAGAATCACTCCAAGAGAAATTGTCCTGCAGCAACATATTTTAGTACTAAATTATATATGGTTAAGGAGAGATGTCTCAAATGAAAAATGGAGGGGGGTCAAGGCATAATTAATTATTAATCTCATGCCTCTTCACATTTTTTACAAGAAACTTCAGCATCTGCATGACTGCACATATTTGCTATGTCCCAAATTAATTTCCCAGACATCTTTTATTCCATAACTCATGTCTCTCTGAAAAGAAGTGACTCGAAGTAATTTGACATTGTTCTCACCTCCCTACCCTAGGTTTTCCAACACATGGCTGAAAACAAAAGCAAGTCAAAGTTTTGTTCTGTTTGTTTGTTTGTTTTTATAAAAAAAATATTGGTCCATTCTGTTGAAAAAATTGTATGGATGGGTGGTGGCTGCCTGGTGAATGACTCAACCTCCATCTGGAACTTAGTCACATTCACCAAAGAAAATCCATTACAGTCATCTGGAACTTCCTGCAAAGCTTCTTTATTTAAGACAGCAAAAAAGACCAAAAAACAATAATAGTAAAAATGGCTTAGCCTTAGAAGGCTAACTGGAACAGGTTAACCAACTACATAGTTGTAAAGTTAAATGCAACTACCAGAGATCTTTACATCTCAGAAAACAGACAAAGAAGCAAAGAGACTAAAAAATGGCTGCAAGATCCACATGTTTCAACCCACCTTGCTCCACCTTCGTGGGCGTAGTCTCTTCAGACTGATTGGTCAAACATGTATGATGTGTCTCTAGTCCAACCCTTAAATTATCATAATAGAACATGTGACTACAATTCCCAAAACAATGAATGTTGATTTTTCCTTAACATAAACATTAGCTCATTCTCATGAAGCTTAACCTTGCTGGCTTCACATGTTTGGACTAGATTCACACCTGGTACTGATAACATGTGGCTCTGGCCTTGTAGAAAAGAACATCTTTTACACAGCATGTAAAAATACAGACACACATCATTGCATTTCAACATTTTAAAATCATTGACTCTATATCCCATTAATATCCTAACAATCCCCTCCTGAAATGTATGATGTGTGTATGGTGTACACTAAACTAAGCTGAAACAAAAACTATCTTGGTTCACTGACCAGGCCTAAACTTAAGACATGCCAAGTAGACGTGACAACTGTTCGTGTCTATCAATGGTCAATGCCTTTGTCAAGATGTCTGCTTGATTTTGACTAGTCTCTATATACGGTAGACTCACAATTCCATTTTGCACCATCTCTCTGACATTCTGATACCTCACACCAATGTATTTTGTTCTGCACTTTAGGTTCTCAGCTTCAGCCATGGCAATGCAAGTCTGAGAATCCTCATGAATCACCACTGGTTCACAACAATCTTCATTCAGATCTGTCAACAACTGCCTAATCCACTCTATCTCGTTGACTATCTCTGATAAGGCTCCAAATTCTGCTTCTCCCGTACTTAACGCTACGTATCTCTGTTTTCTGCTTCTCCACACAATTGAACTCCCTCCAAACTTGATCAACAATCCTGTCACTGACTTCCTGTCGTGTAGCTCAGAAGCAAACGAACTGTCAACAAAACACTCAAGACCAGCTTGACTGTTCTGTAACTTCAATTTCCTATCTAAGCTACCTTTCAGGTACCTCAACAAATGCTTCACTGCTGTCCAATCCTCCACTGTAGGACAACTTGCCTTCCTTCCCAACATGGCTACTGAAAAACAGATGTCAGGCCTAGAATTTGCTGCAATGAACAAAAGACTCCCTATATAGCTCCTATACATCTCCACATCTTCAAACTCCCTAGTGCCTTCACAATTCACATAACCCACTGACATTGGGCTTTTCACTGTTTTTGCATCTTGCAATCCACATTTCTCAATCAAACTCTGGATTTTCCTCTTCTGACTCAGACAACAACTCCCATCTTCACACCACTCAACATCTATGCCTAGATAAGACCTCAAAACTCCAAGATCTTTCACATTGAATTTCTGTGACAACTCCTTTCTCACTGTCTGAATTCCTTGCTTTGAACTAGCTACTACACACACATCATCCACATAAATCACCAGGATCACATCTCCCTTTGTGTAAACACACGCATCAGCTACACTGCGTTTGTAACCTAGCTTCACCAACTCCTCATGAATGCAAAGATTCCAGCTTCTAGCACTTTGCTTCAAACCATACAATGCCTTCTTCAATTTGTACACCTTTCTGTCACCATCCTTCTGAAAACCTAAAGGTTGCTCCATGAAAACAGTTTCCTCAAGATCTGCATTCAAGTATGCAGTCTCAAAATCAAAATGATGCACCAACTGGCCCCTCCTTGCAGCTAAAGCCAAAACTAATCTCAAGCTCTCAGGCTTTGCTGTTGGAGAAAATGTCTTGTCAAAGTTCTCAAACCTTTGTTGTGCAAATCCCTTAGCTACCAACCTAGCCTTGTATTTCTGACTACCATCCGGCATCAGCTTCCTCTTGTAAACCCATTTGCAACCAATCACTTTGTGATCTGCTGGCCTGTCTACAATTTCAAACACTTTCTTGTTTACTAACGCCTTGTACTCCTGTTCCATTGCTGATTCCCATTTCTCTCTCTCCTCGTCACAACACTCTAGTACTTCCTGATAAGTCTCTGGCTCTTCCACCACGACAACACAAGCCCTAGCTTCCTGCACTTTAAAGCGATCTGGAGGCTTCCTAACTCTTGTAGTTCTCCTAAGTACAATTGTCTTTGTCCTTCCCTCTTCATCCTCTGTGTCTGTGCTTGAATGTGCCTCTCTCTCTGAGTGTCTCTTTTTTTCTGACATTCTAGGTGTAGTGGGGCGAGGGCTTTTCTTCTTCCCTGAAGTGCTGGGCCCTTCATCTCCTGAATCTGATTCCTGTTTCATTGCCCCTCCATTTCTAACAGGTGGTTGTGTTTGTGTTTGTGTTTCTGACTGTCCCAGTCTGTAAAACACCTCTTTGTTTGAGTGAATGTGCTCCCAGCCTGAATGTTTCTCAAAGTTTGCGCTTCTTGAAAAAAGAACCTGATCACCCCCAAGGTGAAATCTGTAACTGTTACCTGTGTAACCCACAAACATCAGGCGTCTCCATTTGGGCTGACCTTTCCTCCTGAAAGCTGCAGGAATGTACACATTTGCATATTGCCCAAACACTCTGAGGTATTTTAAATTTGGTGGCCTTTTGAAAAGCATGTGGTAAGGAGTAGTCCTCACAGCTGAATTCCAAGTGCGGTTTGACAGGAAATTGGCTGTGAGAATTGCTTCACCCCAAAGCCTTTCAGGAGCCTTTGCATCAAGCATCAAACAATCTTTCATCTGCTTAAGCCAGCGTATTTTAATCTCGGCTAAACCGTCTTCAGAAGCGCAACTTGGGTTAGTTTTATGATGCCTGATTCCCTTTCTTCTTAACCAATGGGTCAAGTGAGAAGCCAGGAACTCCCCCCCCCCTGTCGGTGACCAGAGTTCCCACTTTGAAATCAAATTGCCTTTCAATCATGTTCACCCATTCTTTGAATCTATCCCCTGCTTCACTTTTCTCTTTCAACAAAATGACATAAGAAAATCTTGTGAAACGATCAACAATCACCATGAAATATTTACAGCCACCCTCAGTCAAAATACTAGAAGGCCCTGCTAGATCTGCATGGATTTGCTCAAATGGTCTTGAGACCTTTAACTTAGTTCGTTTTGCCACAGGATAAGCCGTCAGCTTAATCTTGCTGCAAACTGAACATTCCAGATGGTTTGTGCATGGAGACATTTTAAGTTCAGGACAAACTTTCTGCAATCTCATAAGATTTTTAAAACCCACATGTCCCATCACCCTGTGGTAATAATGAATGCAATCTGCATGCAAAGGTTGGTTTTGTGCAAGCGCACACCCCTCTTTTTCTACCAGGTAATACAGTTTGTCCCTCTTAACTGCTTTTGCACACATCTGCCCATCTTTAGAAATTAAACATTCATCTCCTTCAAAATTGACTTTGTACCCATCTGTTGTCAAAGCAGACACACTAACTAAACAGTTTTGTAAATTAGGTACATACAATACATTTTCAAAATTTTTACCAAACCCAGGAATGCAAACAGTCCCCATTTCCTTGATCTTCTGGGCTGCCCCATCTGCTAGAGCTACAGTAGAAACACCTGCTGGTTTCTTACTCTGGAACAGTTCCTCTTTATTGCACATATTGCATGTTGCTCCGGAATCTATTAACCACGTGGTTTCAGATTGAACAAGAGTCACAGAGTCACAGCTTCTTTGCACTGTAGTCGCTGCAAATCCCTGGTGAGCGCTATCCTGCCTTTTGTCACCAGATGGCGCTGTCGGCCGCCTTTTCTTGTAGTCAGCAGCAAACTTTCTACAGTCTTTTTTAATATGTCCTTTTTTCTTGCAATAATAACAAATTTTAGCCAAAGCGGCTTTATCAACTTGAGAGTCTTTAAAATTGCCATCAGAACTTTGGGCTGGCTTAGCGGTAACGGCACTCTGTCCTTTCTTTTGCTCAGCCTCAAATCTCCTCCGTTCCTCTTCCTCCAAAACTCTACTACAAATCATTTCCATGGTGATTTGAACTCCAGGCGTTTGCAGTCCCAACATTATGTTATCAAAGCTCTCATTCAAAGATCCTAATAGTATATAAACTTTGAGGTTTTCATCTAACACGACACCTCTGGCTTCTACCTGGCCAAACAAGTCTCTCATTCTGTCTAAATGAGAAATCGCAGACTGCTTTTCAGCCATTTTGCAAGCAAAAAGACGCTTCGCCCAAATCATTTTCGAAAGATCTGAAGTGGACTGGTGTATTCTCAAAAGAGTTTCCCATATTTGTTTTGCTGAGGTAATATTTTTCACATAATTTAGCTGGCCCTCAGACAGTAATAAATGTAAGGTGGCGATTGCCCTGTTATTTTGCCGTTCCTCCTCCTGAGTAGGGGCCTGAGGAATCCCATTCTCTACCATGCTCCAAAGGTTTTCTCTCACCAACAACGCCTTTGCATAAACACTCCAAGTCCCATAATTTTCGGCATTTAATTTGTCAAATTTCTGGTGCTCCATTTCTTAATTAATATGCTTTTTTAAACAGTCCAGTTCCTTGTCCGGAACTTGGTCTTCTCCCCCTCCCTTCTTAGGCTTTCCCTCCAGGACACAGTCTCTTTAGAAATGCAGCTTTCACAGCCCAATCAAGCTAAATGGCTGCTTTTCAAGAACAAGGCAGACTGCCCTTTAGGAACTTTGCCTTTTAATCAGGGGGTTTTATTTACTTACTCCACCAGCTTGCAGGAGATTCTTCCTACTTCCATCCGCTGATCCCAGCTGGAAGGGAAAAATACTTCTCCAGGCTTTTCAGAGGTCAATGGCAGTTCATTCTCTGGCTGTTGATGCCCTCCGAGAAGATCTGTCGCCAAGGAAACCATCCTCCTCTGCTGCCACTTGTTGAAAAAATTGTATGGATGGGTGGTGGCTGCCTGGTGAATGACTCAACCTCCATCTGGAACTTAGTCACATTCACCAAAGAAAATCCATTACAGTCATCTGGAACTTCCTGCAAAGCTTCTTTATTTAAGACAGCAAAAAAGACCAAAAAACAATAATAGTAAAAATGGCTTAGCCTTAGAAGGCTAACTGGAACAGGTTAACCAACTACATAGTTGTAAAGTTAAATGCAACTACCAGAGATCTTTACATCTCAGAAAACAGACAAAGAAGCAAAGAGACTAAAAAATGGCTGCAAGATCCACATGTTTCAACCCACCTTGCTCCACCTTCGTGGGCGTAGTCTCTTCAGACTGATTGGTCAAACATGTATGATGTGTCTCTAGTCCAACCCTTAAATTATCATAATAGAACATGTGACTACAATTCCCAAAACAATGAATGTTGATTTTTCCTTAACATAAACATTAGCTCATTCTCATGAAGCTTAACCTTGCTGGCTTCACATGTTTGGACTAGATTCACACCTGGTACTGATAACATGTGGCTCTGGCCTTGTAGAAAAGAACATCTTTTACACAGCATGTAAAAATACAGACACACATCATTGCATTTCAACATTTTAAAATCATTGACTCTATATCCCATTAATATCCTAACACATTCTTTATTTGCTGAGTTATTTGATGCAGTGTCTGTGTGCACAGTGGTTAGCAATGCTCATTAAAGGAGCAAAGAGACCAAAAGCCGAAGAAAGAAATGAACAAAGGCCTTATTGTGAGTCTGTGAATGTGGAAGCTAGAGGTAACAAAAAAGCTAGTGTCTTTCCTATTATCATTGTCAAATTCAGTTTCACTGCATTTTATAGTTTCACTGTGACTTTTCTTTGAATGTCCATTTTATCTAGAAAGGCTGACTAAAGAAAGGTTTAAATGAAATATAGGATATTAAATATTGGGTAAAATTTCTAAGAATAATAAGCTAATGCTGGAAGATGAGTATACATAGGTAAGATATTATTTTGGATCACTTGAGGTCCTACTGTTTTTGTCATCTGTGGTGGGGTCTGGAATGGAATGCCCATGGATATGTAGGGCCAACTGTATGCATATACACATAAATGTGTATTTGCATGTGTAAATGAGGACAGTGTATTTATGTATTTATTGAATATATATCACATCTTTCTCCCAAAAATAGGATTCAAAGTGGTTTACAATAATCCAAAAAAGATGTTGCAAGAATATTAATTTAGAAATGTTAAAAAGGAATTAACAGGAGGGAAACACTTAAAACATATTTTTAAAAGTTAAAACAGTATAATTGTAACTTTCCAAGGTTCTCTAGTCCAGCATGTTTGCTATTCCCTACAATAATGCCTCACCAAGGGTGGACAAAATGCATCATCTAGGGTACATGCAACTGTTTCAAACTGTTTATGAATCCATCTAAATTCCCAATCACCCCCAATCTCTTTTTAAAAGTAAGTGTGTGTGTGTGTGTGTGTGTGTGTGTGTCAGGGCAATTTCTCCATGTTTCGACACCCCCAGATTGTCCAGAACAATTGTCTTTTTTTAAAGGAAGTAGAAAAGGTGGCTTTAAGAGTAGAGAAGGTAGCTTCTGTTTGCCTTCCTGCTCGGCAAAAAAAGTATTTTCCCGGTCGTAAACTGGCCTGGGATGATTATGATGGAATTGCCAAGATCCAAGATAGTGGGGCATAGGGACATTTGAGCAATGTTTGAAAAGTTACAAAAATTGGGTTAGGTGCAGTAGGTATTGGTGAGGTCATTGTGGTATCATGGAGTGCTGCTGTAGCCCCTCAACATCTGGTTGGTGCACATCCATGTTCATTAACATAAACAGTTCATTAAACAGAGAGTCTGTGAATATTTAGAAGGGAATGCCATGATCACTAAAATTCAACATGGGTTTCTCAAAAACAAGTCATGCTAGATTAATCTGATCTCTTTCTCTCTCTCATTCTCTCTCTCTCTTTTTAATAAAATTGCCAGTTTGGTAGATGAAAGGAATGTGGTAGACATAACATATCTTGATTTCAGTAAGGCTTTTGACAATTCTTGCAAACAAGGTAGTAAAATGTGGGAGAGACAATGCAGCTATTAGGTGGATTAGTAATTGCTTGACTGACAAAACCCAAAGGGTGCTCAGCAGTGGCTCCTCTTCATTATGGAGAGAAGTGACCAGTGGGATGCCACAGGATTCTGTCCTGGACCTAGTGATATCCAACATTTTCATCAATGACTTGGATGAAAGAATAGGGGGCATGCTTATTGAATTTGCAGATGACAACAAATTAGGAGGATTAGCTCCCCAAAGGACCGGATGAAAATTCAAAATGACCTTAATAGATTAGAAAGCTGGGCTAAAGCTAACAAAATGAATTTCAACATGGAGAAATGTAAGGTACGGCACTTAGGGAGGAAAAATGAAAAGCACAGATATACGATGGGGGACACCGGGCTGAATGAGACTACGTGTGAAAGGGATCTAGGAATCCAGGTGGACCACAAGTTGAACATGAGTCAACAGTGCGATGCAGCAGCTAAAAAGGCCAATGCAATTTTAGACTGCATCAGTAGAAGTATAGTGTCTAGATCAAGAGAAGTAATAGTGCCACTCTATTCTGCTTTGGTCCGGCCTCACCTGGAATACTGTGTCCAGTTCTGGGCACCACAATTCAAAAAGGATGTGGAGAAACTGGAGTGTGTCCAAAGGAGGGCCACTAAAATGGTGAAGGGTCTGGAAACCAACCCCTATGAGGAACGACTTAGGGAGCTGGGGATGTTTAGCCTGGAGAAGAGAAGGTTGAGAGGTGATATGATAGCCGTGTTTAAATATTTGAAGGGATGTCATATTGAGGAGGGAACAAGCTTGTTTTCTGCTGCTCCAGAGACTAGGACCCGAAACAATGGATGTAAGCTCCAGGAAAAGAGATTCCACTTCAACATTAGGGGGAACTTCCTAACAGTAAGGGCGGTTCGACAGTGGAACACACTCCCTCGGAGAGTAGTGGAGTCTCCTTCCTTGGAGGTCTTTAAGCAGAGGCTGGATGGCCATCTGTTGGAGATGCTTTGATTAGAAATTCCTGCATGGCAGGGGGTTGGACTGGATGGCCCTTGTGGTCTCTTCCAACTCTATGATTCTATGACTGTATTAAAATATATGAGTTTGGTCTGAACAGTGCAAAATTAATTCAAGCTGATAATGCTGTAACAGTTAACAATAGAATATAGTTTCAATTGCAGAAAGTTATTATAGGAGAAGCTCTGAAAATATAGAATCCCAGAAAGGAAGGTTTTTTTTTTATTTTCTTTTTTTAATGCTGCCACTTCTCTTCACACCTAATGATTGCAGACTTTTGTCATTCATTTTAGTGTAAATGTCCCAAAATAAATAAAGGCTATGGACTGAAGCCAGCATCAGAGTGAGTGTCTACAGACTGTTATTCACTGTGCCTGAGGTCTTGACACTGTAACATGCACCATTTTGTGCTTTAAGATTGAGAAATGTGATTTGTACTGATTCCAATTACTTTCATTCCCAGTTTAGCAGATAATATGGCCTGTTAATGATTAGTCAATTATCCTCCAAGTACCAAAGTAACAGGTGAACCTTTGAGAAATGTAATAACCTAATTGCATTTCTTTATCAAATAATAGATTGCAGATTGTCCCAATGACAAAATTAAAAAAAATCCTCCAGGGAAAATGTTTGAATCCTGATTTAAAAAAAGGAGGAAAAATCAGGACTGAAAGTGGGAACAGCAGCAAAAAAAAAAAAAAAAAAAAAAAAAAAAAAAAAAAAGGAAAAAAGAAATGGTATGCCATATTTTAAAAACAAGTTTATAATAGATGAGTGCAATAGATTTGGTGAAATTACTTGTGGTTTGCTTTCACAAATGACTCTGTTTTGACAGATATTTTTATTTAACCCATGTAGTGCAGCTGTCCCTACTTAAAAGAGAAATATTAAAGGGGCAATTTCAAAAAGTTCCAATGAGGTGGAGAAATGGGAGGTTTCTAAAGAAGCCAGGATGGATTCCTAAAGAACTTTCAGCTGAGATAAGACTCAAAAGGGATATGTAGAAGAAATGGAAAAAGGAGAGAAATCACCAAAGAAGAATTCAAACAAATAGTCAGCTCATGTAGGAAGTCAGAAAAGCTGAAGCACAAAGCAAGTTCAGGCTTGCTAAAGTGGTAAAAAGAATGAAAATGGCTTTTTGATTATGTCAGTAGGAAAAGGAAGAATAAAGAGAGGGTAGGGCTGCTGTGTGGAGAAGATGGTAAAATGCTAACAGGGACAAGAGAAAAAGCAAAACTACTCAACACCTTCTTTGCCTCAGACTTCTTAGAAAAGGAGAACAGTGCTCAACCTGGGGAAAATGGAACAGATGATGCAGTAGGGGAAATGCAGCACAGGTAAAGAGGTAGCACAGGAATACCTGGCTACTCTAAATAAATTCAAGTCTACAGAGCCAAATGAACTTGATCCAAGATTATTGAAAGAAATGGGGGAAGTAATCTCGGAACCACTGCCAATGATCTTTGAGAATTCCTGGAGAAGAGGAGAGATCCCAGCAGACTGAAAGAGGGCAAATACTGGTACTATCATAAAAAAGGGGGGAGGATTTAGGGGGGATGAAGACAGGTGGCCGTGGGCCACCCTGGGAAGCAGATGATTGGGGCTGAGGCTGCCCCACACCTCGGCCCCAATCCTCCCTTCTGCCAGCCCTAAAATGCCACTACTTTTGGAGCCGGCAGAAGGGACACCTCTTCTGTGTCTTTTCTGGTGCAGCACATCAAGACACTGCGCTGGAAGGATGTCTTGATGGTGCACACATGCGTATTGGCATGCACTGTCACGATGTCCTTGGGGAGGGGTTGGGGCGCCCAGTACGTGGCTGCCCCTCCCCTTCCTTACCTCTAAGATAGCGCAAAGCGCCGTCTGTAGAGGCCCTTTAATAATTACTGCCCAATTAGCCTGACCTGAATACCAGGAAGGGGTCTAGATCAGATAATTAAACCTACAGTCTGTAAACACTCAGAAAGGAACACCATGATTATTAAAAGTCGGCATGGGTTTCTCAAAAACAAGACTAATGTTATATCTTTTATTGACATAGTATAAGCTTGGTAGATGAAGGGAATGCTGTGGATGTAGTGTATCTTGATTTCAGTAAGCGCTTTGACAAGGTCTCCAATGATATCCTTGCAAAAAACCCAGTAAAATGTGAGCTAGACAATGTAATTGTTAGATGGATTTGTAATTGGTTGATTGACTGAACCCAAAGGATGCTCACTAATGGCTCCTCCTCATCATGGAGAAAAGTGACCAGCAGAGTGCCACGGGGTTCTGTCCTGGTCCAGTGCAATTCAACTTCTTCATCAGTGACTTGGATGATGGAATAGAGGGCATGTTTCTCAAATTTGCAGAAGACAATAAATTTGGAGGGGTTACTAATACCCTAGAGGTCAGGATCAGAATTCAAAATGACCTTAATCAATTAGAAAGCTAGGCCAAAACTAACAAAATAAATTCCAACAGGGAGAAATGTAGGATACTATACCTGGCAGTAAAAATGAAATGCATAGCTATAGAATGGGTAACATCTGGCTTAATGGTAGTGCATGTGAAAGGAATCTAGGACTCTTAATGTACCACAGACTGAACATGAGTCAGCAATGTGATATGGCAGTTAAGAAAGCCAATGCAATTTTAAGCTGCATCAATATGACTAAGGGGGTTGCAGACTGCCAGAAATAGTGTGAATTCAGTCCACTTTTAGGGTTAGGGTTAGTACTAGGGAATCATGGGAACTGTTATTTTTCTGAGACATTGAGCCTTCTCTGTCAGACAACTCTGATGCCACAATAAAATACAGTTCCCATGGTTCCCTAACTCTAACCCTAACCCTAAAAGTGGACTGAATTCACACTATTTCTGGCAGTCTGCAACCCCCCTAACAGTGTCTAAATCAAGGGAAGTGATAGTATCACTTTATACTGCTTTGCCCAGTTCTGGGTATCACAGTCCAAGAAGGATGTTGACAAGCTGGAGCATATCCAGGGGAGAGTGAACATGTTGTTCAAGACCAAGGCTATGGGCCATTTTGTTGAGTTCAGCCAACTGGTAAGACCCACAACCCCACCCTGAGCAATATGTGCATGACTTTTATATGTGTCAATAAAGAAATGCTTCTGCATTCCATCTGCAGTGTGAATTTCCTTGGACAGAGTCCTCATCACCCCAGTACTCACAGCTAACCATTCCACTTATGAGGTAATGTATGTTTATAGCATTTTGATGATCCTTCCAGGCAAATATAAGACGTTTGCTAACTATGACATTCATATAGAGAAAAAGAAAAAGCCTGCACTAGTAAACAGTTGCTGACTGTATCTGAATGGCTTACATTCGACATATTTCTGTTTAGCCTGGAGAAGGGAAGGTTAAAGGGTGACATGATAGCCATTATTAAATATCTGAAGAAATGTTGTATTGAGGATGAAGTAAGCTTATTTTCTACTGCTCCAGAGTCTAGGAACCCAGAGCCATGGATTCAAACTACAGGGAAAGAGATTCCACCTAAACATTAGGAGGAACTTCCTGACAGTAAGAGCTGTTTAACAGTAGGACACACTCACAGTGTGGTGGAGTCTCCTTCTTTGGAGGTCTTTAAGCAGAGGCTGGATGACCATCTATTGGGAGTCCTTTGATTGCATATTCCTGCATGGCAGGGAGTTGGACTGGGTGGCCCTCTACGACTCTACATTTCTATGAGATGTAATGCTCAGTTTCTCCTTTTTGTCTTGTCCCTGTTTTGTTTGCTTTTTCAGAAGATTTGGGGAATATGAGTTGTATTAAATTAGAGTCTGAAAATGTAGTTTAAAAAGTAATTTGATAAAATTGTAGTTGCAAGGCCACAAATAGGAATCACTAAGGATAGAAAGAATATTTCAAAATGTTTGAAAAAAATGTTTGAAAAACATGTTTCTCATGTGTCAAGATATTCTGTCAAGGAGAATCCTGGACTGGCAAGAAACATTGCTGTTCAGAATTTATTTTGTGCAAATTTCTGCACATAAATATTATACAGCATATATATGTAATTGGAAGAAAGACCCCTGAAGTGTGAACAGCTTTCAAAAATGGTTTTCTCATAGTGGGAAGAAAATAGCTAAAGTTACTCTTTACTTTCTTTGAGATCAGAATTTGCAAAGAATTACATCTCTATAAGGTATGCTATGGTTACAATTTTTAAAAATGAAGCACGTACAGTCAGCCTTATTATAACAGCCAGGGGGTGTCTCGTGGTGGATCACATGGCACTCGAAGCTTAATAAATGGATACAGGGCACCATCCAATCAGTTTAGAGGAGGGTATGATGGCTGCCACCCTTCATTTTCCAACACTCCAAACAGTGGTTACATACAGACACAATTTAATGCTCCTCAGGACTAGTCCAAGTGCCAGCAGGATGGATATCAACAGAATTTCAAGTGTGGCTCTGGAAAAAGTGGTCCTTGAGGAGCCCCTCAAGGTAATATTCAAGTGATTCATATCTGATATGAATGTTTGGGTTGCAGACTTTAGGTTACAAATGTGTTGTTTGTTTTAGCCATCTATTGAAGGTTGTTAATCAGGTATCCTTTTTAATTGTGCATTGTTAAATTTCACTTCTAAATGCTACATTTAAGACTACTAAATTGCTTTTTTATTCCTTGAAAATAAAAGTTTACCCAGTTGTCAGAGATGTAAAAAATGTTTTGCTTTTATACTGCTAATTGTGTCTGCATCTTGGGACTGTTTTTTATTTTTAATTTTTTTGCTATTGTTCCTTGAATTTCAATAAAGATCTTGCATTATTTGTAATAAAAAATGAAACAAGTATAGCAGGGAGAGATATCAGGCAGAACCTTTAAAACTTTCAGAGGGGGGTTGCAGACTGCCAGAAATAGTGCAAATTGAGTCCACTTTTAGGGTTAGAGTTAGTGCTAGGGAATCATGGGAATTGTTTTTTTTCTGAGACATTGAGCCTTCTCTGTCAGAGAGCTCTGGTGCCACAATAAATTACAGTTCCCATGATTCCCTAGCACTAACCCTAATCCTAAAAGTGGACTTAATTTGCACTATTTCTGGCAGTATGCAACCCCCCAGATTGCCAGAAATAATGCAACTTGAGGCCACTTTAACTATCCTGGCTCAGTGCTAAAGAATCATGGGAACTGTAGTTTATTGTGGTACCTGAGCTCTCTGACAGAGAAGTCTCAATGTCCCAGAAAAAAAATACAGTTCCCATGATTCCCTAGCACTAAGCCAGGATAGTTAAAGTGGCCTCAAGTTGCATTATTTCTGGCAGTCTGTAAAGGCCCTAACTTATTTTAGCATGATATTTGATAGATTGAATCCACTCCCTAGATTGTATACCATAAATGAAAATATGGAGGTTAAAAAGTACAAAATTGGTATGATTTTTTTTAAATGTATGAAATTGTCTATCATGTCATATAGGTTTTCAAAAATGACAAACATGTTTGAAATGGGATAGAAATAAATTGTCCTTTAAATGTAACAAGCCCAAAAGGAGAGGGGAGGAATGTAGGAACATCTACAAGACTAATTGTTTTTTTTTAATTTTAACATGGACTTTCATGGATTATTTATACAGTTGTGAGAGTGAGACAGAAAGCAATAGAATCCAGGAAGATGCAAATCATGTGCCTTGTGCTAAATGTTCAAAGAGCTGTGTAAGATAATAGTTGTCTTTCAGATCTTTTACAGTGGTCAGTTAGTGTTGATGTGTGAAATCCTTTCATCGAAAGTCATTTCCTTTGGGTTCAAAACCTCCTCTGAGAAGATTCTTTTTGGGCTGGAACAGACAGCCCATTAAAGATGCCTTCCAGGCATCTTGGGAGCATGACATTTACATGCTGCATACTCTCAAACCACCCAGAAGTCACAGAGAAGCTGGCCAGCTCCCCAGATGTGTGCAGCTTCAAGACATTCTGGTGGTGCAGCATTTACATGCCGCACACCACCAGAGCATCTTGAAGTTGCCCTGAGGCTGCAGAAGGGATGGGAAAGGCCACTCTTTCCTGGCCCAAATAGGAGCAGATCTTTTCCACTCCTATTTGGGCCAGATTCAAGACAGATTGGGGCCATAGCATGTGTTTGCCATGGCCCCAATACATCTTTGGCAGGGCAGCTTCAAGACGCCCCTTCTTGCTGGTCTGTTCTGACCTTTTGTTACAAATGCAGTAGTGAGGACTATTGAATTAATACATATATGTGCCATAAAACCATTGTCTTTGTTCATACTTCTGCTTATGGACTAGAATTCATAAGAATAATTCAATTCAACTGTTTCTCTTTCTTGCCTTCCTTTGTTATTTCATTGTTCAGGGGCTGCAACCTTTAACTCTTGTACTGGATATTCAGGAAGGTTGTTATGTCTACAACTGGTGTTGTGATATTTCCACGTCTAATGTCCAATTTGGGTCTATTTATCCTCTTGCTTACAGACTATCCTGTTTGTCCAAAGTAGAGTGTCCAATGTAGTAAGAGCATTAGCGGTATAGAATGGCAGATGTCTCATTTGAGGAAGAATAAGTAAATGTACCTCTGAGGGCTGTGGGTGATATTATAGGCCCCTGTATAATCCCAGAGTAGATATGGGGAGAGTTGGCATCTGAGTTTGTGGCAGGCTCTTATTCGTGCAATAAATGTAAAGGTTTACCCTTGATATGAATGTTTAGTCATAACTAACTGTGTGGGGCAGTGCTCATCTCGATACTAAGCCGACGAGCCAGAGTTATCAGAGACTACTCTCTGATCATGTGGCCAGTATGACTGCACAAAATGCTGTTTACCTTCCTGCTGAAGTGGTACCTGTTTATCTACTTGCATTTGCATGCTTTCAAACTGCTAGGTTGACAGATGCTGGGACTAGTGACAAGAGCTCACTCCATCATGCATCACCCAAGCCACGAACTGCCAACCTGATGATCTTGCAATCAACAGAGTCAGCATCTTAACCACTTGAGCCACTGCATGATAGTCAAAGCCTGATAAGAGAAACATTCTTCTTTCCTTTGTTTGGTTTCTAAGCAGCTGTTTACTTGGCAGCCACCTTGACTGGGTATCAGGCAGTTCAAACAGACAAAGCAAGCAACAAATACATTTCCTTTTGGAAAATATCAGGTTAATTTAAACTGACCTGGGAAATGGGAAGAATAAGTTTGTGGTAATGTCAGGAGGTCTCAGGAAATACTTTGGGGTTAAGAAAATACCATATGGATCTCTAAAATAAAATTGGCTTGTACAGGAATAAAGTCTGGGATTTCCTGAGAATTTTTTTCCCATCCAAGGACAGTCAATCAGTAAGATACTCCTGTGATATCAAAAACACTTTGAACTGACCCAGAAAATCTTAATAGAATCAAACATTTGGAAAGGGCCTCATAGACCATCGAATCCTACCCCATGCTCAGTGCAATGTTCTAGCTGAAGCATTCACCCTCTTTTTAAAGATGTCCAAAGAAGGAGACCCCAGCACAGTTCATTGTTTTTCATGTAATTTTCAGTTCCAGCCTACCATAAAGGCACAGTTACCCAAATGCATTTTATATGACAGTTCTTGAAGACATTATAAGGAATCTATCTCTTTGCAGAGTGTATGGATCAGATATTATTGTTGAAATGCTTCATCAAAAGTTTATAATCATGTTGCATGTCCCAAATAGTTATATAATGAACTTTATAATTGAATCAGAATTTTTTAAAAAGCAAAGGTTACATAAATGCATAGATGCATTTATTTGGATAACTCTAAAATACCTTTTTGATAGGGTGTCTATCTTACAGAGTAGATGGTTATGGGAATAAATAGTACTTTGTATGTGCACTCTATCATTCTGTTTCTAATCAGATTTACTGATTACTGTGGAGTACATCATATGGCTGTTAATACAATTTACCTCCTTGAGATACTTTGTAATCACGATGCTGTGTAATTTTAATGACATTTAATTGCCATGGCTCAAAACTAAGGAATTCTGGGATTTGACATTTTGTGAGCTATTTAGCTGCCTCTTGTACCACAACAACATAATAATTCCAGAATTCCATAGCATTTAGCTATGACAGTTAAAGTAGTGTCAAACTGCATTATTTCTGCAGTGCAGATGCAGGCATAGAGGTAGCATAGATGCAATTATCTCTTTTCCCAGCTCTCATTTTTGTAACATCTTGACTGATGAAAAGAACTCAAGATCTTGTAAACTGAGAAAGATTTTTATGACCTTTTTTTATAACCTAATAAAGGTATTTCCCTAATCTGGATTCATGACTCCCCTCCCTTGCTCATGGCCAGCTTGGTTACCTTTGCTTGTTTGTATGCTTTGTGGAGGGTGTGATAAAATATTAAGGGGCTGGTATTGCACAAGAAGACACTTCCACCAGGGATTGAAATGTGTGAGAAATAGAATTAATAATTCATTCTGCACTGACATCAGGTCTGTTGTAAAACAAACAAACCAGTCATTGCTGTGTATAATAAATGCTCCCATTTTGGACTCAAGCAAATTATTTTTCTCTTCTTTTGGTGCTGACTTTTTCTTGTAATTGTACTTCCCAGCCAAAGTCCTGCTTTGCTGGGCTTTGTAATTCTCTCATTCTCTAAGGGGCTAAGCAGACGAGCGGGCATGGGCTGCCCCAGGAAGCTGCGCCGTGGGACCGCGGCATCCCCATGCCTCAGTCCCGCAGCACAGCTTCACTGCCCCTGAAAGGAGCACTAAATCAGCGCTCCTTTCACAAGTCGCCGAAGGTGCACCGCAAAAGGCTGCGGCGCACCTTCGGCGACTCTTCCACCACAGCGTGTGTGAACGCTGCGGCGGGAGGTCCTCCTCGGAGCGCTGGCCTTGCGGAGGGCCAGCTGCTCCGAGGACGACCTCGGAAGGGGGTTGGGGCACCAATCGTGCGGCTGCCCCAACCCTTCCCTGCCCCCAAGACGGCCCAATAAGCCGTCTGCTTAGCCCCTAAGCTTCTCTGTGCCTTTTCATTCCAAAAGATAAAAGACCTCAGCATGGTATTTTATTGTATTTTATTATTTTTATTTTATTTTTATCTTGGTGCTCTAGATGAATAGCAGGAGGAACCATCTAATCAAATATCACACTTCCATTCTGATAACTGTAAGAGTGATCTGTGTTCTGCTATATATGAGAGAAAAACACAAATTATTTTATCCTGGTGGAAAATTTTGAACTAGATCTTAAAAGTCTGAGCTTTGTTCCCTTGTGTATTCAACTATATTTATTTCAAGTTATCTTCACCTCTTTATTTTGACCGAGTCCTCATGAGACACTTTGTCAGATTTAATAAAATAAATAAAATATAGACATGATATTAATATTAGGCATCTATGAAACTTTTAAAAATACTCTTTGTTTTGTATAAATCCTTTTTCTTCCCACAAAACAAAAACTGCTAATGATGTTGAAATAGGCAGATACTTTATTTTAGCCAATTCAAATTCAATATAGGCCTTGAAAGAGAATTTTTAAATCTCTTCTTCAGCAATTACTTGCATTTCTTTATGTATATCTATAGCTGGTTACACTTTTGTATTAATGGAATCTGCGCCACCACCCACTCTGTATTCTGAGGTATCTTAATATTTTTTTTTGCATTAGGTGGTGTTTTGCCAGATTCATAATCACTAATTGCCTTAAGAGCTTGGCAAAGAAATAGCACAAAATTAGTTTTTGTCCCTTAAGAGCAATTTTTGTCAGTTAGAGGGGGGCAGTTAAGAGCTTTTAATGAAACCTGGGAATTTGCCACTATTTCAGTGTCAGAGCCACTACGTATGTAAATGAAAGCCATGCTTTTTGAAGAAGAATAGAAAGAGGTCTGTAGTAATGAAGGTATTTCATCTGGTACTACAGAAATTGAGTGCAATAAAGCTAAACACTTGTCCTTACAGTGCAGAGGAACATGGTCTCTTTATCAGCCCTTTAGCAGGCAAAAAGAGTGTCCTTTTGTGTATAACAGGGGTAGGCAACCTTTTTGAGCCGGGGGCCGGGTTGCTGTCCTTCAGACAATTGGGGGGTCGAAGCACCAAAAATAAATAAATAAATAAATATATGTATTTTTAAAAAAATAAAAATAAATTTAAAAATATGCATGCACACTCTCTCAGCCCCAGAAAAGCCATGGCAAAACCCCTGTGGAGATTTTGCCAAGAAAACCCCAAGAACAAGTAATAACAACAATAATCAATATCATCATGGCGGGCGGCGGGGGGAGCGGCCTGGGGCCGGTCCAAAGGCCTCGGGGGGGGGGGCACATCTGGCTCCCGGGCCTTAGGTTGCTTAGAATGATGGAATGGTGTAATTTTATGTATTCACCAAAGGTAACCTTTCAGTTTGTCACTTGTCTGTGAGCAGAATATAACTACATTGATCAACAATAGCTACAATTCAAATACATTTATGAAAGAGTAAGCTTCACTAAACAGACATGCACAGGATTGCACTACACTTTCCACCAGATGTAGCTGGAGAACCTCTCCATAGTACAGAATTTCTTGGACCAGGAGAATATCAAGCTAGTTTCCACTGAAAGAAGAGAACAGGCCTTAAGAAGTCACCACTACAGAGTATCTCCCCTTGACTAAAATAATATAATAATAATATAATGAATTTTATTTATACCCCGCCCCTCTGTCAAACACTACAGAAATGGCAAAATTCATCCATTCATTTAATATGTACCCTTACTATTTTCCCCCCAAAAGGGAGTCAAAGTGGTTGGAATTAAAAAGAATTTAAACAAAAATGTTTAGATTGATAGATTGATTTTTTAAAAAACTTACACAGCAATCAAAACATTTTGAGAAAATACCCACATGGATTTTTATGGAGGCATATAGGCCTCAACCAAGTTGTGAAGAGCTTTATAGGTTATAACTAGTACTGACAACAGACTGGTAGCTGATTAAACTATTGTAAGAATGAAGACACCTGAAGCTTGTAACCAGCATCAGTCAACAGCATGGGTCCAGCAACTGGGGTTTCTGTACATTTTTAAAAAGGCAATCCAATGCAAAACATGCCACAATAGTATGAATGGGATATATCTGAAGAATGCACTATGGCCAGGAAAGGACAAAGGTAGTATACTAGTCTTGGCTGCACAAACACCCTCCTGACCACCACTAAGATCTGGTCATCCAGATTCAGGGATGAATATGGAAATATGATCAGACTATAAACATGAGTCTTCAAGGGTTTGGCAACCCCTCCAGCATAATCTGGCTGATATTCCTTTAGTGACACATGCACACATAAGTTACATTATACATATGGGGCAAGTTATTTGCTATAATTTAACACATTTCCTGATAATAGCAATGAAAGAAGAGTTGCACATACAACAATGTTAAGAATTGCTGTTGTGCACTGCATATTGTGATTGTGCATTGAGACTACAATGGTACATTGCAGTCATGCATTGTGTGTTGCACAGCAGTAGCAATTCATTGGCATTTATTGTGCAATGTTTCTATTCTCTATGGAGTTTGTGTAAAGATTGCATAGCATAATGACACAAGCAGAATGAAAATGCTGAATTTCCTTCTTTGAGTTCCTATTCCCTGATCCTTCCAGGTGACTGGAAGGACCACTGTGTTGGCTGCATTGAGCTTCAGCTTGCTCTGATCAAGTCTATTTTTATTGTAGGACATTGATATAAAACTAGAAGCTTTAAATTTGATGAAAATGTAAGAAGAATGTTGATGGTATCAAACCCACAAACTCCACATAAATTCTTTGGTTTCATGAATGTGTTTCATTCTTTGGTTTCATGAATGTGTTAACCTAGGAGGTTCTTACCAGGAAGGCAGTATATAAGGTGAAAGGGCTCTCAGGACCCTATACAACTCCCAATGTAAGTGAATGTCTGTGTATATATGTATGTGACATTCTACTGTAATTCCTACTAATGGCAGCATTTCAATTATTTCCACTTTACAAATGGTAAAATAAGGCTGTTTTTCAGTGACATGCTCCAAACATTCTGGAATGCCTGCATTTGACTCATCTTTCAGAAATAATGAGACCACAGTGAATGTAAATTTGAAGAAAACATATCTGTTTTCAAGCACATTAAATTAAATGTAATTCCAGTAGACATTGCCACTGTGGAAGGCAAACATTTTGAGCAATAGTGAGGAAGGTAGGATAATAAGGTAATGCTCCCAGGCACAACTCAATTTTTAAAACATTGCATCTTCAGAATGTCATGGTAGAATTTTGCAAATTTGGAGTTAATAATAAATAGGAACTGTCTGTCCTTTGTCCTGGGCACAGATGAATGAGTCTTTCATTTTCATTTTTAAATATATATATATATATATCAAAAATCACAAAATGTGCATGTGGGATAAAGCAAATCAGGTAGCCCAGGGAAGTTCAGTTTTCATTTTCCTAGCAGACCTCTGTAACCTAACGATTGTATTCTTGTTGGAACACCTTGAAGATCATCACACAAGAGCTATTTTACAGTTTAAAAACACTATTCTAATGTTATTAAGCAAGAATGATTCAATGGTGATATTAAAACACTTACTTTCACACATCAGCAGAAGTTAGCAGAGAGAAAAATGGGTCTTCTCTCACTGCTGAAGGACTGTCCTCACAAATGCAACATAGGAAGTGATTCCCAGGCACACTGGGAGACTGGGAGATTCATTTTAGGAGATCATCCTCCTGTTGAATTCTGAGACTTGTAGTTTAGGAAGGGCCATTTAGAATATTCAGCTAGAGAGCTCTTAAGCTCATTGAACTACAAACCCCAAAATGCAGCAGGAGGCAGCCAAAGCAGTAAAAGTAGATTAGCCCCGTTTAGTTTTAATGAGGAAACATCAATAGTGCTACTGAAACATGATTGCCTTTCATACATTTGCAATAGCACTAATAACTCATGATCACCAAGCCATTGACGGTTTTTATCATCAATGAATTATCCCAACAGCATGACGATACAAGAATAATAGGAGGAGGATGTATGTGGACCCTGTTGTCACTTGAGATGAAACTGGGGTTCAAGTGTGAACATTTCAATAATTGTCAGTGCCACAAATTTGCTCATCAGACTTTCCTTCCCTTTCGGCATAAAAAAACAGTATGAGGGATGGAATAGTAAGGGATGGAATGCTTTCCTAATGTCATTCGTAAAGAAAACAGTGACTAGTTTTAACAGTTTTGTTCTTATTATGAGAAAGTCTTTGCATAATTTTCAAACTATTGACAGTTGCAACTTATTCTGTGCCAATTTTGCACTTTTTTTCTATTCAGGAAAATGCACTTTCGGCACAGAAATAGTATTTTTCCCCAGAAAAAAAAATGCAATTTTCTGTGCACACTCCCCTCACCCCAAAACTAAAAGCAAATTTCACATAGAATTCTTCATGAACTGTAAAGATTCTCATCAGTCTAAGATTTTCTTTTTCACAGTGTCTCAACACCAAAGAAACACACTTTTCAATTTTAAAAAAATGTTCTTGAACATTTTTCCACCATGTCCTTCAATATTATTATTTTATTCTTTTACTTACTGTGGACTCATTAAAGTAGAAACATGCTTCCACAGGAATATGTGGTAGTTCTGATAATCCTAGAAAGCAGATCACTGATCAATCCACTTTCTATATGTTCCCAAGCCAGTCTCTTAATTTCCCCTTTCCCTATGGAAAACATTGGAAAGGGTTCTTGTACAGATATATTAACACATATTTATTTAATGTAAACATGGGGCTGAGACTTACTGGCAACTCTTGGGCTGTATCTGCACTGTATAATTAATGAAGTTTGACACCTCTTTAATTGTCATGGCTCAATGCTATGGAATTCTGGGATTTGTAGTTTTGTGAATTATTTCACCTTCTTCATCTTGTGCTTTGTGGTGCCACAGCAAACTGCAAATCCCAAGATTCCATAGAATGAAGCCATGACAATTACAACCATGTCAAATTGCATTAATTATGCAGTGTGGCAGCAGCCTTAGTAGATCCAGATAATTCTGGAAGGTTTTATATTTATGCATGTCTGTACCACACATGCATAGAGAGCTTTGGGCTAGTACAGCAATGTTTAGACACTTTTTAATGTAATGTAGTGAAGTTATGACAGAAACTAACTAACTTCACAATTTACACTAAGGTGACAGTAAACCAGAGTTGGGTGAATACTGTCTGTCTTAGGAAATGGTTGACTTTTTCAGACAGTTTTAAAGAATTCTTGTGAATGGGAAAGAACCTCTTGGTATTTCTGACAGTTTTCTGTTGAGACATCAATCAACCAGCAATTAGGAATGGAAATGAACAAATCTTAACCCCTTTTCTTTCTCTGAGGTATTCAAAAGGCTCTCATACCCAGCTTCCTTAGAGCCTTTACAAACTGCCAGAAATAATGCAGCTTCAGGCCACTTTAACTGCCCTGGCTCAGTGCTAGGGAGTCATAAAATCAAAGAGTTGAAAGAGACCACAAAGGCCATCCAGTCCAACCCCCTGCCATGCAGGAACTCCCAATCAAAGCATCCCCGACAGATGGCCATCCAGCCTCTGCTTAAAGATATCCAAGGAAGGAGACTCTATCACACTCCGATGGAGTGTGTTCCACTGTCAAACAGCTCTCATTGTCAGGAAGTTCCTCCTAATGTTGAGGTGGAATCTCTTTTCCTGGAGCTTACATCCATTGTTTCGGGTTCTAGTCTCTGGAGCAGCAGAAAACAATCTTGTTCCCTCCTCAATATGACATCCCTTCAAATATTTAAACATGGCTATCATATCACCTCTTAGCCTTCTCTTCTCCAGGCTAAACATCCCCAGCTCCCTAAGTCGTTCCTCATAGGGGAATTGTATTTTTTTTCTGGGACATTGAGCCTTCTATGTCAGAGAGTTCTGGTGCCACAATAAACTACAGTTCCCATGATTCCTTAGCACTGAGCCAGGACAGTTAAGTGGACTCAAGCTGCATTATTTCTGGCAGTCTGTAAAGGGCCTTATAGCAGTAGCAAATGGAAGAGAAATTTGATGATGGAGAGGAGGAGCTCCTTGGCTTTTTTTCAATTCCAGTAAACTTAATAATAAGATGGGGCAATCCAGGGCAAGCTACATTTTCCACTTCAGCTACAGCAGGAGCATGCCATTCTTTTTACTTTCAATTGTTCTATATATGTAGAAGGGATATACTGACCAAGAATACAGTACACAGGGAAGAGAGGGTTATCTCTTCTGTTCCCATCACAATCCATACTACTTATGCTTATGACTGTAATGTTTGAGGAAAGATACCCTTGACACCAAAGGGAAGCTTCTCCACCTCTAGAGAAAAGTTGCCTAGGCACCCAGGAGAGGAAATGTTAGGTCTGATATCACTGGAGATCAATCATTCCCTCCCTTTGCTGCATTCTTGTAAGAATTTCTCTCTCCCCCTCAATGTATATAATTGATTAAAGTCAACAGGGCTCCCAAGTCTTTATTAAGGCTACCCAATAACATCACTACCATAGGGGTGGGCATGGTCAATGTAAACATCTATATATGTATGTGATGTTGTAATATAATTCTTGGTAACAGCATTTTCAGTCTGTCTGAGAACATTTTTTTCCATTTTACAAATGGTGAAGTAGACCTTCTTATAAGTGACATGATCTAAACATCCTGCAATGCGTGTATTTGACTCATCTTTCAGCAATAATGAGACCATAGTGGATGTAAAGAAGCCCTAGTCTATTTTTGTGCACATTAAAATGAATGACATCTTCGGTAGCAATCTAATACCTGGCAGTTTTATATTCTTAAAAAGAAAAAAATCTTGGCTTTCCTTTGGCAAATTAGTTCAAGACCTTGTTTTAAAAGGATGCCCTTTGATCACAGTTGCTTATATAAGGGGAATATGGATTGGGAGGTAAAACCTCACATTATTCTGTTACTCATATAATATGTCAGTGAATTAGATTACATGAATTTTTGACCCAGTTTGCCTAAGATTATCTAGTGATGTTGCATACTGAAGAAGTTTACACTTTGTTCTTCATCCTACAAATACTTCAGAGTATCATACCAACTTCAAGTAAAACCAGATCAATTAATCTTCAAGCTTTTAAAATATGACAGATTCTATCACACCACAGATATTCTCCAGGCCATTAAGTATGCTTGCTTTAATCTTTCAGAATAAATATAAAGTTGAGTTTTATAACAATCAAGGTAAGCTCCTAATCCCACAATGCATTTTATCTTACTAAACAGTTATATGCACTAGGCAAGAATTTTTTAAAAGAGAAGCATTTTCCTAAATTTGAGTTTTGCCTTAAGTGGAAACACTCTTTTGTGTAGTTAACCAAAGATATTAGAAAAGTAATTCACATGGAATTAGTTTATAGAATTAATACATAGGAGACTAATTCACAAGTATGTAATTGTTGTTAACTGCTGTCAAGTTGACTTCAATTTATGACAACCCTAGGAATGAGAGATGTTCAAGTCATTCTATCATCAACAGCCCTGCTCAGGTCTTGCAAATTCATGACCATAGCTTCCTTGATTGATTCTATTAGGGGCTATGCAGACGGGTGGCTCTGGGCCGCCCCTGCTAGCCGCAGATCAGGGCCATGGCATCTGTACACCTTGGCCCCGATCCTTCCTTTTGCTGCCCTTTAATAAGGTGTGCAGTGTCAGGATGGCGTCAGGCTGGGGTTGGGGTGGCCGGCATGTGGCTTCTTCACCCCAATTCCACCCCTAGGCCAGCCCTTTGGACCAGTCTGCATAGCCACTTAGTCTGTAATGGGGCTTCCTCTTTTCCTGCTGCCTTCTACTTTACTAAACATTATTGGCTTCACTAGTGAGTTATATCTTCTCAAGATATGGCAAAAATATGACAGTTTCAGTTACAGTCATCCTGGTTCTAGAGAACATTTTTGCTCCAGGACACATTTATTTGTCTCTTCTGTTTTCAGCCAGTAGTATGGAGTCATCTGCAATTCTTAAATGGTTGATGTTCCTTCCAACAGTTTTCATGTTTCCTTCCTCCAAGTCTAATCTTGCTTTACATTTGATATGTTCAGTGTACAAGTTCAACATATAGGGTGATAAAATGCAGCCTTGCTTGACCCCCTTGGCAAATGTAAACTATTCTATTTCTTCAGTAGCCTCTTCTGTGTATGGGTTATGCAGCAATACAATAAACTATTGTGGCACAATCATTTCTTTAAGAGCAACCTAAAGTTATTCATGATCTACACAATCATAGGCTTTCTTATAATATATAAAGCATAAAGTGATTTTCTTCTGAAATTCTTTGGTAGACTCCATTATCCAATGCATGTTTGCAATATGATATATCTTTTTTTTCCTGGAACACACCTTGAATGTCTGGTATTCTTCCCTCTTTATATGGAAAGACACCCCCCGACGAGTCGGGAGGGGTTTCTTGTTGTGCCGGCCATATAAGGCCATAGGAGGCCTGATTTGCCAAGCGCGCAGGGATCTCTGTATAGTTCCTGCATGCTTGGCCAATCAAGTGTTAGTATGATGCTAGGAAATCTTGTGGTGCTCATACCCTCACGAGATGTCCTGTGAGAAATCGTAGGCTTTCATGGCTGGCATCCATAGTTTTTTGTGGGTTTTTCGGGCTGTGTGGTCATAGAATCATAGAATCATAGAATCATAGAATCATAGAGTTGGAAGAGACCACAAGGGCCATCCAGTCCAACCCCCTGCCATGCAGGAACTCCCAATCAAAGCATCCCCGACAGATGGCCATCCAGCCTCTGCTTAAAGACCTCCAAGGAAGGAGACTCCACTACTCTCCGAGGGAGTGTGTTCCACTGTCGAACCGCCCTTACTGTCAGGAAGTTCCTCCTAATGTTGAGGTGGAATCTCTTTTCTTGCAGCTTGCATCCATTGTTTCGGGTCCTAGTCTCTGGAGCAGCAGAAAACAAGCTTGTTCCCTCCTCGATATGACATCCCTTCAAATATTTAAACACGGCTATCATATCACCTCTCAGCCTTCTCTTCTCCAGGCTAAACATCCCCAGCTCCCTAAGTCGTTCCTCATAGGGCTTGCTTTCCAGACCCTTCACCATTTTAGTTGCCCTCCTTTGGACACGCTCCAGTTTCTCCACATCCTTTTTGAATTGTGGTGCCCAGAACTGGACACAGTATTCCAGGTGAGGCCGGACCAAAGCAGAATAGAGTGGCACTATTACTTCTCTTGATCTAGACACTATACTTCTACTGATGCAGCCTAAAATTGCATTGGCCTTTTTAGCTGCTGCATTGTACTGTTGACTCATGTTCAACTTGTGGTCCACCTGGATTCCTAGATCCCTTTCACACGTAGTCTCATTCAGCCAGGTGTCCCCCATCGTATATCTGTACTTTTCGTTTTTCCGCCCTAAGTGCAGTACCTTACATTTCTCTGTGTTGAATTTCATTTTGTTAGCTTTGGCCCAGCTTTCTAGTCTGTTCAAGTCATTTTGAATTTTGATCCTGTCCTCTGGGGTATTAGCTACTCCTCCTAATTTGGTGTTGTCTGCAAATTTGATAACTATGCCCCCAATACCGTCATCCAAGTCATTAATAAAGATATTGAATAGCACTGGGCCCAGGACAGAGCCCTGTGGCATCCCACTGGTCACTTTCTTCCAAGTTGAAAAGGAGCCATTGTTGAGCACCCTTTGCGTACGACCAGTTAACCAATTACAAATCCATGTAACAGTTACTTTGTCTAGCCCACATTTTACCAACTTGCTTGCAAGAATGTCATGGGGAACCTTGTCAAAGGCCTTACTGAAATCAAGATATACTATATCCACAGCATTCCCTTCATCTACCAAGCTGGTAATTTTATCAAAAAAAGAGATCAGATTTGTCTGGCATGACCTGTTTCTCTGAAACCCATGTTGACTTTTTGTGATTATGAAATTATCTTCCAGATATTCACAGACTCTCTGTTTAATGATCTTCTCCAGAATCTTTCCGGGTATTGATGTCAGACTAACTGGACGATAATTGTTGGGATCCTCTTTTTTCCCCTTTTTGAAGATGGGGACAACATTTGCCCTCCTCCAGTCCGCTGGGACCTCTCCTGTTTTCCAGGAATTCTCAAAGATTATTGCCAATGGTTCCGATATTACATTTGCCAGTTCTTTTAATACCCTTGGATGTAATTCATCTGGTCCTGGAGACTTATATTCATCTAGATTAACCAGATGTTTCTGTACTATCTCTTTACTTATTCTGTGCTGAAATTCTCCTATTCTGTCCTCTGCTCCATTATCGTCAAGTTGAGCACCCTTTGCCTTTTCTGAGAAGACTGAAGCAAAGAAGGTGTTGAGTAATTCTGCCTTTTCTCTATCCCCTGTTAACTTTAGGCAAGAAATGATAGGTTCATGATAGGTTTGCCTTAGTGTCATTGTCATTTAAAAATGACTTGAAGGCGCACAACAAAGATGGAAACAACTTGAAGGTGCCTATGTGTCTTGGAAGTCACATTCTCTCAGCCTCAGGGGAGAGCAATGGCAAACCCTTTCTGAACAAACCTTGCCAAGGAAACCCCAGGATATGTTCATCTTTGAGTTGCCAAAAGTCAGAAACGACTTGAAGGCACACAATAATAACAACAACAGTCTTGGAAGTCACACTCTCTCAGCCTCAGGGGAAAGCAATGGCAAACCCTTTCTGAACAAACCTTACCAAGGAAACCCTCCTTCTCTCCCCAGCTTTTTCCCCCACCTCACACGTGTCCTCCTGGATCAGGAGGAGGAGGAGGATGAAGCGGAAAGGTGGGAGGGGGGAAAGTGGGGGAGAGAAAAAGGAGGACCAAGAGGACGAGGAGAAAAGGTGGGAGAAGTCAGGGAAGCGGGAGAGAGAAGAAGGATGACCAGGAGGAGGAGGGGGGAAGCAGGAGAGTGAAGAAGGAAGACCAGGAGGATGAGAAAGAAAGGTGGGAGGAGGGGGAAATGCGGGGGAGAAAAGAAGGAAGACCAGGGGGATGGGGAGGAAAGGTGGGAGGAGGGGGGAAAAGTGGGGGAGAAAAGAAGGAGGACCTCCTTCCTGCTTCACACCTCTATCTTCCTCCTCCTCCTCCTTCTCCTCCTCCTTATACCCCCAACTTTAACCCCAGATTTTCCTGGTTAAAAAGTTGTCTTATAAGCTGGAAAATATGGTATGTGCCATAATCTGCTCCTGGTCTTGTTTTTGAAGAGAGAAAGAAGCTTCTCCATCTTCTGCATCAGATTATATAGTCTAGTTCATTTTTATATTGACTATAAAGTGCAAAGTCACCTCTTTCGTTGCTTGAAAAATATGTTTGCAATGAACAAACTGCTGGCCTCACACAATTCCTACTTCATTTCTTGATCCTAGGCCAGGGGTAGGCAACCTTTCCCCTTTAAGGGCCGAGGGACTTCAGCTCCCAGAAGACTCAGCTGTGTTAGCCAATAGTCCCATGTTAGCCAATAGCTCCTGGGATTCTGGGAGCTGAAGTCCTTCGGCCCTTAAAGGGGAAAGGTTGCCTACCTCTGTCCTAGGCCAAATATTCCTACAATACTTGATTCTGTTCTATTTGCTACTTTTGCATTCTACTTGTCTATGATTAACAAATCTTGTTTCGGTGTGTGATCAATTTCCCTCTGAATTCTAGCATAGAATCTTTCACTTCCTTTTTCCTAGTTTAGTTAGAACCTAAACTTGGATTATAGTTATATTGATAGATTTTCCCTGAAGTCTTGTTGATATTATAATGAGCCACTGGGGTTAGGGGCACAGGACCCCCATGAAAGTGAAAAACACACAAATTAAAAAAATATACCTTTTTAACCTGAAAAAACAACTCTCTAAGAATCTTTTGGTCCTCCAACACACCTCTGTAGTAACATCTGCCAGACATTGACCATAGAGTCATGTTAGAGGACTTACAAATGCCTGGAGAATTTTTTTTCTCTCTAGGAATCTCCAGGTCCTCCAGTGACCTCTGGCAGAGTCATGCTGGAGGACCTAGAGATTCCTAGAGAGGAGATATTAATCAATTCCACAAATTGGCAAAAGTCAAAGCTACAAATGTGGGGGGCAAACTGTATTTGATCAGACTTTGCATTATATCCTTTGACTGATTTTGTTGCATCTCTCCAGACTATAAATGCTACCCCATTTCTTTTTAGATTTTTTATTTCCTGGTTAAAAACACTGTGTAATTACATGATTCAAAATGTTCCATTCCAGTTTACTTTAGCTTGCTCCCCCAAGTACTACAATGTTTATACATTCCATTTTACAATGTCTAGCTTCCCTGATTAATGCTTCTCAAACTCCATATTTCTGTGATATATGTTGTACAGCTTCAGACTTTCCTCTCACCCCAAGCACATCAAGAACTGCATGTCCTTTTGGCTTGTGTCCAGTTGAATCATTAACCACAGTGCTACTTGTAATTGTCTTCTCCTGTGGCTGGCTGAGTATTTTCCTTTCTGGAACTGTCATCTTCTGGCACTTTCATTTTGAAACATCTCATCATAGGCTTTTCATGGTAAAAGACATTCAAAAGGCAGTTGCTGTACCTCTTTCTACACAAAACTAACAAGTGTAGGCTATGGTGCCACTGCCGGTGTCTCTGAGAGATTCTCCACCAGTGTCATACACCCATGCACACACACACTATTCCTGCCACCCAGTAGTTGTTTGACACATTTAGTCTTGTTTCTCAGCAAAAGCCTGTCTGATATGGGAGACCCCATCAGAAGCACTGCTGCCTTCAGCATAGCCTCTTGTATCATAGGACCATGTAAACAGAAAGATAATGCCATGGAAGGAAGTATAGATCAAGCAGGCTCATGTGAGTAGACATGGCCCTTCAGATAGCTTGAAACTGAGTCATAAAGGCTTTTAAAAGTCATAACTAGCACTTTGAATTGTTGTGTTGGCTGCTACTTGTAAGCCAGCCTTAGACAACTATCTGGATGAAGTTCTTTGGGCCAACTGAAGTTTTTGAGCAATTTTCAAAGGCAGCTCCTCATACAGCATATTACAATAATCCAACCAAAGTGTAATTAAAGCACATACCACTGTGACCTGTGCAAAAATTTCCAAAAATGGGTTCAGCTAGAAAATGACCTTTAATTGTGCAAATACACCACAGAAACGTTGGCCTCCAGGTTCAGAGTTGAAACCACGAGTACACCCAAACTGTGAAAATGCATCTTCAGGAGGAGTATAAGGTCATCCTCAGTAAGTTTGGACCAGTCATTATCTCTCAGTCTAGTCAATATTACAGAGTTCATGTGAAGAGAAAAGACAAGATGTTTGCTTTCTTGAGTTTCCTGCAGGAGTAGGATGATGATGACTCCACCTTTCTCCTGATAATGAGACTCAATGCAGCTAACAATATATATAAAGCAATACATTTTTTTAAAAAAGAATACAAAGCATTGTATCAATATAAGATTTAAAAATTTAAAAAAATCATAAAGCCAAAACATTAAATATTAAAAAATATTAATATTCATGAATAGACTATCTCTAAATGTTAAAAACATCCTGACACAGCATTAAAAGCTAAGGGGTGGGAGGGTTAGGGAATTGGGATTGTCTGTTTTTAACTCTTTATGTTTTAATTATTCTTTAATTATCCGATTGCCTAGCAGAGGGGCGGGCTATAAATAAAAATTATTATTATTATTATTATTATTATTATTATTATTAACCCTAGTCAGTCTGGAAAAATGTGACAGCACAAAAATGTTCTGATCTGTAAATGGAAGGAGAGCAAGGATGGGACCATCCTGACCTTTTTGAGGAGTGAGTTCCAAAGCTGGGAGCACCCACCAAGAAAGCCTTC
Source organism: Phrynosoma blainvillii (assembly GCA_026167975.1). Lineage (NCBI taxonomy): Eukaryota > Metazoa > Chordata > Lepidosauria > Squamata > Phrynosomatidae > Phrynosoma > Phrynosoma blainvillii. The sequence continues at coordinate 43,696,015 of JANUYF010000003.1, forward strand.
TTCCTTGTTCTCACCAAACAAGCCTCAGAGGGTGGTGGGACAGGGAGGATATATTGTGGAGGAGGACATCTCCAGATGATTTTAGAGCTCTAATGGTTTCATAAAGGGAGTCCTTCAAATATAACTTTCCTAATTATGACAGGATAACTATTACAATATATTACTAGTATGCAAAGGAGTCTTGCAGCACCTTTGAGACTAACTGAAAGACTAACTGAAAGGAGCTACCAACTTCTTTCTTTCAGTAAGTTTCAAACATGCTGCAAGGTCCCCTTGCATGTTGATTTTTCAGACTAACATGGCTATATCTTTCAATGTATTACTAGGTTTACCACTATATGGCATTTTTTACTATGTTCCTTGTTAGAAATGTTTTATCCCATCCTCCATATATATGTCTGGTATTCATATAAGCATAATAATAATAATAATAATAATAATAATAATATTTCTTTGTATCCCACCCCTCTGCATCACTATAAAGCAGTGGTTCCCAAACTTTTCTATTACCCACACCACTAGGAAATGCTTGATTAATGTTTGTACTCACTGCAAAAGTCATATCACATTTAAAGATAAAGTCTATTTTCTAAATTTTGAACCACAAATTGAACCTCATACAATACTGCAGGTGAACAAACTGAACTTTAAAAAATAGCTTTTAACTCAGTGTAAAAAGTGCAAATCTAAATTGAGCAATTAGATTCTAATTTATTCAGAATTTATTCAAAAAATGAGTGATGACTTGCAGCTCATTGCTCAAAGACACAAACACTCTTTGTTGCATCCCCTGAAATTCCATCTCACACCCCCTGGGGCTATGGGCACCCCAGGTTGGGAACCCCTGCTTTAAAGCACAAGTGATGAGGAAAAAAGGGTTAAGAAGGGGGAGTGCAACCAAGCTTGTCTAATCAAAGAGAAATGCTAAGAACATATTATCTATAATTAGTGCTTCTTGATATTCCTTTTCAAAACAGTGAAGAAAAAATAGTAGTCTTAAAATTTGACTTTTATATTAATGAGATTTGTAAGGAGTTGAGACTGCCTGTCAGATGCTGACATCAAGGAAAAATGAGTGCATTTCAGCAAACAACTGTTTGTGATGCTATTTAACATGTTTCCCCTCCTCCCTCTTGATGATACAAACTGTCAAAACATATCACACCCTGCAGACTCAAATAGAAAAATCTGCATGCATTGTGACTTTCATAGGGATGGTACTCCCACAGAACATTTCAGAATGAAATATACATGTATTTTTCTTGCTTTTCACCATTGCAGAGTGGTCATCACAGAACATAAGAGACTCCTGAATGTGGTGAAGGACAACTGCCTCCTTTCATATGCTTGTCATGTAAATGCTCATGTGAACTGATCTTATTGTCATAAATGTGGGTTATTACTGCTTCAGCAGTCATTACAAAACAAAGATCAAGACTCAACACTGGAACCTACTTTTGCCAGAAGCATCAGTTCCCCACTGTCCCTGTAGCCCTCTTCTATGTGCACCCTAAAAAAATCTCCCAGACTGAATGGAAATCTTCTGGAACAGGTTTTTGGTATTATAGAGGACTGTGTGATGAACAGAAAGACATTAGAGAGCTGTGAAGACCAGAAGACAGCTGAGCAATCCTGAGACAGCTGGAACCAGCCAATGAGAGAGCAGCTGGAAGGAGATAAATAGCTCAGGTGGTGAGATATTCAGTTAGGAACTGTGGAACAGAAGGCTTGGAACCTTTGAGAGTGTCAGTTGGATCTGACTTAGATAGTGGTACAGTGAGGCAGTACCTTAAGCCAGAGGCTGTGGATTGTTCCTGAGGGAACTAAGTGGAACAAAGATAAGTGTCAAAAGAAGAAAAAAGAACTCTTTGTGGTAGAACAGAGCTCTAGTGCAGAGAGGGTCTGTGTGGTTAGGTTGTAATCATAGAAACAGCTGAAAGATTGTATTTGAAATAGCTACACTACACTTGAAACTGTAACCAAGTTATATTATTACCAAGTTTGAAAACCAAGAAACATTGCCTGTATGTTTGAAATGCAATAAAACCATCTTATATTTTATAAAAAACTATTTTGGCCTCTGTGTGAGAATTTTGAACAAACGCTACCAGTGTGTTAATAATAGTTCTGGGACCGGTATCTGATGAGGGCTATGAAGCCAGTCACATAAAATTGTAAGAGAGAATTAGTCAAGGTGGCAGGAGTGGTTCGTCACAGACTGCAACAGGAGAAAGTAAAGAAAGTCTTGATTCCATTAGAGTCAGGTATTAATTTACATCATTAGATCTTGACAATAATGTAGTTGTAAATGCTGTGGACTATCATTATTATTTTGTGCAAAGGGTTACCTTCTAAGGATGTAAATCGTCAACTATTATGTCCTTGTATGAGAAAATTAATAATTACAGTATTTTACTCCCAGCTGTGGGAGAAAATGAACTTTCTTCTGTACTGTTCTCCAAATATTTGGACATCCTGGGCAGAGGAGTTATTCTTCACAGAAATATGTGTGAGCTTTTGTACAGCAAACCTGTTTTCTGTGCAGCAAGCATTTGTGTGTGTGTGTGCAAAAATGCACAAGAGATGTCCAAAATCCCTACATTTTTCTCAGTAGAATAATTCTGTTTGGCACAGCAAATTTGTTTTCTGAATAAAAAAAATACTTCTTGTACAAAAACATACAAATTTCTGTTCAAAAATATGTTGTTGCTGTTTTGGTCAATCCCTACCTGTTTTTTATTTGTAGAATAATTACTTTTTGTTCATCAAACATGGATTCTGTACTGAAAATAGATTTTTATTTAATAAAACTGTGTAGAAAATAAGGGTTCTTCAAAAACAATCTGACTTGTTTTTCTCTGGAATCTTATAGCACCTTTCAGACTAACTGAAAGATAGAAGTTGGTAGCATGAGCATGAGTTATCAACTTCTTCATGCAACACTTGGGACATTCAAATACCAGGAGACAAATGTGCAAAACTCTTTCAGGTCTGTTTTTCTGCCATTGTTTGGCCTAGTAACAAATAATTATGAATATTCTTTCCATTCTTATTATCTCCAAGGTGTTTATATGGCATGTGCACAATGGGCTGACATAAATGTAGTCTGACAAAAGTGTAGCTATGAAATGGTTCACTTTATTTATGGAGAATTAACCTCCCTCCTCTTCTGCTGAGCTGGATGGGACCCCTTGAGACCACTTTTATCAAAAGAACTTGCTGTCAACACTCAATAATGAACTCCCCACCACCACCTTAGCAAAGCATTGGTACATTGCTGAGGAATTCTACTGATATTTCACTTGCTAACCTAGAGAAGAACTGGGCCAAGCTAAGTTGTGTGAAAAGGAGAAGTGCAAGAGAGACAGAGTACCTTACAAAGAATGTTTTATTCTAAGTAAGGGAAATTTATAGCAAAAGGATGTCACTACATGAAGGACCAACTTGCCCTCTAGGTACAGACAGAAAGTATAAGTTACAGAACCAAGTTAATTCAGCCAAACCAGGAAAATAAATAAAAAAGTGATGCTGATTGATACATTTTCCTAATCGTATTCACACAACAAATGGGATTTGTAGCTCTTGGTGTTTTTGGATAGTTGGGAGCCTGGACTCCATTACCTGGCTCTACCAATCACCCAGTTCCAGAGCTGCTGTTAGAAGTTCCTCATGGTCTTCCAAACCAGAGCCAGAGCCAGAGGCAAAGAGGCAGACAGGCCAAACATGTTACTTTTAGGTCTTTTAAAAACCTCCTCTCAGAACCATCTAGAAGGTTCACACTTCTCTCCAATAGCTCATCTCATAGCACAGTTGCCATTTCAACACCTGTGATGTAAACCCCTATTAAAATGTGCTTGTATCTTTTCCCATATTTAACCCTTTGCTATCTGGGGCGAAGGTTCTGATAAATGGAGGAATTCCCCTTTATCATAAGGCATTCTGCAATATCATCTTGCATGTGATGAGATTTTAACCAATGACGGGCTGTATAAAGAGGTTGTTTGGGCTTCTTCACACAGAGGAGCATTGGGCTTCACCTCAGGAACAGGAGCTTTATACACATACATCTTTATAGGATAGCTTCACAATGATCACTTAATGTTCCTACAACAAGGGGTATGACTTGTACACATGATGGTGTATGTGTGTGTTCAGCACATAAGGAGATTCAAGTGATCACCCTCCTGTAAATATAACTTAATAATCAAAAAATATTTAATATTCTGAAAATAACTCATATGAATGCTCTAGTTCCATTCAAGTGAACAAAAGGTTAACTGGGATCAGCTCGTAGATCATTGAGTTGATCCCTTTGTTGACTAACAAACTCTGATTCCCAGTACTTCTACAACAAAAATAAAAAATATTAGGGCCTCCAATCAAATTAAAGAGTCTGAACTCATTCTGTCTGTTCAGATATAATTATACTATTCAAAGATCTGCCAAGCAGACATCACAATACCATAGCATGCTGGCAACAGACATAGCCCTGCTCCCTCTTTATGCATTCACTGAATATCAGCATACCTAATATACTAATGCAATAGAATACAATTAAATGTCATAATCAGATGTAACAACACAAGCATAAACAGATTAATGCATGGCTATTTATTCTCCTAGAAAACTAAATTCTGATGAACTAACTGCTCCAGGAAAGGAATGTAGCAGAGTAAAATATTTACTCATTAGAATGTGTGTGATAAGACCAAGAAATATTTAGAACATATTTTCCACACACATTGAATGTTCGAAGTATACAGCCCACCCTTCATGACATTTTCAGATAGGAAGGTACAGCTAATTTAATCTTTTGTTTAGTAGCCATCTTAGGTTTCCATACATTTTTTCAACTGTTCATAATTTGAAACTAACTTCAGATATGCCACTTAACTGTTGTTCCAAACACATGTCAGTAGCAAATCTAATTGCAGCTTTCTTGAACTTTAAAACCTTTGCCAGAAATAGAACATGTATGCCTTTAGGTTGTACTTTGTTTTTACATCCTCTGATATGTTATTGACAACATCAAAGTATACAATATTTATATAATATCATGAGATTCCCTTGGTTTCCCTCAGGATTTAATTGCCCGAGATAGAAAATGTATTCATGTATTAATTTTTAAGCATTGTTATTGTTATAATTTCAGTTCTTAAATCATATACATTTAAGTATAATTAGTAAATCTTTTCATTGTTATATTCACATATTTTATAAGGAAAGTAGGCAATTTTCTAAACTCATTAATCTTTTAAGTTATCTCAGGACTCTTCATTATTTTGACACATTTTAAAATAGCTCTGTACGTTTGTTTCATTGTATAGTTTAAACATCCCATGAAGAGGCACTACCTTTCTGTAGTGGTGGTATTACATGCTCATGTGAGGCAAAAGGCTATGCTGATGGCAGCAGTGCTGCTGGTAGGGTCTCCCAAGTCAGATAGGCTTTTATTGAGGAGTCAAAATAAATGTGCCAAATAGCTACTGGGAAGCAGCAGTAATGAGGGGGCACTGATGGAGGATCTCTCAGAGACAATGGCAATGACACCCTAACTAACACTTGTTAGTACTGTATAGAAGGAGGCACAGTAAACCCCTTTTGAATATCCATAAACTTCCTCTCAAATGTCTTTTACCATAAAAATAAAACAAACAATGGATTGACATTCAAGAATGAAACAAGAGATAAGTGGCTTACAATCATAAATAAAGTAGGAGGGCAACTGGCTTAATTTTGTGAGGCCAAGTTTGTTCATCACAAACATTCTTCAAGCAACCCAAGAAGTGACTGTATACATGGGCATCATCTGAAATCCAATATAGAAATCAAATATTATATAATTGAGAACAAAAGATGGAGGAGCTTCATTCTCTCTGCAAAAAACAGGACCAGGAACAGATTGTGGCACAGTTCATGAAGTACTAATATAAAAAAAATAGACAAAAGCTGAAGAAAAACACTAATCATGTCAAAACACAATCTGAAGAACATCCCTGTAGAATTAAAAGATGATGTGAAAAATAGATTTTCACTATAAAGCCTAATTGACCAGGAGCCAAAATTCAGTACTAATGTCAGGGACATTGTGTGAGAAAATAAGAGAAAAAAGACTATCTATAGCCAAAAACAAAGAGAAGCATCTGTGGATGACAGAAGAAACTCTTTAAATAATGAAGGACAGATGAGGACTAAAAGTAAAAGGTGACAGAAATAGAATGAGAATCCTGAATGCAACTGCCCAGCAACCTGTGTTCAGGAATAAGTAGAACTAAAATAATAATGCACAGAATTAGAAGGTGACAACAAAAAAGGAAGATCATACTATCTTCCACAATATCTCAAAGATCAAAGGGAAATTTAAATCAAGAGTGGGGATGCTGCAAGACTAGCAGGGGAACACATTACATGACCAAGTAGAAATATCAAGATGATGAAAACAATACATAGAAGAACTATATGAAAGAAGTGAAAGGGTGACAGATTCATTTGAGAATGAACCATATGGACATTTCTGGTTGCTTGCAGCAGCCTGGCAGGTCATTCTTGGAGGTGCTCTCCAAGACGCCATCACCATGAGGTACCCTCCCCTCCCAAATATCTCCCAGGGGAGGTTAAATCTTGTCCCTAGCATGGGACAACCGGAGAGGCTCTCAGGGACCAGTATCCTGCCTTCAGCCTTCTTTCTTTTGGGGTTACGAGAAGAAGAGGACACTCGGAGTACCTGCAAGGAGTGTGGGTGAAGCATATATTTTATATAGCATTTTTATCAAAAATACTCTTTTTATTCACATATTATTTTTCTTTTAGACTCATTTAGTAGCTAGTTTCATCAGTAGATGGGAACTATACCCAATCTGAATTATTAAAGATTAATGTTTTGATTACAGTCTTGTTTATAGGATACACTAGTTGAGAGAATATATTTATATATGATTTTTAGTGACTTAAACTAGAAGTGCATGAAACATCAAGAAAGTTATTATTAGTGTTAGCATAATTTAAGCTATAAAAAGTGACTAGAACAATTATCCAGGATTTCCCTAACCCCAATATCAACAAGATTAATATGTTCAGAACTAGCACTGTGTTGAATATAAACAGAAAGCACATGAACTCTGTAATATCCTAATAGCAAAATCGATCCCATATTGCAAAGTATCAGGAGTCATCGTTGCTAGGACAGGATGAATTTGCAGGCTGCTTCTTGACTTTGTTTTGGAGTTGCTGCAGGTTGAGGGAAGAGTTTGGAAAACAGGCTGGTTGTCCGGGGGGTGGGGGGATGCGCTGAGAGTATTCCTGCGGGATACAATCAATGCATCCTTCAGGGAAGGTATTGTATCATCATGTTTGAAAGAGGCAGCCATTAGGCCACTTCTGAAAAAGCCTTCCCTGGACCCCCTGGTTAGAAACAACTATAGACCAGTTTCCTTGCTATCCTTTCTAAGCAAGGTGATTGAGAGGGCAGTTGCTTCCCAACTCCAAGCAGTCTTGGATGAAACCGATTATCTCAATCCATTTCAAACCGGCTTTAGGACAGGGTTTGGAGTGGAGACTGCCATGGTTGCTCTGACCAATGACCTCCGCCTGGGCATCGACAGGGGTAGTGTGACCCTGCTGGTGCTCTTGGATCTCTCAGCGGCTTTTGATACAATAAATCATTCCATCCTCTTGGATCACCTGAGAGAGTTAGGAATTGGAGGCACTGCTTTGCAGTGGTTCCATTCCTTCCTCTTGGGCAGATCCCAGAGGGTGAGGCTCGGGGACAGTTGCTCTTCCAAAATTGAGCTCAATTGTGGTGTCCTCAGTGCTATTCAACATCTATATGAAGCCGCTGGGTGAGATCATTCGGAGGCATGGAGCGTGGTGTCTTCAATATGCTGATGACACCCAGATACACTTCTCCATGACCAGATCATCGGTTCAGATTTCAGATGGCATCTCTCCTCTTAGTGACTGTCTCAGAGCAGTAATGGATTGGATGAAGAAAAACAGATTGAAACTAAGTCTGGACAAAACGGAGATACTGACAGTCACGGGCCCGAAACCAGATCTGGGAATACAGTCTTCAGTCCTGGATGGAGTCACACTCTCCTCTAAGGACTGTGTTTGCACTTTGGGGGTACTCTTAGATTCATCGCTTCACATGACTAGTCAGGTGAATGTGGCAGTCAGGAGTGCCTGTTATCAGCTTCGGCTGATATGCCAACTGCGCCCTTACCTGGATATGAGGGATCTGGAAACTGTGGTACTCACTCTGGTAACCTCACGTCTGGATTACTGTAACACACTCTACATGGGGTTACCCTTGTGCCTAACCAGGAAACTTCAATTGGTACAAAATATGGCAGCCAGGCTAATTACCGGAACATCTAGGAGGGAGCATATAACACCTGTGCTTAAATCCCTCCACTGGCTGCCAATTAGTTTCTGGGCACAGTACACGGTGTTGGTTTTAATCTTTAAAGCCCTACATGGCTTGGGGCCATCTTATCTCAGGGACCGCCTCTCCCCGTATGATCCCCCGCATACTTTGGTCCTCTGGGAGAAATCTGCTACAGCCTATGAAGACCAGGCTTTCACCGACCTCCCAGAGGGCCTTTTCCATGACTGCTCCCAGACTCTGGAATGGCCTGCCAGACGAGATCCGTCTTATTACCACTCTTGCTGCCTTTAAAAAGGCAGTAAAGACCGATCTCTTCCAGCAGGCCTTCCTGGAATAATCGCCCAGCAAACTGGATGTGATCTTCCACTTACCCCTCCTGCAGCCACGATACATTTGCTGGTATTGATTTTATTGTATTTCAAGTGTGTTAACTTGATTTTAATTCTATTATTGTTTAATTTAGTTTTAAGGGGTGGGAGGGCTAAGGTGTGGGATCTAGGAATGTTTTAACTGTTGTCTTTTTAATTTGTTGTATGCCACCCTGGTTGCCAAGCAGAGGGGCGGGTTATATATATATATAAAATTATTATTATTATTATTATTATTATTATTATTGTCATCATCATCAAAAACAGAACTCCTAGTAATTGTTATGGTGGCTGGGCTATTCACATAGTTGTAGTCCAAAAAATAACAAGGTGCTACAAGATCCTTTTGCATACTGATTTCCCAGACTAATGTAATGAAGACCTTGAACTTGGGGAATTACTAAAGTCCAAGTCTTCTATGGGATCTTTTATCCTTTGTTTATGGAGGTGGCTAGGGAAGAGACTGATAGAGACAAAGCTTTTCCATGAACTGTAATTTATTTGGGGATTCAAACATGCAAAGACACCCTAACATACATGCGCACACACAAGAACTCAGGAGTAAAGTAGTTAGCATGGTTAGGAAACACAAGGCTTTCTAATGGTGATAATTACCTGAAAGGAGGCTGCTCCAATGATGAATGAAGAGGGATAGACTCAACCGTTATGAAAGGGAAAGGACAACTGATAGAGTCAGGGACTCTAGTCAGAGATTACAGTGGCACAGTGGCACCATGAAATCTATCCAGACCCCCATGTGCTTGAGATTTTGGAGAGCATGTATACTAGCCTGAGGCGAAGAGTTATTATTGTATATCAAAGGATTCTGATTGCAATGTTTTGAAGTAGACAATTTCCAAAAGAGGAGAGATGTTATCTCATCTTCAGCTGGACACATCATGGCTGGCACTCATAAATCTTCTAGGTGCAAATGTCCTGCTTTGCAGCTCCTAAGCCTGGCCTTTTTGATCTGCAAATGGTTGTAAATGCAGATGTGACTCTGAGCTCATGGCAGCGAAGGCTGCTTCCAGTCTAGGGCTCTGACAGAGACCCAAAGGGGTCTTTATATCAAATCAGTGATCGTAACACTAACATGGCTATATCTTTAAATTGAGGCTGCTGTACTTGGGCCACATCATGAGAAGGCATGATTCACTAGAAAAGAAAATAATGCTAGGAAAAGTGGAGTGCAATAGAAAGAGAGAAAGAATAGATAGATAGATAGATAGATAGATAGATAGATAGATAGATAGATTCAATCAAGGAGCCCCTGAGCCTGCAGGACCTGAACAGAGCAGTTAAAGACAGAGGAGCTTGGAGATGTTGTATGCCATGAATGGAAGACAACTTGAAGACAATTAATAATAATGAAGTATAAAGTACCAACAACATTCCAGCCTTTGCTTTCTGTTTTGACCTTTACAAAGGGTTTTCTCACCAAGAACAACCTTGCATTGAGCCACCAGGGTCTTCTGTCACTTCTGGTCACCATTCTTTGACTGAATAAAAGCAGAAATACTTTAGGAAGAGTTGGAAGTTTGGTTAAAGGCCAACCTCCCTATTTTCATGTATCCCATGTATTGGTGCAGTTTTGGGATGGAATATTGCAGAAAAATAGTTTTCTCCCAAATTATATTGAAACATTTTTCAATATTTTTGAGAGCTTGAGGAAGTTTCAGGGGACTAGTAGGGGGCTTTAACAACCAGAAAAAGTGAGGGTTGGAGATGACACTTCCCCCTAACTGACTTAGATGGAACTATTAACTCAAGATTAGAGCAAGAGGCAGATATTGATTTTGTGTTCTGACTAGACTACTTATTATGCTTTAGTCTAAGGGCTGGTGAGCAGGTGGTCTTAACCAGGTTGTCTGCCAGAGGAAAGTTGGCATGATAGTTTGCCGCTTGGACATGGGTGACTCACCTATGGTATGGCTGAGGAGGAGCTTTAAAGAAACCCCCACCACAGTGTAACCCAGGGGTAGGCAACCTTTCCCCTTTAAGGGCCGAGGGACTTCATCTCCCAGAATCCCAGGAGCTATTGGCCAACATGGGACTATTGGCCAACATGGCTGAGGCTTCTGGGAGCTGAAGTCCCTCAGCCCTTAAAGGGGAAAGGTTGCCTACCCCTGGTGTAACCCCTCACAGTTTGTTGCCCCACTAAAGACCCTTTTCAAATGGTATAATAAAATATCCCTTATTTACTAAATACCTGGCCATGTCTGTTTTTCCTGAATGGGTAGGCTAAATGAGGTTGTGTTTTACTGCAGGTACCTGGCCTTAAATGAGATTGCAAGATTTGGGCTAGTTTACTCACACAATTGCACAGCTGCTATGGAGATTGTGGGGTAATCATAATGTTTTAAAAAATCAAGTGCCATGTAAATTCTGGAATGTTGACTGTTTTGGCAATGTATTGGCCTGGGAAAAGCATCAGTAAACTAGACACTTGCTAACATTCAGGTGCATGGCATGACCCACTGTTTTTCCTCATGCAATCCATTATCGCTCTGAGACAGTCATTGAGAGGAGAGATGCCATCTGAAGTCTGAGTCGATGATCTGGTCATGGAGAGATATATCTGGGTGTCGTCAGCATACTGAAGACACCGTGCTCCATGCCTCCAAATGATCTCACCCAGCGGCTTCATATAAATGTTAAATAGCATCGGGGACAGGATGGTGCCCAGAGGGACACTGCAATTAAGCTCTATTTTGGAAGAGCAACTGTCCCCGAGCATCACCCTCTGGGATCTACCCGAGAGGAAGGAACGGAACCATTGCAAAGCAGTGCCTCCAATTCCCAACTCTCTCAGGCGATCCAAGAGGATGGCATGATCTATTGTGTCAAAGGCCGCTGAGAGATCCAAGAGCACCAACAGGGTCACACTACCCCTGTCGATGCCCAAGCGGAGGTCCTTGGTCAGAGTGACCATGGCCGTCTCCACTCCATATCCTGTCCTGAAGCCGGTTTGAAATGGATCAAGATAATCGGTTTCATCCAAGACTGCTTGGAGTTGGGAAGCAACTGCCCTCTCGATTACCTTGCTTTAAAAAAAGTAGCAAGGAGACTGGTCTATAGTTATTTCTGTCCAGAGGGTCTAGGGAAGGTTTTTTAAGGAGTGGTCTAACTGCCACCTCCTTCAAACAAGATAGTTTTGCTTGTCTGTGAGCAGCATTTGCTAAACTCAGAGTAAGCAGATAGGTAAGCAAAATGTTGGCTTCTAGTTGGTAGCAACACATTCCCAATAATCCTAAAGACAGAAGTAGAGTACTTTTAATAACCAGCTAAAAGACTGAAAGCTGGATTAGATGTTTTGAAAAGCAAAAGGATTGAGGAGCTGTAGGTATGCCTTTAGGGCAATTCACAAGATATTACATTATTGTTGGTGTCTTTTGGTTTGCAATATTTATTAGCAGTCTATTTAGCTTCCATCTTTCACATACTTTTTCCACTAATGAACAGTGTTCATATTCATTCTCTTCTGTGTAAGTTACCAAAGATTCCTTACTTACCCAAGGCTTTTTCTCTCTCTCTGAGACCAACTGGAGTGGCTGGAGTGGCTATTGAAACTTATTTATTAATTAAAATATTTATGTCCTTGAAATCAAGAGACCTCAGGACAGTGTACAAATGAAATCATCTCAACATTTTATAGCTCTCTAGGACAATGAAAATAATTTAACCAGAAGAAAATGTACTAGCCAATTTAAAAAGTTAAACATATCAGAATAAGTTCAGTCAGTTTAAAACTATATGGTGGAATATTTTCAAATAAATCAGTTAGGTTCTGAATGCTTCAAACCCACTCCCATGTTTTCACTTGGTGCTGAAATGAAACCAGCACCAGCACCAACTCCAATTAGGCTTTCAACATTCCATACAAGGTGGGAGTAACTGAGATGATCCTCTCTGATGTCCTCCTGTAGCGTACTTATCCCACTGGTGCCAATGCATGTACCTCAGTGCTTTCAGTGAGATGCTTCCCTCCACTGCATCTCACTTGGCAGACTAGTTTAGGGAGGCCAGGACATTGTGGCATAATGTTGCTCTCTGTGCCAGATGAGTGGAACATCTGGATGTAGGGGTTACAATAACAGTATATGGAAAGCTCTCTCCAGTCCATAAGATGACTTCAATGCTCCAGTGAATCTATGCTGAGTTTTAGCCTTAACATCAAAAGAGAGATCTAAATTCTGAATGTATTTTGGATGGTCCTTTTGAAATCACACTAGAGTCTGGGATTATTTACTACCCCACTAACATGGAAATCAACAGCCTCTACTGCTGCCACCACATGCTACCTTAACTGAATATCTCATTATGGCTAACAGTAGGACTGGCTTTGCCTATGATGTGTGGGAAGCAAATTGACAACTCATTGTCAGTCCCCCATATGAATTTTGAAAACACAGACCTTTAAAAATTAGTTTTTAAAAAAGAAGACTATATGAAACGGATGCTAAAGACAATAATGTATACAGCAACATCAGACTGAATGGGTGTAATAAAATGCTTCTTTGCATATGTTTTACTGTAAAATGAAGTAGCATAATGTGTGTCCTCAGGACTGTGGCCTTTAGAATATCCAGCTGACCAATCAGGAGGTAGCTGAGGGCCAACTAATAGAATTCAATCTGGGAGCACTTGAAAATGCCAAGCTGACAGTTGGAGTGGAGAGTTGGGAATTCGACAGTTGAAGAGGGTGGTCAGGGAGTTAAGCCAGAGAGAGGGCTATGTTATGGGGAGTTCCTGAAGGAACTGTAATTTAGTTAGTTAAAGTCCAGACTGGAGGGACTCAGAACACTACAGGACTCTAAAGAAAGGAGTTGCTGTAGTGTTCTCTCCTGAAAGATATTATTAGCCAGTGTGGCTGAAGTATCAGAAGTGAAGTGGAAACAAACTTCGTTATATGTAACCAAGCAAGCCTACAGCAACAAGCTTTGATACAAGTTATAGTTATTCCATGCTGTTTTAAAATAAACTTTTGTTCTTATTTAAACATCACTTGGTCTACGTTTTTAAAATAAACCACACTACTAACATTTTAAAGTTTTAATAAGAATAATAAGAATATTTATTTTTATCCCGCTCCTCTGCAGAGGCAACCGGGGCGGCTTACAACATTAAAAGTACAATACAAATCCCACAAACCCACCCACCCCTTAAAATAGAATTAAACGATAACAGAATTTAAAACATATTTAAAATAGGTCAAAGAACACCAAGCAACAATAACAATTACTCTGGCAGAGTTTTGGAGAGAAAGATGAATTAACTCTTGGAGCCGGGATGTCTGTTCAGGAAAGGCCTGCCGGAAGAGATCTGTCTTAACAGCCTTTAAAAAAATAAAAAAATATTAGTTAAAAAAAAGACATATTATAGACAGTAAAACATAGAACATCACATATAACATCATCATACATCCACCATAAATACTACATTCATATCTCGGCCATCCACATCTTACCCACCCTCCACCCTCCCCCAACTCCCTATAAATCCCCTTACCACTAAGACATCAACATGGACCTAACACAGAGTCACTATATATATAAACATAACACAAAAACAGAAAACTTCCTGAGCTTTTACCCTATCTTATAAACCCTAATATCTCTGGTGCTTATAATTTTAAATTATCGAGCCTATAACATAAAGGCTTTATCTTTACAACTTCGTGATTTGATTTTCCTTGAATAAAGGGCAATATATTACTACTTAATTTTGACTGAGTTAATGCACAATGCACAAAAATAAGAGTATATATATAAAGTGAAGTAATAACATTGGTATATAAAAAAAACACCAAAACCTCTAAATAAAGAAAGTGTAGCACAACAAAAATTAAAAGTTTTTCTCTTTCCCTGACAATTATTATTTGTATAAGTACTACACCAGCTTTCCCTTACCATACAAATTACAACCATATTGCTCTAACAATTTCCTACTTAACCCACTATAGCTACTATTTTCTAAATAAACTATTAATGGTTCCCATCTTTTTTTCTGCTTTTCCCAGGATTTTTCTCTCAGCAGTATTGTAAGTTTATCTGCCACCCCACAGTCTACTAACTTATTTATCCACTCTGTCACCCCCGGACATTCTTTCCACTTCCATTTATCAGCAAATATGGCTGTGAGGTGAAGATATTGTTGTCTTAACAGCCTTTTTAAGGCTCTTTAAGGTGGTAACAAGACAGATCCTGTCTGGCAGGCCGTTCCATAATCCGGGAGCGATTGCTGAAAAGGCCCTCTGGTTTTTGGGTTTTGGTTTTGGTTTTGGTGTGGGACATCATACGAAGAATAGTGTGGGTCCTGTATACATAATTTGGTGGCAGGGGTGGGATAATGAGTTCCCACAGGACTGCCATCCAAAAAGTCAGTGCGAAAGGTGAATGGTGGCAGGAAAGCACACTACAAGGACCCATTCATGTAGTGTTCTCAGCCTCTGTTAGGTACACTGTGAGTGTTTTAGTTAGCCTGTGTTCAATCTTGACCCTTAAAGTCAATGTGTGACTGAATTTCTATAGGGCCTGAAATAGCTACACTTATGATTCAGTGCTAATCTGGATCCACTGAAATTTCTGTGGTTGTTCAGCATCAGTCACTTCAGTTCCATTGCCTGTGGTAACATCAGGACAGACCAATTAAAACTTTGGATGGATGGACAGATAGCACATGGTGCAGCAGAGTATGGTATTTGGCTGATGAAATAATATGTTTGAGTTAGTTTGCTAATATAATGAATTGTCTAGTAATAAATATTGGTTTTATCAAGTTCCAGAAAACCAAAAATAAGGAAGATAGAGTTTATGTCAATATTCTTGAGGAAATTGAAAATGCTTTCATGAAAATTAATTTTCTGATCTGATTTTCAAAGCAAACACAATTTTATTCTTGCTTGATCTAGAAAGATAATGAGGACAGCACTCAAATATAATATACACTAACATATACTGGCAATACAGGCTAATTGTTAAGTCACTCCATTTCCTGATATTATCTAGACAGCTGCCAAAGTTTCAGCAAAGTATAAGATCAACGCAATTTAATATTCCATTATCTGAACCAATGATAAATGTGGGTGCTTGTGCACAGTAGTATTTCCCCAAAATAATTGTCCCAGGCTCTGGTTGGAGTATCTTTAATTTCGTTCAGAAGAACCCTGCACTGTCTGTTAAAAGGTAGGATACTGAAGAAATGAGAAAAATTGCAGCAACAGGAGTACTAATAACTCTCAGTATGTACTCATTAGTATGCACAATATTTTAAAAAGTCCAGCATAATAAATCCCTGAATAAAATGAGCTTGAAATCAGACATTTATCAGAAATAGACAACCAGGAAAAGATAGTGTACATCCATTAATTTGATGAATATGGTGTGAGTTTATCAGTGAACTCAAACTAAAAGGTGGGGTGATAGAGCTGGATCTGAAAACAGAAAGTAAGCCAGTGTAGAGATTTAAGGAAGGGTGATGTGTGGTCAGAATGATAAAAAAGATTAATTGCTTTGGTTGTCCATGTCTACACATAGATGAAGGGGCTGAGATATAATAACAAGATATGGAAAGAAGTCTGAATTAGTAAAATCAAGAGATAGAGCATGAACAGTTACTAGATTTTTTGCTGATGGGACAAATAGAAAAGTCTGTAGTTCTGAAGTGTCATAAACAGGGAAATGATTTGATTTGGTGTCAGTGTGGCTGTAGATAGAGCAAAAGCAAGAGGAAAATCAGAGATAAATCACATTTCATGCTTGTCCAATGGATGGATGGTGATATTCTCAAAATCTATGAAATGAATATATGAGAAAAGAGGACTTGGGAGGAAAAATGAGAAATTCAGACTTGGACATATTGCAGTTGAGACTATGATGAAACATCAGTGTGGAAATATGAGACAGACAGTTGAAAGTATGACATTCAAAGGAAGGAGAAAGTTCTGGATAGTGATGGGTAACTTTCTTGTTCTATTTTAGAATGATCAGACTAGAAGCTTATTACCAGAACAGTGTGGATCCTCTGTGAACATACTGATCTCATCCAATTTCAGAAGCAAAGCAGGGTTAGCTGGGTGGCAAGCCATTGGATAATACTAGGATGCTTATGGTAACACCCATATGATGACACCCAAATAATTTTCTCCGTTATCTCCGACTGATGTAGTAACTAAGGATGGCATCTCTCCTCTTGATGCCTGCTTGGAGTCGGTAATGGGCTGGATGAGGGAAAACAACTCAGTGTGAATCCAGGGAAAACGGAAGTACTGGTGGTAGGTTCCCTGGCTCCGGGTAGTGAGATCTGTCATCCGGTCCTGAACGGGGTCACGCTCCCCTTGAAGGACTCGGTGCGCAGCTTGGGAGTGCTCCTTGACTCGTCGCTCCAGCTGACTTCTCAGGTGGACGCGACGGTCAGGAGTGCTTGTTATCAGCTTCAGCTGATACGCCAGCTGCGTCCCTATCTGGACCGTAAGGACCTTGAAACTGTTGTACATGCACTGGTAACCTCTCGATTGGACTTCTGCAATGCGCTCTACCCTTGTACCAATCCCGGAAGCTACAATTGGTGCAGAATATGGCAGCCAGGGTGGTCGCCGGTAAGTCCAGGTTTGACCACATAACACCCATTTTGAAAGACCTTCATTGGCTGCCCGTCCACTTCCAGGCTCAATACAAGGTGTTGGTTTTGACCTATAAAGCCCTAAATGGCTTGGGCCCAGGGTACTTGGAGGACCGCCTCTCTGCGTACAATCCGCCCCGTACACTCAGAACATCAGGGACTAAATTGTTAGAGGTCCCAAAATCACATCTAGTCAGGACCTCTCAGAGGGCTTGCACCATCGTAGCCCCCACAATTTGGAATAGGCTTCCAGCCGAACTTCGCTCCACTGTGTCATTGGTCTCTTTTAAAAAGAACCTAAAAACATATTTGTTTCAGCAAGCGTTCCCACCCTAGATGTAAAAACTCTTGTCTGTTGCCCCTGTGTATGACCCTGGACTTGATATTGATCTTCCTTGTCCTACCCCTAACTGTCGTGATTTACCTCTGCTCCCCGTTGATTTTTCTAACTTGTTTTTTAACTTGCATTGTATTTTTGGACTGTCTTATTCAATGTTGTAAGCCGCTTTGATCAGTTTTCTGGAAAGGCGGGGTATAAATAAAACTTTTATTTATTATTATTATTATAAAGCTACATAGGAACTTGTTTGAAACCCTTTGAGAGCTACAGCCACTCAGAAGTGACATTCTACATGAGATGGGACAATGGTCTGATTCAGTATTGGATGACTTTCTGTGTTCCTGTGGGTAGGTTATTCCTGCACAAAAATGGCCATTGCTAACTAAATGCATAGAGTCTCAAGTAAAGCACTTGGGTCTCAATTAAAAGCTAAACCTATTAGCAATCCTCAATCACACTCCTATTATTTCAGAGGGAGTGCAACTTCATCCTAAAAAGGAGAATCACCAGAATTTCCCAGCCCCAAGAGCCATCTATACAAGGTGTGTTCATCTTGTCAAGCCTGAATTGCACTTTATTGGCTTTTATTGGTTCCCATTTTTTCTATGCCCCACACCCCTAGGAAATGTTTGATTAATATTCTGACCCCCTACAAAAGTAATATCATAATTGAAGAGGAAGTCTAATTTCAATTTTTTGAACCACAAACAATACTGTGGGTGAACAAATTGAATGTAAAAAAATAAGCTTTTAACTCAGTGCATATTGTGCAAATCTAAATTAAGCAATTTATTCAGAAAAAAAATGTATCATGACTTGTGACTCAAGGACACAAGCTATTCTTTATTGAACCTTCTGAAATCCCATCTCACACCCATTGGAGTATGGACCTCAGGTTGGGAACTCCTGATCTAGTCTGTTATATTTTTTGGAGAATAATAGTTCTTGGGACACATCGGAGAGAGAATGAGGAAATAGAATTTTGAGGTAGATAAATAACATGGCACTCAAACACACTAAAGTCAATGAGCCTAAGTATCCACAATTGCACCTACAAGAGATTGTTGGGCCTGTATATGAATGAGATTTGTCTATTTCAGGCATTCTCTGGAGTTTAATCACTGCTAACTAAGGGCTATAGCCTTTCAACTGTGTGGTACCAATTGCTTGAACACACATTGAAAAGAAATCCTTAAACAAGCCAATCATTATGATTTTCATAATTCTTCCCATGCACAAAAGCAGTGGGATGAGCTCCTATGTAATCTTGCAAAAAGGAAAACAAATGAGATCCCTGTGCCCAACCAATGTGATTGGGGGTGCTGATAAAAAAAAAATGGGATTCCAATTTCAGAGAGTATTATATGTCTTTAATCTAGGAGGTGAACTCATTGTGACATTAAGCAGGTGCAAAAAGAAAGAAAGTCTTAAAAACCTTATAGAAATAGGGCAACAGATGACTACAATTGATTTCTTATATTCTTCACCTGCATAAAACTCCCATTGTGAAGCTGGTTAGCCTCTTTCAAAGGAAATTATTCTCTGTGATGAAATATGATTAGTTGCTTGCTGTTAAATAAAATCCACTATTGTTTACTGACCCATTTTTGGAATGGTTTAACAGTCTTGGAATAGCATACTGATTGCTCTAGTTATTCTCTCCCATCTGACAGTTCTTATTGAGAAACAGATATTACACTGCTTTCTTTTTGCTCCACAGCTTTCTAAGTAGACATTAACAATAAGTGGACTATAGAGGAAGTGTCTGTCCCAGTTGAGTCTTCCTACCACAATTTCAGAAATCTACACAACTTATCACTGATCTGGAACTACAGTTAAGCAGTGTGGTGGCCAATTTTCTAGGTGCTATCAAATTTAGAGTGGTAAAACCAAAAAGGGACTGCAAGGCGCTTTAAAAGAATTTCTTCAAATATGGTAAATGAACAATAATACAGGACAAAAAAAAACAAAACACAATCTCATTATCTTTACCTGAAATGTTATTTTTAACTAAAAATTCTAAAACTTTAATAATATGTTATTTAAATCAAGCAATGGCTTGCTCACTCTCAATACTTACTAATCATAAACAATGGGTAACGTAATATTTGAATGGATTTTCCAGCATCATTTTTAGTAACACTGCAGAAGAAAATTGCTTCTAGTAGTGCCAACCCCACATCATCATGAAAAACATCTCTTCATTTTTGCTTCTCTTCTCACCACCTCTGGCTCATTAGACTATTTTCCTTCCCCTACCCTTGCTACATACTGTAAGCAGTAGTGTGTGTGTGTGTGGCCATTCATCTGCCCTTTTTCTGTACAAACACACAAAATGCCATTTGTTGACTAAACAGTGAATAAAGAGACCAAACACAAGAAATGAGTTTCAAAAGGGCCACTTTATTAAATTACCTATTTAATATTTCTTGGAAGAACTGCAACTAAAGGGTGAGTAGATCTCCTCTGCAGTTTCCTCAGGGTGATAATGCCTGACCCCCAAGGATAACCCACACACTGGCTGGCTGCATCAGAAAAGCCAACCTGAAAGTCCCTCCCCCGAGCCCCAAGGCTTAAAGAGAGGGTTTATCCTTCAGGGCAGCCTCAAAGGAAGCCCTTTCACTGCCTCCCCAGTCCCTAGACCAAAAGAGGCAGTTCCATGACCTCCTTTCCACCAAAATAGTGACCT
Organism: Phrynosoma blainvillii; assembly: GCA_026167975.1. Classification (NCBI taxonomy): domain Eukaryota; kingdom Metazoa; phylum Chordata; class Lepidosauria; order Squamata; family Phrynosomatidae; genus Phrynosoma; species Phrynosoma blainvillii. The sequence goes on from JANUYF010000003.1 coordinate 43,716,417, forward strand.
AGGTACCCACCATACTCAAAATCTCCCCCCACTATCTGACACAGATAAGGGGCAAGTGTCTGCTTAGCCCCTATCCCCCAACAGGCCAAACAAAACTTCCCCTAATACCTTTTTGCAGATCTTAAGTGAAAAAACTTAGCTCTTTTAGTCAGAAGTGGGTGATGTCCTTGGTAGAATAATCTGCTGGCCAGAGGCAAATGTTACTTATATCCTGGCCACATATCATGCCATTTGTGCTCAGATCAAACCTCTACTATTATCCCAATCAACAACAAAAGGCTGCAGGAATAAAAAGCATCCTTGGTTTGATGCTGAATGTCTCGGGGGGGGAGGGATGCAGACGGGTGGCCTTGGGCCGCCCTGGGAAGCAGTGGATTGGGGCCGAGGCTGCCCCGTGCCTCGGCCCCAATCCTCCCTTTCGTTGCCTGGGAAAGGAGTGCTAAAATAGCACTCCTTCTGCAAGCCACAAAAGGGGTGCTGCAAGAGGTGTCACACGTCTCTTCAGCATCTCTTCTGGCTCAGTGTGTCCGGACGCTGAGCCAGAAGGATGTCATCGGAGTGCCCGTCGTGTGGAAGGGCGGCTGCTCCGATGACGTCCTCAGGAAGGAGTTGGGGCTCTCAGCGTGAGGCTGCCCCTCCCCTTCCTTGCCTCCAAGATGGCACAAAGCGCAGTCTACAAAAGGGGTTAGTCTGAGGACATGCTTGAGGAAACAATTAAGAAAGGTTCAAAACTACTTTAATAGCAGTGCATATTTTTCTATGCTGATCATGAGGAGAAAATATAAAAAACTAATTACAGTAAAACAACAACAACGTTACCAGATGTTGGGTAGATTTGGAAGCAGTGGCCATTATTAAAAACTCAGCTCAGTTTTGGCAGTTAGTATCCAGAAAATTGAGTGATTATCATTATGACCTAGAGACTCCCATTTCAGCTTCTACTTGGGAAGCCTTTTACTCTGACCTATATAAGGAGTCCGTAACAATGGATAGCTCCTTGATGAATTATGAGATTTTGGGGAATATAAATGACTTCCCAAAATGGCCTGCAGTTACCAGGCAGGAAGTCAAAGCTCTCATTCAGTCTTTGAAGAACAGTAAAGCCCCAGGAGAGGATAAACATGAATTGTTTAAGAGTAATATAGATTGGTGGGCTGCACTATTGGCTGGCTTGTTCACTCATATAAATGACACAGGATATATGCCCATTGAATGGAAGCTTGGCATAGTTATTCCTCTTTATTAAAAAGGGAGATTGTAGGGACCCAAACAATTATAGGCTGATCAGTTTAACTGATATTGCAGCAAAAATTTATGCTAAGTCCACTTTACAGAAACTAGCAAGTAGTACCTATCTTTCGATGGGTCCCAAACCCTGTTCCAGTCCCCTGATATTATAATATCTTCGTATTCCAAATTTGCCAGATCGCGATGCAATTTTTTTATAAAACTTTTCTCTGTCTTCTGATGGTGCATAAAGATTTACCAATAGAATTTTCTTTTCATTATGGGGTAACTCTATCGCTATATATCTTCCCTCTTCATCTTTCAGAATTTCTTTAGCTATTCCTTTCATTTTGGTATAAATTACCACCCCTTTCTTTTTCTTTTTTTTATCACATGATATGAACATCTCTCCCATTTTTTTCATTTTTAATACTTGATGGTCTTTTTCTTTAATGTGTGTTTCTTGCAAACATATATATTCCGCATTAAGTTTAGTTAAATAATGAAAAACTTTCTTCTGTTTAACTTTAGAGTTTAATCCATTAATATTCCAAGACAGAATCTTTATTGTCATGAATAATTCTTTTTTTCCCTTTTTTTTGTCCTTTCTATCTGTGTTTTTTACCGTTTAGTCTTTCTTTGTTTTTTTAACTTTTTCTTTCCTTTTTTGTTTCCTAGTTGAGTTTGTTTCCTTTTTGTCCTTTTGGTTTCAGAATTTGAATCTGAATCTTGGTCGAAAGATAGGACTAACTCCAATAGGAAGAAAGGCAACCAAGGTAAACTTCCTCAAACAGCAATGATATTGATGGAAAATTTAAACTTAATAGATTTATGGAGATTCTGTAATAATGACATGAGAGACTATACTTACTATTCAAATAGATTCCAAACTTGGTCATGAATTGATTTGGTTTGCCTGTCAAAACAATTGAGTAAAGATATAACAAACATAGAAATTCTACCCAGGACCCTTTCAGATCATTGTGCACTGAGCTTTGGTATAAAAACACCACAAAAAGAGTTTAATTGGAAAATGAAACATCACATCCTTTCCAACAAAACAATTGTAGACAAAATAAGGTATCAAATAAAAATGTACTTCAAAGAAAACACAAACAGAGAGACCCCTGACCATATCATTTGGGACGCAGGTAAAGTGGTTATAAGGGGATATCTCATCCAACAAGAAATCAGAGTGAGGAGGGAAAGACAAGAAAGAGAAAAAGAGATAATGGAAAAAATAAAAGCTAAGGAAGAAGAACTTAAAAAATCACCTAGAAATTCAGGAGTACACCAAAGAATAAGAGAGTTAAGAAAACAATTGGATCAAAGAATCTTACAACAAATAGCAAATAATTTAAAATATGCAAAACAAAGATATTTTGAAAATGCAAATAAAAATGGCAGATGGCTATCATATAGAATAAAAAAGCAGAAAGAAAGAAAACTGATTACAAAACTAAAGGAAGGCAAGAAAGATTACACTCAACAAACTAAAATTAAACAAATAACAACTGAATACTTTACAAAGTTATTTAGAGAGGATAAAATATCAGACCATAAGGAAAATAAAATTCAAGAATATTTTTAAAAAGGGCAAATTCCCAAATTTTCAGAAAATCAGAAAAAAGAACTAAATACACCCATATCTAGAGAAGAAATAGCAAAAGCAGTAAGAAATTTGAAAGTAAATAAGGCCCCTGGACCAGACGGCTTAACAGCCAAGTATTATAAGACTTTCCAGGAAGAACTGCTAACTCCACTGAACAATATGATAAAAGAAATTGAGAAAGGTTATTACCCACAAACCTGGCAGGAAGCCATTGTAATACTGATACCCAAGGAGGATAGAGATGCAACACTTATAGAGAATTATAGACCAATATCATTATTAAATATTGACTACAAGATATTTGCATCTATAATAGCAGATAGAATGAAACTCGTCTTAACTCGATGGATTAATGAGGATCAAGCTGGCTTCTTACCAGGACGTCAAGTTAAAAATAATACTAGAATAATACTAGATATCTTAGAACATTATGAAAATCATAGGAAAAATAAATTGGGTTTAATCTTTCTCAACTTCGAGAAAGCATTCGACAATGTAAATTGGTTTTATATGAAAGAAATCCTCAGATCAACAGATATAGGAGAAAAAATAATAAAATGGATAGAGGCCATCTATAAATATCAACAGGCACAAATAGAGGTAAATGGAGAAAGAACAAAATTCTGTACGATAAATAAAGGGACAAGACAAGGCTGTCCGCTCTCTCCACTTTTATTTCTAATGTCTATAGAAGTGCTTTTGAGGAAGATAAGAAAAGATAATAAAATAAAGGGCCTTCAAGTAGGATCTTATAACTATAAAACAAGATCCTTCACAGACGATGTTGTAATTATACTAGATGATCCTAAACAAAGTATAGAGAGATTATGTTCTATACTAGAAGAAGCAAGTGAGATCTCGGGCCTTAAGATAAATAAGAAGAAAAGCAGTATTCTAACAAAAAATTTCACTGAGTTAGATAAGAAAGAACAAGTGTAAAGACAAATTTAGAGATAATCTCTAAAACAAAATACTTAGGAATAATCATGTCAAATAATAACTCGGATCTCTTTACTAATAATTACATCAAAGTATGGAATCAAATTAAGGAAAAGATGAAAACATGGAGATTTTTACAATTATCTTTGTTGGGACGTATAGTGGTGGTACAATCATACATACTCCCTAAAATGCTCTATTTATTTCAAAACATTCCCATATCAATCTCAAATTCGACATTCAGGACATGGTCCAAAGACATTAATGATTTCATATGGCTAGGGGAAAAAACCAAGAATTAAAACAACAGTACTACAAAATAAAAAAATAAAGGGAGGATTAGGGTTACCCAACCTGCAAACCTATTACAATGCAGCAATATTCACATGGATTAATGAATGGATACAGCTTAAAGACAAAAAATCATTGACATTGGAAGGGGACAACTTAGAAAAAGGATGGCACTGGTACTTATGTTATGCAGGTAATAAAGAGCTTAAGAACTTTAAAAAACACACAATAAGAGGTGCGCTATTTAAAATCTGGCATACATATATAGAGTACTGGTATAAAAAAATTCCAAGGTGGGTTTCCCCCCAAGAAGCCTTCTTTAAAACAGAAACCCCCTGTAAAGGAAAATGGCTTACCTACGAAGACATAACTTTGAAATCGAGGAATGATTTAAGTATGAAATCATACATGGATTTATAAGAAGGTGGAACTAAACTACATTGGTTTGGATATTTTCAGATCCGAGAAAGATTCAAAAAAGATCTAGAAGTGAGAGGAATAGAATCTGAAAAAAAAAAGAATTAGAAAAAGTTTTGGTGAAAGGGGAGAAACATCTGATTACGAGATTGTATAAAATGTTATTGGATATTGAATTAGAGCAAGAGACAATTAAAGAATGTACCATAAAGTGGATGCAGGACTTAGGGGAAAATATTGATTTATCAATATGGGAAAAGACATGGACAAAAAATGTGAAATTTACTAAGAGTGCGTACTTAGTGGAAAACTTTTACAAAATGATTTACAGGTGGCACTTACATCCTAAAAAACTAGCCAAAATAGGGAAAAGAGAAGAAGGAAAATGTTGGAAATGCCAGCAACAGGATGCAGATTTATTTCATATGTGGTGGTTATGTAAAGTAAAAAAAAAAAAATTCTGGGGGGAAATTCATAAAATAATACAAGTATTATTTACTATCAAAATAGATTTCAATCCAAAATTATTTTTGCTGAATATAACCAAAGATTTTAAAGGCAAACTGAACAAAGAGGAGATAGGGGTAGTCTTATACATGATAACTGCGGCACGGATAATTTTTGCTAGATATTGGAAAAAAGAGAATGAATACATAATAGAAGAGTGGAAAAAGAAGCTAAAGGACATGATGATGATGGACAAACTGACGATGTTGATTAATGATAAACAGTCTACGCAACACGCCAGGAAATGGGCTAAAATAGAAAATTATCTGGGTGTAATAGCATGATAGGAATAGGATATATAATACTATAAGGCTTTAATGAATAAAATACATAATATAAGGACGTTTGGTTTGAAATTATGTTAGAAATTGTGTTTGAAAGTAAGTACATAGTACGAAAATTGATTTTGATTTATTATTTTGATTTCTCAAAACTTGTTGTAAATCTTTAGATTAAAGAATCATATGTTTGAAGGAATGATATGTATATATTTACGCATATATGTACTTTCTTTTCTCTTTTTAATAAATAAAAAAAAAACTAGCAAGTAGTAGAAGGGTCCACCATGCTGGCTTATGGGTAATCTTTTGTTCTAGTGATTCAGAAAGGTTGATCTTTTAACTTTTCTATTTTTAAAATTCTTATTTTATCTGTATATAATGCTCTGTATTTTATATTTTTTATTACTTGTCAATGTATTTCCTTGCTGATTATGCCGTTTTGTTTTCTTTTCCATGCTTTGGGTTTTGTTCACCTTTTGATATAGTCTGTAGACTGATTCAATAAAGTTTTGTTGTTGTTGTTGCCTATAATCCCAGGATAGAAACCTCTACTGGTGCCCCTGAGAACCCTGAAATTGTGAGGAGACAAAATTGGTTGCTCTCTGAACCAAATGTCCACTGTGAGACCACTCATCCTGTATTGGTTGAGCTGCTGTCATAAACTGCATCCACACCTATGAATGCAGCATATCCCACCTGATATTTGGGTAGAGGACAGCATACATCCTAAAGGCCTCAACTTAAAGAAGCCAGGCCAGGCACACATAGTCTACATATACCCTGTGGATGATTTCTAAATAATGACTCATAGCTGGACCCCACATTGGATTGGCTTTAGAAACAACATTTGCATATATGCAAAAACCAAAATGACAATTTGTCCAGTTATGGTCTACCTTCTTTTTCTTTATCTTCTCTTTCTCCTTTTCATCCAGTTCATCCTTATCCTTCTTCTCAACTCCTTACACAACAATGTGAACACATCCACTTATTCTCCACAAAGTATCTTGTCTTTGATAGATTGTAATAAATGATCCCTTAACAGGAGTGTTAACTCCCAAAAAGGAATAAGCTGAAGGTGATACTGTTGCATAAGCCAAGCTACTTGAGGGACCAAAAGAAGAAGGATCCCAGCCCACCAAAAAAGGAGGAATGTTTACCAAAGGACCACCAGCCAATGGCATGAAAGCATTGTGACTTGGGGGCATACCATGTGAGTTACCAGGACGCCCATACATATTATCATTACACCATGGCCAAGCGCAACCATAATGTGGAACTGCTTGTGTATACAAAGTCTCAGCTGACTGATTCAGTGCATCTATGCAACATCAGCATAGAAACTGGTGCATATTCAGCCACAGGAACAGACACAGACACCTCCTACTGTTGAGCACATTGTTGCTCAGTCTAATGCATCAAGATAAGCAAAAATTTCAGCAAAAAATTGTTTAGACTTAGAAAGCCTAGCATCCCTATGAACCCACTGAGAAGACTGATGAGACCAATAATCTCATCATAAGAAATTCCATCTGAATCAGATTCAGAGGAAGAAAGATCAACTAAAGGCCTCTTAGCAGGCCATGTGACCTGTACATTGCCTCCAAAAGCCACACAAGCCCGATGGAGGAGAGGAAGAGAGAATGAGGCCTAGTGAAGCTGCACCGTTTCCAAAGGCCACACAAGCCTGATGGGCTGGAGGTGAGGTCATGCAGGCCCAGCAGGCCCACCAAGTGGCCTAAATCAGCCTAAAAGGCCTCAGAAAGGCTGCAGGGATGGCAGCAAAAATTTGTGGGCAAAAAAGCCCAACACACCTGGCAGGGAAAAAACAGGAAAACCGCAGAAACAGGTAGGAGCAAACCCATCCCAGGTAGTTGCCTGATAAAGGGGTGGAATCTAACCCCCCACACACACAATCTCAATTCAATTAACAAAATGCCATAAAAGGCGGGGGGTGAAAGTGAATGAGAAAGCCCAGTGAAGTGCAGATTACCTCTCTAGGCAACCGCCTCCTTCAAAAGTTGAATCAAAAGAGGCAGAAATAAGGGCATCAACACAACCAAGCACTCTGGCTCCACCTCTGACTATGCCAGGGGTAGGCAACCTTTCCCCTTTAAGGGCCAAGGGACTTCAGCTCCCAAAAGCCTCAGCCATGTTGGCCAATAGTCCCATGTTGGCCAATAGCTCCTGGGATTCTGGGAGCTGAAGTCCCTTGGCCCTTAAAGGGGAAAGGTTGCCTACCCCTGGACTATGCCAACAGCATCTCTAAGATGCCATTTCCTTTTAATCCTGGTCTCATCATCACTGGAGGCCAGCAAACATCACCTCCTCTCTCAATGGCTATGCTGAGTGGTGGATCCGCATTGTCATTTGTATAATGCAGCCAATATTGCCTTATATAAAGCAGGTTGGGTGCTAAAAAACTGACCCTGAGGGGTTCTTATGGTCTGGCTGTCCTTGGAGATCATCAGTGCTGGCAAATTAAACTAATAAAATAAATTTCATACCAGTTCTAAAAACATCATTGAAACTATCTGCATAAAATCTGATAATTTCAAGTTAATCATATGCATTCAAGGTAATGATATGCAAGTCAGAATGGTGACTGCATCTGACACAGAATCCACTGGAATCAGATTTTCCCTGTTGCCAAGAACATCATCTTTATGATATCAGGTTGCTTTGTATCAACATATTTTGTGGCCAAGTGGGATGGGCCTTCTGTCTTTAGAATTTATAGTATGCAAATGCCTGTGGAAAAATTGTGATACTTTCAAAGCAATGGATGGTGATGATGAAAGAAATGCCAATGAATGAGAAGGGAGGGAAACACATATTTTTGCCTATAGGAATCTGTAAAAGTAACTTTGTATTAGTGTGTCATGTAGAAAAATGAATATCATTTTGCCTACTTTTTCCCACCCAAAATATACTAGCATTAAAAACAAAAACTTGGAAAGAGTGCTTGGCAGAACAGAAGAGAACACCTGACTTGGTGAACAATATGAACAATATGCAGATGGATTATATTTTATTTATGCACCATTAAATATAACTAACATATGAAACACAGAAGTGTCCACTTTTTTAGCACTGTGAAGCTTATTATAAATTAATTTATTATAGAAGAAAATGCTAGAATCTGACCTTGGTTTATTTTGTAGGTTCGATATGGCGTGACAGGATAAAATATTGGTGTGCTACTTTAGTATTTATATCTATTCTAATTCCTAGTGGGCAGTGATTTTTCAATTTAATGTACTTTTGAGACAATCCTTATTTCCCCCCTGCATTTGCACTTACAATTTATTTGTTCTTAGCTAATAATGGAATGGAGAAGGGGATGAAAATTTGTGATCCATTCCTCTCTGTGCTGTGCACACTAAAAAGTCTTATATTGGTGCTTTGTATAAGAAAGTGTCTTGACGGAAGGCCATATATTATGAGAGTGTTTGCATGAAGTATTCCTTGAAACGATAAGGGGAAAAACCTGCATACATTTACTTTTTTCCATAAAAAGTTAACAATGTTTCTAGCTAAAGCTAATCTGGAAACCAAACAGCAGACAATTGCGGTGTTTCTTGCCACTTTGCATGAATAATCATTTGTAGAACACTTGTTTAGCTTGCAAAAATGATTTCAGGTTTTTGCTGGGTTCCTCCCAACTGTGTAGGAAAGCTATAGTTTACAACACTGAAGTAATAGGCAGCACTTTTCAATTAGCAGGGATTATGCCATTTCCCACCACTGCCCCTTTATATTTTTCTTTTCCCTGTGAATTTAAGTGCAGTCTTTGCAGTGGGGAAGGGTGATGGGTTTTCCCAGCAACAATTATTCTGGGTAGAAAAATACTACTCCTCACCTGTTAAGACGGGTGTGAGACAAGGATGTGTCCTGGCTCCCACTCTTTTTAATTTCTACGGGCCTCAGCAGACGGAGGCCCCGGAGACGCCGCGGGTCGGAGCGCCGCCGGAGTTCAGCCTCCGGACCGCGGCGCTCCTGCGGCGCATCTAAAAGGAGCACCAAATTGGCGCTCCTTTTAGATGTAAGGGAAAGTGCTCCCTAAAAGCGGCGGGCGCACTTTCCCTGGCTCAAACGGCGCAGCGCATGTGGACGCTGCGCCGTGAGGTCATCCCCAGTGCGCCGGCCGTGCGGACAGCCGGCACTTCTGGGGGCGACCTCTGGGAGAGGAAGGGGCGCCGCTCGTGCGGCTGCCCCTCCTCTTCCCTGCCCGGAAGACGACTCTTTTAGTCGTCTGCCGAGGCCCTACATTAATTCCTTAGTTACTGCTTTGAATAATCTTTCTTTTCATCCTCCAAAGCTGGCCAACAGGCATATCAACCTATTGCTTTATGCGGATGATGTCATCATTCTCTCATTATCCCCCATTGGTCTAAAAAGATCTCTAAATTCTCTTGCTCTGTACTGCAAAGATGAAAAACTGACAGTTAATTCTTCTAAGACCAAGATTCTTACTTTTGCTCATCATCCTAAATTGCTACAGTGGACACTTGATAGACAACATATTGAGCAGGTTAAGACTTTTAAATATTTAGGAATTGTGTTTCATCATTCTGGTAGGAGAACTGCCCATTCTGAACTTGTCATCAGTAATGCCCAAAGAACCACAACTGCAATCTTAAGATTCTTTTTTACGAAAGGCGCTCAGTTCATTCCGGCCGCAATTAAATTGTTTAATGCTAAGGTTCGCCCACAACTTCTCTATGGAGCCCAATTGGGTCCATACAGTAACATCAAGGTATTCGAACGTCTCCAAACTAAGTTTCTTAGGAGAATTTTACAGGTTGCTCACTGTGTTCCAAATGCTCTTCTTAGGAGGGAGACTGGGTCTATTAAAATAGAGTCCAGTTTGTGGATCAGTATACTCACCTACTGGCAAAAACTGCATAAAATTCCTGGGAGGCTGACAAATTTAATTTTTTTGGATTCTTTTAAATCTACTTGGGAAACTTCTATTCATAAGAAATTAAATGAGCTAAGATTTGATAAAAATGAATTTCTAAAACTCGATGTTGATAGAGCTAAATTTATTATTAAACAAAAAATTATAGAAGCAGAAAGACTTATGGATTCTGCTTCCCTTTCTAAATACGTCTTGTTTAGCTCACGGAACTTGGTCCCCGTCACAGCCCCATATTTATTTCATGTTACTCTTCCGAAGTTTAGAAGGACTTTAACCTTGGCACGCTTTAATATGTTGCCTATGGCCATGTTGGACGGTAGATATAAAAAAATACCCTTTGAATTTCGTCTTTGTCCCTGTGGTTCGGGCACTGTTGAGACCAATGAGCATGTTCTACTTTATTGTTAATTCTACAGGGATATTCGTCACCAACTAATTAGCCCATTAGTTAGTAAATTCCCAGGTAAATCTGATTCCTTTTATTTACGCTTCCTGTTAGATAACAAAGACCATACAGTATCTCATGTGGTGGCCAAATTCTGTTATATTGTTTGCAAATTGCGACCTCAATTGACAAATGGATATTTTACTACAGTTTAGATAGATTTGACTGACAATGTATATTGGACACAGCTTATTTTCAGTCTGTATATTAATCTGCATATTAATTTGTTAATGTATATATTTCATATATTTTTATAATTTATACTGGTCAAAGACCGAATAAATTGAATTTACATTTACATTTACTACTCCTCACCTCATTTTATTCACAGAAATTCAATTTTCTGTACAGAACACACTGCCTGTACAGAACACATACAGGGAACCCTATTTTTAATTTTACAGGGTTTTTTATACACACAAAGTGTTTTTCTTTGCAGAATAATTATTCCACAACACTTTGAAATGTTCCAATACAGGGAGAATACTGCAGATGAATATTAATTTTCTTTTGTAGCAGTGAGAAAAATACCAGGATTATATACTCTCAAGAATTTACATATCCCTCATGATGAGCAGCTGCACTACACTACACTACAAGTTGAGTCTCCCTTATCTTGGAGCCCAAAGTATTTTGGATTTTGGAGGGTTTTTTTTCTTTATTTTGGAATATTTTGGAATTCCAAGATATTGAGATATCTTGGAAATGGGACCCAAATCTAAACATGAAATTCATTTATTTCATATATACTTTATGCACATAGCCTGAAGGTAATTTTATACACAATATTTTTAATAATTTTGTGTTTGAAACAAAGTTTGTGTATATTGAAACCTCAGAAAGCAAATGGCATCACTATCTATGCCACTCATATGGACAATTTTGGATTTTGAAGAATCTTGGATTTTGTAGTTCCAAATATAGGAGACTCAACCTACATTGATTCACAAATAGGTCTCTGTACAGTAGACTACTATGATTTCTGTTTTACAAATGAGAGGTTAGAATACCAGCTAACAGTCAGCATACACAAGATGAATGTGTTGCTGGACTATATCATTTCAAAATAAAGAGTAAGTATATGATTTCCCCCCTTTGTGAATAGACATCAGCTGAACAGACCTAGGGTAACGTATTCCTTCTTTTCCATGAATTCCAGATTTTAAGCAGCTGGACTTCTGGTTTGAGGTTGTGAGGGTTTTCTAGGTCCCTCTCCCTTCTTCTGGCTGGGACTCCTTGAGAACACCTTTTATCTAAAGAACCCACCAACAATAACCAATGATTTCCCTTTCTCTTCTTTGGCAATACACAAGGATGTTGCTGAGGATTCCCTTGCTCTTCCTTGCAGAGACGCTTCCCTCTTCCCTCTCTCTCTTCCCACATTTGTGGAATAGCTAGGTCTTGCTGAATTAAGACATGTGAAAGAGTCAGTGTTAGAGTGACAGAGTACATTCAAAGAAAATGTTTATTCTAAGTAAGGAAATTCTATAGCAAGAGGATATTTCTTACGTGAAGAACCATTTCATCCTTCAGGCACAGATAGAAAGTTTAAGTTACAGAGTAAAATAAGTTCAGCCAAATCAAGAAAAGAATCAAATTATGCTAACATAACTTGCTGATATATTCTCCTAATCTTACTCACCAGTTAGATGATATTTGTAGTCCTTGGTGTTCATGGGATAGCTGGGAGACAGGACTCCATTCGCTATCTTTGACCGGCCTTCTCAAATCCAGAGCTCTTGCTTAGCCCCTGGTGGAGAGGGGCCAGAGACAAAGAACCTTGTGGTGGTTCAGGTTTTTTAAAACCTCTGCTGAAGAGCATCTTGAAGATTTACACTTCTGCCCAACAGCCCATATCATTGGACAGTTCCTATCTCATCACTTTTGTGATGCTGCCTCATTAAAATGTATCTGAGCCTCTTCACACATTTTAACCCTTTGGTAGGCCATCCATCAAAGATAGAGCATGATCAGCTATAAATTAGGGCAGAAGAAGGTAATACTGATTAAAAGGTTGGTTATGCTGGGAATCTACTTATTTTCACAATAGCAAGGCCAAATTTGTTCTCAACAGCCTAAAGAAAGAGGTTGGTGAGCCCCTTAAATTAGTCTCCTACTCTTTCATGATAGAAGGATACTGTCCTGTTGACAGTGTTGAAATTAGATATGATGACCTTTGTTTATGTTCTGGAAATAGTCTAATGTGCCATTTTCTCCCCTGCCTTTCCTAACCTTGATGGGAATTGGTATGTGCATGAATTGAATGAGATATTTTCTGTGTTTGATTAAATAAAATATATAATAATATGAATGGTTACACCAACACTGTAATGTATACATTTTTTTCATTTAGATGGCAACCAAATTAATATTAAGATCATGCTTCTGCCTTGTAAAATCTGCAATTAGCAGTGGTCTATGTTATGATGACTGTTATTTCCATGCTTTTGATTTGAATGGATTTTAAAGCATGATAATCAAAATCTGAACAATTTAACTGCCTAGTACCAGTTATTTAATTAATGTAGTTCCCATATTACTGTTAATACAATGCCAATTATGTATGTCTATATATAATTTGTATAAATATATAGATTATCTATAATGCCATTTAGTAATCTTATAAAAAGAACCAACATCATATAAGGCAGTGCATATACATCTCACTGGAAAATCTCTAAAGCCACTGAAAATTTGAACTTCTTGGGATTAGAAAGAAAAATAGTGTATCATCATTGCAACCCATGCAAAGCTGGCCTGAGCCAACTCAGCACAGGAGACTGTCCCCAGGATATTTATGTCTTACAGGTTAAAGCTGTGTTGCCTTGCTTTTATGCACATGGTGGGAAATATGTAAAGGATAAAAGGATTATAGCACAGATTCTCATTTCATAAAGTATCTCCAGGGGTCTTTAATCCAGAAAACACATTGCTCCATTTGAACTGTTAATCTAACAAGCTACATGAACACACACGCACACACAGCATTTTAAATATAAGTATTATTATTTTTCCTTCACTGGGTTATGCTGAAAATTATACCAGTTTGTGAGAACGGTTGCCGGGTTCTGTGTGTCTCACTTAGTTGTAACAAAACAGTTGCTCAGAGCAGCCTTTTGATATTGTGACATTTTTGTTTTACTTTTATTTTTTGCTTTACTGTGGAATATGAATTGATCCAGGCTGATCAACACATATTTATAGCTTGACAACAGAGAGAATTATTGAAATTAAAGCTGCTAACAGTGAAACTGCAGCTATGAAGTTATTTCTAATGTGAAAACAAGTAGGAACACTTATTCTTACCAAAACATATCCCCAAGGCAATTTTTGTACATTCTAAGAGAGAGATAAACCAACAACTAGCAGCAGTTTACAGTGCTGTAGTGATAAATGCAAAAGTGTGGGGCCTTGGTGGAAGGAAGATCAGCTCCCATTCAGAGAAGCAGTGTAGGTTCCATGAAGAACTGCCAGACCTTCACTCCTGCCAACATCTGCCACATAACATGGCTGCCTACCAGAAACAAAGTCTTGTAAATGTATTCATGTGTATGGTAACTGCTGTATTTTCCAGCCCAAAGCTGAACAGGTCTTGGATGGCATTTTAAGAACAGATGTGGTTGCAGCTGCAAGCTTTGGTTGCCAATGTTCTTAGTCCAAACTATGACAGCATATGGCATCTCTATAAGAACTGACAACAGAAATTCTCTTACAGAGAAATTTGAAATGAAATTTAGAGATTTTTTCCCCTCTGGTGAAAATCTGAAGTTTTACAAAAGAAGCTTAAAGAGATGTGATGTGTGATATGTCCTGTCGCAGCCTATTGAAGGGGGAGATCTGGAAGCAACGGTAGCTGGAGTGTGGGTTTATTTGATACCATTGGAAGCACTGACAGCTTAAGAAAGGAGGCATTATCATGTGTGTATACATTTGTGTTTGTCATTGTGAACTGCTTGAAGACCCATTTCGGCAGAATAATGTTTCAAAAATAATATCAGGTATTTTCAAAGGTGTTGTATGTGACATTGTATAAGTAAATATTATTCTGCTTAAAGTAAATATCACAGAGATGGAAGGAATGTTCAAAAACATTTCAGAATGGTGAAAACATGTTTCCCACTATTGGGAAATCTGGTGCAGAACCCTGGAGTGATGAGAATCTTTGCACTTTGGGACTTACTCTGCACAAATTTTGCACATCTTCTTTCTATACAAAAAATAACATTTTTCTGGGGACTTATTACTACCCATTTGCACTTTTCTGTGCAGATAGAAGCATTTTCTGTGTAGAAAATATTTCAATATTATTTTGCAGAAATATTATTTTTGTGCAGAAAATGTTTCTTGCACAGAAAGTGGTGTTTTCTGTTTTAAAAATATGAGTGAAATTTCAGCAAAATAAATTCTAAATCATGAATCTTTTTTGAAAAATATGCAGTTTTCAGACTTTCTAGTTACTTCTTTCAAAAACAAATTTAGCAAATAATTACATTCCTATGTATTACATGGACAAAGGCCACCTAAATTAAGTGAAACATTTTTGAACATTTACAGAGGAAGACCATATGGATATATCAAGCTTGGTTAGGGCTGTACTCTTGCCCTCCAAGTCCTCCAGCTGTTGTGGAAGAGGAGGGCAGAGGAAGAACTCAGCAGGAGGCTTTAAAACCGCCCACTTGCCTGCCCTCTGAGTCCTCCAGCTGTTGTGGAAGAGAAGGGGAGAGGAAGAACTCAGTGGGATGCTTCAAAAACCCCTCCCGCCTGCCTGCCCTCCGAGTCCAGCTGTTTTGGAAGAGGAGGGGAGAGGAAGAACTCGGTGGGAGGCTTCAAAACCACTCTCCTGCCTGCACTCCAAGCCCTCCAGTTGCTGTGGAAGAGGAGTGGAGAGGAAGAACTCAGCGTGGAGGCCTCAGAATGCTCCAGAAGAGGCTCTGGGAGCCTACTCCACCTGTTACCATCCTGCAGCGATCCCATCTTATGCAGCAGCGGCAGCAGCATCAGGGCCATGGAGAGGTCGGGAGGAGACACTGGAGCCCACCCAAGCACCACCACCTCCAGTGGCATGCCGGTGGCAGCACTGGTGAGGCTGCAGAGAGGTAGGGAGGAGTATAAAAGCCTTCCCAGGAACATCCCTCCAGCAGTGCGGCAGTGGCAGCAGTGCAGGGCTGTGGAGAGGTCAGGCAGAGGCTCAAGAGCTCATACAAACAACCACACCTTTGGCGGTGTGGAGTTTCCATCTGGTCCATCCAGTACTTCCACCATTAATAGCAGTTGTGGCACTGATGCCTAGGGCCGGGTGGATAATTAAGACTGGACAGAGACTCTTAGACCCCCCCCCCATCCTCCTGCCCTTAATAGTAAATAACACCCCCTCGATATGGCCATTGAAGCCCTCCATTTTGGAATGGTCATGAGTACATAGGGTGGGAAATTAATTTGGATTCTTTGACATCTCCATCTTGTATAGTGGCTGAGAATGATCTGGGAGCGGGAATTGAGGTTGTGCAGGGGAAGGGAAGGTATGGTGGCAACAGAGTGAAGAGTTGTTACAAAAGAAGGAGGGATCGATGTTTGAAAGCTATCCTGCTTTCAGTTCACACTGTTCCCCAGAATAGCTTGGAGAACGCACCAACCATTCCACAGAACCTTACCTTGCTCCTCTGCAATGCCGGGTCAGTCAAAAATAAGACCCATATTATTTATGATCTCCTCGTAGATGAGGATGCCAACCTGGCTTCCTTCACAGAGAACTAGCTGGGAGAGGATAGTGCTACTACGTGGATGCAGGCCCTCCCAGCTGGGTACTCTGTGAGTGAGCTGGTAAGGGGAAGTGGGTGAGGAGGCGGAGTGGCTCTGGTTCATAAAAATAACTTTACCTTGATACCTGTCCAGAACACAGTCCACTTCGAGTGTATGTACCTAAGCCTGCGGACCAGGGATAGTTTGGGGATTCTGCTGGTATACCAGCTGCCCCCTTGTCTAGCAGACTCCCTAACCAAGCTGACACAACTCATCTCAGAGTTGTTGTTGGAGTCACCTAGACTTTTGGTTTTGGGTGACTTCAACATTCCACTCGAGACTAGTTTTTCAAGACTAACAGGTGTGGCTCGGGAGTTCATGGAATCCATGACAAATATGGGCCTATCCCAATTTGTCATCGGGCCCACTCATTGTGCAGGTCATACCCTTGATGTGGTCTTCAGTACAGAACAGGAATATCCATGGGCGGAGATAATAAATACCTCTGCATTGTCATGGACCAATCATTTCCTGATCAAGGCTGAACTGAGAACCACTGTCTGCCCCACTGGGAGTGGTGGACCTATTGGAATGGTCCGCCCTCGAAGGCTGATGGAGCCAATTGGATTCCAGAAAGCCTTAGAGGGTTTAACAGTTGGGAATGCTGGTGATTCTGTCGAAGCTTTGGTTAACACCTGGAACACCAATCTTACCAAGGCTATCAACACGATCGCTCTCAAGCGTCCTTTCCAACCCGCTTCCAACTGAAAGCCATGGTATACAGCAGAGCTTAGGAAGATGAAGCGGGCTGGCAACAACTGGAGTGCATCTGGCAGAGAACTCGGCTCCTATCTGACAAGACTCATCATAGGAACTTTCTTTATTCCTATCGAGAGGCAATACATGCAGCACAGATCCTTCTACTCTGCACGTGTTACATCTGCAGAGTCCCGTCTAGCAGAACTGTTTAGGATGATAGGGGAACTGACGCGGGTCTCATCTGCGCAGAACCCACTACTTAACCCTATAACAGCCTGCTGTGATGCATTTTACAACTTTTTTGCAGATAAAATCTCTCATAAAAGAGCTGACTTAGATGTCAGCATTGTAACAGAATCAATTGATGAGGTCACCAGCAACTCCGTTAGTGAAATTATACTGGATCAATTTCAATCTGTAAGTACCGATGACGTGGACAAGCTCCTTGGAAATGTGAGGAAGACGTCTTGCCCTCTTAATCCTTGCTGTTGTGGCTGGACATCAGGGGGTGGGGGATGCATTGAGGCTGCTCCTTAGGGACATCATCAATGCATCCCTCAGGGAAGGTCATATTCCATCTTGTTTGAAGGAAGTGGTAGTCAGGCCGTTTCTGAAAAAGCCTTCCCTGGACCCCCTGGATATGAACAACTACAGGCTGGTTTCTTTATTACCTGTTCTAAGCAAAGTGATTGAGAGAGCAGTTGCTCTTCAACTCCAAGCTGTCTTGGAGGAAACCGATTATCTAGACCCATTTCAAACTGGTTTTAGGACAGAATTTGGTGTTGAGACTGCCATGGTGGCTTTGGCTGATGACCTTTGTCTGAGCATCAACAGGGTTAGTGTGACCCTGTTGGTGCTCTTAGACCTCTCAGCGGCTTTTGATAAAATAGATCACAACATCCTCTTGGATTGCCTGAGGGGGTTAGGAATCAGGGGCACTGCATTGCAGTGGTTCCGTTCCTTCCTCATGGGCAGATTCCAGAGGGTGATGCTTGGGGACAGTTGCTCCACTAAAAAGGAGCTTAATTGTGGTGTCCTGCAAGGCACCATCTTGTCCTCGACGTTATTAAATATATATATGAAGCCGATGGGAGAGATCATCCGGAGGCATGGGACAGGGTGTTATCAGTACGCTGATGACACCCAAATATATTTCTCCATGCCTCAGTCATCGGCCATGACTTCAGATGGCATCTCTCCTCTCAATGACTGTATTAGAGCAGTAATGGGCTAGATGAGGAAAAAACAGATTGAGACTGAATCCAGATAAAACGGAGGTACTAACAGAGGTACTGAAATTATGTATTGGGATACAACCTCCAGTCTTGGATGGGGTCACACTCTCTGCGAAGCACTGTGTTTGCAGTCTGGGCTAGTCCTGGACCCATTGTTCCAGATGTCAAATCAGCTGATTCGCCAACTGCGCCCTTTCCTGGAAGTAAGGGATCTTGAAACTGTGGTACATGCACTGGTGACCTCTCATCTTGATTTTTGCAATGCACTCTACATGGGGCTACCATCGTGCCTAGTTCAGAAACTTTAATTAGTACAGAATATGGCAGTCAGACTGGTCTCTGGTACATCTAGGAGAGACTATATATCACCTGTCTTGATAAGACTCCACTGGCTGCCGATCAGTTTCCGGGCTCAGTACAAGGTGTTGGTTATTACCTTTAAAGCCCTAAATGGCTTGGGTCCATCCTATCTTTGGGACCACCTCCTTCCATATATCCCAACCCTCATACTTCAGTCATCCTGGAGAAATTTGCTTCAGCCAGTTAAAACTAGGCTATCCACAACATCCCAGAGGGCCTTCTCGACAACCGCTCCCAGATTATGGAACGACCTGCCGGACATGATCCATCAGATTACCAGTTTAAACAGCTTCAAAAAAGCTGTAAAGATAGATCTCTTCTGGCAGGCCTTTTCTGACTAGTTTTTTTCCCGGCCTAAGGAGTGAGCCCACCCTATCTCTACCTTCTGTTATATTTATTACTGTTGCCTGCCTGCTATTAGGACTCTGTAATTGTTATTGTTGGCTGTTCTTTTATTGTTTTAAAATGTTTGATGTTTAATACTATTTTAAGGGGTGGGTGGGGTTATTTTGGTGGCCAGGGTAGTGTGGAACATCGAGGAGGGACCATATTACCCCGGGCCCAGTACAAGGGACCTATTAGTTTCCGGGCCCAGTACAAGGTGTTGGTTATCACCTTTAAAGCTCTAAATGGCTTGGGTCCAAGCTATCTTAGGGACCGCCTCCTCCTATATAATCCTCCCCGCACACTCCCCGCTAGGCTGTCAGCTACCTCCCAGAGGGCCTTTTTAGTTGTTGCCCCTAGACTGTGGAATGGCCTGCCAAATGAGATCCGTCAATTGACATCTCTAGACAGCTTTAAAAAGGCTGTCAAGATGGATCTCTTCCATCAGGCCTTTCTGGGATAGAAAAATCCCGGCCTCAGGAAACCCCCTCCTTTGAAGGCCTCCAGTTCCCCCTTGAATTGTTGCTGGAGTCTCTACCCGCTTTGTGACATTGCTGCTGTATTTTAATTATTGTTGTAATTTTAATCTGTTGTTTTAATATTTAATTGATTTAATGGCTTTTTAAGGGAGGGGGAGTATATTGTTTTTGTATTATTTTTAATGTTGTTAACCACCCTGATTGCATTACCAAAGGGCGGTATATAAATAATTATTATTATTATTATTATTATTATTATTATTATTATTTCTTTTTTTCTGGGATTGTACATTGTGGTATTTTATTGTTGTAACCTGATTGCTTCGGCAGAGGGGTGGGATAGAAATAAATTTATTATTATTATTATTATTATTATTATTCAGCTGCAGGTCATACAACTGTCTTTCAGCACTTTGCTGCCTTCTGCAAGTAACTGTTCAGTCTCCTTAATTGTAGAGTCAATCCCAGTGATTGTGCTGGAGGGCCTGATTCACTCTGATCCTGGCCACATTAGCTTTAAAAGTACATTGAAAGAAAGTCACTAATGATATAGATATAGCTTTATATATCCTATCAGGTCGTGCTTTTTAGAAGAAAGAGTGATGCTTACAGGTTGAGAGGAGGTGCTATACTCCTTCTCTCTCTCCCTAGGGCTGAGCTGCATGAGATTCCAGTTCTCAGGGAGAAGCTTCTTTTAGCTTATACTATCCTTGCTGTTATCTGTTTTGCAAAGATTGCTCTGAAGCCCCTTTGAAGATTATATGATGCTCAAGCAGAGTAATAATATAAACCTGTGATACTAGCATATATAACTTCTAAAGCAAGCTGAAACACACAATCTGAATATGCATCATAAGTGCATATGATGGATTAGAAGCTCTATAACTACTCACCTTGCAAAACTTCCAAAAATGTAACCCTGACATAAGTGACAATGATTGTCATTTTAAACTTAATATTTTTCAGTGGCAATCAGATGTTAAAATTGGATTACACATGTGGAAGTTTTAGTGCACTGTTGATAATGGACATTATCAACAGCGCACTAAAACTTCCACATGTGTAATCTTTCTGGTTGACTTCAAGCTTGATCTCAATATTATATCTTGATCATTTCTAGTCTATGTGGAATAGGAAAAGATAAATAAATCTAAACCCATTCCTTTATTAAATCATTTCATGTGTAAGACATTTAATCCAACTGTACTAAAAAATACACTTGTCATTGTGCTGATTGTGGTTGAAAATGGGAAATGATAATGCCATTTCATTTCTACTTTAAAATACTTAATGCCCACTGTGAAAATAAACAAATACTTTATTTTGTATGAAATTTATACTAATATTTGAATTGATAACCACTCTTTTTCATTCTTTACTCTTCATTACCCTTACAATTGAGTCTGCATGGTATAGTGGTTTGAATATTGGACTATGACTCTGGAGATCAGGATCTGGATCCCCACTCAGCCATGGAAACTCACTGGGTGCCCTTGGACAAGTCAACCCTCTCAGTTTCAGAGGGAAGGAAAGGCTGAACAATCTTACCAAGAAAATCCCATGATAGATTTTCCATCAGTTGCCATAAGTGGGAAATGACTTGAAAGCATACAACATCATCAACAACAGCCTATACATTTATTAAAATTAATTTTCATAAAATGACTATTACGGATATAATTCTTATTTAGCAATAGTGAACTCTTGGATGAAGCTGTTTTCATAGTTTGGCAATGTGTTGTTGTTTTTCAAAGGAGAGGTTTGAGGCAATGCTATACTGTAGGTTACAAAGTAAAAGTAACAATGAAATGTCTCTGGCCTCCTTAAATGTTTATAAATGGTATAGAAAAGATCTAGGAGATAAATGGTTTTTCTGATATTTTAATATAGAAGGCACATCTCCATCCTTTCCCCCTTTCGTCCCATAAATATTGCAATATAAGCATAAAGTATATGAGTTTTAATTTCAAGCACATTTCATATTTCTTTTTGAAACAAGAAAGGATAGAAATGGCATTGCTTCCCCCTTTTAATATTAAATCCAACATTTCTTTTTATAACTTTCCAGATAATTTAACACAAACTGTGCAGGGCAATCTTCCACATTAGGTGAAGATACCACATCTTCTTCAAATGTTTAAGAACTGTTTCCCCAATATCAGATAAAACATTTTACACAGGAAGCTAGGAAACCAAATAATATGATCCTTGTATATGGAAAATAAATGTATGATCCTTGCTGCATGGTGAATTCTCCATAAACAGTGCATGACTATGAAGGACTGCTTCAATCTATATAATCTTATCCAAGACCTAAGACTGCCTAAGACAGGGGTAGGCAACCTTTCCCCTTTAAGGGCTGAGGGACTTCAGCTCCCAGAATCCCAGGAGCTATTTGGCTAACATGGGACTATTGGCCAACATGGATGAGGCTTCTGGGAACTGAAGTCCCTTGGCCCTTAAAGGGGAAAGGTTGCCTACCCCTGGCCTAAGATGTGTGTTGTTTTCAGGCACATTTCACCTTTGTATGAAAATGGACACATCTTCTCCATAAACTACTGCACCCATCAAATTGTGTAGACTTGTTACTTAGGGCTAGAATTGTGCAGATTTGTTACTTATCGCTAGATATGAGAAAATTTCTTGGTATCACTTTTCTTCTGTTTCCTTGAATTCCACATTCATTTTCTTGTTATTGTTTCATATTAGATTAAGAGAGTTTGTGTGTGTGTGTGTGTTTTAACATGAAAACTTGTGCACATATTTTACACATTTTGCCCCATTTAAACATTTTCTCCATTGACTAAAGTATGTTTGTGCTCTTCATATTTTACCCATTCACATTTTAAAATTTTCACATTGTTTTGGCAAGGCAAGCTTCTTCATATGATGAGTCTACTTCCATCAATACAGTTAAATCCAATGAAATTATTTCAATTTCCTGCTTAGGGCCACCTCTGCTCTGCCTATCATTTTCAAAACAATGGTCTACTAGAAATGTAGAGGGATTAAGTGCATTTTTTTTCTTTTTGGAAATCCCTATAAACATGACTGATTGTGCTTTATGCCCTTAGAAGAGGCAACTATTCCAACAAGTTTTCATCCAGTTCCATCATAAAGTAATAATTTTAAAAAAAGTTTTTAACCACCCCTGTAGAAAATCTAGTAGGGATAAGCCCTTTCTAGGTTAGTAGTACATCAATCAGTTTCATCTAGTTCTGGCTATGTGAATACACTTGTCAGTGTGTGGATGATGGGTGTTGCAGTGATGCTCTTTGACACCCAGCAGAATCTCCAGGACAAGTTGGCTGCTGTGATCCACAGCCACTTTGTATCTCTTACCATCAACTGGCTCAGCTTCCCTTCTTCAGGATCCTGTCTTCCTCAGTCAAGAAGACACATTGTAAAGTTCAAAAAGTATAGTTTATTAATGCATATAAAAGAAAAAATAAGTTAGCTAAGTAAAATCCATTGTGATGAACTTATCCAGTTCAGCCATGAGAGGTCACATCTTTAACAATCCCAAAAGCATAGGGATTTTAACTTGTTGCAGTTAAAAAGTTAAAAAGTTACAGATCCATGTTTCCAGATCCAGGAATTACATTGTAAAAGCAGTATAAACATACTAACAGCTACAAGCTAACACCTAGCTCCATGGTTAAAAACCACTGTCAGACACGCTCACGCGCTCACATCTTGAATTATAAACATTCTTAAACAAAGGATTTTCTAGGCCCTTCCTATACTCCACCTTCTGGGTGTTAACCTTATGTTGACTGGATAATGTCTGTATGATGTATATTAACCCAGCCTCTTGCTGTCCATCATCCCCCATGTGACTTCTTTCCCAAGACCTAATGATGTTGATGTATTGTTATCTTGCTTTTCTCATAACAAAATCTGTGTCTATGAGTTGTACCTTTGGGAAAGTTCATGTTTATGACTTCTTGGCCATCTGGTGTTAAATTCACTTTGTTTTTCTAGATGTTGTTCTCATGAGGAAAATTCCACACACACATCTCTACATTTCACCTTTGACTATATAACTCATCCATATTCTAACTACACTTACCACTATGATAGGGGTATTGACATGAACTGGTGGATATCTGAATCTTTTTTATCTCTGAGATTTCTCTCTCCATGTAAGGTTAGAGTCTATGTTGAAGAATTGTGAGCATGATTTTACTTGTATGGGAGACCTTGCTATGGTGCTATAGTTGCTGCAGTGTCTCATGTCTCCGTTTTTGTGGATGGGGATGTATATTGATCACTTCCAATCTGTTGGTCATCGTTTTGTTTTCTATCTCTGTTGACATATGTTGGTTAGCACTAGAGTTGACTGTCAGTGTGGATTGCAGAAGATCAATTGGGATATCATCTGTTCCTGGTGATTTGTTTTTCACTATTTCTCATATTGCAGTTTCCACCTCACTTTTTAGAATTTTGGGTTCGTCTTTATATTGCTCTTCATTCCATGTGTCCTTCATTTTGTGATCTCTTTTGTGTATTTTTGAAGGCTAATGGAACCTATTGGATTCCAGAAAGCTTTGGAGGGTTTAATGGTTGGTAATGCTGGTGGTTCTGTCAAAGCTCTGGTGAATACCTGAAATACTGATCTCTCTAAGGCTATCAACACAATCCTTCCCAAGCATCCTTTCCAAACCGCTTCAAACTGGAAGCCTTGGTATATGGAAGAGCTTAGGAAGATCAAGAACTTTCTTTGTTCTATCAAGAGGCAATACGTGCAGTGCAGAGATCTTTCTTCTCTGCATGTATTGCGTCTGCAGAGTCCTGTCCAGTGGAACTATTTAAGGTGGTAGGGGAGCTGACACAGATGCCACCTGCACAGAACCCACTACTTAACCTGACAATGGCCTGGTGTGATGCATTTACCAACTTTTTTGCAGATAAAATCTCTCAGATAAGAGCTGACTTAGATGCCAGTGTTGTAACAGAATCAATTGACGAGGTGTTCAGCAACTTCGTTAATGAAATTATACTGGATCAGTTTCAATCTGTGAGTACTGATGACGTGGACAAGCTCCTTAGTAGAGTGAGGAAGACAACCTGCCCTCTTGATCCTTGCCTATTGTGGCTGGCCGTCTGGGGGGATGCCTTGAGGATGTTCCTTAGGGGCATCGTCAATGCATCCCTCAGGGAAGACCATGTTACATCTTGTTTGAAGGAAGCTGCGGTTAGGCCGCTTCTGAAAAAACCTTCCCTGGACCCCCTGGATATGAACAGCTATAGGCTGGTCTCTTTACTACCTTTTTTAAGCAAAGTGATTGAGAGGGCAGTTGCTCTTCAACTCCAGGCTGTCTTGGAGGAAACCGATTAGGTGGACCCATTTCAAACTAGCTTTAGGACAGGATTTGAAATTGAGACTGCCATGGTTGCCTTGGCTGATGACCTCTGTCTGAGCATCGACAGGGGTAGTGTGACCCTGTTGGTGCTCTTAGACCTCTCAACGGCTTTTGACACAATAGATCACAACATCCTCTTGGATCACCTGAGGAGGTTAGGAATTGGATTTCATTGCAGTGGTTCCGTTCCTTCCTCTTGGGCAGATTCCAGTGGGTGTTGCTTGGGGACAGTTGCTCTACCAGGAAAGAGCTTAATTGTGGTGTCCCTCAAGGCACCATCCTGTCCCTGATGCTGTTCAACATATATATGAAGCCGCTGGGAGAGATTATTCGGAGACAAGGGGTGGGGTGTCATCAATACACTGATGACACCCAGATATATTTCTCCATGTCTCGGTCATCAGCTATGACTTCAGATGGCGTCTCTCCCCTCAATGACTGTTTCAAGGCAGTAATGGGCTGGATGAGGAAAAAAAGATTGAGACTGAATCCAGAGAAAATGGAGGTGTTTGAGGTAGCATCCCCGAAACTAGGTATTGGGATACAACCTCCAGTCCTGGACGGGGTCACACTCTTCACTAAGGATTGTGTTCGCAGTCTGGGGTGCTTCTGTATGCATCGATCCAGATGACTAATCTGGTAAATGCAATGGTCAGGAGTGCCTGTTCTCAGCTTCGGCTGTTACACCAGCTGCACACTTTCCTGGAAGTAAGGGACCTTACTTGAAACGGTGGTGCACGAGCTGGTAACCTCTCATCATGATTTCTATAATGTGCTCTACATGGGGCTAACCTCATGCTTAGTCCGGAAACTTCAACTAGTATAGAAAATGGCAGCCAGGTTGGTCTCAGGTACATCAAGGAGAGACCTTATAACACCTGTCTTAAAGTCACTTCACTGGCTGCCTATCAGTTTCTGGGCTCAGTACAAGGTGTTGGTTAATACCTTTAAAGCCCTAAATGGTTGGATCCAACCTATCTTCGGGACTACCTCCTTCCATTTAATCCAATCCGTGCACTCCGGTCCTCTGGGAGGAACTTGCTTCAGCCTATAAAAACTAGGCTGATTGCAACCTCTCAGAGGGCCTTTTCAGCAATCACTCCCAGATTATGGAATGGCCTGCCGGATGAGATCCATCATATTACCAGTTTAAATAGCTTTTAAAAAGCTGTGAAAATGGATCTCTTCTGGCAGGCCTTTCCTGATCAGATCTCCCGGCCGTAAGAGCTAGTTCATCCCTTCTCCTACTCTTTACCACATTTGTCACTGGCTGTCTGCTCTGCCATTGTGATTTACCAGAGGACCGGAGTGCATTGTTTTATGTTTGTTGCCGTTTTAACTTTTGTTGTTTAATACTATTTTATGGGGTGGGAGGGTTTGGGGACTGTATATTTATGGTGTTTTATTGTTGTAAGCCTCCCTGATTGCATCTGCAGAGGGGCGGGATATAAATAAATATTTATTATTATTATTATTATTATTATTATTATTATTATATTAGCTGCCTTCCATGATGATGTTATCTCACCATTCATGGCTTTGTTAAATATTATTTCAATCATGGTAGTAATTGATCTTTAAATTCTTTATAATATTTTGCTGAGAAGCTGTCATAGAATCATAGAATCATAGAGTTGGAAGAGACCACAAGGGCCATCCAGTCCAACTCCCTGACATACAGGAACTCCCAATCAAAGCATCCCCAACAGATGGCCATCCAGCCTCTGCTTAAAGACCTCCAAGGAAGGAGACTCCACCACTCTCCGAGGGAGTGTGTTCCACTGTCGAACCGCCCTTACTGTCAGGAAGTTCCTCCTAATGTTGAAGTGGAATCTCTTTTCCTGCAGCTTGCATCCATTGTTGTGGTCCTAGTCTCTGGAACAGAAGAAAACAAGCTTGTTCCCTCCTCAATATGACATCCCTTCAAATATTTCAACACAGCTATCATATCACAGCTCAGCCTTCTCCTCTCCAGGCTAAACATCCCCAGCTCCCTAAGTCGTTCCTCATAGGGCTTGGTTTCCAGACCCTTCACCATTTTAGTTGTCCTCCTTTGGACATGCTCCAGTTTCTCCACATCCTTTTTGAATTGTGGTGTCCAGAACTGGACACAGTATTCCAGGTGAGGCCTGACCAAAGCAGAATAGAGTGGCACTATTACTTCTCTTGATCTAGACACTATACTTCTACTAATGCAGCCCAAAATTGCATTGGCCTTTTTAGCTGCTGCATCGCACTGTTGACTCATGTTCAACTTGTGGTTCACCTGGATTCCTAGATCCCTTTCACACGTAGTCTCATTCAGCCAGGTGTCCCCCATTGTATATCTGTACTTTTCGTTTTTCTGCCCTAAGTGCAGTACCATACATTTCTCAGTGTTTAATTTCATTTTGTTAGCTTTGGCCCAGCTTTCTAGTCTGTTCAAGTCATTTTGAATTTTGATCCTGTCTTCTGGGGTATTAGCTACTCCTCCCAATTTGGTGTTGTCTGCAAATTTGTTAACTATGCCCCCAATACCATCATCCCTGTCTTTAATAAAGATATTGAATAGCACTGGGCCCAGGACAGAGCCCTATGGCACCCCAATGGTCACTTCTTTCTAGGTTGAAAAGGAGCCATTGTTGAGCACCCTTTGGGTTCGGCCAATCAACCAATTACAAATCCATGTAACAGTTACTTTGTCTAGCCCACATTTTACCAGCTTGTTTGCAAGAATGTCATGGGGAACCTTGTCAAAGGCCTTACTGAAATCAAGATATACTATATCCACAGCATTCCCTTCATCTACCAAGCTGGTAATTTTATCAAAAAAAGAGATCAGATTTGTCTGGCATGACCTGTTTCTCTGAAACCCATGTTGACTTTTTGTGATTATGAACTTAGCATCAAGATGTTCACAGACTCTCTTTTTAATGATCTGCTCCAGAATCTTTCCTGGTATTGATGTCTGACTAACTGGATGATAATTGTTGGGATCCTCTTTTTCCCCTTTATGAAGATGGGGACAACATTTGCCCTCCTCCAGTCTGCTGGGACTTCTCCTGTTTTCCAGTTCTCAAAGATTATTGCCAATGGTTCCGATATTACGTTTGCCAGTTCTTTTAATACCCTTGGATGTAATTCATCTGGTCCTGGAAACTTATATTCATTTAGATTAACCAGATATTCCTGTACTATCTCTTTACTTATTCTGTGCTGAAATTCTCCTATTCTGTTCTCTGCTTCATTATCCTCAGGTTGAGCACCCTTTGCCTTTTCTGAGAAGACTGAAGCAAAGGAGTTGAGTAATTCTGCCTTTTCTCTGTCCCCTGTTAACTTTTTGCCATCTCCTCCACACAGTGGCCCTACCATTTCCTTCTTCTTCCTTTTGCTGCTGGCATACCCAAAAAAGCCCTTTTTATTGTTCTTAACCTCTCTAGCAAGCCTGAGTTCATTCTGCGCTTTAGCTTTTCTGACTTTACCCCTACACGTGCTAGCTATTTGTTTGAATTCCTCTTTTGTGATTTCCCCATTTTTCCATTTCTTATACATGTTCCGTTTAAAACATAGTTCACTTGCAAGTTCCTTAGTCATCCATCCTGGTTTCTTGAGACACCTCCCATTTTTCCTCCTCGTTGGCACGGTTTGAAATTGTGCCTTCAGTATCTCCCTTTTGAGAGACTCCCATCCGTCTTGAACTCCCTTCTATTTTAGTATTCCTGTCCATGGGATCACCCCCAGTATTTCTCTAAGTTTAGTAAAATCAGCTTTCCTAAAGTCTAGAATGCATGTCTGACTATGCCTGGCTTCTCCTTTCCACTGTATAATAAACTCCAGGAGGACATGATCACTCCCGCCTAAGGATCCAACCACTTGCACCCCATTAACTAGGTCTTCCCTGTTAGTTAGGATCAGATCCAAAATAGCTGACTCCCTCGTTGCCTCTTCCACCTTTTGGACAATGAAATTGTGTTTGAGGCAAGTGAGGAATTTGCTAGACCTTGAGGATTTTGCTGAGTTTGACTTCCAGCAAATATCATGATAGCTGAAGTCACCCATCACTACCATATTTCTCCTTTCTGAGTGTGTGGTCATCTGTTCTAGAAAGGCATCATCCAATTCTTCTGCTTGAGTTTGGGTTCTGTAGTAGACTCCCACACTAATATCCCTGCTGTTTCCCTCCCCTTTATTTTTTATCCAGATGCTCTCCACTTGGCTTCCAGGATTGATGTCCTGGATTTCTTCACTGGTGTAAATATCTGGGCCAAGGGCCTTTGCTGATGGAAGTGTTTTGATGGTATCTGATATTTCCTTGCTCAGTTATTCTCTTTGTTGATTTGTGATCTTCTGTACCATCATCTGATAAAGATAGCTCTGTATCATTTTAGGTTGGACTTCTCTGTGTTGAAATAGTTCTTTGAAGTATTTATAAAATCTTTAATTTGTTTGGATTGAGTATATACTTCTCCATCTTTAATCTTTGATATCCATTTCTTCTGCTTTTTTTCCTGATCTTCTGGGCCAACCATTTTCCTGGTTTATTAGCAAATTCTAATTGATATTGTTTCAGATATCTTAATTTTTTTCTCTGTTTCTTCTACCAACTGCAAGAAGGTTTTTTTTTTTTTTGTATTTTTCTAATTTCTTTTATTACCTTTTTCTCCATTGGTTGTTCTTGTAACTTTATTTCTTCTTTTTTCAATCATTCTTGTAGTTCATTTAGTTCTTTCTCTCTCTTCCTTTTTCTTTCACATGCCAATTTTAAGAGCAGTTCACAGATCACCACTTTCGATGCATCCCAAGCCACCTGTTCTTTCACCACTCCATTCATGTTTTCTCTAAGAAAGTGCTTTAGTGTTCTTCGTATTATCTCTCAGTTTGCTTCATCTTTTAGAAGTGATTAATCTAATCTCCAATTAAATTCTTCCTTTCTTCCCCACAAGGACATTATTATAGGATTATGGTTGGATGCTATCTTTGGAACTACACCAATTTTTTTAAAATTTGTTGATCTTGAATTTATGAACATATCTATTCTCAACCAGGCATTATGTTTCTCAGAGTAGAATGTAAATTCTTTGGCTGCACCGCATTTCGATCACCATGCATCTTCCATTGACATAGACTCCATCAAATTAAAAAAAGGTAACTTAACTTGTTTCAAGTCAATTTTCTTTTCTGCTTTCCTGTCCATTGAGGATCTATCACCCCATTAAAGTCTCCCATTATTATTATATTTTCAGATATTTTTTCAATCAGTTTTGCATAGAATTAGCTCTTATTTTCTAATGCAGTATATATTCTGATAATCATCATTTTAGAGTCTGAGCTTGTCTTTACAGTGTCCTTCAGGATTGTTGAACAATTCTTTTACTTCTATTTCTTTTTTCACGTAAATTATGCCTCCTTTTTTTCTTTTTTCAGTGGAGGCAGCATATTCTTTTCCTAAACTAGCACATTTTAAAAGTCTTATATCCTCTTATCCTCCCCGAGTATTGACTCCAACCCCCCAACAGTTCAAAAAAAGAACAAGAAAACAAGAAAAAACTGAGATTCCAAAAGGCTCTGTAAATCTTTTACTATGTATGAAGTCCTCCTTTTTTTTTTTCTCATGTGAGTCGCTATGTCTCTTTGAGTCCTGGTCTCTACTATCCCCCAATGTTCTTCTTCTTCCTCTTCCAATCTCTATTCTTTTTTCTTCTGTGTTCTCTGTTATTTCCATTGCTTCCATAACTTCTATCTCTCCGCTCTATTATGCCCACAGCAGTTGCCAGAAGTTGCCAAAAACATGCTCCTCCTGCATCTCTCTGGTCTCTCTATACTCTTCCTCCTCCCTCTCCTCTTTCTCCATGATTGTTGCTCTCGAGTAGCTTAGGAGTTGTGGATCAGGCAGGGATAGCAAAGCAGCTTGAGTAAATATTTGTTAACTTTTTCAATGCCGTTCACTGCAGTAGGAAACTTCTGCATGTTTATAGTCTGGTTTTCTAAGTCTAAATTTACAAATTTAAAGTCTTAGAGTTCACCTGGGAAAAAGATGGGGGAGGGTTGCAATTGGTAATTGTAAATCTAGTTCTTTTAAACTCAGTCTGTGATGCAGTCTATACTATTTGTCCTATTATGCATTACATTATATTGTGTGCTTGCCTTACTGGCCAAAGTAGTCCATCTGCAGCCTGCTTTTCGAACAGTTTTTAATGATAAAAGACTTAATGAAATTCAACAAGTCAGGTTTTCCTTTCCTGAAAGCTTTTAAAAACATAATCTTTAAAAACTGGTTGGTGGTTCCATTTGTCCAAAAAAGCCACAAAGAGGGCTGATAGCAGTTTCTTGTGAGGGTGGAAGGCAAACAAAAATATTTTGCTAATGCAAAGCAAGAAAGCAAAGGTCCATATTACCAACCCAAGAATCCAGCCAGTGAATGGTCAAGCAGTTCAAAGGTCTAGGATTCCAGAGAGGCAGACTGGCAAGGCAGTCTGATGGTCAAGGGTTCCAGAAGTTCAAGATAAGTCAGCAGTCTGAGAGTTAAGGTTTCAGGCCAAGGAACAAGGAGAGACAGAGGCTTTCACTAGGAAGCTCAGATAATCTCTGGCACTGAGGCAGACCTTCTGCACCTGTTTAAATAACCAAGCTGTAGGAGCTTAGCTGGGGCTGATTGCTCTGACATTTTTCATAAAATCTCTGTGAACGTTAAAGGCCCTCCCTGTCGGCTTGACTCTGGCTGAAGGTAGGTATTGTCCCTTGATCCTCCTCCATGTCTGAAGTTTCTGCTGCCAGGAAGCTTGGCTGCAGAGCCTCCTGGGAGACCATGGGCTGTCAAAGCAGAACTAGGGCCAGGCTGGGGCTCAACAGCATCAGGCTCAGGTCCCAGAGGAGATTTTGGCTTTTCCTCTATGTCCTCCTCCAGGCAGGGCATGGCATCACTCCCCCTCCCATCATCTACCCCTCACCCAGAGGAGTCTGAGGCCAGTTGGGGAAGTGCCGATGGAAGGCCCGGACCACACAGGGAGCATGGACATCCATAACATCCTCCCAGAAACACTCCTCTGGCCCATATTCAACCCAGTTGCTGAAGTACTGGAGGCAACTCCGATGATGGTAGGAGTCTAAAATCTGGGCCACCTCGAACTTCTGTTCCCCATCCACCAGGACCAGATCAGATGGTGGAGCCAAGTCGGCATCAGGCCAGACTCCCATGGCTGGGAACAACAAGGAGCAGTGGAAGATGGGGTGGACCCACGACATCCAGGGGAAGTTGGAGTTGGAAGGCCACCCAATTGACTTGAGCCACAATTTGTAAGGCCCCATGAATTGGGCATCCACCTTCTGATATGGCTGCTGAAGAGGAAAATGCTGCATCAACAGCCAGACCAGATCCCCCACCTGCAAAGGAGAACCTTCCTGGTGTTGCTGATCTACTCTCTTCTTATACACCTACTTGGCCACTTCAAGCTGCTCCTGCAACAGGGATTGTGCAGCCTGAAGTTCCTCTAGCCACTGATATGCCGCAGGGGCTGACAAGGTTGGGGCGACAGCAGGGAACCCTCAAGGATGAAAACCCCCTGTGGCAAGGAAGGGAGTCTGTTAGGTTGAAGCATGGACCAAGTTATTGTAGGCAAACTCAGCCAGCAGAAGCAGGTTGGCCCAGTTCTCCTGGAGGTAAGTGGAGTTTCACTGCAGGTACTATTCCAGAGGCCTGTTTGTGCACTCTCTCTACCTGTCCAACTATGGGTGGTGAGCCAAGGACAGGTAAGGTGCAATGTCCAGAAAGCACAGCAGACTGGTCCAGAAACAGGTGGTGAACTATGTGCTGCAATTTGAGACCATGCCCTCAGGAAGGCTATGGAGCTGGAAGACATGCTAGATGAACATCTGGGCCATTTCCTTTGCCATAGGGAGGCCAGCACAGGGCACAAAGTCAGCCATTTCTGGAGGTTCTTCTCAGAAAGTCCCTCAGAGTCACCAGCTCAGGCTCTGAGAGGAAGTAGAGGTGTCCTGCCAGAATAGGGGCCCTAGCAGCAGGTCAGTGGCACAATCATAGGGCTGGTGTGGTGGGATCCAGTCCGCCTCCTTCTTGTCAAACACGTCAATGAAATCCTGGTATTTTGTGGGCAGACCAATAGAACAAGCCTTGGTTTCCTCGGCCACGGCGGCTGGGATTCGCTCTGGCCAGCAGTGCTCTTGGCAATATTCTGAGGTGAACAAGACTTCCTGATGTGCCCAAGAGATGTGCGGGTCATACTTGGAGAGCCAGGGCATTCCCAAGACCAAAGGGAAATGAGGTACGCAGCCAGCAGAAACTGGATCTCCTTTGCATGGTTCTGGATTTCTAGGTGGTGCACAGGAGTCTTGCACATCACAGAACCAGACCAGAGGAGCCATCTGTCGATGATCTTCACCAGCCTGGGCTTGGCCAGGGCCTCCAGAGGGATCTGGTGGTGCTTCGCAAAGCCCAAGTCCATAAAATTGTTCAAGGCCCCCGAGTCTATCATGGCTCCTATGGGAAGGAGCTCTGTGGTAGGGAGCATAAGGTTGGCAGACACCAACAGAGGGTCCTTTTGGGAAGCCAAGCTGGAGAAAGAGCCTCTCCCAGATGGTAAACCTGCTCTACACCTGGGAGGGCCCATTTCCCTGCAGCGTGGGCCAGTGTCCCTTGGTGGGACATTCCCAAGCAAAATGTCCCTGAAGGCCGCAGTACAGGCAGAGGCCATCCCTCCTCCTGCATTCCTTCTCTGCACCAGTGAGCTGAGCCCAAGCCCCTCCCAGCTGAATAGCTTCCTCCACAGGCTGGGGAGGAACAGCCACAGGTGGAGCTGCAGGAGCCGGTCAAGCAGGACTCAGAAATTGGAGGAGGGTGCTCCATCAAGCCTGTCTATATGCTGAGAGGTGGCAGTCCAATTGAGTAGCCTGTGTGATCAACAAGTCCAGAGAAGCAGGGGGCTCAGAGAGCGCCAACTCACCCAGCACCAGGTCCAACAGACAGTAACAGAATTGCATTTGCAAGGCACTATCATTCCACTCCAAATCCTGCACTATCAGGCAGAAGGATGTGGAGTACTCTACTACAGTCCCCCAGATTTGGTTCTCTGCCATCTTGCCTTCACAGGATCCTCCCAGGTGGCTCGCATTTCTGCAATAAAGCCCTGCAAGCTGTTGAGGCTATCCTTGTTCAGATAGGGGTCGCCCATTTGCTGGCAGGCCCAGAGAGCAGGCTAATCATAAAAACCACCTTATGGGAGTCATCAGGAAAATCGTCCCTTCAAAACTTAAAATGCAGCTTGCAATTAGCAATGAAACTGTCCAGCATAGTCCTGTCTCCCTGGAACTTATCTGGAAGGCAAGCAAAGCATTTCCAGCATCATTCAGGAGCTAGAGGGTTAATTTGTCCCTGGAGTGTAGTTCCTCAAATCCCTTGGATCCTCAAACCCCTCAGAACTGGACCTGGGTTTTTATGGAACATCTCTGAACCTCCCATGCCAAGAGGATATCTGGCCGCTGTTGGTTCCTTAAGCAACCCTGTAAACCATGTTCAGCAAGAGAAAATATCTGCAGCCCACAAAGATTCCTACTTGTCAGGAGCCATGAAGCTCCGTGGATATCTGAATCTTGACTCTTGTTTTGGATGTGAGTCAGAAGACATGAATAGACAGGCCAGGAAAGCATGGGCCAATTACTATTTTTAAAAAGAAAGAGTTTAATGCACTGAATTCCTCCAATTAATGTATTGCCCAAGTTGTTAGTTTTCAGAACAAGCTGTGAGATATTGAGAGAATGCATGTGACCTATTGACAAATGAAATGAATGAAATGCAGAATGTTGGGTGGGGAGAGGGAAATGGAATGGAATGGAAAGAGGGAGAACAGAGAGAGGAGGAGGAAATGGGAGAGGCTTAAAGAAAAGTTCTCTTTCAATAATCCATATTTTCAGCACTGTGTAAACAATAAATAAACTAAAGGAATACAGTCCACCCTCAGTATCCACATACTTGTCATCCACAAATTTGGGTTTCTGTGGATGGCAAGCCTGCCCCACACCCCAAAGCACTTAGAGCAGGGGTAGGCAACCTTTCCCCTTTAAGGGCCGAGGGACTTCAGCTCCCAGAAGCCTCAGCCATGTTGGCCAATAGTCCCATGTTGGCCAATAGCTCCTGGGGTTCTGGGAGTGAAGTCCCTCGGCCCTTAAAGGGGAAAGGTTGCCTACCCCTGACTTAGAGGGTGGAGAGAAGAGGAGAGGCAAGGCGAGGTGCAGAGGGTCAGGTGGGCAGACAGACGGGGTAGGGGGGGTTGAAGAGGGAGAATGGGATGGTGAGCCCTTGAGACCCATGGCCCTGGAGGGCAGCAGCCCTGGGTGAGCAACAGCACTGGGGGTCCCCTTGGGGGTCCTTGCAGATGGACTCTGTCACCCAGAAATGGGGCCCTGGTGAAGATGAGGCTGGGGCTTCATGACCTTCCTTCCCTGCATTTGCCACGCTCCCTTTTTTGTCTCCCTTCTCAGGGATTAGGCAGGGGCTCACACTGGGGCATGATTTCCCCCTTCCTTACCCCCCTCTTTGTCTCCAGCTTGGGGGTCCTGAATGGGGAAATGCCACTGCTGCCACCCCTTTGCCTTGTCTGGCTGTCCCTAATTGTGGTGCAGCAGGGTACACATGCCACCATTAGGGAAATTGGAATTTGAGTATCCATGGATTTTGGTGTCCATGGGGGCTCCAGAACTGATTCCTCATGGATACCAAGGGCTGACTGTATAAAGATATTCATTGCAGCTCATGCTAAATAATAACAAGCATGAGAAACCATAAAAATAGTATAGGATTAACAGTGATGATGTCTCCTTCATCATCCAGATTCCATACAGGTCAAGGAAGGGAAAGTAGAAGCTAGTATTCAAGAATAAAGGGGCTGCCATTCTGAAAGAGTTGCCTGAGGCTCTCTTGCCAAATAAACACATAATCTCCTCCTGTTCTCTTCCTCCTTCCTAGTCATTTAATTCTTTACTTTCAGGCAGCATCTCATTGTTGCTGATCTCCTCAATTTTCTTTCTTCAAAAATCCATGAGGTAGTAGGCAATTCCACTCTTTCTTCTCCTGAGGCCTTGCTGTCATATCATGTCTTGAAAAGAGAGGCACTTGATCTCCCAAGAAATTTCAATTTCAGAAAGAACTTTTTTAAAAATGTGTAGGAATAACTAAAGAGTAAATGATGCAGTCTGTGACTTCTGTCATATTGGGTTAAAATGTAGAAAATTAATTGTTTAATTAATTAATGTAATGAATTTTTCCAGGATATGTCAGAATGAAATCTTCAGGCCAGTGCCTATCCCTTTTAAACTGTTGCAAGTTTTAATTAATGTGGTTTAACTGATGTTGTTCATTGTTGAT
Source organism: Phrynosoma blainvillii (assembly GCA_026167975.1). NCBI lineage: Eukaryota > Metazoa > Chordata > Lepidosauria > Squamata > Phrynosomatidae > Phrynosoma > Phrynosoma blainvillii. The sequence goes on from JANUYF010000003.1 coordinate 43,752,735, forward strand.
TTGTTGTTGTTCCCTGCCTCAATCCATGAGGATAGACAGGTAAAAATAAATATTTCATTATTATTATTAATTACCAAAGGCAAGGCCTTCTGAGCTACGGTTGTGCACTGTGAAATTCTCTGACCAGAAGAACTGGTCATGGGCAGAGAAGGAAATAATAGAAGCTGGAATGAAAAATCATGGATAGCAAGGTATTAATGGCTGGAATTCACTAAGGCAGTTACCAATGCATAACCTAGAGTTACTCATTCATGAATATAGTGTATTCATGATCCCTATATATTCACTAGTTTAGGGAATGGGTAGGACCTGCGAAAGTCCTAACTTACCAGGCAGCAGATGCTACAAGTAAGGGAATTCTACCCCCCTGCTGATGGGATGCAGCTGACTGACATTTCCAAATCCTTCTTGTGAGTCTCCATCCAGTACAAAGGGAAACTGTGATAGGGATCCAGCATCTTCCTGTCACACAAGACATTACTCATAGGAGGGGGTGGAAATGCCAGTCAGCTGCTCATAGATCAACGGGAGAACAGATTCTTGTTGCTCACAGCAGCAGCTACCTGAAAATTTGAGGATTGCAGGGATCACACTAAGAGATACTATTTAATTACTAACTAAGGTGGATGGTTACATATCTAAGTAGGTGGTACAGAATCACAGCAAATGTAAGGAAATGCTGTAACCTATGCTTAGATTTGGCAAATGATGAAAATGGAAACAAAGAATGAGAGAAAAATATTTATTTATTTATTGGTGGGATTTCAAAGAGAGAGAGAGAGAGGCTACAAACATATTTAAGCAGGATGTACATATATCAGGGCAGAAAAGGGAAATAGGCCTAGGCCATATAGATCAGATGGAGAGATATGGAATTGATGAGCAATTTAGATAAATCTAGTTCTACAAGCATGTATGGAAAAGAGAATAACAAACAAGCAGTACAGGTTAACAATGTTGTTGTTGTTATTTCTGATTTATGGCAGCCCTAAGGCAAAACGATCATGGGGTTTTCTTGGCAAGTTTGTTCTGAGGAGGTTTGCCATGGGCTTTCCCTGAGGTTGAGTATATGTGACCTGCCCAAGGTCACCCATTGGGTTTCATGGCCAAGCTGGGAATTGAACCCTGATCTCCAGAGTTATAGTCCAACACTCAAACCACTATGCCACATAGATTGAAACAAAACACTTGTATATTCATTCCCAAAGAAAACATTTTAGAAGCCAGCTAATGCTCAGGATGGCAATAGTATTTATACACACAAACACCCCTCCTAAAAAACAGATAAGTCAACAGAGTACATAATTTAAAATTAGCTGTGCTTTACTCAAAACATGTGATTCCTAACTAATAAAATACAACAACCGTTTATACTCTGAATTGCTAGTCATTCAAATGTCCAGTCAATTAAAATATTATCACAATTAACAGCAGTCTTTAATTTAAGCTATAATTTATGAAAAGGAAATATCAGGGGTGATATGCCTTTTCTTCTAATGCAGTGGACCATAGCATTTTTTCTCCCACTGTTGATACAACATAAATTAAAACAAGAATTTCTGAATTTAAAAATTACCAGGAGGGTGCTGTAGGTTGCTCCTACGATGCATACATGTGAATTACTATGCCAAATCTGAATTGTTAAATGGCTGTTTTTTTAATGCAGCTGGGGCCAACAGTTTCCTAAAATAACATTTTTAAAGCCTTTTGTTTTGTGTTCTTTAGGCCGTGCTTGGCACTAGCTCTCATCATGTAATGAAAACAAATTGAGGAGAATCCTTTTGCTTCCTAGCAGGGGAATAGTATTAGACTAAACAAAAACAAGCTCTGAAGATGGCTGCTAGATGAATATAGGAACATAATTTGTCTAGAATCACTGTGTGACATATAGGAAGAAGCTCGACAATATCCTTTCAGCTTTGAACGGGGTCAGTCAGGACAAGTTCATGCTGCATATACTTCATATGGGAGTGAGCAAAATATTTGCAACACCTCCTAATTTTGGTCATCCCCTTGAAGCTGATATGTTTACCATCCACTTTTCTTTTTTTCCAAATCATGCTGGGTGTACTGAACAGATATAAATGCACACCTCATTCCCATTTTCTACAAAACAAATTACAGTCTGATTATAGCTGCATAATTTGACACCTACTGTTATATTATTTCAGTTCTACTACTCAGGCCTGCTGTTGCACATTCCCACTGCCAGTAAGCTTGGTGAAGAAGCTGAGATCTCTGAATACCTTCCTCCCACTACCGCCACTGCTCCATCCTTTTCCAGATTTTTTTTTAACCATGACATTTACAATAGCAGCTATAGTGGATGCACTAGAAGATTTATCTATTCTAGGTGAAGAGAGAAATAAAAGTAAACAAACAAGAAACTATACCTTTCCAGGCACTGTGATCCTCGAAGAAGTAAGGTGGTAATGGTGGTGAGCCCAATCGGTCACCAGTATTACATATCAGTCTGATTCAGATAAATCTGTCTACATCCTACAGAACTGGTAGAGCACAGAAAATCATGTGGAAGTTGCCAGCAACTACACTTCACTTGATTATTTTGGTTATCATTTTGGAAACAGGAAACAGACATCAAGTATAAAGCAAAAAAAAAAAAAAATGCTTCTATTTTTATATTTACCTTTATTTACAGTTTAGCATAAATGATACTCTACATATGTGATACAAATCAGGAAGTGATACATATAGTCATATCAGATGCAAAAATAAGGGTTCCCCCACAGTTAAAACCCTGTCAACTAGATCAGAACTCATAGGAAAGTTAGATTTTTGGACTACAAGGCCCAGAATCCCCAACCAGCATAGATACTGGCCAGTGCTGGCTGAAAGGGTTTGGTTATTGCAGTCTTAAAAAGAAACATTTCCAAGCACCTTTCCAGATCTCCCCTCTCTTTGTGTATGAGAAGTGTTTGTGATGTCCCTCACATTGTTAAAGAGCAGGAGCAGAAGCACAGTTTTTGACCCAGCAGCTTCTGGTTACCAAGAAATTCTCAGAGCTAGAGCTCAGTAATGAACACATACACACAAACACACACACACGGGGAAAATAGTATGAAGTAAAGGAAAGATCCCAGGGCCCACAATGGTCCTAAGTAGAGGGTGTGGTATCATCAAACATTCTTTCAGTGCCTCTGAAACCTATAGGCAAGTGTAGGCAGAAGCCATAATCCATTCCAGTTGGTTCACTTCCTGTTAGTATAGCATAAGTCCAAGTTATGCTATCCTAACCCACTTTTTTGAACACTGCAGAGGTCAAAATTCTTTACCAACAGCACAATGGCCAATACACCTCAAACCCACCTTTAAAGTGACACAGCCTCTCCAATCAGGATCATTTCTGTGTCACTGGAGAAAGTGGACAGATTAGCAGAGATGTGTCCAGTTATTTTCCTGTAGGTACACTTGCTACAAGAATGTCATCTGCAAGGACCACCCAAGGAGTCATGAAGGCTCTGCAGATACATGTTGCAGCATGTCCAATGACAGGAAAATAGGTGGACCTGTTTCTGTTCATCCCACTTTCTCTGACAACATGGAAATGGTTGTGCTGAGGGAACTGTGTCATTTAAAAGTGTGTTAGGAATATAGCACCAGTAGTTACAGAGATGTAGCTATGTGCTAGGCATATGTCTCCTGATGCAGGACTCCAGCCTTTGTTTTTAACATATCAAGAGCTTAAATGAGCATTTCTTGAACTGTAGAAATCCATTACCCATTGAGACATGTAATGATTTAATGCAGTAGAACTTGAAATTAAATGCATTGTTCATTAGTAACACACTTTGCATATAGACCAACTTTCACACTAATGATTGTTAAAGATTTTGTCCATCCTTGTTGCTACGGCATGTATTATAATATATAAAACATTGATTTCCTGCCCAGTTATATAAACTCTTATTAATATGTGACTATCCTACTGTTTTCATTCTTTGTTTCACTCTCTTTGTGTTCATATACAAAGTTCATGGTTTATCATTAAGATTAATTCTCTAATTAATGGAACAATGAAGTTTCTTTGATTACTGAAGTTTTGTTTTATTGAATTTAACCTTGGGAAATTTACATTTCCCTTTTCCACACAAAGCTACTGAACATATTGTTTATGCCGCTCTAGGTTTCTAAAATTAATTGCCTAGGCAACATCCAAGCTTTTTTATCTGTTTGTTTCTGCCACTATATTACCCTGACATTTTGGGAAATTGTGGGTAGTAAGTGGATTCTATGAGCTGAGGAAGGGAGGATTGTCTATCATAAGGTAATACAGATTCACTTTCTGACCTGTCAATAGGGCTGTGCCCTGTAAATTCTGATTCAAGTATTATACCCATTTGTACCTATTGAAAGGGTTAACTTGGTGGAATTGCTGGCCATGCGCCTACTAAACTGAGGACATAAATCATGGTTGGGCAACTGTCATGACCCACCAGGGGACCTTGAAGGGCCACACACTTATCACACATCTCCAGAAGTAAATTGTTTGTCCCCAGATGTTCTCCTGTAGCTCCTAGATGATGTGAGAGGCAATTTCACCACAACTGTTTCAGGTCAAGAAGAATCAATTCTTTCCCAAAGAGGAAATGATTTAAAAGTTGATTTCCTTTTGGGGAAAAATAACTTCCTCTTTGCAAAGTCCTCGTTTTGTCATAAAATGGTGCAAAAATGTGTTAAAGTTGCATCCCACACCCCTGGGAGGCATTTTGAGTGCAAAACTGTTTTGGTAAACAAATAAATTTGAGTGGGACACTGAGGGTACTAAGGACCACAAAAATAAGAGGATAAGAGGAATCTCCATCCTTACCTGTAGAGCAGGAAAAAGCGGTGAAAGGAAGAAATGAAATTACAGCACCATTTTAGCATGTAGTTGCAGATTGTTAGTAGCCACTACTGATGTCAGTGTCTGCAACCAGCTAAGGACCACACACTTGCATGGCTAGCAAAAACTCCTGCTTCTACTCCCATTTCCCAGTGGTATGCATACAGAATCAGATTCATTTCCATGGCTAAAAGTTGATCCCAGCAAATGTTTTCAGCAGCTTTAGAGCTGAGGGGTCAGTGGCCCAGAAGCAAGAAACAGAAATCCTCTGTTCTGCCACCAGTGCTTCCCCAATAGGGCCTACTTATCTTAAAAGGGCTGCTGTTGGTCTACTAACCCAGCCTGAAATTCTGCATTCATATACATGCTTTGCTGTGCTTGTACATTCTGTTCCATGGAAAGAGGAACAGGTGATAATGAAGAGCAGAGCAGTAGTGGCTAATCCTCCTCTTGCAGTCCTGCATAGGTACCACCAAAAGAGAAAGAGGATGATGATGCAGAACCCAACTATCACTTTGAATGCCCGTCAGCACCAAGCAACAATGGTAGGAAAGGCTGAGGAAATTGCTTTGTCACAGCCAGTCAACTTTTCTGTGCCTTTCAAAGTGCCTTCGCTCAAGCTGGCATGCCAAGCAACAGTCAGGCTCCACATTCCCTTGCCTCCTTCCCTCTAAGCTACATTATGAGCAGGATCAATAGAAAAGGAGCAGTTACCATTACCATCATGTTTCTCATTCTCCTCTCTTCTTCCTTCTATGTTGGAGTGCTTTTATCTCTATCTTCCTGTCTATCTATCTACCTATTTAATATGTTTTAAGTGCTTTGCTCTTTTTTTTAAAATGCATTTTACTCTTTTAATAAGTTTTTTGTTTTAAATATTGTAATAGTTTAATTCTATTTTATGCTCACTTTTGTATGTTTTTAATTGTATTGTTCTTTGGAATTGTAAATTGATCTGAGTCCCAATTTTGGGAGGAAACCATGATATAAATAAATATAACAGCAACTGTTGGGGGGGGGCAGCAAGCAGATCTGATTGGCTGGAGACTAGTAACCAGGCCCTCCTCATACTAGTCTTTGTCCACCTTGTCTTTAGTGACTGAATCTCAAGTTGACAGTGGAAGGATGCCAAGTCTCCCCTGTCATGTGCATCTTCTCAGAAAATTTGCTCAGTTCAGAAAAACAGTTACAAAATTCATGCATACCTTTGTAGTCTCAAAGGTTGCATTGTGATTTTTGTAACTGGCTTATACTATTAGTAAAATAGGGAGGACTTTTCTACTAAGAAACTAACCATTTTTTAACCATTTTTTATCATCTTGAGTTGTGTTTCCGCTTTCTTCTGTGGATTTCATTGAATGATCCCCAGTTGCTGCACCTTTTGTAACTGGCTTGTGGAATGTTAATTTTAACATCTCAGACAAAGCCATTGTTACCCTAAATGAGTATAGCTTGTAGAGCTTCCACTGACATTTGCAATCTATCTTTAATTAATTTCAAAAATAGCTAGTTTGGCTTTCTAAGAGGTAACATATGCAGTACCTAAGCACCAGCTATATTGGTAATCACTGACAGAGACTCCTGGCATGGGGAATTAGGAGCCAAAATAGACAGCCCAAAAATGCCAGATTGGGGCCATCACGAAGCTGTGCCTCTCAGCACCACAGCAACCACACACCAAACCCCAAACCCAGTGTTTTCCCAGCTCAAAAAAAGTGGCAGAAAACCTCTCCTTTTTGAACTGGGAAAAGGGCACCTTTGCTGTCGCAGTGGCACTTTTTTGGTGGACCTGTGGCATGCAGCGTCAAAATGCCTGCCCTTGGAGCTCTGGGAAAATTACCACCCTGTGGGCAGTGGGGCAGCTTCATGGCATGTTCCCAGTGGCTTGGGAGCATGTGTCGTGTGTATGCCATGCCCCCAAACCATGGGGAAGCTGGCTTTTTTTCTGGTCTGTTTAGCCCATACATGAACATTTATTATAAGAAATATAAAAGAACACACACACAAAGACAACCCATTCAAGCAAACACTGTACAGAGCTATCTGAAACAGAAAGTAGAAGGTGTGTAGCAGAGTGTTAGGGATGAATGAAGTAATAGCTTCCTGTTTTGAAGGAAAGGATCCATGGGGAGTTGGGAAGTATGAAGACTCTAGCCACAAGGCTTGAGTGTGGAGATTTTGGGAGGTGGACAAAAACAGAAAATTACACTGAAGCTTGAGGGAAACTGAGCACCGCCCCCTATGGTTGGACACAACTTGACAACCTTGTCAATGGGCAATATCTTTATCTTTTTACTGAGAGAAACAGTCACCATATATGCATGAAAGATGGTGACTGCAGCAAAAAGATTATGTTTTGGGCTGATATTTATACCTTTAAAGCCATCCCCAACCTATAGAAGTTCCATGGGAAACCAAAAGTTTAATTGCACTCAACAGAACCTGAGAAAGTTCTCCAAAGTGGAGTGCAATCAAGCTTTTGGTTTCCCATGGGACTTCTATAAGTTGGGGATCGCTTTAAAGATCTAAATATCACCCCAGCCTGCTGATCAGGCTGTTATACTTTTTACTATGCGTGCAATGAATGGATTATCTAATATCTCTTACACTACTGGTTCACTGTTCATCTAGTGGTACAGGGGACTGGCTTACAGCACTATGGCACAATGACATCCCCCACATCCAGAAGTGTGCTGGGAAGCTAGCAGACAAACTGCTTGCAGCACTTTCAGTTTGGCTGCATCATGATCCCATATGGATACACTGTTGGAATTTTTAGTTTTGTATAACTACAAAGCATAACACATGCTAATACACAGTTGGTTTTGATGCTGAAAATATCTGTCAGTGAAAAACTGAAAAGTGACAGGTGGATAGATCTTTTGTGTGTGACTTGTATACAGCAAACAGCTTTCCATATATAGCAGAAAGAGAGAAGTCTATTTGTTTGCTTTTTGTTGAGTACCAGGTTTCATTCAGCACTGGTGCAGCTATTCAACTGTGCTCAATACAATTTGTTAACAGAAAAACAAGAGTGTTTTTTACTGTTTTCAACTCTTAGGTATTTGGGGAATGAATCCTATTGTACAGAGCATGGGAAAGACATGTAGCCATCAGAAATCAATTCCCAAGCACAATTTCAGGTGCACTCTTAAGAATTATAGGACTACATTCAGAATGAAACTAAGTTGGAATCTCCAAAAATAAGGGTGGATCTGTAAAAAAAACCCTCTTTCCTTGGTGTGTTACTTTGAGTGTCATATACTAAATAATCTCTACAGCCACAGATGTTCTGGTTTTTATCATTAAGGTTGATGATAGGTGGCAGTTTTATTGTAGTGATTTTTTTATATAGATGCAAAGAATATTCGGAAACATCCAAAAATGGTCAAAATCATATTTGATTATCAAGAAACAATGATTAGGAAAATTCTGAGCTGAGAAGAATTTTTGCTGCTTGGAACATATTTTGTGGGGAGAAATTACTCATAGTTGTTTGCACAGAAACAGTATTTCCTGTGCAAGAAACAGCATTTTTCTGGGCAATTTTTTTCCAATTTTCACTGCAAGAAACCTGTGCGAATTTTTGACAGTACATCCCCGAATACAACATTTTCTGTGCAAAAAACATCATTTTTATGTGTAGAAAATGCTATTTTCCACACAAATTGGTCCTTGCTAAATTTGTGTGGAATAAGTCCTGAATTGCAAATAGTCTTCAAAAATCAGTTTGGGAGGAGTTCTCCCTGTTGGAGAAATTTAGTAGGCAGTGTGCCATGGGGGGTGGGGGTGGAGACTGTCTCCATATATGTGGAGGGAATACATGGTAAGAAGGCAACTGGTGTAGGGAATGCAGTGGGCAGGTAAAGTCAACTGATGCCTGACAAGAGAAATATTCATTAGAGACAAGGTAGCACCTTGCACTTCATGGGGAAGTGGAGGCAGAAGGAAAGGGCAAGCTCATCCTGCCACCTCCGGCAAGCCTGTGTTTACTTAGAGAACCATTCACACTCTCAAAAGAGAAAATGGGCAGGAAGGTGATGGAGTGAGGGCACCTGACATGTGAGAAACAGGGGAGGGAGTATGTCTTATCTTCTAACTTGGCCAATTTTTGGTCACTGACTTCTCCAGGCCAATAGTAAGCCCCTCCTATCCCATTTCCTCCCCTTTGGTGCTTTCAATAATGCCGCAATAAAAAATAGTTATTAAATATTAATCCTTAATACCCATTTTTTACCCAGATCACAATGGACTTGGTGTCGGCACGTGTCTTGGAGGAATGCCAGAGATATCATTTTGAGAATGGCATTCAGAGACAGCAACATGCTGAGCCAAGGTCAGCAAACACACCGTTGGAGGCAGTTCAACAAGCTGAGAGTGCAGCTGTCTGCAAAGTCAAATGATGCTATAACTGTGGACAGCCAGGCCACTTCAAGAGGAACTTCAAGAAGCCACCTGCTGCCAGAAAGAAGCAACAACACTGGTCTCCTGGAAACAGCAAGGGAGTTGTTTCAGCAGTAAAGGACAGTGAGTATCGAGCCCATCTTGCTGTTGTAGTCAGACACCTATGGATGATCGACAGCAGTGCAACTCACCATTTGGTGAACCAGAAGTCCTTGCTGAAGGACAGGAAGCCATCATGTGTTGACTCTGTGGGTTTGGCTGATGGGGGTTCAAGTCAAATAAGGGACACGAGGACTGTGCATTTTCCAGGGTTTGCCAAAGACTTTGAAAATGTGTTGTGTGCTCCCCAGTTGCAAAATTGTCTGGTCAGCATGTCTTCACTGATTTCAGAAGGGTATGCCCTACACTTTGAGGGGGATGATTGTGTCATCACTAAGGGGGGCAGGTTTGTGCAAAAGCACACAAACACAACAGGTTATACTACCTAGACAACCATGCAGAGTGTACCACAGTAGGCAATGTGCCCCTGCACTCGAATTGTGCACACTACTTTCATAGAGTGTTGGGACACACAAGCTTTACTAGTTTGGGGAAACTGGGAAGTGTTTGCCCTGAGTTAAAACTGGATAAGTGCAAAAACCATTTGGAATGCTCTGTGTGCAGCAAGATAAAGCTGAAGGCTTTTCCTTTTGCTAAGATGAGCAAGTGCACCACCCAGAGGCCATTCCAATTGGTGCGTGAGGATCTGGCTGGTCCCTTCTCCAAATATGTAGGCAATAGTAGGTATCTGATGGTTATAGTAAATAGGCAAACTGGATACTCCTATGCCTACACACTCAAGGAGAAGAATGAGGCTGCTGCCACATTCAAGAACTGGGTGGAAAGGTGGAAAAGGAATTCAAGTACAAGGTTGGTACTCTGGTGACAGACTGTGAGGATGAGTTTTTGTCTGTAAGCTTGATAAATTGGCTGAAAAAGAAGGGCATCTGCCATAACACCACTAACCCAGCCACTCCACAGGAAGACGGTTTGGCAGAAAGAAAGATTGGAGTATTAAAAACAGATAAAAGACTGCATGCTGCTTGATACAGGGGCCCCAGAGGGACTTTAGAGGGAGGCAATCCTGGCTGCCTGTCACATCACCAACTGGGTGTAGAACTCTGCAGTCAAACAAATGCCCTATTTTATGTTGTATGGGAGATCACCCAACCTCAGCTAACTAAAGGTGTTTGGCACACCAATGTCTTGGTTCCCCAGACATTCAGAAATAAAGGTGACCCCAAGTGGTGGAGATTGATGTTTGTGGGGTATCAGGGGAACATTTATAGGTTTTACCTGGGGAATGGTCGCATCCTGTTGTCCAGGAGTGCAATTTTTTGAGAAACACTCCAGGTGAGAAAAGATCCACACAAATCAGGAGGTGTTTGTCAGATTGGGACAACAAGAAGTCAGTACTGGAACTGGAGGGGTGGGAACACCAGAGGTTAGGCCAGAAGGCCAGTCTAGCACCTCCAGGGAACCCATAGGTACACAGACCTCACCCATCACTAACCGAAAGTTCGAGCAACCACCATCGACAGAGGCAAGGGTACAGACAAGTAGTGACAGTGAGAATGAGAAGGGATGTACTAAGTTGATTATCCCCAGGAGGACTCAGACAGTCCGAAGGCCACCTCATCATTTTGTTGTGCAGAATGCCAGGGTATGCAGGGTAGGAAAGCTACCAGGGACTTCTCACCTACCCTATAGAGCAGGGGTAGGCAACCTTTCCCCTTTTAAGGGCCGAGGGACTTCAGCTCCCAGAATCCCAGGAGCTATTGGCCAACATGGGACTATTGACCAACATGGCTGAGGCTTCTGGGAGCTGAAGTCCCTCAGCCCTTAAAGGGGAGAGGTTGCCTACCCCTGCTATAGAGGAACAGGAGAAATGGTTTGAGGCCATAGACCAGGGGTAGGCAACCTTTCCCCTTTAAGGGCCGAGGGACTTCAGCTCCCAGAATCCTCAGCCATGTTGGCCAATAGTCCCATGTTGGCCAATAGGTCCTGGGTTTCTGGGAGCTGAAGTCCCTCACCCCTTAAAGGGGAAAGGTTGCCTACCCCTGCCATAGACAGTGAATGTTTGTCATTGGTAAACAGGGAGGTGTTTGAAGTGGTGGATAGGCCAGGAGACCGGAAGGTCATAGGTTGCAAGTGGGTGTTTAAAAGGAAGGATGTGCCAGATGGGACTCAAAAGTATAAGGCCAGGTTAGTAGCTAAGGGATTCTCTCAACAGTGTTTTGAGAGATTTGACAAGACGTTCTCTCCAACTGTGAAGCCAAAAAGCCTCAGGTTGGTGTTGGCATTGGCTGCAAGAAAGGGTCAGGTGGTAAGGCATTTTGACTTCAAAACAACTTACCTGAATGCATGACTAGATGAGAAGGTGTACATGGAGCAAGCACCTGGTTTTGATGATGCCAAGGAGGGCAAGGTATACAACCTAAGGAATGCTCTTTATGGGCTTAAGCAGAGTGCATGCTGTCAGAATCTTTGTATCCATGATGAGTTGGTGAGGCTGGGATACAAACACAGCGGGGCAGATGCTTGTGTGTACACAAGAAGAGGGTTCACACTAGAATCATAGAATCATAGAATCATAGAGTTGGAAGAGACCACAAGGGCCATCCAGTCCAACCCCCTGCCATGCAGGAACTCCCAATCAAAGCATCCCCGACAGATGGCCATCCAGCCTCTGCTTAAAGACCTCCAAGGAAGGAGACTCCACTACTCTCCGAGGGAGTGTGTTCCACTGTCGAACCGCCCTTACTGTCAGGAAGTTCCTCCTAATGTTGAGGTGGAATCTCTTTTCTTGCAGCTTGCATCCATTGTTTCGGGTCCTAGTCTCTGGAGCAGCAGAAAACAAGCTTGTTCCCTCCTTGATATGACATCCCTTCAAATATTTAAACACGGCTATCATATCACCTCTCAGCCTTCTCTTCTCCAGGCTAAACATCCCCAGCTCCTTAAGTCGTTCCTCATAGGGCACTAGTGATTTATGTGGATGACCTGTGTGTGTGGCTGCTCGGACTGAGCAGGAAGTAAAGGCTGTGCAAGAAGAGTTAGTGAAGAAATTTGTACTGAAGGACCTGGGAAATCTCAAGGCTTACCTTGGGATTGAAGTGGAGAGAACAGAGGATGGTAAGATCTTGTTGAGTCAGACCAAGAAGATAGAGAGGCTGGTGGAGAAGTGTGGCTTGGAGAGTGCCAAGGTGGTAAAGAGCCCAATAACTCTGGGTTATACCAGTAGTGACTCTGACAAAGTGTTTGAACATCCAGACCTGTAAAGCTCAGTGATAGGAAGTTTGCTTTTTGTTGCCAGTAACACCAGGCTAGACATTTCTTTTGCTCTAGATGTCTTGAGCAGGAGAGTCAGCAGACCGAAGGTGGAGGACTGGACCACAATGAAGAGGTTGATGAGATGCCTGAAAGGGAGCAAGGAAAGAAAGCTAGTGCTGCAGGGAACTAAGACACAGTGTTTTGTAGATAGCTCTTTTGCCTCAGAGCTCCATGACAGGAAGTGACAGGTTTGCTCATCAAGTTTGCAGACAGTCCTGTGGTTTGGAGGAGCAGAAAGCAGAGCCGCATGACACTGAGCACCTCAGAGGCTGAGTTTGCTGCACTATCTGAGATGGCAGAAGAAGTGCAAGTGCAAGAATGCAAGAGAAGGCAAGAGAAGGCAGCTGTTGGAGAATTTGGGTGAAGAGTACAGGCCCAACAGTTGTACACGAGGACTCACAGTCATGCATTGCCATGTCTGAGGTAGAGAATCTGAGGAAAAGGACAAAATACATATGGGTGTGGTACCAGAATGTGAGGGAATTGGTTCAGAACAGTGTTCTTAGTCTGGTCTACATTAGTTTGGAGGACAATGTAGCAGACATCCTCACTAAGGCCCTACAGGTAGACAGACATGAGAGGTTGTCAGTTTAGTTGGGCATGGCATTGTAAGCAGAAACTCAAAGCCCGAAGTCCTGGGTAGAGAGAAGATCCAAGTCAGAAGACATGAGTGGCAGAAGATCTGGGCCAGAGTGTGGCTGCACTGAAGAAGATAAGTACCTGAAGTGATGGACAGGGTGCTTGGGATGTCAATATATAAAAAAGGGTGCTGCTGATAAAACCAGAATGCTGTTCTGGGTCTGGAAAGCATGGGCCAGAAGACAATGTGGCAGACAGGTACACCAAGGGACTGGGTGCCGTTGGGAGGACATTGGAAGGTGTCAGGCCTGTGGGATATGACACGGTAAAACAGGAGGGTCCATAAGAACACACTCCATGCCATAAGTCAAGCTTTGTGCACACATTGTACATTTTGGAGTGGATTGTTGAGATAGAGTCCCAGGGAAAATGTACAATGTAAGATATAATAGAGACTGGGCAATAAAGTGTCACTGGCAGCCATGTTGACAAAGCACTTTTCCACCTGGTGCTGAGTCATGGGAAGTGACATCGGAAGATGGTCACCAAGTGCAGTAAAGCACTTCAAAAGGCTGCAAAACTGCTAAGTCACCCTGGTTGAGTGACAGGTGTCATTGTGACTCAAGAGGAAGAGGCAGGGCCAAAAGGCCACACGGAGCCCTGGCTATATAAGGGAGGTTCCTCAAGTCACAGTGTGGGTTGTCGTTGGTTGTTGTATATGTTGGATGGTGCTGGTGTTGTATGATAGCCTTGTATATAGTAAAACTAAGATTAAAAGCCTCATCTGTGAGATGTCTGTCTACAGTGTCTCTTCACTCATTCTGGAAGGGGAGACTTGCTTCTCCAGCTCACAAGCTGCTATCTGCATCCCAAAAGGTGGTGATCCTGGAGCCAAACATTGACGTGGTACACCACACGCTGTGTAACCATGCTAACAAAGGATCTTTAACAGATTTCTTTAATGGTTAATGAGTGGAAAGGTCCAATCCATTCTTGATATCAAGAAATACATAATACAGTCAGTCTTTTACTTTCACGGGTTTAACATTCATGGTTTTGATTATTCATGATGTTTGTTGGGATGCATGTGTACTCCTCCTCCTCCTCCCTCTCAGGCTTTTCCCCAGGGGGGAGCGGGTAATGCCATTTCTATTTTTTATGTTAGTTTTGAAAACTAACACATTGGTACAAAAAAAAAATTTTAACTCATTGCAGCTGTGTGCCCTCTAGCTTGCTTCTGCAGAGGTGTGGGAAGGCATGTCAAAATTCTCAACATTAAGTTTGCCATTCTTCCCCATCTGTTGTGATAATAACATCTTGCTCCCTCATCAGTTCTAGTTTTTACAGAAGCAAAAGCATCTTACTGGCATGAAGGTTAGATCATTATCCAGGGCACTGAAAAGTTATTTTTGAACTACAGCTCCCAGAATCCTCTACCCAAAATGGACAGCAACTTGTCCAAGATCTGTTTCTGTAGAAGAATAATTGAGTTGACACCCATCACCCACCCCTACCATTAACAGCTAAATTTCTGTTGACCAGAGAGGACCTGTTATGCACAGATCTGAAATAACATCACATTCTATTCCATTTTTGAATCTCTAAATTTATTTCCACTTTCTGAATTTTAATTAATAAAAGCAAACCCCCAAGTGCTTTAGAGGAAGCTGTTAAAATTAATGCCTTAAAAGCTAATTATGCAAAAGAACATCAAATCTAGATAGATTTATGTAGATTTTAAATGTGTTTATGAATAGAAAACAGACATAATTATCAGAAAATCTTCAGGAACTTTCAGAACCAAATACATTTCCTAAACAGGAAAATATTTGGTTAACTGTGAAGCTACCAAAAAGACAGACATACAGACAAACAGTAACAAAAAAATATGAAGATAATACACATTTAGGAAAACATAGGAATGTGTTATTTCCAGTTTGTTAAAATGATGTTCCTTGGACTTTGTACGTAAAGCTTTGATCAGGTTTTGGAATAAATACAAAGATATACTGTGTAGAAAAGTACCTCTTTGGGTCTCAACAAATGAGGCATTATTTAGAAGAGAAGTGCTGAGTGAAAGTAGATGGGTAACATATAATGATTTGGTTAAACATCAAAAGGAAACAGGAAATATAGAACTTATGACATGAGGAGAGATTATAGGGAAAGGGTACAACTGCGGATGGTTTCTATATATGCAAATTAGGGATAGGTTTATAAAAGATAAAAATACTAGAGGTATTGGCAAAGCTGAAAAGGAATTTGAGGCAATTCTAGAGAGTGAAAAAAGGATTAAGATAGCACATTTTTATGAGATTTTCTTGAAATTAGAGCAAGAAGATGAGGTTATTAAGGATTGTATGATTAAATGGGCATCAGATTTGAAGGAAAATATACCTCTGGAACAATGGGAAAGATTATGGACCTATAGAATTAAATATACATTGAGTTACGATCTGAGGGAAAACTTCCATAAAATGCAACATCGATGGTACTTGACTCCGATAAAATTGGCCAGAATCTATGAAGGTGTCAGTAAAATCTGTTGGAAGTGTTGTAAAGAGGTTGGCACATTCATACATATCTGGTGGAATTGTAAGAATGCTAAGAAATATTGGAAGAATATTCATAGGATTGTTACCCGGATCGTACCTATTAATAGGAGAATGGATCCCAAATTTTATTTGCTTGGAATGATAGAAGATAAAACTTTGGAATTGAAATACGGTAAACTTTTTTTATATATAACAACAACAGCCAGAATGGTATACACAGCGAAGTGGAGATCTTGTGAGATACCTATGGTGGAAGACTGGCTATACAAATTAACAGACTGTGTGTCCCCTGACAAATTAACGTTATGTTTGAGAGGAGAATCTTGAGACAAACAAAAAAAGGCCTGGGAGGCGGTAAAAATTTTTTTGGGAAAAAAGTGAATTTCATGATTTGCTGTATAGGGCATTATAATAAGTTTTTTCTTAAACTTTTTGTTTATTTTGTTTAGTGGCTAACACTAAACTTGCTTCCCCCTTGTTAGTGAAGGCGGCTGAAGGGACATGATTGAATAAGATGGCTTTAATGTATATACATGTATATATAGCATATATATATATATATGGATGTGTATGTATATAGATGTATATAGGTACTAAATAGATATCAGAGATGATTATAGCTAATTAGATAGAGCTTCTGAGTCAAAGCTCAGGAAGTTGTATGGATGTCTTTTTCTTTTTTCTTTTCTTTTCTTTTTTTGTATTTTTCTTAATAATTATTTGTTAGGCTATGTTCTTTTCTGTTTGTCTTTTTCTATTTTTTGTGTTGTTCTGTGTTGTTTGTTATTGTGTTTTTTTAACTTATTAATAAAGTTATTTAATAAAAAAAATGATGTTCCTTGGATGCTTTATTTTTTATTTACCATGCCATAATATACTTGTCTACTCAAAAGTACTTATTTATAGCGAAGTATGTATTTCAGACAGATGTCAGGGATGATACTGTGAGCAGACCACATATGAAATACATGTTTTGTCATTCAGCTATAAGCTTCCCATTAAGTAAATGAAATAAACCTTGTATTTAGGTTTAGATCTGCTCCTCTTGAATTTGGATAAGAGATTTTCTATGATTATTTTTAACCTATATATCAAACTGCAAGTGAATTAAGAGATATATATGGTTCAAAATATAAAGGGCCTCTATGATTTCCCTAACTTAATGTATTGACATGTTAACTAATATTTAACCAATAACAGTGAACAAATTTTATTATTATTATTATTATTATTATTATTATTATTATTATTCACATGCTTTATTGCATAATATTTTATAATATGACATTGTGTTATACTGAATATTTTATGCTATTGTCAGATGCCTTAAGACATTTTCAATTTATGGTGACCCTAAAGAAAACCTATCATGGAATTTTGTTGGAAAGACTTGCATAGAGAGAGTTGCCAATGCCTTCCTCTGAGGCTGAGAGGGTGTACTTGACTGAAGTCTTCCAATGGGTTTTTTAGTCTCCCAGAGTCTTAATGCAACAGCCAAATTGCCACAACTCACTGACTCTTATATATTGTATACATTGGACTACACACACACACACACACATATACATTCTATTATTTTACATCAATATTATAACCATTAATAATATTACATTATATTAGCATTTTATGAAATAAATTGAATTTATTCAATAAATTGTCTATTTTCTTCTCTGTGTTACTTCATTGTAACCTATTTGTTGGATTAAGCATATGAATGAAATGGGTTAGAGATGCTTGGTAGAGCATATGGATTTGCAGAGGTCCTTGTACAGCAGTAGGAAATGAAGGTTTATGGAACCACAAGCTATACAGAACTAGAATTCAAAAGTGTCAATATCCAGGATATGCATATTTAGAGAACATTGCTACAAAAAAAAAAAAAAAAAAAAAGCTATGAGAGCAATTATAACTGATGAATGGAAGCAGGAACAAAATTGAACCCACGATATGCATGCCCAATCTTGACTTGTCTACTGAATAGAGAATGTATTAAATAGGCAAACTTATGGGCTGCATCCACCCTTCATGTTTTTGTGTTCTTATATCTAATCAGTTACTGTCAATAAGGACATGGGCAATAGATGCAGTATCCCTTCTCCCTCTCAGTTTTACACAGTTTTCAAAGCCCAAGAGAGATATATACCTATATGACAATTTATAATCATGTTTTAATTTATTAAAGGTAATGAGGACAATGCTACAGAGACTAGCTACATGATTGCTCCCAGGCCTATCTGAATTTTCTAATCTTCTTCTTCTTTTTTTTAAGCCTCTCATCTTTTCCCCTGAAGATGCACATATCACTATTCAAACAGATTACATTTCTTTATACAAGTCCAGTTGCCATATAGGTTGGATGACTGTATTAAGCACAGGTATATAACAGTATTTCCTTCTTTATTAGATTCCATTCAGCTAGGACCTAAGACAGCTTTTGGCTTTACTATTATTTGCTATCAAGCTGGCTTCAACCTATGACTACTTTATGAATAAGGATAGCCCCAGTAACCAATAGACCTGCTCAAACATTGCAAATTCAGGGTTATGTCTTTCTTTGTTGACTCAGTTCACCTGTAATGTGGTCTTCTTCTCCTACTGCCTTCCACTTTAGATAAATTTCCTATATATTTTAGGGAATCATATTATCTCATGTTATTCCAAAGTTACACAGCCACAATTTAGTTATTTTGGCTTCTAAGGCAAGTTCAGGCTTGATTAGCTTGTAGGATCCATTTATTTGTCTTTCTGGCAATCCATAGTATCCATAATACTCTCTTTCAGTACTTCACTTAATATGAATTGAATTTCTTCTTAACCTAATTTTAAAAACAAGTACCAAGAAAAATACAATAAATTATGCATATTAAAAAGCAATTAAACTAATTATATACAACATCACAGCAGCAGAGGAAGAGTAATAGGATCTCTCCCCAGTTCTAGGACAGTGATCTCATTTATCTTCCCTGACCACTGCTGGGTTACCTCCTTCTCCCCTCAATAAACCTTGCAAAGGGAAAGATTTTGGATGGTGTGCATGGAGCTACTGAATATCTCCTTGCACAATGTCTCAAACAAGACATTATGTGCATAATCTCAAGTTACACATGTGTATGTCACCAACAGGACTCCAACTGAAAAGTTCAAAACAGCCATTAAAACCTTTATTTAAAGAAGTTTGTCAGTTCCTGAAAGCCTGCATGAATAAGAAGGTCTAGATGTCTCACACCAACAGAATTATTATTCTATTTATTTTATTCTATTTATTTATATCTCACCTTCCTCCCAGAACAGGGAGTCAATGCGGCTAACAACAGGAAGGAAGAAAATAAGAAGTTTTTTCTTCACAAAATGTCAGTATGAAGAGATGTTTTCTTCATGTGCTGATGAAACAAAAATAATGATGTTTTCTTAAATAAAAGGACATTACTTCTTGTCTATTGTGGGCAACAAAAAAAATAAAGAAGGCGAAAGTATGAGGGAAATTAAACATTTTGTTTACTCATCAGTAATGTGTGCTAAAGTCACATCGAGAAGCATACAGCATTTTCTACTCCATAGATATATATAACTGGCTTTTGTTATCACATTTCAACCAACCAAAGCTCCCAAGGTGATATACAGGAAGCCTCACTTATCTGACTAGTTAGGAAGCAGAGAATGACAGAAAGTGAAATTGGTTGAAAAGTGAAACAGGTGTGTGTGTTTCTTTAGTTTGCAAATGAAAGACTGAACACTAGATAGTCTGAGTTGACTGAGAGGAAAACCAACAACAGTGTTTTCAGTAAGCAGTGAGTTTTGAAGGAAGGACCCAAGGATTGAAAGACAGGTACATAGCCATAAGTTAGATCTGTTGAAACAGCAGAATATCCAAAAATGAGCTGCTGGAGAAAGAGGGATAACTATACAATGTACTATTTCATCAATTTTGTCAATTATTTAATTATATCCTCTATATTTTGCACTTCTTCATTTTTTTCCCATTACACTTTTTAAAATGATGAACAAATTATAAGACTTTTATTTGTAGCAGAGAGAGTTACTCATCTTTAGAGAGAGCATTTCCAATCCATTTTACTTTTGTGTATTTTTATCCATAATCCCATTTCATTTTTATACTTAATCTTAAAACTGTTTATTATGATACTTATTCTGCAAAAATCTATGTTTACATTTTAAGAGGTATGAGGTAAATATCCATCTTCAAACCTGAGCTTTAGTCCAATAGTTGCTAACTGACCTAATATTCTTAAATATATTCATACACTTACTTATCCTTTGCCTGAAAGGGTGGCTATATTCATCAAGACATGCTGTGAAAAACTAAAACAGTATGTCTTTTTTGTGTCCCATGTAAAAAGAATAACATTTTGTGGAAACATACCTTTGCAAAAAGTACTGAAAAGGTGGGGGAGGCAACTAAAAATATCTAACAGTGATCATATACCAAAATGAAGAGACAATTTTGAAAAACATGTTTTGGGGTTTTTACATCCCTAGCAACTGTTTGAAGAACTTCCTGTCCAACAATTTGTGCAACCAATAGTGTTACTGGAATTTATGTCGAGATTCCCACTTGTGCACTTTCAAGAATTAGGTGATTCTAAGTGCCGTGTCCTACGTATTACCAGAATGACACCTTTAGATACTGGCCTATATATTAATGGACTCCTAAAATGCTTCTTCCTGTGTTGATAGAGCTAGACATTGCTTGCTATGAACACTTCATTTGGCTTTAAATTATTAAAGAATAAAGAACACCAGACTGTTAATCAAGTGCTAGCTTGATGTTATTGTTTTATCAGTCTTTTTTCTGACAGCAAATGTGCAATGATAGGATTTCTCAGAAATTTCTGGGAAAAGATTGATAGTTAGGATTAAATGAAGATATAGACCCATATATTGTAAAAATAAGATTGGCCCTCTCCCATGCATCTCAAAGATATGAGTTCACTGCACTTGAAAAGCACAATTGCATATTTTACAGCACAAACTTAGTCATGGCTATTCAGAAGTCCTGGTGAGTTCAATGGATCCACCCCACCCAGTAAATAAATAAAGACAGCAGCCTTATTTAGGTATTATTCACAGGGTTTGAAAAGAGATTCTTGCCAAACACAAATAGCCATAACAGCAATTTCTACCTAAAGCCATTTACTCCTATGAATTAATTTTAGATCCCCCCTTTTTTTGGTATAGATTGTATTTTTTTAAAAAAACAAAACAAAACAAAAAAACCAAAACAATTTTATCAAGTCCCAAAGTTTCATGACAGTTTCACAAATTTAGCTTTCTAGTCAGATTTAAATAGTGGTGATACATGACAATGCAAATAAAGACAGCAACAAAGAAAGATAAATAACAATATTTCAGACATTCTAAAATCTTGGTTTTTCCTGCTGCTTTCACATTAACAGAATGCATAGACAGATTTAAAAACCAGTATACAATTTTTAGATTGTATGCCTTTGGCAGATTTTTATTTATTTTAATGCTTTGATTACCTCTTTGTACAGCACTGTGTACATTGACAGCACTTTGGAAATAAACTTTAATAATGATGATAATAAGTGTAGATAGCCAAACATGCTGGTGAATTATGCTATCCATGGCTGAGACCTTTAAGACTATATAAAACTATAATGAGGACAACAGAAACATAATAATACTAATAATAATAATAATTTATTTATAGCCCGCCCCTCTGCACGGCAATCGGGGCGGGTTACAACAATTTTAAAACAAACAAATTAAAACATTCCCCCATCCCATAGTCCACCCTCCCACCCCTTAAAACAGAATTAAACTAGCGAGCAATTAAAAATACAACAATAAAATAAAACCATCCATTAATGAGACAAGGAATCAGTAAAAACAAATAAACTCATCTAGCGCCAGACCACAGTTATTCCGGGAAGGCCTGCTGAAAGAGATCCGTCTTTACTGCTTTTTTAAAAGCAGCAAGAGTGGTGATAAGACGGATCTCGTCCGGCAGGCCATTCCAAAGTCTGGGAGCGGTTGCAGAGAAGGCCCTCTGGGAGGTCTGAGACAGCCTAGTTTTTATTTATTAATTCATCAATAAAAAAACCCTGTCATGTTAATTATATAAAAGAAAACTGAATAACAAAATAAAATAGCAATACAAACAAAAATATCCCTGCATAATCCTATTTATGTTACACACTTTGTTAGCTTCTTAAATAATGATAGCAGCAATGATATTGTTTTAAGCCTCCCAAATAGAAATATTTTAAATTTTCAGGACTGGCAACATTTACTTGAAGTGGATCATACCTGATTCATGTTTTGTGTGAGACCAAATGTGTGTGTGTGTGTGTTTTAAATGCCACTCCTATATTTTCTGAGCTGGGGAAAAAAAGGTTCATAATTTAGCTGCAATTTAGAATCAGTGCTCCCCTCCTACCACAAATACCCATGACCCTAGAACAATTGTGTTTGATTTTCATTATGAAAATACTGTTTTTTAAGTATGTCCCCCCCCACACACCATGAATGTCTGAGCATTATATTTAAACTGAGGATGGAATATGTGAGCTGTAACTTTGAACTAGTATAGTTACAGATATGAAGGAAATTCCCTAAGGAGGGGATTCTTTCTTCTTGTGTGAAACTGAAAGTGAGTAAAATGGCTTTAGCTTTGTATATAAATGCTCTTCCTTAAGCGCTCCTCCTAACTGTGTCCCAGGTTTTCATTGAATGGAGTCCTTTTGCATTGACTTTATGTACATATGTAACATCTGATTTTACAGGTCACTACCAGAGGCAATGGCCATCTTTTGTAAAATAGTGTTATGAATATTCTCAAATAATGCATTATTTTAAAATAAAAAATATCAATTAAAACTCAGAACTAAAATGAGTTTAAAAAGTCATAACAAATGGTTCCTCTAGAAGGTAGGGAAGGAAGGAAGAATCTAGTGAAACATTTCAGAGCTAAGGAAGGAAGGAAGGAAAGAAAGAAAGAAAGAAAGAAAGAAAGAAAGAAAGAAGGGCAATCAGTTTCCATGCAGAATATTGGATGCATTCTCAAAGTGCAGTTACAGGAAATCAAATATTAGTCAAAATCCTAGAAGCAATTGTAAAAAGAATGGGATGTGAAAAGATGATCTAATCTCAGCAGCACATTCTTTAATTCTCAAAGGTCCAGTACAAAACAAATTCATAACTTTCTCAGTTTTTCCTTTCACTTTTTAGTTTTAGTATAAACTAAAAAAATGTAGTCATAGGGCTGGAACAGATGGTCAGGGAAAAGCAGCTTGATCTTGCTTTTTCCAAAAGTGGGTTGAAACCCCACTGCCTGCACAGGCTGCTCCCAAGGTGAGCTGAATATGCATGACCTGACTGCATGACATGGCATTAAGCCATGGCACTGGGTAATTTTTGTTGTTGTTGCCTCCAACATACATGTGCACCGTTGCACAAACAAACCACCTACAACCTCCAAGTACCTCCCACATCCAACCAGGTGCCATCCTATTGCATGGCTGCTCCTTTGATTGGCCACACAGTCACATGTGTGATGCTCTACCCATACAGGGCATTGCTGCATAGGTGTGCAAGTGATACATTGGCAAAGCACAATCGTGGAGGCCCCTCTACATGCCTCTTTCACCCCTCTTCACCCCATGTAATCACATCCATTGGAGTTGTCACACTTTCATTTCTTTGTTTTGCCACAGCCCAGCACTCGCATCTGCACATTTTTCCACTTTGAGTCAGACTATCTTGCCTTCTTATTGATCAGGTTTTTAGCTGCTTTCAAGGCACTCATCTAAATGCCCCATCTTCAAAGCACCTGGGAACCACTTTATTTTGCCTGTCTGTTTCGCACCAAAGACTCTGTTAAGTATTAATCTTCTGAGAAATGTGCACTGGTAAATCAGTATGAATTTATCTGGTTGCAATGTCTCTGAATAGTTTCCCTTCCCCACAAGTGTGCTATCCAAATTGCCTACTGAACATGAAAACAAATTCAGACTGAGCAGTTTAATTAAACTGACCTACAGTTGCTTGAGATAGTAGAACCTATCTGCCCACATATAAATGTCAGTTTTACACATTCTATAATGCCCTAGTAGGATCAAAAGGTAATGAACATAGGGAAATGTGTACACAGAAAAAGAAGCAGGAATCAGTTTTGGTTCAGACTGAACCTTAACAGCTTTAAAATCTTTATTTTACATTGGGAACAGTCATACTGAAATAGAGGGGACTTCCCCCCCCCAATGCAAATAGTGGGTCTGTGGGGTGGGGGTGACCACTGAGAGTGGAGACCATATGGAGACCACTGAGAGTGCAAAGGGTTAAACCCCCCCCCTTACAATAGGAACTTGATCTAGATCATGCTGGGATGGGGAAAATGCTCCCAAGGATAGAACCATGTTGGGTCTTGCTTGGTCCTCAGCTGGTCCATTAAAGGGGTGATGACAAAATACTTTGCTTTCAGAAAAAAAGGGGAAGTCATCAATCTAACATATGCTTGTACTTAAAATGTGTTAGTCTTCCATATTATCAATGACAGTCAGACAGTTTATCCCAATTTAGGGCACAGCTGTGACCTTAAGTGTACTACTTTATTTTCCCCCATGAAATAAATAACTCGTTTTGAGATATAAAAATGAGAGCCAGTGTGGTGTAAAGGTTTAAGTGTTAGACTATAACTCTGGAGACAAGGGTTCAAATCCCCGTTCCACCATGAACATCTGCTAGACAACCTTGGGCAGGTCACATTCTCTCAGTCTCAGAGGAGGAAAATGGCAAAACCATTCTGAAGAAATGCTGCCAAGAAAACCCCATGATAGGTTCACCTTAGAGTTGCCATAAGTCAGATGTGACTGAAGGCACACCACCAACACAACAATTGTTAGGATTGAGTCCCAAGGGAAAATGTACATTGTGGGGAACTGCAGCAGCCATGATGACACAGCATTTGGCCACAGCTGAGTCATGCAGCCTCATGCTGATGTAACAGGACATGACATCATGGGGGTAGTCACCACAAAAACTGCTGCAAAAGTGCTGCAAAAGTGCTGTGTCACTCAGGTGAGTGACAGGTGTCCAACAGGAAGAGGCAAGGCCAGAAAGCCATGTGGAGCACAAGCTATATAAGGCACAAGCCTCTGGACACACATGTGGAGTGTGGAGTGTGGAGTGTGGAGAGTGGGTTGTTGGATGGTGGATTGGAGATTGCTGATTTGCTGTTGGAGTTGCATTGGTTTATGCTGTACATATCGGTATATAGAGCAACAAAGATTAAAGCCTCATCCGTGAGATGTCTGTCTGTGGTGTCTCTGTGCTCTATCTGGAAGGGGAGCGGAGTTTCTCCAGTTGACAAGCAGCCTGCTCCATCGGAGAAGTCTGGATCCTGGTGCTTCACGTTAGGTGGTCTCCACACACTGCGTTACCACACCTAACAACAACAGAGATATAAAAAGCCTTTTGAATAAACATGAACACAGGACACACACACACACAGAGCCCATCAGAATGTCAGAGTTTGTGCTGGTTAATGTAATAAGGAGATTAAAAACTTGTGATGCTATGTAAAATCTGCTTTTCAAAAGGGCTTATAACTGTTTCTTGTGCAATGCCTTTGAGAAAGAGAGGGGATGGGGAAATATTTTAAAATGTTTGATGATAGTTGAAAAAACATGTTTCTTGAATGCTGAGAAACCCTGAAGACAAGAATCCTCAAAGGCTGAGAATCTTCAGATCATGTGCAAATTTTTCAAAAATTTTTTAGTAGAAAACAACATTGTATGTATACAAAATTATATTTCTGTGCAAAAATTGTACTCTAGAGCACAGTTTTTTTTCTGCATGTACACACCACATGTAAATTTTGCACTAAGTCCCAAACTAAGAAAAGTCTTTGAAAACTACATAGATTTTGGAGACTTGCTCACTACTTCCTTCAGAAACAAAATAAACATAGAATTACATCCCTAGTTTGTGTAACAGTGGATTTAAGGGATATTAGTTCAAGTCAGGAAGGAACAAATATTAATAAAGTGTCATATACTTGCTGCTTATGGATCTAGTGACTGTAATAAGGAGTCCAGGATAGCAATCACATCTTTAATAGCAGTTAATCAGAATAATTAACCTCCCATCATTACTATTTTAATAAAATACTAAAAGTAGGAGGTTAATTATTCTGATCATAACCAGTGCAGGCACAAAGACAAACTTGGGTGGCTTGTTGGGCCGTTAGAATAAGGGACTGAACAAGTATGGACAACATATGACTATGAAGGGCTAATATGTTTCTTATAGGAAGATAGGAAGCTACAATCACACCGTTGTCAATCAGGCCCAGTATTGTCCATTCTGACTGGCAGAAACTCTGCAGAGTTTCAGGGATTATACTTTCCTAGCTCTATCTGGAGATCTGCGGTACTCCTGTATGATCTTCCATCAAAGTATTAACCAGACACAGGGCC
The DNA here is from genome assembly GCA_026167975.1 of Phrynosoma blainvillii. Lineage (NCBI taxonomy): Eukaryota > Metazoa > Chordata > Lepidosauria > Squamata > Phrynosomatidae > Phrynosoma > Phrynosoma blainvillii. The sequence continues at coordinate 43,778,948 of JANUYF010000003.1, forward strand.
TCAGCAGACGGGAGGCCGTGGGCCGCCCTGGGAAGGTGCGCCATGGGACCGAGGCATCCTCATGCCTCGATGCCACGGCGCACCATCGGCGCCCCAAGAAAAGAGCGCTAAAATAGCGCTCCTTTCATATGTCGCCGAAAGTGCGCCACAAAAGCTTGCGGCGCACTTTCGGCGACCCTTCCGCCGCAGCGTGTCCAGATGCTGTGGCGGGAGGTTGTCTTTGGAGCGCCGGCTGTGCGGAGGGCCGGCGACTCCGAAGACGACCTTGGGAGGAGGAAGGGGCGCCGAGTGTGCGGCTGCCCCTCCCCTTCCCTGCGCTGAGGATGGCTTTTTAAGCCGTCTACCGAGGCCCACAGCTTCTGTTTGGCTTCTGAAATCAGGAGAGATTGTTCAACGTAAGATGTTCATACACATTGAAGTATTTCTGAGTGAATTACAAAAGCCCAGAGGCCTTGGTTTTCAGTATAAAACATTTCCCTGTTTCCATGGACAATGAATTCTACAGAAAGAGATAAAAGTAAAACTGATGCATAAACATCTGAATGCCCCCCCCCCCCTTTCTGATTTATAAGCTCCTCGTTTTCTGTTTTCTGTTTATAGGGGACTGCAGCCCTGTTAGGCTTCTGAAATCAAGAGAGGCTATGTGTTTTCAGGGTAAGATGTTCATACATATCAAAGAATTTTTGTGTGAATTGGGACAACAACCAGACTCTTCCATTAAACATTCCATGTTTCCAAGAACAGCTAAAAGAAATAAATGGAAAGATCAACGATACCTACATTTATATAGAATTTTTTGTAAGTATCCATGCTTATTATATCATGAAAATGTTAAGAACTGTTTGTGATGTATAATTTGAAACAGAAGAAATATTTTTAGATTCAGAGGTTTTTACTGACCTAGCCTGACCTCAGTAAAATGCAGGGTGATATTGTGGATGTACATAGCTCTAACAGCATGGTGGTGGTGGTGGGGGAATTGATTACAAAGTAGACTATCCCATTCTGATATGTTGCAGTTGGTCCAGACTCCATTCTAATCCTTTATGTCATTTGGTGAACACTGAACAGTAGGGAAGAAAAAATATTCAAAAAAGTCAAAAAGTGGTTTAAAAGAACATGAGTTTTTGTATGTCATGACAACAAGAAGCCTGGACAGGAAAGAATCTTCTTAGTTTGCATGTGGTTGTTTTGCACATAAAACACCCATTTCTGTATAGGTGACATGGTTTTCAGTACTCAAAACAATATTTCTGCACAAAATAACACATGCAGATTTTGCCCAAATTAAGTGCTGAACTGTGAATAGGCTTTAAAAACTCAGTGGCATCACTAGGGGGGGCGTATCACTAGAGGGTGCTGGGGGTGGGGTGATGTCTGCACCAGGTGACAACCCAAAAGATGGGTGACACTCAGTTTCCCCTCTTGCACATCATTGTCATGGCCTTGTTCTCCTCATGAGAACAATGTCACAGCAATGAGGAAAGCAAAGTGCACCCCTCTCACACCTCATTGCTGTGGCTTCATTCTTCTCATGAGGAAAACGATGCCACGACATTGAGAAAGGTGAGCACCCTGCCCCACACCTCATTGCTGTTGCTGTCTCTGGAAGCTCTGCCCATGCCCCGGGAATTCCCGCTCCAGGAAGCACAACACCACACACCAGGTGACACTGGGGTAGGCACACCACTACCAAAACTGTGTAGTTTTTGCAGATTTTCTTGCAAGGAGGCAAGATGGTAACTAGCAGACAGACGACTTTTCACTAAGCTAAAAGATAAGAACTGTTTTTACTCCTATTTTTACCAATTTTATTTTTAGAAAAGCTTTGAATATACTGACCTTAGACTTCTGCAGAGTAATACAGTGTTTGATCCTCCCTTTCTTTTTGCCTTTCCCACATTGGATTTGTTTTCATTGAGGAAATTATAAATAGTTTCAACAACTATTAATGAAAGTTTCAGCTGCTCAAGTGCTAAATTGAGTAGCTGAATGAGATTGTGGATTTAAACTGAATTTTATTCAAGTCAATACATATTTTACTCTGACCTGAAAGGTAAGAGAATTATTTTCTTGTTTATCCTTTGAACATTTTACCAGAAAGAGATACAAGCAATTGGGTCTAATCCCTTTGGAGGAGGATTTGTTTACACATGAATGGAGCATGGAGCATGGAGCTTGAAGAAGGCTGAGTTTAATATTTTATGAGTGTTTTGAACTTATTATTAGACCACCGAGCCACCCCCCACCCCTCCGGAGCAACAGGCAGTGAATTAACTAAGGAAGACAAGCCAAGAAGCTGAATTCCTTTCCCCCTTCCACTGAGTAAGTGGCAGCAGCAACAGCTGAGCAGTGTGGTCCAAGGGAATCACAACGGGTGCTGAAGGCCCTAAAAGCTACCTTCCACTGCCAATTTCAGCAGTTGCGTGCAGATGGAGCACTGATTGTGGAGCCCTCTGGGACTCATTTCTTCCACTAAACTTTGTCTGGACTATCATAGACAATGAGTGCTGAAGATGATAACAAAGTAATCAATAAGGTGGGGATGAAAAAAAATTAAAAGAGGAAGAGGAAGATCTTAAAGGGAAAAATAACATGAAGATTTAAAAAGGGGGGAAATCTGAGAAAGAACAGGAAGAAAAATCAAAGCTCATAGAAATTACAAAGGCTGCAGCAACCTTCAGACAACTAAAATTGAAGGATTTATTTCAACATAAAGATACAGTAAATAAATCTCCATCTCCTTCGTTCTCCCCTCCCCCTCCCCATAAATTCCTCTGACAAATTCTATGCTTCATCCAATTGGGAGGTGGATGATCACCCTTCCAATGAGGAGGAGGGTTCCACAGATGTTAAAGGAGCGAACATTTTAAAACCAACAAGAGAAACAAATGTTGACCTGGATCTGGTGACTAAGAATTCCCTGCTAATTGCCAAATAGTCATTGAAAATTTTGAGCAATTACTGAGCATTAATCAGAAAATAGATGAACTTAAAGACATTGTGGGCAAGTTTAAAACAAAACTACCCATGGAATTAACTTCTAAGGGGGGAAGCAGACGGCTAAAAGGGCTGTTTTAGGGGCAGGGAAGGGGAGGGGCAGCCGCACGGTGGGCGCCCCAACCCCTTCCTGAAGGCATCGTCGGAGCGCCGGCCCCTCCGCACGGCCGGCACTCCGACGATGTCTTCCCACCGCAGTGTCCACACATGCTGTGGCGGAAGAGTCGCTGAAGGTGCGCCGTCAGCCTTTTGCTTGTAGAAGGAGCGCTATTTTAGCGCTCCTTCGAGGGGTGGCGAAGCTGCGCCACAGGGCTGAGGTGTGGGGATACCTCGGCCCACGGCGCAGCTTCCTGGGGCGGCCCACGGCCACCCGTCTGCTTCCCCCCTAACTCTGCTAAACCAAAACATTCTCAGCCTTTTCATGTTGCTCAAGATATATCACACAGGACAGCTAATAGAGATAAGTTAATTCTACAGCAGAATAGGAACTTGCTTCAGGTTGCAACTGCCCCCCTTAATAGGGGCAGGTGGTACAACAGGTGAACAGTACTTTACTCACTTTCACAACTTTTCCATCCAAGGTTTCACAGTAATGAGCTCATAGAAATATCCTGGCTACCCAGATGGAATAGTTTTCAAAGAATTATATTGACATTTAAGCATTCTACTCTTCCCACCATGATTCTTAAAAATAGAAGATCGCTAAGGAAATTCCTAATTATTCCTACTCATGTTTTTCATAATAATAATGTTCAACCATTGTTAAATTTTGGGACAGAAGAAAAACCCACGAAGGAGGCTGCCTTAAGCTCCAAAATCTATGATCTTAATCAACAATCCTCCACTCAGGAGACTGCTCCAACTCAAGAAAATGTTCATCAGAATTACAACATCAATGATGCAATTAAGAGAAGGATACAGACATCAGAAATTTTTTTGGAAGATGAAGAAGTATTCGCCCAGATATTTGGAACTCCTTCCCTTGATGAACAACAACTTATACTGCACAAATTAGAGACAGTTAAATCAGTGTTACAATCAGTGACTCCTGCAATGGAGTCTATTAATTCCCTGTTACTCTCTAGTTGTCCTTCAACTGGACCTCTGACACATATGTCTCCCGAATGCTCAACTCTATCTAAGAACAAAACAAAACAAAACAAAAGGCTTTCTAGTTCATGTAGCCCAACTGTAAGTGTGTGTAAGCAACAAGTTAGAGATTCAGTTGATCTGATTACAGAAATGGGAGACAAGAATTTAGTGCTACAAAATGCAGAGAGTGCAGGCCAGCATTTACAGGGTGTTACTCCAGCTACATCTAAAGATATACAGTTAACTGACCTTAATTGTTCCAGTATTGTAACTGACTGCCTGAGAGATATAGAATTCAATGATCTTAATATTCCTCAGGAACTATCAGCTCCAACAACCGTGCCAGAACAAAATTATTGACATTCAACAAATCCTACATTTTTGTCCCTCATCTCCTAGAATATTGCAGGGTGGAAACCCAGAAGCAGAGACCCTTCATTTATGTCCTTTATCTCTAGTTATGATATTATTTTTCTTCAAGAAACTTGGTATGTGCAAGATCTGTATGTATAAGGGTATAAGACAATTGCTTTTGATGCTGCACCAGGCATGGACCATGGGAGACTCTGTGGGGGCTTATGCATTCTAATATCCACCTCATTACAGGCACAAGTAACTAGTTTATCTTCTTTAGATCAATATGCCCTGACAATCTTGCTCCAATTCAAAAATAGCCTTTTACTATTGATTAATGTGTATATCCCACCATAGCAACTCCATTCAAAGATAAAATATGTATAGAAATGATCCAACCTATGTTGAAAACCTAATGGCTACATCACCTACAGCACATATTATACTAGCTGGAGACTTTAATGCAAGAACTGGAGCAAATGATATATTACTATTTGCCAAATTTAACAGTCAGCCCTTATCTTCTGTAATTATGCCCCCCATTTTGTGTTGTCAGTCCAAAGATGTATATAGTGATTATAGAGGACTGTGCCTAGTGCAAATCTTCACAAGACTGAATTTAGTGATCCTGAATGTGATGATTATCCCGCTGAGTATACTCATTGGGCTGGTGCCAGGCCTTCCCTGTTAGATTATGTGGAGAGTTTAATTCCATATCTGTCTAGGTTTGCAATTGTCAGTCATCCAGAGAGTGATCACTTCCCTGCTATGTTGTGTTTGAAGGCTTATGACAGTTTGTTCTTACCTATCTGTCAGGATGTAACATTATCCCATGATTATGGCCCAATTTGTGCCAAATGGACATCCCAAAAATCAGTAGCATTTACTAAGTTTTTTGAAAGGGAATCAGTCACACTCCTCCAACTAGCAATAGTGGATGGTAAATCAGATAATGATGTACTGGCCAGTTTCAATAATCTGATAAAATAAATTTAGTCTTTGTTAACTGTTCCTCAACCTACTAGGCAGGAACCAAGCACACAGCACAACTGGTTTGACCAAGAGTGCCATGAGGCCTGGAATTCTTTAAAATACCTCTTTATACAATACAGAACAAACCCCACTTCATGCTCAGTGCTAGACCTTATGAGGTTGAAAAAACAGTACTGATGTGTCCAAAAAAAAAAAAAAAAGGAGTGCTTCTCAGGCATCCTGGAAAAACCTGAGAGTGGCTGCTACTTCAAATGACCCTGCCCTTTTTTGGAGGGCAGTAGCACCATCTCTCTCAAAAAACATCTACTCTCCCACATCTCAGATTCCAGCCAATATTTGGGAAGACTATTTTGTGGATTTGTATGCTCAAACAGAGAATTTCCAGGTAGATCTGGAGTTGGATTCGTTATCTCTTCCTCGTTGGCCTTAAGTCTCTAGTTTAGAAATTGGGAATCTTATTGAACAATTTAAACCTGGGAAAAGCTCCCAGTGCTGACTTTATTACCTGTTAGGTAATAAAGAATGATTTGGATTGGTGGATTCCTGTTATCTTCTCTTTTTACAGTAATAGACCATTCAGATATAATACCAAAAGATTGGGATCTTGCAATTAAAATTCCTGTATACAAGAAGGGCAATAGAAATGATCCAGCTAATTTTCATCCAATTGGCTTATTAAGCCAAATAAGTAAAATGTATGCTAAACATCTCCAGGCTAAATTATTGGACTGGCTGAAATCTGTAAACATCTTGAGGGATGAACAGGCTGGATTCAGGACTGGGAGATCTACAATAAATCATGCAATGGTCTTGAAACATTTAGTAGAGAAGTATTCTCATCAATCTCATCAAACTCTTTTTGCTGCATTTATTGATTTTAAGTCTGCGTTTGACACAGTATCTAGATCTAGACTGTGGAACAAACTCAAAAATACCTCTATAGATAAACTCTTACTTTTGTTAATTATTAAATTCCATGAAAATACCAGATTCAAGGCAAGATGTAATATTCAAGGACATGTTACCAAGGAAATGCAAGTCTGTAAGGTAGTAAGACAGGGTTGTGTGCTGGCCCCAATTCTATTCAACTATTATATAAATTCATTAATCCCTCATTTTAGTAATTCTGTTTTCCATCCCCCCCAATTAGCTAACAGATATATAAATTTATTGTTATATGCAGATGACATAGTAATCTTGACATTGACTCCTATAGGTTTGAAGAGAGCTTTAAAATCACTTGCTCACTACTGTGTTGATAAGGAATTAACAATAATTTATTCCAAGACTAAAATCCTTACCTGTTCAAAACACCTTAAATAGAGAAGTTGGTTCTTGGATGGACAGCCTATTGAGCAGTTTAAGATCTTTAAATATGTGTGGATAGTCTTCCAAGCCTCAGGAAATAGAAATGCTCATTCAGATTCTGTTTCTAGGAATGCACAAAGATCTGCCACAGCTATTCAAAATGATTTTTTTAAAAACTAAAGGAGCACAGTTCATTCCTGCAGCAATTAAGCTCTTTATGGACAAAGCTCAAGCCCAACTGTTATATGAAACCCAATTAGGACCTTACAACAATATGATCACACTTGAAAGAGTCCAAAAAAAGTTTCTGAGGAGTATATTTCAGTTTGCCCACTGTGTGTCCAATGTCATGTTTTGAAGGGAAGCAAAAGTCAGTAAAATCAAATCCAGTGTGTGGATAAACATCTTTACTTATTGGTTAAAAATACATAAGAGCCCTGGCAGACTCTCCCAGTTAATTTTGGTAGACAACTGTAAATCTTCTTGGATAACAGAAACTGAGCCTTATTGACTTTTTAGTAATACCATTATAAAGCTAGGACTAGATCAAGCAAAATCAGTTTTAAGGCAAAAGATCCTAGACATTGAAGATCAGACTGAAACTGATTCCTTTTCTAATTATTCATTTCTAAATAACCAAATGTTGGTTTCCCATTCTGCCTCTTACTTATATTATGTCACAGTGCCTACATTCAGGAGAGTGTTATTATTAGCCTGATTCAATGTTCTCCCTACAGCAGTACTGGAAGGGAAATATAGGAAAAAAACCCATAAACTTTGATTCTGTCCTTGTGATACTAGAGCAATAGAAACTATAGCTCATGTACTTTTGCATTGTCAATTTTACAAAGACATTCATCATCAGCTGATTACCCTTCTTCTAACCAAGTTTCCTGGACACACTGATGTTTATTATCTAAGCTATTTGCTGGATAGTCAAAATCAAATTGTTATACTTAAGGTAGCAAAATGATTGTTAACAACTGATGTTAGATGACAGAGACCAATTCTGAGTTCCTTTGTTTTGTATGTGATTTGTTTTAATAATTGTACATTATTTCTTTATATACTTTATATTATATTATTTTTATATTGGTCCATGACCAAAATAAAATTTGTACTTTACAACCTCCAAGTACCTCCCACATCCACCCATATGCCATCCCATTGATTGGCTGCTCCTTTGATTGACCACACAGTCACATGTGTGATGCTCTACCCATACAGGGCATAGCTGCATAGGTGTACAAGTGATACACTGGCAAAGCACAATCATGGATGCCCCCCTATATGCCCCTTTCACCCCATGCCCCCTTGTTGGACTGTTTGGTTTGTGTATATTGTAATCACACCAATTGGAGTTGTCACACTTTCATTTATTTGCTTTGCCAGACTAGAGGGCGCAGGGGGTAGGGTGATGTCTGCACCAGGTGCCAACCCAAAAGATGGATGATACCCAGTCCCCCCCCCCCCCCCGCACATCATTGTCATGACCTTGTTCTCCTCATGACAACAATGTTGCAGGAATGAGGAAGGCCAAGTGGATGAGGAGAACGATGCCACAGCATTGAGAAAGGGTCAGTGCACCTCATTGCTGCTGCTGTCTCCAGGAGCTCCGCCCCTGCCCCAGGAATCCCTGCTTCAGGAAGCACAACACCACACGCCACGTGACATCAGGGGTGGGCATGCCACTGCCAATCTGTGTCATTTTTGCAGACTTTCTTGTAAGGGGAATACTGAAATTACATCCTTCAAGAAGAACTTAAGGGCAAAACAGAAGGGCATCAAGCCACCCCTTCCAAAGCTGGATTGGGCCCCCAGAAACCACATGCCACAGTCCCAATCTGACCTTGAAGCCACCCAAAATGGAGTGGCAAAAAGCCAGCTTTTCTGCCACACCATGGCCAGAAGTGACTTTTTGCTGCTCCAGTGGCATGCGGCGTGTAAACACCATGCCGTCAGAATGTCATGAAGCCACCCCCATGTAAATGGCTGGGTGGCTTTCTGCCAGACTCCTGCTGGCTTGGGGGTGTGCAGCATCTAAACACCACACCCCCAAGTCACTGGGAAGCCAGCACAAAGGGGCAGTCTTCTGCTTTGCCCCTTAGTGAAGAATAACATCCCTGGTCAACAGCCATTTGGAGTGTCCTCTCCCAAATTCTGCATCCTCTACAGCTGAGTTTCAGCCATTTTATTTATAATTAAATAAGGTATTTTACTGAACCATCATTATCTCACATCAGACAAAGCTGAGTGCTACTAATAATGCAGAGTTTGTATGTTGGCACAATACTACAGGTTATGAAACTATTCTTGCAACCATTTGTGTACCTGATTTATTGCAGTTACAGAATCTCTAGAATACAGTTAAAGCAGTTTGATACCATTTTAGCATTTAGAGATCTGTACAATGAATCCTGGGATATTTTGTTTTTGTTGTTGTTTGGTGAGTGAATTCTCTGCTAGAGCGCTTGAGTGCTGTACCTCAAAGGAAGTGTATTAGATCTCTGTAGCAGACACTTTCAAGAAATAACTGTGTGGTGTAAGTACACTCAGTGGGTCATATGATCAGGCTATTCAACCTTTTATTCTTTTCACAGCTCTTGTGTATAAATGACAATGTACCTTTTGTAGAAATATTAGTGGTCTGTGCAAAAAAGTAATAAGTAATGATAATTATATTCAAGTAAAATATAATCAAGTAAAATAATTATATACAATGAAACATAAACAGACAAAGCAATTTAGTGAACTGGATGTGACCATAAGAATTCTGTCTGCAAGATTCTATTATAGGAGGAGGAACATTTATTTTGTGTGTGTGTGTGCAAGCGCATGTGACAGGTCACACTGACATTCCAGAAAGCAAGTTTTACTGCTCCTTATTTGTAGCAGAAGAAAGGGGACTCAATGAAAATGCAAAAGGAATAGATGGCAACACATAATTAAACTCTCAGAAGGGTGTGATTGATAACAGTAAAAATGTGTGGGATTTCTTATTGCAATATTAAGTTGTTACTGTTCACAGTATTTCTGTAAGCAGTGGTAGGTCATTGGATGTCTTTTCTTTGAGACATCTTTGAAACATAATAAATTGTTTGTGCTTTAAAAGCATCGCTGAAACAAAAATAATTCTGAGACATTACCGCAGTCATACACTTTCAGTGGCAGAGTATAGTCTGTCATTTCTTCTCATGAATATTACAGAATCATAGATTTGGAAGAGAACTCAAGAGCCATCCAGTCCAACCCCTGCCAGGCAGGAATACACAATCAAAGCACTCCCAACAGAAGGCCATCCAACCTCTGTTTAAAAACTTCCAAAGAAGGAGATTCCATCACACTCCAAGACAGTGTTTTCTACTGTCAATCAGCTCCTACTGTCAGAATGTTCTTCTTAATGTTTAGGTGGAATCTCTTTTCCTATAGTTTGACTCCACTGTTCCATGTTCTATTCTCTGTAGCAGCAGAGACAAGCTTGCTGCTTCTTCAAAAGTTCAAACAACTTTTTATATTTAAACAGAGCTATCATGTCACTTCTTAACCTTCTCTTCTCCAGGCTAAACATACCTAGCTCCCTAAGCCACTCCTCATAAGGCATGTTTTCGAGAACTTTCACCATTTTGATTGCCCTCCTCTGGACACATTCTAGTTTGTCAATATCATTCTTGAACTGTGATGCCCAGAAATGGGCACAGTATTTCAGTTGAGGTCTGATCAAAGCAGAATAGAGTGGTAGTATTACTTTCTTCAATCAACACTATACTCTTATTGATGTAGCCTAGAATTACATTGGCTTTTTTTTTTTTATCTGCCACACACTTTTGGCTCGTGTTCTGCTTGAGGACTACTAAGACTCCTAGATCCCTTTCACATGAACTGTTGTTAAGCCAGGTGTTATCCATCCTATGCCTGTAGGTTTCCTCCTCCTCCTCCTCCCTCCCTCCCCCCCCCCCCCCCCCCCGTGTAGTGTCTTACATTTCTACCTGTTGAAATTCATTTTGTGACGTTTGGGTCAGATCTCTAATTTGTTATGGTCATTTTGAATTCCAGTCCTGTCCTCTGGGGTATGAGCAATCTCTCTTCTCTGTGTACACCTTCAAGTCACCTATCACCTTATGATGACCCCATGAATTTCTTTTTTTAAAAAAATTATTGATTAAAAACAGTACATATAAACAGACAAAGTAAAAGTAGGTAACATAAATCAAGAATAAAGGAGAAAGAAAAGTATCACATAACATAAAGATACAAAAGAAATTAGATAACATAGATTGACTTCCTTCACTTATCCACTGATTCAGGCTATTGTTGACCTGTTTTTTTCCCCCTCCTGATTGATTTATCTATATATGTGCATATATATATATATGTATTTTTTCCATTACCTTTCTTAATACAATCTAAAAAGATCATATATATATCTATACAGATTGTTCTATAACCTATCATCCATAGCAATATTGTATTTCCCTCATAGTTATAAAATGACCCACAGAGTTTTCTGCTGTACATTTTTTCTTTTTGGATTTAAAGTTCATTTGTTAGTATTATTTATCAGCTGTTTTGTTTCCAGACCTAAAGTCCATTGTTGACCCCACTCTCTTTTCATATACTCAATAAAGGGATTCCAAACATCATCAAATTCCTTGTGTATTTTTTTCTGTATTTTCTGTGTTCATCTACCGCTTTCCATTACATCATATAACTTTATGATCCAATTGTCTATACCAGGTATTGATTTATGTTTCCATTTTGCAGCATATATCATTCTGGCAGCTGTAGTCTTATAAAATATCATCCTGCCATGTTTGATTTCTAATGTTTCTTCTTGGTTCATACTTAATAAGAGTCTCATCGGATCTTTCCTAATTTTAATATTCAATATTTTTTCCATAACCTCAGGAATTTTATCCCTTTTTTTTTTTTTTTTTTTTTGCTGAGTTGCATTTCCACCAAATGTGATAGTACATACCTAATTCTTTCTCACATTTCCAACATTTATTCTTTCAATTTTTATAAATTTTTGCCAATTTGAAAGGTGTGAGATGCCATCTGTATTGCATTTTATAACATTGTTCTTTCAAATCATTACTCAAAGTGTATTTTAATCTTTTATTCCAGGTTTTACCCCACTGGTCTAAATTTATAGGATGGCCAAAGTTTTGTGCCCATTTTATCATTTGGGGTTTGAGCTTTTCTTCCTCATTATCAAAAGTAGCTTATAATATTTCTTAATTCTGTGGTTATCTTCTGATTTCACAATTTTCTCAAAATCAGGATCTGCCTCTTAAATATTATTGGATTTCAAATCTTGATTGAATCTTTCATTTAATTGATGATAGATAAACCATGTGCATTTGTAACCTTTGATCCTTAATTGTTCTAGAGGTTTCAGTATCATCTTTTTTTCCCTTTTAGCAGATCTTCATATTTGACTCATTTTGAGTCATTCCATTCGGTTCTATTTATAAAAAGCTTCATTTGTTGAAACCCATTTTGGTAATCCTCTACAAATTTTATGTTTTAATTTTAACCAAATTCGAATTAGAGATTTCCTAATGTAATGATCATTGAAGTTTTTATTAACTTTTAATTTATCATAGAATAGGTATGCATGCCATCTAAATCTATTATCTCCGCCTTCCAATTGTAATAATCTATTGTTTTCCAGTTTTATCCAATCTGTAATCCGGTCCATCATGCATGCATAGTAATTAATTTTGAGATTAGGGAGTGCCATACCTCCTCTTTTAACCTCGTCTTGTATTAATTTAAGTTTCACTCCTGGTTTCCTTCCAGCCAACAAGAATTTTGATATGTCTTTTCCCAATACTTAAAGGGGTAGTCATTTGTGATGATTGGTAGGTTTTGAAATAAATAAATCATTTTTGGCAAGATAGACATTTTAACTGCTGAGATTTTCCCCATCCACGATAATCCTAATTTTTCCCACTTCTTTAAGTCTTTTTTAATTTCATTCCATTTTATCTCATAGTTATTTTTAAATAGATCTGAGTTCTTTGTAGTTTTGTTGACTCCAAGGTATCTTACCTTATTTACCATCTGAAATCTAGTCTTTTCTTTCATATTTTGTTTCTCTTCTTCAAATAAATTCATTAACATCATGGCTGTTAATGTGGGGTGGGTTGTGGCTCTTAGCACCGTCTTGACCAGGAAATGATCCGTCCTGTTTTAATAATCTCTGCCATGGATATTCCTGTTCTGTACTAAAGACTGCATCGAATGACCTGTACAATGAGTGGGCCTGACAACCAATTGGGATAGGCCCATGTTTGTCATGGATTCCATGAAATTCTGAGCCACACCTGTAAGATTCAACCCATTGGTCTCAAGTGGGATGTTGAAGTTGCCCAAAACTAAAAGTCTGGGTGACTCCAACAGCAATTCTGAGACCAGCTGTGTCAGCTCAGTTAGAGAGTCTGCTAGACAATGAGGTGGTTGGTATTCTAACAGAATTTCCAAACTATCCTTGGTCTTCAGGCTTAGGTACATACACTCAAAGTGGACTGTGTTCCGGTCAGACTCAGACTGCTCTTATGTACCAGAGCCACTCCCCCCCCCCACCCACTTCCCCTTACCTGTTCACTAACAGAGTACCCATCAGGGAGGGCCTGCATCCATGTAATAGTGCTTAGGATAGCTGTAAATCATAAATTACTTGAAGACATACAAAAGCAGCAACAAATAATATTTGAAGGAGACATCTCTTTTATATAAGAGTTCCTGCCCTTACTTTCTGAATCACTTTTACAGTCATTTGATTTTCTTAAGCACAGACAATTTAAATCAAATCAAGCAAACCTCTAGTCCAGGGATAGGCAACCTAAGGCCTGGGGGCCGGATGCGCCCCCCCCAAGGCCTTTGGACCAGTCCCAGGCCAGTCCTGCCACTGCCCCTGCCCCCCGCCCCCCGCCCCCACCACTGCCAGCCATGAGATATTGATTGTTGTTGTTATTACTTGTTCTTGGGGTTTTTCTTGGCAAAATCTCCACAGGGGTTTTGCCATGGCTTTTCTGGGGCTGAGAGAGTGTGCATGCATATATATATATTAATTTTTAAAATGTTATTTATTTATTTATTTGTTTGTTTGTTTCTGCTGCTTTGTCCCCCCAATTGTCTGAGGGACAGCAACCTGGCCCCCAGCTCAAAAAGGTTGCCTACCCCTGCTCTAGTCTCTCTCACAGTATACTGTCCACCGGAATTAAGACCTCTCATTTATTGGGAACCTGGCTCTGCAGGCAGAACAACTGATCTTTTATTATTATATGAATGGTCAATATTTTATTTTATTATATTTTTAATTGTTATATTCTTCAAAGTCTAAACTGACTTCATGTGCAGGCACCCTGTTGTTGGCAAAATACACATTCAGTAATAGGCTTGCTTGCTATAAATAAAAGTTAAATATTAATCCACTGTTGCGCATTATTTACTGCCTCATATTGGAATCAAATACCACCTGATTTCCAGCCATGTGTATGTGTGCATATTTCTTTATTAGAAATGTTCATTACTTGTTCAGTTGCTTTTTGTTATGTACATAATTAATGTACTATAATTTTGAGAAACCTGCCAATAATGCTGATGACCACTACATATCCTTTCAGCATGAGTATTCATTTGAATGTATGATGAGTTTTATCTGGCTTCTGGGATAGGACACAGCAGACATTTGTGAATAATGCACGAAAGAGGAAATCTTTGCCCAATGAATTATAAATTGCAACAACATTTTGGCCCTTGTTCTGTCTTTCTCTCTTTTTCTTCCTGTTAAGGGAACTCTATCATTCACAGGTCTGACATGAGTCACAAACAACCTCTGGGTATTTCCTTTGTTTTCTATACAGTTTCAGTTTGTAAGCTGCATCTCTGCATACATTTCTAAAATGAGATTAAAATTTAGTGTATGAATTTATGCACCCATTAATACATCAATTAAAATCAACATTTGAAAAATGCACACAAAAATTCCTTAGATTTTTTTTTATCATGAAAAGAAAATCTACATGAAAGTATGATGGAATATACTTGAAGATGAGAAAAGAAGGGCAGTTATGTAAATAGATGGAGAGATATGTCAGTTCCTAAAATATAAGAATAAACTGTCTCTAGAATGCATGTGCAACACTGCCCATTCTCCAATAGTCTAGGGATGTGCCAAGCCATAATGATGGGGGAAATACTTTTTCCTCAGCATATCACATTCCAAGCAATGCATGACTTTGTATGTGTGTGGGGGTGGGTGGGTGGGGAGTATGGACCAATCAATCTTTTCAATCCCCTTTGACCTTCCCATCCCATTCTGTCACTTCCTGGACAGATTTTCAGCAGATTTTCTGATGCTGCAAGTCCTGGAGTATTCCAAAAAAACTCCTTTATGCCGTCTAGAAAAAATATAGTCCCCAAACTCCTTCCAGTCTTCAAATATACAAGTGGTTATATCAAGAAATAATGCATTACTTAAATCTGAGGAATATGATGTTGAGAAATTTGGCAACTAGCATCAATCAAACTAAGGAAAATTCATTATATAATTAAAAATAAATGTAGAAAATTGACTGGCTTTCCTTATTCCCAATGTGCCAAGTTTCCCTTTCTATGTTTATCAAAATATTTGTTTAAGAAAATTGTTTTATTTAGTGCCTTAGGATTTCACATTAAAGCTCGTGGTTATAAAATATTGATAAAACAATTAGCAAGCTTTTTTAAAAAATTATATTGCTATAAGCAATATAGCAATATACATATACATATACATATACATATACATATATCAGCACTCTGATAAGCATAAAATGCTCTAGAAATCTATGAAAATCAGATCCCATGCTGTCAGAACCATCTAGATCAGTCAAAAGTACAAGCTATCTAGAAAGTTGATTTACTGTAGGCCTTAGCTGCTTTTTAACAATAAGCATACACATTTAAGTTGGTTTTTTTCTGCTATACTGTTTCTAAGACATTCCTAATATATGGACAGGCAGCAGGATATAAATAGTTAAATATTAAAATAAATAAATAATATAATATACAATATCCAAAAAATCTGAGGTGAGCATGTCATTTATCTCCCAATACTGAGACATTAAAGGACTGATCTTTCATATTACTCACCATTGTATTTTAGCAACTCCCTCCCTAGGAGGCCAGGATGGCTCTATCCCTGCTACCCTTCTGGTGGCAGGTGAAGACGTTAATAATAATAATAATAATTTTATTTATACCCTGCCTTTTGCAGAGCAATCAAGGCAGCTTACAACTAAAATGATTGAATAAAACTACCTCAAGATAAACAATAAACGAAGTTACAATAAGAATAGCCCCACACTAAAATATATATTAAATAGACATGCCAGTTAAAAACACAACATAAAATAGAACATTAAAACATTAAACATTAACTCTCCAGAACACAGTGAGAAAGTGTGTGTGGGGGGGATATCTAATGGGAGGGAGACCAGGTAATTTATTCCAGAAAAGCCTGTCAGAAGAGATCCGTCTTGATGGCTTTTTTAAAGCCATCTAAGCTGGTTATCTGATGCATTTCCTCTGGCAAAGCATTCTAGAGTTTTGGGGTGGTGGCAGAGAATGTCCTCTGGGAGGTTGCTGCTAGTCTAGTTTTTAATGGTTGGAGCAGCTTCCTTCAAGAGGACCTGAGGGTGCGGGGCAGATTATGTGGAAGAAGGCAATCTCCTAGGTAAGCTGGGCCCAGGCCATGTAGGGCTTTAAAGGTCAGCACCAACACCTTATACTTTGCTCAGAAATGTCAGTGTGTGGATGATGGGTGTTGCAGTGATGCTCTTTGACACCCAGTAGAATCTTCAGGACAAACTGGCTGCTGTGATTCACAGCCACTTTGTATTTCTTACCACCAACTGGCTCAGCTTCCCTTTTTCAGGAACCTGTCTTCCTCTGTCAAGACACATTGTAAAGTCCAAAAGTATAGTTTATTAATGCATATAAAAGAAAAATAAAATAGCTAAGTAAAATCCATTGTGATGAACTTATCCAGTTCAGCCATGAAAGATCACATCTTTAACAATCCCAAAAGCATAGGATCCCAACTTGTTGCAGTTGAAAGTTAAGAAGTTACAGATCCATTTTTCCAGATCCAGGAGTTACATTGTAAAAGCAGTATAAACATACTAGAAGCCATCTCCTAACTCCATGGTTCAAACCACTGTCAGACATGCTCATGCACTCACATCTTGAATTATAAACATTCTTAAACAAAGGATTCTCTAGGCCCTTCCCATACTCCACCTTCTGGGTGTTAACCTTATGTTGGTTGGATAATGTCTGTATGATCTATATTAACCCAGCCTCTTGTTGTCCATCATCCCCCATGTGACTCCTTTCCTAAGACCTAATGATGTCAAAGAGCATCACTGCAACACCCATCATTCACACACTGACAAGAAACCAGTAGGCAGCCAGTGGAGAGATTTCAGAATGGGTGTACTATGATCACTCCTGGATGTTCCAGTGATCAACCTGGTTGCCATATTTTGTACTAATTGTAGTTTCCGAGCTAGGTATAAGGGTAGCCCCATGTAGAGCGCATTGCAGAAGTCAAGTCGTGAGGTTATCAGTGCATGTACTACAGTTTCTAGGTCCCTTACTTCCAGGAAAGGGTGCAGCTGGTGTATCAGCTGAAGCTGATAACAGGCACTCCTGACTGTCACATTCATCTGATCTGTCATGTGAAGCGGCGAGTCTAGGAGCACCCCCAGACTGTGAACACAGTCCTTAGCGGGGATTGTGACCCCGCCCAGGACTGGAGGTTGCAACCCAATACCTGGTTCGGGTATTGCCAACTAATCAAAGCTCTGCCTAATAACCAAGTGGCTAAGCTCTGTTTAAACACAGCTGAGCACAGTAAGTACCTCCATTTTGTCTGGATTCAGTTTGAATCAGTTTTTCCTCATCCAGTCCATTACCGCTTCAAGACATTGATTGAGGGGAGAACTGCCATCTGCCATCATAGCAGCTGACCGAGACATGGAGAAATATATTTGGGTGTCATCAGCATACTGATAACACCCCGCCCCATGTCTCCTAATAATCTCTCCCAGCAGCTTCATATAGATATTAAATAACATCAGGGACAGAATGGCACCCTGAGAAACACCATATTTAAGCTCCATTTTTGAGGAGTAGCTGTCCCTGAGTGACACCCTCTGGAACCTGCTGGAGAGAAAGGAATGGAACCACTGAAGTACAATGCCTCCGAAGTATGTTCTTGTGTTGGCAGGCCTTTTAAGTTGATAAGGACTAGGTTTTTAATGTTGTGCTATATACATTTTAATGGTTTGTGTTTTTAATGTTATATTTTAACTTATAACTGTTTTAACTCTTAAAATTGTTTGTTTTTTAAATTTTAAATTTAAATATTTTAATATTGTTGCATTGTTTTTAAATTGTATTGTTTGATACTAGTTGTTCACTGCCTTAAGTCTCTATATTGGGAGAAAGGCAGGATATAAGAAAACAACAACAACACTACAGATCCTATACAGGTATAATTCAATGTCTGCAATGTCTGTTTCCCTTCATAGCATCAGGAAGACCATCTTGCAAACATCAGGACTCTTGGATCACTCAATACAGAGCAATAGATGCCCAACATTATCTGTTGCTTTCTATCATCACCCTGGTTCCATTTTTTCCATGAGATTCAGATAGGGTGGGGAATCTTCTGAGAGTAGATTGACCTACCATATTTGTTAATCTTGCCAACTAATCAAAGCTCTGCCTAATAACCAAGTGGCTAAGCTCTGTTTAAACACAGCTGAGCACAGTTCTTGTCCTTCCTTTGTCCTCGTACCATCCCATTCTTTCCACTGCAGCCTGATTGCAAGATGCAGAACCCTAATGTATGTATACATTCCATATAATGTGATGTTCTCTTTGAAATATAGTGCTGCATGTCTGTAAATAAACTAACAATATAATCCTTAAGGAATGCTATCTTTTATTCTGTCCTTCAACAGGATGGTTTATGAAGTCCTCTTCTTATGATTACCAGAGCAATATTATTAAACTACTGAATGACCTTGCCTGTCCCAGGAATGCATGTTCTTATGAACTGCTGAAAGCGAGCTGAATTTAAGCACACAGAATTACATTGGAAGTTTGAGACCATCTTGAATCAAAGTCCCCTTCACACAGGCATTTGAGTCCTTCCAGGAACAGAACATTCTGACAATTATATAGGCTTTACCCTATCTCTATATAATGGGACTGCTTTGGAACCATTTTCTGTGCAGTTGCCCCATCATCTCACTCAACCAGTTGTCTGGGGAACTGCATGTAACTGGATCTCATACAATTCCAGTATAGGAAAACAGAGGGCCTTTACAGACTGCCAGAAATAATACAGCTTGTGTCCACTTTAACTACCCTGGCTCAATGCTAGGGAATCATGGGAACTGTAGTTTTTTTCTGAGACATTTAGCCTTCTCTGTCAGAGAGCTCTGATGCCACAATAAACTACAGTTCCCATAATTCCCTAGCATTGAGCCAGGGCAGTTAAAGTGGACTCAAGCTGCATTATTTCTGGCAGTCTGTAAAGGCCCAGAGTTAACCAAGGTACTACAATCCTCTATCCATGACCTCTTGCTCTATGCCTTCTAACACACTTATGTCAACCCCAAGGTGACTCTGTCACAGCATTTTCTTGGTAGAATTTGTTCAGAGCAGGTTTGCTATTGCTTTCCTCTGAGGTGGTGTGACTTGCCCAAGGTTTCCATGTCTGAATGGAGATTTGAACCCTGGTCTCCCAGTTTCCTAGTCCAACACTCAAACTACTATACCACACTGCTCTCATGACATATCACACTGGTAATAAAATCGCTATTGACATATTTAATTTAAGTTAGACATGACTAATACAAATATTATTTATTTTAATGGTTTACTCTGTGTATAACTAAGTCTGATCACATCCTACACTGTTCTAGTAATCATGTATATATGTATCTCCTCCATGAAAGACCATGAAACATAAACACCTGAGTGTTGGAATGGATGCTAAAGGTTTTAAGGGTATGGATCTCAGGTTTGTTCATTCTTTTCTTTTAACAAGGGTTCATTAACTTTAATTGATTAAAATGAGGCATTGTGTGACTAGGTAGCAAAAATCAAGCTCATCAGGAACAAGGCTGGTCCTTAGAAGTAGGGGTCTCCTCAGAAGTAGGAATACTTGAGCATAGTCCAAATACTTCCAGCTGGGTTTGGATGCGGTTAGGAACTGCTTACATAAGTATACACTTCTAGGCTTTCCACTGTTGGGGTTTACTCTAGCTATGGTGTACATTTACAATTAGCTGATTTGGATTGCCAGTTTTATTTAAAGAAACATCTCTAAACCGAAACCAGGATAAGAGCATAAAAATGCAATCACTATAGAGTATTATGCTTAGCTATTTTGCAAAAATTGAAATGGCTACTGTGTTTCAATGTGTTTAACCAGACAGTAAAGTCTGATTGATATTAAAGTTTAGGTTTTATTTTTCTTTCTTTGTTGGTCAATGTCTTGTATTTGTGGCAGCATTTTGTCTGTTTTGTGAGCAGAAAGAATATAAAAGCCATTCTTATATTGGGATAAAGGCAAGGTATAAATAAATAAAGTGTGTGCTTTGTAAAATAAAGTATTTGGTGGTTAGCATGGTACTGGGGTAAAAGTTCTCCTTTTGGGGTCACTTTGTCTTTTAGAAGATTATCACATGCCCCTTTTCAGCTGATCTGGGCATGGGCTTAAACACAGATCTTATTGCACACCTCTGTGCCCAACTCAGATGCATCATGTACCTGATCCAGACTCCTGGTAGACTCCTGGCATACTTTGCAAAGGACAATACTTTCCTGTTCTTTGCAAAGTATGCCAGGAGTTCAGATCAAGTACGTGATGCATCCGAGTTGCGCATGGAGGTGTATGATAAGATCCATTTTGACTAGTTTAAGTCCATGCCCGATCCATGCCTGGATTGTCCAAAAAGAGGTGTGCAATAATCTCCTTAGGCTTCAGTTCACCTTACAGACACTTGCTCACTGTGGAGAGAAGACAGAACTGCACTATCGTTAGCAATGGCCAATAGAAAGTGAGCTGGCAGCAGCCAATCAAATTGAAGGCTGGAGATGAAAAACAGTCAGTTGGTGACTATTGGAATCAGATAGGGTTGGGTTTAGAGCTGAAAGGGACATTTACAGTATGGGTTCCACAGAGGGACAGTTATTGTGCGGTTTCCAGATAGAAACTGAGTGTTAAAGTCCAGAAGTGAGGAACTTAATACCTGTGAAGAACCCCAGGTGACAGAGCAATAGTGAATAGATATCCTGAGGGATATGGATAGCCATAGTGGCAGTAGTGTCCCCGGGGGGGGGGGGTACGGGGTGTGTGGACTGTACCAGGTGACACCCCTTGGGGTGTGTGTGACACCACTCATCTCCAAAGTCTCTTCTGTAGCCCAGCTGTAGAAGCCAGGCTCTAGGTGAGGTGCCACTCAGTCTGCAGAGAAAAGGGAGGGTAATGCATCTCCCTTCTTTCTCCACTGAGCCTTGAAACAGGCAGAGGGGGGTGGGTGGGGATGGGGATGGGTTAAGGTTCTGCTCAGCCAGTGAAAAAAGGAGAGGATACACACAGCATCTCCTATCTCTCTCTTTCTCCCCTCAGCCTTGGAGCCGATGAGGGTTGTTTTTTTTTTCTTTTTCTTGTTTGCTTTTTTTACTCTGTAAAAAGTTTGCTCAGGCTGCAAGGTCTGTCTCCCTTCTCCCTCTGAAGCCTGTCATGAGGGCCTGTGTGTGAAGTCTGGCTCAGTCAATCTGTTGCCATGGTGACCTCAGCACAGGGTCTTGGGGGGGGTGAGGGAGGGAAGGAAGAATGAAAACAAGCAAGGCAGAGTTTGAAGGAGGGCAGAAACTGGTTAAGTGTGAGAGTTGTTGCTGACTTTCCCTCCAATGGGAGGCAAGGGCAGAAGGAAGGGATCCAGGAGTAGCCATCCATTTGCAGAAGATAAAAAGAGGGAACCCTAGTTGAAGGACTTGGGCCCTAGGAGTCTTTGTGAAGGAAGGACCTTGCATGTAATGTCAAATATCCTTTGATGGAGATTGGGTCATTTGGCTTTTTGTTTGTTCGTTTCTGGTACTGTTTGGTATAGGAAGGCTTAAATATATTATTTTTCCAAGAAATAGGTATGTTAGTCTGTCACAGCATAAAAAGCAACAAAAGAAAGAGAGAAAGAAAGGAGGGAGGGAAGGAATTTTGCAGCTTTTTAACACCAGCTATTTTACTTTGTTCTTTCATGTATATAAATCCATTTCTTCAGATGCTCTAAATTAGATTGTTATCCAGGGCAGTTAAAAGAGATCAATTAGTCGTTAAAGTGCTGCTAGCTTCCTCTCTCCCACTTTTGTCATAAAATATATTGTTTGTTCTCTTGTAAAACTACTGATATTCTGGAAGGGGCTAAGGCACTGAAACCCAATTTACCCTAGAAAGGTACTCTTATACATTAATGGATATCATTTCCCCCTTATGCACATTGGAACAACTCGCTACTTCTTCATGATGAGCTAGCATAACTTAGTCTATATAAATAAAAAAGATGAAACTGCTATTAAAACAAAGCAATTAATATGAAGATTATAATATTAATCAAGATCTCAAGAACTAGCCCATCTAAAGTGAGATTGTTTGTTCCAGGTGTCTTTATACCAGCTAATTTAGATGTAATTAACATGTCCAGTAGAAATATGTAGTATAAAAGAGTTGATGTGCATACCAGAAGCACATCTTATTTTTTCTAAACAAAACACACCAAACCCTTGGATTTAAGGTTTAAGTTATATTTTTAATAATCCTGCTTGAAACTGCATTAACTCTTCTGGCTGAATGCTAGGGAATCCTGGAAATTGTAACACCACTTGTTTTGGCCGCAGAGGTCTCTGACAGAGAAGGCTAAATGTTGCACAAACTATAGTTCCCAGAATTCTCTAGAACTAAGCCAGAGCAGTTAATGTGGTCTCAAGCAGGATTATTTCTGCAGTATGTTTTGGACCTCAAGCCTTAACTTAAAAAGTTCCAAGGAAACACAAATATATGTTTAGAAATCTAAGGTTTATTTTTTTTTTACTCATTTTAAATATTTTATCAAAATATCACATCTTACCAAAGTTTCACTTTAACGACATGAAACTATATGAGTACAAATATATTTAGTCTGTGTAATTTAAAGATGTATTCTCAATTTTGTTTGCTGTTTAGATCACTATTGCTCTTGTTCAGTGATATATGGGGATTAAGATTTATGAGTAACAGTAGCACAAAAAAATACAGTAACTAAGGGCTGATGCAGACGGCCCGTAAGGGGCAGCTCTGTGCCTCCCCTAGTAGTGCCGAATTGGGGCCATGGCAACCATACGCCATGACCCCAATCCTCCTTTCTGTTGCCCTAAAAGAACAGGCAAATGCCACTCCTTTTTGAGACAGCAAAAAGGCACCCTTAGAGCTGCCGCGGTGGCTCTTTTGTGTCCCTTTGGCACAGTGTGTCTGCATGCTGCGCCAACAGGGCACCCTGATGCTGTGTGCTGTGTGGTCAAGAGTGTGGCGTCACACCCCACCCCAACTCCACCCCCAGGCTGGCCTAAAGTGCTGGTCTGCACAAGTCCTTTGTATTCTGTATGATGTGGTATGGGAGTAAGTAAGTTGGGAAGGGAGTGACACCATGAGTTTCTGCACTGGGTGACACTAACTCTGGTGATACTACTGCATAGTGGCAGGTTTATTAATTAGGTCCAAGGGAAGTAATGCAGAAGAAGGACTCTATGAGGGTCCTGGATAACAGTAACTCTTATTCTCTGAGGAGAGAGGTGTGAAGGAAACTGTTATTGTAATAAAGCTGAACATAAGAAAGTAAAACTCTCAAGTGAAACAAGTAACACAAATATATGAAATAACAAATGTCTTATTCACCTATAACTATCTATTGTTTGAAACATCTTCTAAATAAAGTTCTGTTATTATTTTAGTAAAAGATTGTCTGCAGCTTGATTGAATATCCATGCTACTAAGAGTCAAAGTATTTTACAGCATAGTTAAAGTACACCTCTTATACTTATACAAGAGTAAAGCTGTTTCACAAATAGATTGGAAGTTACAAGAAAAGTAAAGTGACTTAAGTGATGTAAACAAATAAGAAAGAGTGTCACGCTCACTTACCCCATTGGACTCACTGATACTTACAATGTAGTTGATAGTCTTCAGAATTGTATGATTGTGTTTTACAAAGGAAGTAATTTCAGTCAAAGGTGGAAAGAACACACATGTTCAGTGAAAGCACATCTTTAGGTGAACTTTTGAAAACAAAACATTCAGAGGGAAAGCACTTTGGGGAATCATTATTTAACTGTACCTTTTATTGTACAATATTAATAATATCTAGTAAAAGGGTTTTTTCAGTATCAGTATAGAATATGATTTCTAATAATGATAAGCAATGATTTCTCTTACATTAGTTCATTAATCCTTACAGCAACCATAACTCTGAATCAGGGCAGTATGTTTGTGCCCATCTTGCAGACAAGTTTGTCATGATACTGAACCTAGACATAGTTGGGTTATTTAAAAATATTTTCTTAATGGATCTCAGGTTTGTGCATATATTACATATGTTACTTCAGGTCAAAATATGTTTGAAACATATCTTTAGCTGATATGCTTGCACACTGTGTTTGCTGGGGGGAGGGGATATGGAATGTTCCCTGCTCTAAAATTGATATTTGTCTACTTCTCTTATTGCTCACTTGCTTAAACAGTCTATATAAGCCTTGGGCATGCTGTAAGCCTCTAGGTGTAAAACCTTTTCCCAGTTTTGGCAAAATTATTATTCACTTGCTTGCATGCTTTATCTGACCTTTTGACATACTACGAGTAAGTGTGTCTGAGCTGACAGCTTTCCCTTCTTAGAAATATGTATTTGCAGCTCATTTTTGGCTTCCTTCAGGTGCAAATTTCACAGATATTGTTACAAAGCAGGATGCAAACTTCTGGTAAGGAAAGGGAGGACAGATAGGAAAGGAAAAGGGAAAAGAAAAAGATGAACAAACATCGGGGGGGGGGTGGGCTATTGGGGGAAGGGATTGATTGTTTTATCTGTAAGCCACCTCAGTTGTTTTTACATAGAGGCAGGATATAAATAAATAAATAAATAATCAGCAGCTTCATTTTCATTTATATACTGCTTCATACCACGCTATGGGGTGTCTAAGTGGTTTACAACTGTAGGCTCATTGCCCCCCAACAGTTGGGGACTCATTTTAGTGACCTCGGAAGGATGCAGGCCTGAGTCTAGCCTGAGCTCTGGCTAGTACTGAACTCGCAACCTTGTGGTCTATAAGTGAGTGGCTGCATTTAACCATTGCACCCCAGCTAATGGGGAGAAAGACCAGTGAAGAAGGCAAAGGATGAGGAAAATAAAAGAAATCACTGGGGTGTGGAAGGCAAAGGACTGTCTAACCCAAGAGAAAAGAGTACCATAGTGGGGTTGAGACTAATATGTTTCTCTCCCAGGTCAATCTGATCACTTTTATGTTTAATAAATTATTATAAATGAAATGTATGAAAGAACTATCACTAATCTATGTATATTAAATTGAATTTGCATGATACCAAACATAACCTAAAATCCAAAATTTGTCATAGTCATTTCTTACATTCAGCTATCAGTCACAAGGGAGTGATTAATTAGATTATTTTGGATCAGATGTTCAAATAGGAAAACCCGCCTTTGATATTTAAGAGAAATAATTTAAGCTATTTGGAATGGGGGGGGGGGGGGAGGAAATATTGATGCACTTTTCACCATTTACAGAATTCAAAGGATTAGACCACCAAATCATATTTGCCAATTATTTCTCTTCTTAAAGGGCTAGTCTTTATGAAGCCAGAAGTACAACATTTTGGCATGAGAACAAGGTATCAGCAGCCCTCAAAATGTCTAAAAATACAATAAAAGAGAACTTAAGAGAAGGAGTCAATAGAGGATTAATGATAACAAAAACAGTTCAATGATAACTCAGGATACTTGCCACAGACATGGGGAAAGGAGAAATATTATTTGAGAGAAGAAATTATATGAAAAATCATAGAGGAGGGCATGGCTGATAATGTACACCATAGGAGTGAAACTGTGGTCTAATTTCCTGCCTCAGCAGTAGTGATGGCAGTGCTTTTTAAAAAATGTTGAACAATGCATGGGGGCCCTGTAACCATTTTAAAACTGGGGGAAAAAACATTTACTCTCTTTTTCATCAGAAAAAAATGTCAGTCCAGGTAATCTAGAAGGGTTGAGGATGCAAAAACAGCTGGGGTGGGGTGGGGGGGGCTACATATGGTCCCAAGGCTGCACATTCCACTCTTTCCTGTACATGTTCTGGGTCTCTTCTTATTGGGGGAAAAAGTATATTCAAAGCCTCAAATGAGGCTTTGAGTGATCATTGAGGAGTAAAGTATTAAATTGTTTGCAGAGGGAGTGCAGTTCTCCAAGATCCCAGTGGGGCAATGTGACCTCTAACCTCCAGTAGTTGCTACATCCAGTTTTTCTAATTGATTGTCTGTCCTCTGGTGTTTCTCAGCCTCATTTAGGTTTGGTCATGTTTTTGCCTGTCTGCTCCCATTAAGTGATGTAAATGAGATGGAACATGAGGAACATAGCTATGGATCTTTTCCCCCCTCCATAATAGGAATGATGACATCATGTGGCTGAGTGATGTTGGACTGAAAATTAATAATTATAAATGTATTATAAAGATAACATCAATTTTGCCCAATTTTATAAATGTTATAGTATCCCTGGTGGTGCAGTGGTTAAATGCCTGTTCTGCAGCCACTCCCTCACAAAGTACAAGGTTGTGGGTTCAATACCAGCCAGGGGCTCCAGGTCAACTCAGCCTTGCATTCTTCTGTAGGTCACTAAAATGAGTACCCAGCTTGTTCGGGGCAATTAGCTTAACACATTGTAAACCACTTATGAAGTGCTTAAGTGCACTGATAAGCAGTATAGAAATGTACTTGCTATTGCTATAATTTTCAAGACAAACAATATCGACACTGGGTTTATGTCAAGTTGGCTTCACATTTAAGAAAAATCCTTGCTGATTACATATTGCAGATTTTAAAACTAGATTCCTTTATTCCCATATAATTTATTGCTTAGGATGCTTTGCAACCTGTAATTTTTAATCTAGTTTGGAAATGTTCAGCCTAATTTATAAGTAAGTACTTCATTCATCAGTTGTTACTAATTTTTATTTCTTTGTCTTATTTTTTTCTACTTCTTTTATGCTCCTACTATGCTGTAAATAAGACGGCTGTTATATGTGTATTGTAAATGTAAAGACAAGGAACAGGGATCCATGTTCAGAGTGGTTTTACCAAAGAATTTTTGAATTTAAAAATTTGCAAATTATTAGCTGTTCTGAATGAGAATAGAGGCAAGCATCTTCTGGAACAATTTTAATGTAGAAAACAGCAGTGTTGCAAACACACACAAAAAATACTGCACAAAAATGTGAAAAATCAACAATTTTGTGCAAAAACACCACATGGCTATTTATTCTGGAACATCACTAATTTCTATGTAAGAAGCAGCAAATAACCGCATGGTTTTGTTGTGCAGCATTGCTGATTTTGTGCAATATTTTTGTTGTGCATCATTTCTGTCATGCAACATTGCTTTTTATTTTATTTTTATTTTTTTAAAAAAGCAATCCTGCACAAAACACGCATTTGGCTGCCTAAAAGCAGTCCTTTCCATAGCAAAAGCTACACAGTTTTCAGAGTAGGCTGTGCAATTTTCATGAAGAGCTGGATAGCTTCCAGAAAACTCTGCTGTTTTCCATCATTGCTGGAAAAAAATTCCATATCCTCAAGCTATGAGATGTAAAACTGGTCATTGTTCTTGAAATCTGTTGCTATGTGGAGAAATGGAGATTTACCATCCTTCATGTGGATGTAGATTAACATCCCTTTGCTGCTTCTTGGTTCATTACTTTTAATGAAATGTACATATGGATCAGAGCTTAGAAAAGTATTCTAAAAGTACCAGTTACCAGTGTGAGCTGATACCTTTCATGTTACAGTGGAGTAGATCAAATTTGGACAAAGGCCTACCATGACATCCAGGGCCATTCATACATGCTGTTGGGGTTATTCAACCATGGGGAGTAGAAGAATTAGTCCTTGCTTGCCTGGCATCATGGTGGCACCTTCACCCTTTCCCTCCCAGCATTCAGTAGATTCAGTCATGTTCTAGACATGGTCAAAAATGAGAAATTAAGTAGAAAAGGGTTAATGTGTTTATCTCATTATTAATAAACTTTTTAAAAATCTAATTCTGTAACATTTATGTTGGATTGAAGTGGAGGTAAATATTACGTTTATGACAAACTGTGATGTAGAAGTTAGATGCATGTACTAAAAGCCTCATACCAGGAGGCTTAACACTAAGCAAAACCTATGAGTGATGTCAGATATAGTAGTCACTGTGATTGACCATCTGGATAGATTATAACAGATCCCAGAGAATGGACAGAACTCATAGTAAATGCTGCCTATTACAGTTACTTTAAAAAAGAAGACCTTTTCCCCCATTCATATAAGGCACTTATTATCATCCAGCACTTGAAACATGTCATTTTCTCCTTTCACCAATTAATGAGGCTACATACTGACAACTTTAAAAGTAGCTTAAAAGATACCATTATTTCACAGCATGAATTCAACTATTATTTGGGCCTTTGCAGACTGCCAGAAATAGTGCAAATTGAGTCCACTTTAACTGCCCTGGCTCAGTGCTAGGGAATCATGGGAACTGTAGTTTTTCTGAGACATTGAGACTTCTCTGTCAGAGAGCTCTGGTGCCACAATAAACTACAGTTCCCATGATTCCCTAGCACTGAGTCAGGGCAGTTAAAGTGGACTCCATTTGCACTTTTTCTGGCGGTCTGCAAAAGCCCTTTGTTAGAGTAGTTATGCCTTACTCATGGGAATGGAAAGTTAAACTGGTTTTTGTAACTAGTCACTTTCAAACTTGATTTCAATGTATATCAAAAGTGTGTTTCAGGGGTTGTCTTCATGGGTAGAAAAAAAATCCTGTCATCATCCCAAGGCCAGTGCTGCCTGTTTGCATAATGAACATATACCTTATTTTGTCCCAGAATTGGCAAAGTCAGGGAAACACCTGATGTTTTCCCAAAGCCTTGGAGTGAGTAAGAAGGCTTGTGGTGTGCAAATGTCTGGATTGGGCCCAAATTGGCCCTGTTCACACAGTGAGACAACTGTTCACACAGCAGGTGCTGTGCCCGCCCCCTTTCCCATGCTGAGCAGTATAAGGAAAGGGGATGGCCTATCCCTGTGTCCCTGGAGCTGCCACTGCTGCCACTGTCATATGTGTAGAAGCTCTGTGAACAGGCTCCCTGGTGCACTGTTATTTCTCCTTGAGGGTCCCTCTACCCTCTCTTCTTGTTGGTCACAAAAGTGAGCCCACCCTCAGGAGAAGCAGCAGTACACTAGATGGCTTGTCCACAGAGGTCCTACAGGTATGAAAGTGGTGGCAGTGGCTCCAGGGACAGGGGGAATACAAGCCATGTAGTGTCAGTCCAGCTGACCTTGTGAATAACGTGGCACCTCTGCACTGGATGTGGCCTGGTACATGCACCGACTATAATGGCCAATCCAGGGCCAGGTCTGGAGCATAATGATCCAGATTGAACCTGGATATAAGGCCAGTGCAGACAGGACCCTAGTGTTCATGCTTTCAGAGCTGTGCTTTGACATGGTAATAACTGTATTATCACAACTGTGTGCATTTTTCAACTATGCCTTGACAGGAAAGGAAGTTCCATATAGTACCAGTGTTAATGTGTTAAAGCACTTTTGTTGTAGAGACTATCACATTGCAGCATAAGCTTTCATAGACTAGAGTCTTTGTCAGATGCAAGACTCCAGTTGGACTGGAGTGAAAGAATGGTAGTCTAGTTATCTTTTACTGGAGACATGTTCTTTCTTCTCCTAAACCTTTTCCATTGCAGTTGGAGTTGCACACACCTACCTATAGAAATGCATGAGACAATTCAATTTCAGATTTTCAAAGGAGGAAGATGCTTCACAGAGGTGAAAAATATTTACCAAATGTTCAGCACAGACACTAATTTTAACAGCACAGACTGAAGTGTTGAGGTAGAAAATTGTGGCACACATGTTTCATATATAAAATCAAAATTGGGTAGCATGAAATAGCTTGAAATAAAGATTATTTGACTTCAGAAATTTGGGTCTGGCATTAAATCTGAGGAAATGTTCACAACTCTTTACAGTTTGGAGTTATAATAAACCATAACTGAGTGCAGTGAAACAGTACTCAGTCAAATCTTTTTTCTAGTGCAATATGCTGACATGTTTAACTCACAGAGCTTCCTTTATTCACAACCTTTGTAGGATGGAAGCCATTTCATTTATCTGACATTATGATAAAAACGAGGTCACCTAACACTCTAATAATGCCAAAGGGGGGCACAAAGTAGAGTTTCATTTAATTTCATCTTAAGGAGGAATATCCCCTTCTCTTTCAGATAGTTTTCTTTCAATTGAGATATGATATACCTACGGGAAGGTCATGAATGTCACTTATTTTTTCATGAAAAAAATCCCATTAAATTCCCATGTAACATTTTCTCTTGACAATATGGTATAGAATTGCTCAGATACGCTCACATCAAAATGGAGAACAGGTCAAAGGCTTTTACTAGCTAATAGTGAGATTAGACAGGAGTTGTGACATTTGTATTCTGAACTATTCAAATTATGTTGAACTAACAAAATAAAGATTGTCATGATTTTTAAGCAGTCATCTAGTGAATAATAATATAAACAGAAAGATGGTTTATTTTAAAAGAAACACTACAAAACCTTCAGGCTTGTTGTTGTAAAATCTCTTTTTCTGTTAACAATATGCTGACATCTCCAGCTGTCAGTTGAGAGAAAAATGCTTGTCATCATAGTGCCGAACCTACTGACAGTGCAATATAACAATCAGAAGGAAATTGAGGTCTATTCACAACACTATGGATGCTATGTATGTAAATTTAGCTAATGGGCCCTCTCGCACTACGCATGTATAGTACTATGATTCTCTTTAACTGGCAATATCCTATGTAATTCTGGGATTGGCCATATAGAGGAGCATTCAGAATTCTCAGCTGGACAAATCTGTGCCCCAAATTACAAGCCATTGGATTCTGTAGGATATTGCCAGGGCAGCTGAAGTGGAAACATAGTGTTATAATTGTATAGTGTGAAAGGGTCCCTGG
This sequence comes from Phrynosoma blainvillii, assembly GCA_026167975.1. Classification (NCBI taxonomy): domain Eukaryota; kingdom Metazoa; phylum Chordata; class Lepidosauria; order Squamata; family Phrynosomatidae; genus Phrynosoma; species Phrynosoma blainvillii. The sequence goes on from JANUYF010000003.1 coordinate 43,810,085, forward strand.
TCAACAGAAACACAAAAATTACAGTGGTCCAGAAGTGTAATAAAAAAAGATGGGTAATTGAAAGGGTTTGAGAAGTCTCATATATAGGATTTCCTGTATGCATGTCTCATTGAAAGAGAAAATTTAATGCTACTTTTGAGGTGACTACCTGATTCAGTATATGTTTTACAAGTAGTTATGCAATCTATATCAGAGAAAGAAATTGATTTCCATGGCAGACCCATTTCACAATAACACTTAGGCTCTGTATCAGAGGCTGATCCAGTGCAACAATACATCCCAATTTGTTCTGATTTGGGAGCAGAAAATCTGGAGCAAATATTTAAGCTCAGGTTATGAAATAATGAAAATAAGGTTAAGAAGTTAAATTAGATAGACTATCTTGCTGTAGTGGAGCTAATGGAAGCCTTGTTTGGTCTGTAATGGGACCAGACATAAATATAGCTACTAGGATAGTAGAAGTGGCCTTTTCGAATCTGAATTCACTACTTCACTTTCGTAACCTTTTTTTTTAAAAAATGCATTTTGCTACCTTAGGAATAATTATAGCCTTGGTGAGAATTCTCTGTGCTCTGAAGTACTGTTCTTCTTTGTTTCAAGAAAAATCCAAACCTGGCAGCAATTAGCTGGATCAACAGAAAAGGTTGCTATGTCTGCATCACAGTTTCACACTCACATAGGATTGTGTCAGAGGTCAGGATGTTTCCGGCCACCTAAGTTCCTGCTAATAGAACCATGCCATAGTTTCTCATAGTTTCATAACCTGGAGGACTCAGCTTCAAACTCCTATTCAGCCACAAAGCTTGCTGAGATGCCCTTAGGCCTTTGATAGTAGTTTCATCTCCAATGTACTTGTTATGAGGATAAAATAAGTAGGTGAGAATCAGTTATGCTATACTGAGGAAATGGCAGCTGGCAGTTTCCAAGTCAGTGTGGAGCAGTGAGTTCATTCTATATTTTAAACCAAACTTGAAAGAACATGCTGCCCGTTTGAGCACTGGGTTGGGGCCGTGGGAACTCCCCCACACACACCTGGTGTTTTCCCAGAGCAAAAAGAAAGAGCAGAAAGCTGCTCCTTTTTCCACCAACCAAAGACCGACAAAATTTCATCATATACCTAGAAATTACCATCTGAAGCCTTTTCCACCATGGCAGCACTTTCCCCATGCTCCTGTGGTGTGTGGCACTAAACGCCATGCTGTTAGAGAGTTGAAAATCTACCGCCATGTGGTCAGGTGGGCAGCTTCACATCAGCTTCATGTTGGCTTGGGGGCATGCATCATATGTATACCACGACCCCAACCTTTTGGGAAGCTGACATGTTCTGCCAGTCTGTTCAGCACCTAAAACTCAGAGTCAATTCATTTTAGTCCACTGCTGTAGAAGCTACCAGCTGCTAGTGATTGGAGCCCCTTGAAAGAAAGGCAATAAAAAAGAATGAAATAAGGCTTCAGGTGGTAATCTGATGAAATTTTGTCAGTGTTTAGAATATTGGTTTCTTGATGCTTCAAAAAACTCATTAATGAATTATGAAACTTGGCAGCTACTCAACCAATGTGTGAGAATTTTAATTTTACATCATTTAATAATAATAATAATAATAATAATAATAATAATATTTTTTATTTATATCCCACCCCTCTGCCAGGCAATCGGGGCGGCGTACATCATTTCAAAACATAAGAACAAATAAAATCAGTTCAAATCCCATCCCTCCTTCTCACACCCACCCAACCCCTAAAAACAAATCAAACTAAACAGATTAAATAACAATAATTAAGCAATTAAACAATTAAACAATAAACAATAAACAATTAAACAATTAAGTGGGATATAAATAAATTTTATTATTATTATTATTATTAAATAATAATTTTAAAACCCACCGGCGTTCTCCCCGGTTCTGTGCATTCCACAGCTGCTCCCGGCCCCCAGGTGATGGTAAGCGGCAAGAGAGTCCTTCAGGGTCCTGAGTCCTCCAAGAGCACTGCCGGCGCCACGTGTAAAAAGGAGAAAGGAATGGGGAGGAGGGGGGGAGGGAAGGAAAAGGTGACAGCAAGTTTTAAGACTAACTGTTTTTTTTTTTTTTTCATGAATATAAGTATTCACGGCTATAAAATTTGCAAATGAAGTGATGGGACAAGAACTTCAGATGAAAATTTAATGTTCAGGGTTATGTACTTTACATAAATAATCATTCAGATAGGGCAGGGGTAGGCAACCTTTCCCCTTTAAGGGCCGAGGGACTTCAGCTCCCAGAATCCCAGGAGCTATTGGCCAACATGGGACTATTAGCCAACATGGCTGAGGCTTCTGGGAGCTGAAGTCCCTCAGCCCTTAAAGGGGAAAGGTTGCCTACCCCTGAGATAGGGTCTTATCAGGGGATACACACTAATTCAGGGGTAGGCAACCTTTCCCCTTTAAGGGCCGAGGGACTTCAGCTCCCAGAAGCCTCAGCCATGTTGGCCAATAGTCCTATGTTGGCCAATAGCTCCTGGGATTCTGGGAGCTGAAGTCCCTCGGCCCTTAAAGGGGAAAGGTTGCCTACCCCTGCACTAATTGGTTATTTCCTCTTGCTTTCTTATGATGATGACCCTGTTGGTCATGGATAAAACTCTGTTTTTGGCTTGCAAGCAAAGACTACTTTTCTCTCCTAACAACTAACTATAAGTAGGTTAAACTATAAGAGCAATTGGATCATGCTAAGCACACATGTTTAAAGTGAAATTTGGATTTGAACTTTATAATTCCATTCCCTGAATATTTACAAAGGTTTGTGTGCATTTTCTAATAGAGAGCTAGGGTGGTATAGTGCTTTGAGTGTTGGACTAATGTTTGAGTGTTGGACTCCAGGCAGCCTCTGGAGACCAAGGTTTGAATCCTGGCTCTGTTACAAAAACCCATTGGGTGACCTTGGGAAGTCATAAGGCCTAAGCAGACTGCCAGAAAAAGTGCACATTAAATTGAGGCACTGCCCTGGCTCAGTGCTAGGGAATCATGGGAACTGTATTTTTTTCTGGGACATTGAGCCTTCTCTGTCAGAGAGCTCTGGTGCCACAATAAATTACAGTTCTCATGATTCCCTAGCACTGAGCCAGGGCAGTGCCTCAATTTAATATGCACTATTTCTGGCAGTCTGCTTAGGCCCATAGTCTTTCAGCCTTAGAAGAAGGCAAAGACAACCTCCCTATGAACTAATCTTGCAAAAGTATCTTTCAACTTGCAAGGAACCTCTTCTTCCTTTTCTTGGGATGGACTACATCTCCCAGAATCCCCATCCAGCACAGCCACTGAGCCATGTTGGCTGGGTAATCCTGATAGTTGTAGTGTACTGGTATGGCCTGGGGCCAGATATGGACCATGGGCCATACTAGAAACCCAAGGTCAGGGTGGTATAAGTCTGGGTGACCCCGGAACTGTAGTATACTGCAATGCCCTGGGCCAAGATATGAAATGCCAGAATGCAATGTGCATGGACCTCATTCCTATAAAAGTATGTGTGTGTGGGGGGGGGGGGTATCCATTTGGAGAAAATAGGGACAATTTATGAAAGTTACTTTTTTCTTTCTTCATTTTTTTCTGGCAGACTACATCTCCCAGAATCCCCATTCAACACAGCCATTGAGCCATGCATATACTATTCTGGTGCCAGGAGTATTGGTGGAAGCCAGAGGTAGAGAAAGGAATAGTTGGAAGGGGGTTGTCATTGCCATCCTCTGAGGCTGAAAGAGTGTCAGAAATCAACTACAGGCCTAAGCAGGCTGCCAGAAATAGTGCACATTAAATTGAGGCACTGCCC